>OY804579.1:93782359-95009859 GCA_963680875.1 Bathymodiolus brooksi
CCCATGCCGGCCTCGTCTTGTAACAC
Source organism: Bathymodiolus brooksi (assembly GCA_963680875.1). Taxonomy (NCBI): domain Eukaryota; kingdom Metazoa; phylum Mollusca; class Bivalvia; order Mytilida; family Modiolidae; genus Bathymodiolus; species Bathymodiolus brooksi. Next base: position 93,782,386 of record OY804579.1, read on the forward strand.
ATTTTACCAGCATTATAGAATCCAAGCTAAAATTATTTCTCATAATGCAGCATGCAATTACAGCAACACTTTACAATTATAAATAATAAAATAAAATTATACTGCTGGCATTCATAATACACATGGTATTTAAAAGAAAATCTTTTTTGTCCGCAAATTGTGCCTGTAACTTGAACAAAATTGACAGTTAACAATTGCTGAAACTGCATACTGCTTGAGGATTTGAATCTTTGAGCCTTGATAAGATTTCCCCCCCCCCCCCCGCCAATTTTCAATGACAAAATTTACAATATTTAAAAAAAAACGAAATAACCCCAAATTTTCTTAATCCAATCATTGAATTTGATATTTTGTCCAAACACCCAATCAAGGCCCAAAGTAACACATTCTATATTAGGGTTTTCTTACCATTTGGGATTGTGGGTGCAGCAACAGATTTTTTGGTCAAGACTCGGGCAGTGGCATTGTTAACCTAATTTATAAAATGGCAACACTTTAGAAAGCAGGTTGGATTATATCAACAAGCATAAACATCATCATACAGTGTGTGAATGTCTTCCAAACTGAAGGCAATTATATTTTCTATAATGAAATAAAATTAAAAAAAAACGCTTAAAATTTGAAATCCAATTACGTAGTTACGTAAAACAATTTTCTTTTCACATTAAAGCGACGTAAAGGAGTTTCAATATTTCTTCAATAGCACTTGTCAAACAAAATTATGACAAAAATGTAGCTTCAATCAATTTTTCCTTAAATATTGTCAGTTTGGAAGATTATCTTGGCCTTTTTTAAATCCTTAATCAAATTTTCTCATCCTCAATAATCCATTAAAACACGACTTCAAATTCTTTTTGGTGTAATCATTAAGTCAATAGTGACAGTTTGGAACTACTTATTGAAACACAAAAGGATTATTTTGTGTCAGATATCAAAAATGAAATTCTTTATAATCAATGTCCCCTGTTGTTATGTAAAGCTTCAATATATTCTCTTTCTGGGTATTAAACAACGGCAGCATTATACATTTTAGAAAAAAATGTCGAAGTTTTCCTGGCAAATTTTACTTAATTCTTTTAATTTAATATCATATTGTTTTTGTTTTAACATCAGTCACATCTTGGTTGTCAAAAATGTTCTTTTAAGGGCTTTTTTTCATGTTTTTTTTTAATGTAAAGTGGGAGAAATTGAACGTTTCTCTGTTTTCCCGATTTTTTTTTAAATCATGAAAAAGGCCAAGAAATTCACACAAAAAGAATAAATAAAAAGAAATATGTATAAAAACTTAGACATCTAAAGTTACTGTTTTGCAAAACTATTTTTTTTAAATAATTTTGGGAAAAGACGTAAAAAACCCATTAATATTTACTTTTAATCTTGTAAACATGTTTAATGTTAAACAGATCGCTAGTGTGAGCAAAACAGCAACTATAGAATTCTGACAGATTTTTGGCAAATCATATGTTCACTAACAAAATATCTGAATATAATACTTTATAAATGATACACAAATCATAGCAGAATTTCAGCCATGCAATTTTTTTTTTCTTTCATTTTTTTAAAAAGAATATCCTGTATAATGAGTACTGTATTGGCACAACAAATTGATTTTTGTTCTTTGAATTTCATGTAAGCAGAAAAGGGGGAAGCATAAGATGATAAATTTTTGTTTCTTCTTAAAAACAGTTTTTCAAGTAACTAACGTGGGTTTCTTACATTGTATTGTCTGTCCTTCGATTTATGACTCCTGGTTATCCCTTTGGTATTTTCAAACATATCTTACTTTATTTCTAAATTTTATGTTAAAATACATGTTTTTTTTCCTCGAAATTCCATAAAATTTACTTAAATTCATTTTTTTTTCACTAGAAGCTAGAAAATAAGAAAAATCTTTATTCCATCCAAAAATGGAAGCAGAAAAACCCAAAGAACTAGAAATCAAATTGATGTCATTACTAACTTCTGATAATTAATTACTTGAGGATTTCTAATTTGGTATAAAAACCAGATATTTTGTTATGCCAAAAAGCATGTTACACTTTCTAATATAATAATATAAAACAATATCGTCATTAGCCATATGGGCTCAAAAATACTATATAATGAAATTTTTAAAACTTTTTATGTAGAGACTCAATATCCAACATCTAAATAATTCATATTACTTTTATACCCCAAAATATTCAAACTTTGGCAATTATCATTTGTGACGACTCCAGACCCCTTCCTCTCCCATTGTAAATTAATATTTATTTAGATGAATGCTTGCTCACTTTAACTTCGAAACAAGTCAGGAAGGTCAATAAAATATCTTTCTCTTAAAATTTATATGAGATTGGTTCAAGATGGCTAAAATAGTTTTCAGCATTATATTAAAAATAAACATTTTCCCTTTTTTTTAAACCAAGACATTGAATCTCTACAAATCTGGTTAGCTATTTTAGATTTTAAGTTTGTGTGTACATTTCGTATATGTGTCTGTGGTGTAGTTGTTAATCTTTATGTCACATTGGAGGACTGTACCAAGCCAGATATATTTAAGGTTAAGAATGAAACCTATTAAGCAGAGGTTTTTTTCTCGTATTCTTCTATCCCCAGGTGGCAGATAGGGGGAGACTTCTCTTTGGAGGTTGTCAGGTTATAATACGGAAAGCCTAACTGTGGACCATAATGGGCATTGTGCTTGGAGAGTGCCATGCGCCCTACACGCTAAAGTCCTCTTTTGTAGATTTCGAAAAAGAGTAGGTGCATTGTAGCCTCTATAGATGACTAAATATTTTGTTCCTACCCACCTCTCTATACTTTTTCAGTGGCACTCAAACATCGTTGACCCATCCCTTCCCTCATTTCTATAGTCTATATATATTACTGAACTTGTTTTCATCCAGAATATAGCTGAAATACTACTCGCTAGACATTAAGCAATAATCAATCAATCCATTGTTTTGCCAATTTTTTTTTGCCTACATAAGACAAAAGGCAAATATTTTACAATAAAGGATCCCCCAATGCTACAATAAATCAATTCCTAGATTTTCATTCCATAATTTTTTTAATTGGATGCAAATTTAAATTTGAAATGTTCCATTGATATAAAGAGGCCTTATCAAACATTAATAAAATAATTACTTTCCGACCCAGTTTTATTCTATTAATGCAAAATAATGGATGAGAATCTAGTTATTAATTCATTATACCCTAGACTAGTTATTAATTCAATATACCCTAGACTTTAACATTCCAATTTTTGTTATAATTTTAACCGTGAATAGTACAAAAAAAGGAATGAGGTGTTCACCTACCTACCACGTACCATGGAACACCAAATCTTTTTCAAAGACCAATGGTACGTTAAGCTATCAAGAATCAGATATCTTTAGTTTTTATGTGTGTTGTTGTAAGGTATTTTATAAAATATTTTGTTTTCAGTATGTAATGAAATTAATATACATAATAAATAACAGCATGAAGAAATGCCATATAAGTGATTTCAGACCAAGTCCTAAATAGCTAACAAACAAACGCATAGTAACATAGAACAGAGAGGCAAAAAAAAAAACTGAACTTAAAATTAAAAAGATAATAATAGTATATACACACTCCGTGAATCTGAATAGTACTGAGAGTATATTTGCAGCTAAACGTTCCTTGCCAAAATGCAACGAATTAAAACATTGCTTGGGTGATAACAATACCAAGAAATCAACATTTCAACATTTTTAAGATATAGGGAAACAGATATCTAAAAATCCCTTGCATTTCACAGCCATATTTTTATCTTTTTATCCATTTTTCTATTTGAATTTTTTTTTTTTGGCATCTTACTTTTTTTCCTTTTTTCAAAGTGAAATGGTCAAATTTGAAAAAAAAAAAGAATTTGAATGTAAAAAAAAAAATATGCGTGTTGTAGCTTTCTGAACAATTGAGAAGTATCTAAATTTTGAGGCTGTTGAAAATTAAGGGGTTAATAAAAGTATCGCAAGATAAAAAACAATAATATAGACGGGCATTTCTTTATACTGAACAATAATTAAAATCGTAAAGACTTAGCAGTTTGTGATGTGTGCTACCACAAAATTGGACTATGACCATGCACCTCAATCTTTCTTCCCTCAACCACAGTGCCGTTCATTTTCTCTCGTGCTCGGTCTGCTTCTCCACTACTTTCAAAAGTTACAAAACCAAATCCCTGCATGCATGAGGAAAATAAGGAGCATGCATTAAATTCGTGCAAAACAACATAATTTATGGCATCAATTAATTATCATGATTTTTTTTTCCATAATAAAATAAAACATGCATGACTTGAATGATAATCAATTATAGATCATTTTAATGTATAAAAGAATGACGTTGTCCTGGGAGGGACATGCTAAATTTCTACAAAGCACTGACATGCTGTCATGCCGCGAAAGCGGACGACACCATTTGATAAAATTGACAGTGGACACCAACATTTATGACATACAAACAAATAAAATATATCAATGAAATATTTTCAATAGTATAACATTGTTGTTGTGAATCAGTTCGAGCAAGTTGCAATCTTTTTTTCCTTTGAGGTTGGTTTATGGTGTTTAACGCCACTTTCAACAATATTTTGTTCCCCGTTTCTTTAAATTTGTACTAATGTAACTAATCGATTACATTTCGTTAGTATATTTTGCCAGCAACTTTTTCTGAATCAAGATAAGTCGAAACATGCAAAAATGTTATCAGTTTCAGGTATTTTGACTTCATTTTATTTTTGTTATTTTTTGTTAGGCAGCAGAAGTAGTACAAATCTAGCTACATATTATTATAAATAACAAAGTAAATGACCAGATCAAAGCTTCAAGGAAACTTCTATCTAAATAATAGATCACTAGACTGTATAAAAATATTTTGTTTATAAAGGGGGTAATCTAAAGATTTGGAACATTGCCAAAACTGCTTCACAACAAGTTGATTAACCAATATCAAAGCCATAAAAAAACTTGCCAGAATTCCTAACATCATCTCTAAATTCTGATAAAATAATGATCTCACAAGAAATTCTGACTAATTCTCAAACATTCTTGGACATCTCTCAAATATTTTCTGGACCCCATGATAAAGTCAACTGAATTTAAGATAATTTGTATGTTCATCGTGATAAATACATAAATATGGAATTCTGGCATGTTTTTCGTACTAATGTTTATTCTTTTGCTTCAAGGACTTTACTCTTTTTTCTTCTTCTTTTTTTTTACAATTAATATTTATTATGACAACAAGAACATGTAAAATTATATTATTTTTGCATTAAAATAATTTCTAAGCAAGTCCTTCAGGCAATTTTAACAGGAACATTTAAACAATCGAAATAACAAATTTAATTGACATGAACTGAAGTGACAGACACATATACTCATCTTTCACAAAAAAAATTAAATATAGTTTTTTTCTTACCAATGAAAAACGTTCATGTTAATTTTCTTTTGAAGTTCGTGTTTTCTGTCAATTCATTCAAGAAAAACTTAACAATTTTGAAGATGCATATCAAAATAGACTATTTTGTATCATGATTAAATACTGTGGTATGTTCTTTTTTTGTGTGTACGTATATTGCATGAAGCTAATACCGATTCGCTTTGACATCACTCAGAAATTTTGATGAAGAAGCAATAAAGCTTTGTCCCTTACAAATTTGAACTGAAAACAAATCTCAAAATACATCAGTGTATTTTTTTCTGTTTTAGTCATATATATATATATTCAGACAAATTTAAAGAATGGTTTCCACAACAAATTCCCCTTTACTCTCAGTACATTTTAGCTAAAATCTTCCCAAATAGATGGTTTATGGTGTTTAATGCCACTTTCAACAATATTTCAGTTACATCATGGTTCTTCCCAAATAGGAACGGTTTTGTTCTTTCGTTGAATTTTGCATCTATGCCAGTACAAAATACGATTGACTAAAATACTGTTTCCCCTCCAAAAAACATGGATCAAAGCGAATAAGAAGGGAATTTGTTTATTATATAATGCCATCCACACGTTCCCTTCATCTGTCTATTTTTTCATCCTTTGTTAGTACACTTTAACCGCTTCATATAATCATTCAAATACACCTTAAAACCTCTCTTAGTAAGCTAAATCTAGACAAATCTACAATGACGCAGACATACACAGGAAAGCCGGACCAGAGGATACGTTTCTGGATACGGAGTAAAGAGGCATGCAGTGTTCAATTTTACCTGTCTTCATTTATACTGGTCAGAGATTAATGTTCAAATTAAAAGCATCAATATCTAAAAACTGTATATCTACATTGTAACAGTTTAAAAATATGAAATTAGTGTCAAGGTTTTGATGTTTTAATGCAGCGGAAATTTTCTCTTTTTATTCCTTCATTTTCACGATCAACCTATTTTCTGGACTAGATGCCTCGGTATGATTGGTATTTTTCACAAGCTTATATTGGTAAAAAGCCTTTCTTTAAAATGAGAGATGGTTCTCCTCTTCTTCCTTCAGACACAATTTGTAAAGTTTGTTTCATCAAATTATGTTTACGGACTGTGAAAAAGACACAAGATTGTTTTGGATGTTTGTGTGTTTATTGATTTACCAGCCATATTCAATGTCTTCATCTTTTTTCTTTTAATAAAACGAGTTTACTTTAAAGCATTTTCTTACTGAATGTCAATTGTACTTGACTTCAAATATGGCTTGTCTACAACATATAATGATGATTAAACCTTTTCAAAAGAATTTACGATAATGCCAACAAAAGTTTTCGTTTAATTTTTTTTTTTACGATTATTCTCTACTGGGAATCTAAAAAGAACTGTCTAAAATATGAATCTTTCAATTAGACAAAACCAGATGCTAACTTCTGATAATAAAAAATAACATTATTTGTTGGTAGTTGTAATTCTTTTGAAAAGGCAGGAAATATAGATATGCATCTTCAACTAGATCCAATAATGTCATAAGCTGATCACTAAAATTTTGGATGAATCATCATATTAAGAGCATAGTGGTATCAATTTCCTAAAGCTTTATTCCCATTAATTCATATTATAAAACGATATTGTATATCAATAGTAATATTTCCATAATATCAATAAATTTGCTTACACAATTTTTTTTCTTTCATTAACATAATCCAGATGTTCATTCATTTAAAAAAAAATATTTTTAACATTCCATTTTTGAGAAATTTAATATAAAAGAAAAATTGAATTAAAATTTGATTTTTTTTTTTTTTTTTAAGTGAAGAAAAATATGATGATTCTATGAAAATAGTTAAAGTCTTACCTTGGAGCCTCTCTCATTAAAAATTATTTCTACATCTATAATTTTACCAAATTGCTGGAAAAAATAAAACAGAAATATACTCCCAATGAACTAAAACATACATACATGTATACAGGGCTTTCAATATTTTCTAAGTCTATCAGCATTTACAGACATTAATTTTTATTGAAATTTGAAAACATTTCATGAATATCTTATAAAATACTCTTCAAAATTAGTTATTGGTGTTAATCGTCACCTTCAGCAATTTTTCAGCTAAACCATGACTATCAAACTTATGAGGGGCAAAAATTCTTGATAATTTCAAACCAACTAACTACTGAAACACCCTTGCATTAGGTCATTGCTGGAAACCTTAACACAAAATGTGAGTGGGTTTTGGGGTATATATTTAACAGTGCGTTACTTCCGTTTTCCCCTTGAAAGAAGGATTTGTATTTGTTCTGTTACGGCAAATTTAGAAGTATATTTTATAAGACAATTTTATTTTTTTTAAATATCCGTCATGAGGTGCAAACTGATTTCATTATTGGACAAGACTTGTTCATGAATAGACACAATTTTGCCTTATAGAAGCAAATATAATGCTATGAACATAATCATACTGCAGGCTTTTGATGTGTGTCCCGAGCCAGGACCTGGATTTCCAACGTCATATGTCTTTTTTATGTTCAATGATTTGAGGTGAGATGTGATTGTTCGTTTTGTTGATATTGCTGGTATTATTGAACATCACTGATCAAACTTTCTTTCCATAATACATTTTTGTACATGCAATTACTTGGCAACTATTACAAACAAAAGAAATTGATAATCTATATAATACTATCTTCTTTTTCTAGACTTCAATTACAAGATCGGTATTCTAATAAAATGTTTATTTATGAAAAGAAGATATTTTGTTTCTTTTTGAGATGTTTATAATTTGCCAAGTGCCAAGTTCTACGTCATATATTAAAATGAAAACATTCGAAAAAAATCAAATTTCATGAACTTCCCAACAAAGTAATTATCTATATATGAAGACAAAACTAATTAAGTCATAGTATTGATAAGATTTCAACATGCAAGGTTATAATCCATTTGTTTATTGATTTTACGAACCAGTAGGACCATACAATATCATTTAGATATATGTCTTATTCATTTTCGCTTTCTCTCTTCGTTTCAATAAATTTCAGTGTTGTAATTGAAAACTTCTATCCCGAGGGGATATTTTAAATGTGCTGAATGTGTGTCATTATCTGTGAGATGGGGAAAATAATTTACACTAAAATGTATATGCCTCTGGCCTATGACGAAACTGTGTTGTAAAAATCAATACCGCTGTAACATCTGTTATTGAAGCTTAAGAATTGTATAGGACGAAGAGTTACACATTAGGTCTTTTTCTTCAACACTGTTTTCCTTGTAAACGAAAGTCTAATCAGGGGAAAATAAGCCATCAGTCAATTTGTATCATTATATTAATTTGAGAATAAATAATCAAAGGTAAAGCTGTGTTTTTCATGTCTGACAGAGCTTCCTTTCTTTAATCCACTTTCGCTCAATTAAGAACAATTAGGCTGTACTCTTACAGAAGTCTTGGGCATTAATTATGTATCCCTATAAATCATCACTTTTGTAGTCAGAATATACAATTTTATGTACTCACTGAGAGTGAAACGCTTTTAATTTACATTAAAATATAGTGTCACACTGGTCATATCACACAGAGTTATTTTCTTGCCTTGCTTAACCTTTCATGTATAGTAATAAGCTTTATACAGGCTAGTTATCTCAAACATGTTCATCCTTTCATGTAAAACTTGTTTAATCTAAAGTGAAAGTGTTGGTCTTTTCAATTTTGACAAAAAGGAGTTTTACTATAATTTTTGGGGGGATTTCCAATTAATCTGATGTAAAATCTTCAACCCTGTTGACTTCAATGGTTTCGACTGTTATTTATAATGATATATATTTTTAATATTATAAATTAAATGGCTGTCCGTACTGAGAATGATACAACAAGCGTTTGCTGTAATGAACATCGGAAATAAAACTCGGACATCTAATGCACATGCTGCCACGATATAACTGAAATATTGTTATAAGTGGCATTCAACACCATAACCCAACCCTCTAATGCACACGATGGGAGCATGTTAATCATAACACCACCGAAGCGATCTGACCCTATCAATTATTCCCTCTTTTACAATCAAAACAATGAATGTCCATAGGAACTGTTTATGTACATTTTGTACATGCTACTTCATTTCTTGTAAATTTCTCTCATCAAATATCCATTATTGCCTCTTTAACACCACGAATGACCATAGGTATTGTTTACGTGCATTCCCACTTCATTTCTAGATAACCATCTTTTTTTATCGAAAACATAGCTGAATTACTGCTTGCGTGATGTTAAACAATAATCAATCAAACAATTTAAGATTGGTTTATGGTGTTTACACGGTAAAGCAAGTATCATGATACCTGTATCATAAACCAAAAAATACAGTGTAAACAGTGTCATTATTCTGTATCATGCAACTTTTAGAAGTTGCATGATACACACTTTGGGATAGAACATGTTCTATTCTGTACAGCAAGGATCACGATACATTTTATCTCTGACCAATCAGAGATTTTGGTTTGAGGTCAGGAGGTTACAACATCATCAACAAATAAAAGCACATGGTCAGCACATGGTAAATACATCCATCCTTAAAAAGTTCTTGAGACCACTTGGGTTCTCCGATGATAATTCTTGTACCAAGGCATGGTATGCTCCATATTGGTTTCTCCTGGCAATCCAAGGTCTAACTCACAATCTTCCGAAACGGTTTCCTCTGTATTGCTGAATTCCAGCAGCAATTAGCAAAATACAAACAGGAATGATAATGTCTTCATTGTCGGGATTCTCCATTTTGGCGGGATGAATTTGTAAGCAAACTCTGCATGAAACATGCTACTTGATTTAGTGTGTAAACTGACAAGGATCATGATACCAAAAGTTGTATGATACAAGTATCGCGATACTTGCTTTACCGTGTAACAGGGCCTTAACTCCACTTTCAACAATATTTCAGTTATATTATGACAATCAGTTTTACTGGTGGAGGAAACCGTAGTACCCAGAGAAAACCACCGCCCTGTCTCAAGTCACTGACAAACAATTTTAAATAATTTTCTGCATTTTTATATCTTTAAGTGTCAAGGCACTTTTTTTATCTTCTTTGACCACTACATTCTGTCCCATGGTCTATTACAATCTATCTTTATTGACCCTTTATCTGACCCCTTTAAAGTACATTGTTTACAAAACAATACAAGTCAGAACATCCATATCATAGATGTATCTTGACCTGTATTTTGACATATATTTAGTGAAACCGAACCTCCCTGGGACAAGCTTTTGTGTTCGTTTTATTTAGGTAAAATGAACAAAGATTTCCTATATTGAGACTTTATTTATAGTTCAGTTTATACAGAATTCCAGTTTATTCATGGTTCGGTCGATACAGGTTTCACTGTTTCATCGCTTAATTAATAAGAGTTCAAGGGTGGGATCCATTGACCTACAGACAATGGTTTATGGTGTTTAACGTCACTTTCAACAATATTCCAGTTATATTGTGGCGGTTACGGGAACATGACCATACCAATATATCTGTTAAATAAAAAACTTCTTATGGTGAAATAGGATATCAAAACTATAAATAATGTTTGTTATTTGAATAATGCCTCAATGCACCAGATACTAGACAGTCAAATTTTTGACCCGATGAATATTGTCATGGATTTGTAACGAAAATGAATGGCCCGTTTGGAATTGAAACATGTGTATTTCATTAACTACATCAATTGAAGATGAACTTGAGAAAGAATTTGAATCAGCAGAAATTTATACGAATTTATATTTCACATCGTCACAAACAGAGGAAGTGGGATTACATACTCTTATAGATTTGGAACGTTTTAGCAGTTTGAAAAAACTTTTAAGAACCACAGCATATGTACTGAGATTCTTACGTACACTGTAACTGCAGATCAATGAATTATCAGAGAAAGGGATTGTATATTACTGTAGAGGAAATTCACAACACAACATTAAAATGGATCCAAAACACACAGGAAACCATGTTTCAAGAGGAGATAAAATGTCTTACAGAAAAATCAACGAAAAAGCTGTCAACAGTTAGACAACTGAAACTGTACATGGATGAGCAAAACATATTACGATGTGGAGGAAGAATTGACAACGCACCACTGAGCGAGACAACTAGATATCCGTATTTACTACCTACAAAACACACTTTTACAACACTAGTTATTATGGATGCTTATTTCAACCAACTACATGGAGGTGTAAACATTACCGTAACCCATTTACGCCAAACTTATTGGATTCCGAAAAACCGTCAATCAGTTAAAACAATTTTGCGAAAATGTGTAACTTGCCGTAAAGTAATAGGAAAGACTTATCCAAAACCGGATCCACCACCATTACCACAAGAGAGAGTACAGGATCCACCACCATTACCACAAGAGAGAGTACAGGATCCACCACCATTACCACAAGAGAGAGTACAGGATCCACCACCATTACCACAAGAGAGAGTACAGGATCCACCACCATTACCACAAGAGAGAGTACAGGATCCACCACCATTACCACAAGAGAGAGTACAGGATCTACCACCATTACCACAAGAGAGAGTACAGGATCCACCACCATTACCACAAGAGAGAGTACAGGATCCACCACCATTACCACAAGAGAGAATACAGGATCCACCACCGTTACCACAAGAGAGAGTACAGGATCCACCACCATTACCACAAGAGAGAGTACAGGATCCACCACCATTACCACAAGAGAGAGTACAGGATCAACCATCATTACCACAAGAGAGAGTACAGGATCCACCACCATTACCACAAGAGAGAGTACAGGATCCACCACCATTACCACAAGAGCGAGTACAGGATCCACCACCATTACCACAAGAGAGAGTACAGGATCCACCACCATTACCACAAGAGAGAGTACAGGATCCACCACCGTTACCACAAGAGAGAGTACAGGATCCACCACCATTACCACAAGAGAGAGTACAGGATCCACCACCATTACCACAAGAGAGAGTACAGGATCCACCACCATTACCACAAGAGAGAGTACAGGATCCACCACCATTACCACAAGAGAGAGTACAGGATCCACCACCATTACCACAAGAGAGAGTACAGGATCCACCACCATTACCACAAGAGAGAGTACAGGATCCACCACCATTACCACAAGAGAGAGTACAGGATCCACCACTGTTACCACAAGAGAGAGTACAGGATCCACCACCGTTACCACAAGAGAGAGTACAGGATCCACCACCATTACCACAAGAGAGAGTACAGGATCCACCACCATTACCACAAGAGAGAGTACAGGATCCACCACCATTACCACAAGAGAGAGTACAGGATCCACCACCATTACCACAAGAGAGAGTACAGGATCCACCACCATTACCACAAGAGAGAGTACAGGATCCACCACCGTTACCACAAGAGAGAGTACAAGATCCACCACCATTACCACAAGAGAGAGTACAGGATCCACCACCATTACCACAAGAGAGAGTACAGGATCCACCACCATTACCACAAGAGAGAGTACAGGATCTACCACCATTACCACAAGAGAGAGTACAGGATCTACCACCATTACCATAAGAGAGAGTACAGAAAACAACCCCGTTTTCAGTGACTGGAGTAGACTTTGCAGGACCATTATATGTCAAGAACTATGATAACACTAAATCTAAAGTCTACATTTGCTTAGCAGGGATCACGCTGTCGGTCACCAATGTCGCAATTTGCGATTTTTTTTCTTGACTGGCGACTAGAGCTATACATCTTGAAATTGTATCAAATCTGAGTGAAGAGACATTTATTCTAGCCTTCAGGAGATTTTCAAGTCACAAATCACTTCCACGAATTATGATTTCCGACAACGCCTCGACATATGTAGCTGCTAGTAAGGAAATTCAACACTTGACTGATTTGCCGTATTTACAGGAAAAACTTAACCAATATGGTACAGTATGGAAATTTATTCCGAGAGGAGCACCTTGATATGGCGGATTTTGGGAACGCATGATCGGACTTACGAAAATTAGTTTGAAGAAAGTGTTGGGAAGTAACTGTATTCATATAGAGACATTTACAAACAATTATTACTGAAATAGAAGCTACATTAAACGATAGCCCAATTATTTATGTGTCATCAGATCTAAATGAACTAGAACCGTTAACGCCGTCTCATCTTCTTTGTGGCCGGAGATTGACTTGTCTACCATATCCGCAAGAAGACATTAAGAACATATACGACACTGAACCATATACACACGTAAATTTGAACCGTCGTCTACAGACTAAGTGTGATATTATTCAGAAATTCGGAACTAGATGGAAGAACGAATATTTAACTTCGCTATGTGAATATCATAGGACATTTGGTAAAAACACCCAGAACATAAAAGTAGGCGATGTGGTCCAGATTCATGATGACTCGCCGAGAATCACATGGAAGTTAACCGTGGTGGACAAACTAATATTCGGGAAAGATGAACTAATAAGAGTTGTAAAATTATGCACAAGTTATGGACTTACAAATCGTCCAATTTATATCCAATAGAAGTGTACGATAATTCCATGTCAACACAACATATGTCGTCACTAGAGCGTAAATCTAAGATAGAAGCAAGAGACAAAATTCGACAATGGACGATTGGAGTGTAAATGTTATTCATAGACATTATAAGTGTTAAAGTGAAATCTTTATTTTTTTTCATACAAAGACTTTAAGTTCATTGGTTTAATTTTTGCGATATTATGTATTTTTTAATTTCATTTTCACTTCTTGGCGCCCCCAGTGTCATGGATTTGCCGCAATTCTAAGTATTACGTTGATGAACAGTAACTGACGTTAACCATTGTGTAACGTCATATCTATTACGTAACGCTAACAAGTTAGATTATCAAATACAAGTTGAACCTACTAGACGTAGTTTTTTACTATTAGCAAAGTACTAACCCTATCCCCTTCAAGAAAAATATCTCATAGAAAATTTTATCAACCTACCCCTAATAAACTTTTTAAATCAGCTTCTCTAAATCTAAATGGGATATTTGACACATGGAGACGTTTGGGTCCAACACTGGAACCCTGTGAGGCTGTAGACGTTGATGTGTTTACAGAGTCTGGGGAAGTTGCTTCTCCACTCTCTAAATCTGTTTGCTGTAACGACAAAATAGTGATGTTAAATATTGTGTTAATACAACATTTAGTAATGGCAATGTTAAGATAATTTCAGAATTAGAAAGAGTAAGAATACTGCTATGTAAATTTTGTGTTTGTTTTTCTATTCTTATGTGCATCTATAACTACAGTCAAACTTGTCTTATATGACTTTCAAAGGCAACAATGAAATAGAGTCACAATAAGACAGGGTTAATTCATAGGAGATACACTGTGAAGGTCACATAATTATTGCTTAATAGAGGTGGTCACTATAAAGCAGGTTTGACTGTACTTAGACATGTCAATAGATGCAAATAGGCCTGCAAGAGCTCCTATTTTACAGAATTGTGTAGAAAGAAATACCCATTGTTATTCAAATGAACACAAAATCCAGAAATTTATAGATTCTTGCATTCAGAATAAAATGTATATTTGCCATATTCAATATACTAAAAGAAGCCTTCAGGGAACAAACTTAGACATCTTTCACACTTGTACCAGAAAGTTAATCATCATATATTCTTCTACCAGAAGTATTTATTATATCTAGAACACTTCACAATTGAAATGTTCTTATTTCAGGAATACCATAAATCACTGGTTATTTACAGTTAAATCTTGGTGAATAATTCCTGAAGATGACTTTTACACCAAAGAAAATCAATAGAACCTCTGTTGTTATCTCTAACAAATTTGTCTTGGTTCAATTTTGTCATTTATTCTTACTTAATGGAAATCCAATGGACTTCAAATGTTCAGTTCCGCAATTGTTACATAAGCTGTATTGATGAACTCGTACATAAGATAGAGAATTTGAGTGTTTGTTATCGTGATTTTTCTTGCTGTAGAGACAATAGGACAGAAAGACATCTTTTGTCAAACTAAAATGGATTCTGTGTTCAATGATTGAAAACTAAAGATGAGTTGTAGTGCTTGATTAAATTGCCAATCAAATGTAGGAGAGAGGCTAGACCACTTCAATGCCAAATCTAAAATGGTAAAGGGGGTGGGGATGGGGAGAGGTGCAGCTTCAATTATAAATATTTAAACTATTTACAAACAAATTATCATGTTGTAGAAACTGAGTTGAGTCCATTCAGAATTGTTTTATTATTTCAGTCTTAGCCTTAATTTTTTTCACCTACTTGCCCGAAAACCAAATTTAGAAAAATTTTCTATCCATTCAAACAATTTCTTTTATAATTTTCACTGGTCCGAATCCAGTTTTATGAAGACTGTAATTTGAGAAAATTATGAAGATCTAAAATGAAGGACAGATACTTGATTAACACATTTAGCATTCATCTTGATCAAGTGTGAAAGATCAATAAAAATTTACTGGTAATTTACACAACTAAAAATGATGCATGTTCTATTTTTTACTGTCAGGGTACTCAAACATGTTTTTGTGCACCAATATCATTAGCGGCCATATAAACAAGACAGTTAATCAATTGTGCTTTTATGGAATCATTTCTGTTATTGTAAAATGAAAACCCGATCGACTGCTGAATCAATGAAACAACAGACAAACTGACCCAAGATTCACATCCAACTAATTTATTCATAGTTCATAGTTCACGTCTCCTCTATAAAACATTTCCCTCCATTATAATTATCCCATTATCAGCATAAGATATGAAAGAGAAAACCCTTGGGTTTTGGTAATATTTTATAGATACGAAACAAAACATTACTTTAACATGCAAGCATTATTAAGCTGATGTACGGTTATAACACTCAAGGGGTACAGACAACAACTAATCGATACCAGTATATAACTGGAAAACTATCTAAGTACTTAGTGAAAATAGATTCACAAACTGAAGTCTAGTCAATGCAAATGAGAATTTCTTTCTGTGAATACATCGCAGCAACCTCAATAGATTACAGAAATCCTACGAGAACTCAATATGGAATTGTTTTTGAAGAACCCTCCAATGTAGCTACAATAATCCAATCGATTCTTTATCAATGTGCTGTTTTCCTTTCCGAGATGCAACAAACTTGTGCAAAATCATCGGCAGTATACATGTAAGAAGTATAGATATAATAACAATCAGTAACTCCCCCCACCAACGATTTATTTAATGTTTGTCTTTACTTCTTCAATGTGTGTGTGTGTGTGTGTGTGTAAATAGAAATGTGTGTCTTTACTTCTTCAATGTGTGTGTATGTGTGTAAATACTAATAAGAAACAAAGAGTTATTTCCTAATTTGCATATCTATATTAGTATATCTATAACAAGATCTATATATAAATATTCTAATTATATGTACAGTATATATATGGCAAAATGTGTAGCATAATCCTTCACCAACATAAAACTGGAGCTAGCGCTAAAATTAAAGTTAAAATGGCCAACTCCAATCTTTTAACATCAATTTTCTATTGGGTGCAACAGCACTGTTATCAAAATTATTGCATAACGCCTCATCATATATTAATTACATGTGACAATTTAACAAAGAAATATGGTTTTAATTTCTATATTATTTTGTAAAGAAATTAACGAACTAATATTTTAGATGGAATTGAGTAAATATTTATTTTTTGAATATTAATGAGATGATATAAGGTTGGAGTGAAGTATTAAATTCTGAAAGGCAAGTTTTGTGCTGCAAATACATGTACTGGAAAAATGCAGAGAGAAATGAAATGTGTTGCAAGTGACACACAAATTCTGTAATGGATGCTTTTAACAGTCTTTGCATTAATTTTTTTCACCTATTTACCCGAAAAGCCAAATTCAGAAAATTTAATTTTTATTCAAACAAATTCTTTCATAATTTTCACTTGTCCGAATCCAGTTTTACTTGTTCTGAGCTTCGGGCAAGTGGGTTAGCGAGAAGACTTTTAATAGTGACCTATTAATATGGTCATCATTCAAATTTTTTATGCCAATGGAGAAAATGTCTCTTTTTCGACGTAATAAAAATAATATCAAAATCACATGACCATGGACACCTATCATATATTTTGATGTAGAGGTTACCTAATGCCCCGAGGCCAATATGGAGTTTGAATTATATTTGTATAATTTAGCAAATATAATGCAAATTTTTTGGTTGAAAAAGTTGAATTTAAACATAATTTGTTAACAACAAAAGGCATTTTTGTTCAAGCACCGATAGTTGAACACCATATTTTGTGTCACTCAGTAATGTACAAATTTCATTTCTACATAGAAAGATTGGATAAAATGATTTAATAATTGATTTTTATTTCTGACAAAAACAACTTTTAATGTGTACAATTACACTTTAACTTCAAGTTTACAAAATTTATTTAAATGTTGTGATAAATTGTCTATGACGAGTTTCAACCTTAATAATCGGGATGATACTTTGATCATTAAAACACAGTAATAGCCATTTTTATCCAATCTTTTGCATAATTTGGAAGTTAATATGGAATTAAACGATAAAAATACCCTTCAATCTCTGAGTTTACCAATGCTGTTAAAATGACAGATAATCCATACTGAATACAAATGTTTCTCATTAATGATAAAAGTCAGATGTGTCTTCACATGTGATACTGACTTTTGCCAATTGTTTCCTAGCTATATTGACAATAATGCATTGAATTCGCATTGGTGAACTCAGAGGTCAGTTGTTCAATTAATAGTAAAATTAGATCATGCAATTATGAATTGATGAGTGGATAAAACCTGTCCAATTCCAAGCTGCATTTCTTCATAGTGAGATGTTGGCATCAATATATTCAAGGGCTGTCCCTAAAAATATGACAGACAACAAGCATGGTTAAGATATATGTATAGTGTGAGACCAATGGTGTTGATATCATTATTAAAACAAAAATACATGTACAGTATATAAAGACATTCATGTGAGTAGGCTGCGAGCCAAAACTTCCTATATGAATGATATACTGGTATGCCCTATTTTTGGAACAGGTGTTTTAATGATGAATTTTCAAGTAAAAATGTTCACTTTCATAAGATAAGTTATATAAATACATGTATGGTACATCATGACATCATGTGGGGAGACTCTGAGCCAAAACTTCCTATATGAATGATGTATGCCCTGTTTTTGGAACAGGTGTCGAATGATGAAATGCTGATGACTTTTCAAGTAAAATGTTCACTATCACAAGATAATTACAGGTAATGATTTGAAAGTACAGGAAATTTCACCAAACTTGCATAGCAATATAAATACAAAACTTTGCTTGGCTAAATTTTGTAAACATTGGAACTTTAAATACTATATACAGTTGAACCTAATAATGTTGAAGTCAAATTTTTGCTTTTGATAAACCAATCTTTTTTATCCAATATAAATGGAGTTTATTATTACATACATGTAGATTCACATGTAACACTGAGATTTCATAGTGAAACAAAAAGCAGTATTTCACCTTGCATTTATTTCACTGCGAACAAAAGTGTAAAATCTATGAAATAAACAGTATAATCACTCTTGCATTCTGAATATCAAAAATAAATCACTCGTAGTCAAACAAGAGCTAACACCCATTCGTAAATTACCTCGTAGTCAAACAAGAGCTAACACCCATTCGTAAATTACCTCGTAGTCAAACAAGAGCTAACATCCATTCGTAAATTACCTCGTAGTCAAACAAGAGCTAACATCCATTCGTAAATTACCTCGTAATCAAACAAGAGCTAACACCCATTCGTAAATTACCTCGTAGTCAAACAAGAGCTAACATCCATTCGTAAATTACCTCGTAATCAAACAAGAGCTAACATCCATTCGTAAATTACCTCGTAGTCAAACAAGAGCTAACATCCATTCGTAAATTACCTCGTAGTCAAACAAGAGCTAACATCCATTCGTAAATTACCTCGTAATCAAACAAGAGCTAACATCCATTCGTAAATTACCGCTTTTTTCGGTTACTCACAATTTCTTTTCCATAATCGAAATGCATGAGTAGTAATACTCTTATCATTACACCAAAAGGACCATAATTTCACTTCAACTTATCAGAATTCGAGATAGGAGGTTCAACTGTATCAATTACTAATTATAAACATTAAAAAAACAGCACAATCACATAAAAAATACATGTAGTTTCTTCAATTTAGTTTTACTGAAAAGTCATCAGTTATGAAAGTTATGAACATAAGACATATGCAACAACAAAAATGTAAATTTCAACCAAGAATGATACATGTACATTGTGTGAATGAATGTGGTCCTTAAGACATAAAGGATAAAAGATATGGACTCAAGATTTTCATATCATATCTAATATGTAATATAATGAAACAATGCTTCTTTCTTGGAACTTAAAGTCAAAATTATGCAAAACATTTGAAAACTTCCTGCTTGGAGCTTTTAATTAAAATTATATAAGATTTTGTAAACACTTAAGATAGTTACATTTGATCTTAAAATGCACTTTACATAAATATGACTTCTTAAAAGATTTCCTCCAAACACTTCATGGTACAAAATCATTGACTAAGCTTCTTAATAACAAGCAGTTTGGGGGTCATGTGTTAAATGAGTCACAGGAAATTTGTAAAAAGGTTGTCTTCTTCACTTTGTTAGAATGATAAATTATAAGGTAAATATGCCAAGGGAGGGTTGTGTTTTAGATCAGTGCTCAGGTGTCAGTTTGATTAATCAAGTCAACACACAAATAAAAAGCAAACCATGAACCTATCTTCAAAAAAACTTCAAAAAAACATACACTTTATATACAAAATGTATCCAACAAAAACTATGGTTATGTATCAAGCACATAAAACAGAAAATAAATAATAGTAATCAATTATCTTTTTATAAATTATCACATGTTTGTGTTTTTCCCCCTGTTGTAACTGTGCTTGATACATACTAAATTGTTAATAACAATTTTGGAAATGGAAAATCCAAACAAATGTTCAATTTCCAAACAAAAATCACACACACAAAAAAAACAACCTAAAATTGTTGCATGTAAATATTTTTTCAACAGCCAAACATTGTTTGTTTTTTCATTTAAAAAAAAAATTGATATAAATGTATGTATAAACAGGATGGAACAGCCTTAATTTTGATATTTTGGAGTGACAACTATGCCAGACAGTGACATTTAACTTGGGTCAATCAACACCATTGACAAGTTACAAATTACAATTTGCTGAATTCTATTTTGGCACTCTGATTACAAACAAGATCAAGTTTTTTTCAGGTCAAATGCAATTTTCCTGTAAAATAGAAATCCTCATATTACATTTTTGTATTATTCCTATAAAGAAACAGTGTTATTAAAAATTGTTGAGTCCAATTGTGTGCAAAAATTGTGCCAAAGCACTTTCTTTTTCGCCTTCCAAAATTCTTGTATATTCTTTTTTTTTCAAATTCAAATGATTTGGAATTCACAACAATCTAAAAACTTGATTATGTTAAAACTCAATTTTGATTCTGTTCATTATGATTACTATAAACATGCAAAAATCTTCTAGGTGCTCTTGGTTAAGTTGCTGCTACCACCACCGCAATCTTCTTCACTCTGCATGCTAAGAAAAATAAATTAAAAACGTACATTTATCGACCTGGCTCTTACCGTCTGCTGTTCTACTCCACCATTGGGAGTGACGGCAGTCGTGGTAAATGATGATTGCTCTGATTTGAATGGTGATGTGGCTTCCGACGAAGCAACAGGCATGGCCTGACTAACAACTACTTGTGTATAATCTTGTAAACCAGCTTGTGCAAGTCCACTTTCTGTGAGACCAGTTTGTGTAAGACCTGCCTGGGCAAGACCAGCTTGAGTAAGACCAGCTTGAGCAAAACCTGCTTGCGTCAGCCCTGGTTGAGCAGCAAACTGGTATGTTGGTGGCATTTGGCTTTGCACCATGTGCTGAAAAGATAAAATAAGTATATTATACTTTTTTTTTCAAGTTGCTTGTTGCAACATTCTATACTAAAATATTAAGCAAATGGAAAGGAGATTTATTTCTGATATTAGATAGCATAAAACATTCTCAACCTTAAAATCAAATATTTTTATTTTCATCTACAAAATTATGATTACTTACAAATTAACACAAAATATTAACAGGAAAGCAACAATCCTGTCTCACTTAGATATAACCTTTATTGTAATAATAATGCCTTTCCTGTTTTCCGTTTATATAAACACACTTCCTTTATGGATAAGCTAAACAAAATCCACTACATACACAAACACACACTTCCTATAAATACATGTTTTTCAAATCACTGCAGGCTATATATACTAGCAAATAAATATTTACCATCATGGCGATCGGAGAATATGCACAATTCATATATACCAGCAATTACGATGACTGTCAAACTCCAAATATGTTTATATTGTACAAAAAATATATAATTTCACAAAATATTGTCTGGTAGAACATTAACTTTCTGCTGGTAACCCTCATTTAAAGAAGATCCTAGATCTGATGTTCAAAATATCATATTAACATTTGCACAATAGATAATAGCATCATTTGATAACTGGCCTTCCAATAAATTACTACTTGGTTAATATGAGCACTCCCTATAGATCAAGCCAAATTAGACACTTTCGATCTAAATTACCAATTCTGAATAAAGGTCAGTTTATGATCCTGATCAAGACTTTTCCAATTTCCATAATTGCTTACTCATAACTCCTGGGTTTTTGTTTATATATAAATTGCAAACTTGGCCATTTTTGACCTTTGATAATGAAGTGACAATGACAAATGGATTCTTCATCACTTGTCAGAACTCTTTGTCTTGATATATTTGTTACATATTGATATTCATCATTTCTAACTTTTTACCCTATCAAATTATGACACTTTATACAAATTTTGACACTTCAACACACTGCCACAGGATTTTTTTTTAATGGTTTACTGCTTATACTACCAGATTTAAATGGCAATTAAGCAGGTATCAGCACATTATTTTTGGCTGGCCTTCCCAAAATTAAGAATATTCTTACTCATTTTCATAATAAAAATTATGAAATTCATATCAAACTTGATTTTCAATTAAAAAAACAAATGAGGATTATCAGACACTGCTCCAAAATAAGAGGTGACTTATTAAAATAACAAAATTAACAAAAAAACAAAGCAGAAATCCCACAACAATTTAGGTTTTATCACAAAATAGAAAATCTAATTACAGTTCAATGGCAGGGAACAAAGCTTCATAGACAATAAGAACAAACATCTGTCATGCAATTTCTATAAGACAGCAGATGTAGTAGAGAAAACTTCCCACTTTTCGGTTTCCTTCCCTTAAAGTGGGATTGTATTGATTCTGACACTATTGATGATATTCATTCATCATTTTTACATTTTCATGTTTATTTTATCTAATTTTGTCCAAATTTACAACATAACTTTTAATTATCACATTGCAAATTTCTATGAATAATTAATAACATGTAACTAGGGCATCTACACATTGCAATAATCTTTTTATCTCATAACCATTGGAGATATATAGGTAGAGAAACAGATTATAAGATACAAGACAGTAATACACAACAACACATATATAATATATTTAGCCAGGACAAACATCTTTGTTCTCTGATGAAAAAAAGAGGAAAACCCCTCAAAGAGTGCCCAAATATCCCCATTTCTAGCTGTTTGGACAAAGTTTGAAACATTTTATTTCCAAATATTTTGTTAAAAAAAGGAGGAAATCCGCTGATCAGAGGAAAACTTTCATCTCTGTTGTTTATGCAGTTTAAAAACTTCAATAATTGTTAAAATATCGTGCTATTTTTTTCTTATTAACCATCTTTCTATAAACAATAATTTAAAAACATATTATTCATTTTTTTATTTCACATAATATTAAATAAAATATTGAGAAAAAAATGTATGAAAATTGTAAAAAAAAAATTAAAACAGAATTTTACAGTCTTAAAACAAATATTTATATTTTGGCCTATATTCAAATGTAAATATTTTGGCCTAAGTAGACTCATACAAAGGGAAATGATTTTATGACTGAGTGTCATTGATTTGTGTATATTTATTGATGCTTCATGTTAAATTAAGGTTATAAATCTTTGATTAATAAATGACATAAGAATATAATTAAGTAATTGTATTGATCTGTATATTTAAAGGCTTGTTTTTATCAGTTGTCTACAGGAAATGTTTGATTGTTATCAAATCAGCCATTAACTATTTTTTTGTTATTTACAACTAAAATAATTGCCATATTTTAGTCAGAGTTTACTTAACCATTTTATGAACTGAATAATTCTCATATTTTAGTGAGAGAGTACTTGACTGATTTTTGAACTGTAAAATAGTCATATGTTGGGGAGAATATTCAACCAGTTTTTGACTGAAAAATTGTCATATTTCAGGGAAAGAAAATTAAATAATGCCATTATTTTCATGAAATATAACAATTTATGATTCCCATGACTCACAAAGACTCAATACATAAGTTGGTTTTCAATATACATGCATGTCATTGACAGCTGATGACAACCTGGAACAAGTGACATTTTATATACATGTACCACCATATTTTATTTAAATTACACCTGTGAAATAATGATTTAATTTGAAATTTAATCAAATTTGGTCCTCGCTTTTTCACAAAAACAGATTTCATACACTCACAAGAAAACAGACATAGACAAATTTAGTGTACTGTAATAACCTTCATCCAGAACAAAAATCTTAATTTAAGTCAAACAATTTATATTAATTTCATAACTAGATAATTAAAACATTCATAATTTTACCACTAAATAGCTTTCATTTTAATTGTTAATAATCATCCTTATCATTGAAAATTGGTTGTAATATATAAAAAACAACAACAAAAAACTAAAAAAAAGCACTAATAAATAATCTTATATTTGTGACAACTAATGAACAATCATTTAAATTAAAAAGAGAAAAGACGAACCTGCTTAATGTGAATAGGATTAGAAATCAATGTGGTACTTCCTAAAACCATTATATCTGTTTGTGTCTCTTCAAATGATCTGCCAATTTTCTGATTTTTCCTTAGTTTAAGAAATCCCAGTAAGATGCTGAATATTGACCAATGAAAATGATTGAAAACTGATTGCTGCTGACCACAAAAACAGCTGATGAAAGTCAATAAACAAAGATGGCATGCACTTCCTTTCTCCAAATCATAATCCAAATAATTAAACATAAACACAGCCCCAGGGTAATTATACAAAGTAAATGTATTGACTCCCTATGGTTTCAGCTCAGGGTTTCAGTCAACTTAGGATAGCGCACACACTTACAAATCATAATCAAATAGATATGACAGGAAGGCCTTGCCCCTTAATAAATAATGTATATTAACATTAACTAAATGTGACAGAATTGATATACACAAACATACACAGATTTTTCACACCCTATAATTCCCCTCTAGCATTTTGGGTCTATAAATCATTTTGTGAAATATCTATTTTTGTACTTGTCAACACAGTAAAAATCCATTGCATTTATTATCAACTCATGAAGTGGTTTCCATGGAAATAAAATCTCAGCTGAATAAAATTTTGAAAGGTTTTTTTTGGAGGCAATTTATCGACTGTTAACTTGCAAGATTAAATTTCCAGATAAAATATTAGTTTAATTTTATTTACAGGTCATGAATGACTGTCTGAAATCATCTATTTTCGAAACTTATATAAAAAATTATAATTTAGGGAGCAACCATTTTATGATGAAGAAGGAATTCCTATATTTTTACTGAAAAAAATATAGCTTAAGAGTTGTAGCTTCTTTATCAAAAAGTAAATATAATTCACGCCCCTATCTTTGCAGATAACTGTGTAAACCAAATGCTGTTCTATGCTGAACAGAAATATTTGTCTCAGACTCCTTAATTTGTCTAATTTAGACATTTTTTTAAATCTATTTATGATATAAGGTTTGTAATAAGTACAAATGAAGTTGCCCTAGATTGAAGTTGGGCTAAAAATGGAGGCCATATTGAATTGGATCGCGAGTGAATATAATACCACCTTCCACAATATTTCAGTCATATCAGTCAGTTATTTTGGTGGAATAAACAGGAGAATGAGGAGAAACCTGACCTTCAATTACAAGTTAGTCATATTTATGTGTCAAATACATGTACATCTTGCTCAATTTATTTGAAATTTGCATTAAAAAAAAAAATTGTAACTAAAGCATGCACTCTTTAAACCCAAATAATTGCTTAATGATACCCCTGTGTAATGTATGATTTCAGGATTTAAAAGCTTTTCATTATTTATGCTAACATCTTAGCTGAAAACTTTTATGTTTTTGAAAATTACATCAAATAGTAAAATATTTAGTAAAATCTGGCTTCTTGGAGAGATTCATATTGTCAAATCTGTCTATATCCTGGTTAGAAAAATACTGAAGTTTCCCATTATATGTCAAATATCCATGTCCTCGAAAAATTACATCTGACTACGTGACAATTCTTAAAGCACTTCCTTTAGCGTGTTTAGTATTTAATACATTTATTATCCCATTACTGTATACACAAAGAGAAAAATATGTGTACAAACTCCAAAAAAAAAGGAAGGAAAAAGGATTGACAAAACAAAATGAGGGATACCAGTTAACAGAGACAGCACAGCAGTTTTTTTCTCCTCAATATTTGATAATATAAAATTTAAATATACTAAATTGAATATAGAAATGGCCAGGTTGCAAATGTGTCCAATGGACAAGTAGGTCAGCAAGGGCAAAATCTTTATGCCTAACACTAACATCCTTAACTGGGTATAAGTTGTAAATTATTTGGTTGTAAATAAACTGCAAGAGGAATTGATTACACAAAATGCAAAAGCAGGTACATTTTCCAGACTCACTCATAATATGTGCACAATAATCAAACAAAAGGCCAATGGATTTTGAAGGTAGTACACATTACTGAAGATTTATAAAGACGTTGATCCCAGTCAATGTGGTATCCCTTCCCTTCTAACATGTACATGTACATGTATATCAAAACATCTGGATAGCCTTATAATTAGGTGCAGATAAAACTTGGTTCACAATAAATTCTTCTATCATAATATGACTTATTCATAAAAGAATTATTTATATACCTTTTCATGTTTGTACAATTACAAACCTGAATTCTGGATGTGGCAGAGCTGAAAGTATTTGGCAAATTCACAGGAATCTTCTTCGATGATTGAGATAATAAAGCCATGTACATGTTAATCAAGCCAGCCATCATCCCTATCTATTCCATTGATCTTATACACTGCTGATTTTTCTGGTTGCTATAACAACCTGAACCATTTTATCATCAGAAATCTGGTGAGATTTACTAATTTAACATCACGAATGATGTATGTCACTCATTTTTGAAGTTGAATATTACTTTGGGGGATAACGTGTTAAATATTTTATTAGATATAAAATCTAGTCAAGATTGAAAAAAAGATTTGTTTACATGAATACTTTTAAAACAAAAACAGCTAAAGGATTTAAAATATTAATTGTCTAAAAATTTACATACAAATTACAATAAATCCTTTCATCTGTGTTCTATATCACGAAATAAAGTCAGAATCAATATAAATGATATACTAGTATCTATTTCTTTGTGTGTGATTTTCATAATACATCTAAAGAGCCATGAACAAACCTTTACAACTTGTAAATAAAATATGAACAGAAATCTATACCATTCGTTTCTCAACAAATTTTAGATAAATCTGTGATGTTCAACTGGTGTTTATTGTAACATTCAAATAGTGCCCAGCTTTTCAGTGGTGGAATAACCACCACCAAGACCCATGATAAATCTGCCAATATGTGGTAAGACCAAACACAAGACAGGGACCCTCATAAACTTTCCAAATTATTAACTATTCCTGCACCTCTGATAATTAACTTCATCATGGCATCAGAATGGTAGACTTCCATCAAAGCTCACTTCAATTTGGGACATTTTCAGTAGCCATTATTTGGAACATCAAATAATAGTAGCAAAAGAAAATATTTATCATGTACATGTACTTATATCCCTTGTATAGCCTTACTTATAGTGATACATAGAGCTTTCAAGATGGCAGCCTAATTTAGGATCAGTGTTATTGAATCTTGGAAAAACTGATAACTAGTTAGCACAGCAAGTTCTGTGATATTTCAAGATCCAAAATTGTGATTTCCATTTTGAATTATATTATACATATACTTTTTAGACAAATATTTCTGTTAAATTAAAGTTAGACTTGCTGAATTTTCACTCAAATTATCCACACAAAAAAACCCCAATGTGTGTAGATGAGTTCTTTAAAGGGTAAGTGACATTAAAAAAAACTTCTGCAGAAGAAAAACCGGGGGGTTTCGTGTTATGGTGTTTAATGCCACTTTCAAAATATTTCAACTATATCGTGGCGGTCAGTTTTATTAGTGGATGAAACCAGAGTACCCGGAGAAAACCACTGATCTGCTGCAAGTAAAACTGGTATAGAAAAATAAATACATTGTAAATACAATAACCTGAAAGGAACTATAAATGTAGCTGGCTAAACAACATCAATGTTTAGGAAAAACTTTTTGTAAAGGAAAACAAGATATCTTCAAGGAAATAAAACAATTCTGATATTGTGTACAAATGAGATAAATTAAGTCTTCTTCAAAAAAGATGTACAATATTCATCTTTATAAAATGGGTGAAGTTCAAAATCATTAAATTTTTCATCCAAGTAATTTGTTTGTCGGTATTGAACCTAATTTTTTCAATATTCACATAATACAATGCTACATCAATGTACATGTATTCAAACTTTACACTCAATTAATTAAACAACATATGGTCATATGATGTGGCAACATGTGTTATAAAAAGATTTTAGACCCAATATTTTTCCAGCAAATATTAAGCATTTTGTGCTAAAAAAAATTGAATTCAGATATAAAGAAATGAAAAATAATATTACCAAAGGTTTTGCTGCAATGGGAGCGCCTGTCCACATCATTTGATTCATTTCTAATCTTCTTAAAACTTCACATTCGTCAGAAAATTCAAACTTCCACATAAACTCAACTTCAGAACAGCATCTGGTTTAAATTAACCATCTTGCTCTTCCTAGGGTCATATGATAGTACCACGTCCAATGAAAAGGTGGTGTAGATAAGTAAAAATACACTAATGGGTGGAACCAGAAGTTTCTATACTTAATTTTAACACATCAAAACTACTTTTATGATAAAATATGCTGGTGATAAAGGAAGGACAGCAATTTTCTATAATAGAGTTAAATGTCAAAATGATGATTAGGGGAAAATAACATCAATTTGCATAGAAATGATGAAATAACATCATCATAACCAACCTCCTAAAATAATGGCATCTTCTGCATTTATCAGAAAATTGTTTCTGTCATGACCCCATGTAGTGTTTCTTCAGAAACTTGATACCCATAGAAGTTTTAACTTGGCATGATATCACTATCTGTATTTATTCAACATCTATATACACATACCCACAAATCTCTGTTAATTGTTTCCCAATCATTATTATTTGATGGAAAAATTCTTTGATTCACTTCAAACACTGGATACATTCCACGTTCCTTTTTTCTTGCAGACATACAGATTCACCATTTCCAAAATATTAGCAGACGACAAATCTGCACATGCCAAAAAATATGAAATATACGCCTTGTCAATCATAACCCCAAGTTCAAATTTTAATTAAAAGTGCATCTCATCATGTTACTTTCATGTGACTTAGCTTCTGGGGGACCAAAGGACCAAATTGGCATTTCCTGTGCAGAAAATGTGAAATTTATAAATTCTTAGGAATTAAAAATTCAGCACATCATCAACCTATTGGAAAACAAAGAGGAGTTCAAGAAACACATAGATTTCAATAGTCAGTCAGAAGAAAAATATATATACCCTTATATAAACACTTTCAAATTTGGTTAGGTAACGTGTAGTTTCTGAAGTTGAGCATCATGCATATTTAATCTCCACATTACCAGGTCTGAGAGAAAAAGGGTTGTATTCAATTATTTTAAAATACCTTTTTTCAATGAAAAACAGGGATAAGCATGAATAAATAGAGGTAAAAGTACAACTGTCCCCTTAATTCAAACTGTACAACTTATAATTACAATGTATACTTTTGTCATTTGGTAATTATGTCAACTAAAGTGTCACTATGGTACTGGCAAATCTGTCAAAGATGGTAATAAACTATTTGATTGAAAAAGATCTACCCTGTACTGGCAATGTATTCCCTTCCTAAGATTATTCATGATCCTGAATATAAAAAATAATAAAGATGAAAAATGTGTTCATAGGAAACATTGACACTTGAAGTGGGTGTCAGGACCTGAATCAACATCAGTGTTGCTGGGTTTGAGGTCAGAAGTCACATTTATAAGTGCACCCTCACCCCCAAATTTACTGGTATAAAAGATTTAATCTAGTAAAATTTCTACAAAACATTATTGTTGAAGGCCTACATGTATGTTTCACAGGTAAAATGTACATGTTGTGAACTGAAAACAAGCAATATATATTTTATGACCTTCAATAACCTGTCTATAATCTGGTACAATATTGTTATGAAAAGAAAGTTTAAACATTGATGGTCAACAATTCCACTAATATCAACAAAACGGACAATCACCTCTCACCTAAAAATCATTGAACATAAATAAAACACACTACATATGACATTGAAAATCCAGGTCATTGCTGGAGACAGGCACAAAAACGTGGCAGGGTTAAGCCCCGTTTACACAATCGAAGTTTTCCATCAAAAACTTTGTAAACCTGTATCAAAAACTTTGGTCAAAAACTTTGACGGACTTTGATAGAATAGAACTCCATCCTATTTTTCTTAAAACTTTGATGAACTTTGATGGGAACTAACCAATCAGAATGGTTTTTGGAATGAAGATCATTAAGATATTTTGTAAACAGAAGTACCTGGTAAATATGGCGGGAAACAGCAGACAAACAAGTTCAACTAAAATGTCAAAATGCAACTGGACAAATGAGTTGGTAAATGATCTCATGATATATGGTCGGACCTTTTCCAGGAGCATATTAAATGTTTCTTTGCTCATTCTCATATAGTTTTCATATTCAATAATTCATCAATATCTTCAGCCCTCAGCTCTTACAGTAGAGTGTTATAGCAACTTCTGGTCCCCCTCCTTTGAAGCCAGGCTCTAGACCGCATTCTCCTTGGTCTAACACGAAGTCTACGCAGCCTTTGCCTTAAAATCAAAGTGCACAAAATGCACACATACAAAGCAACATATTCCTCAGTCAGCCATGTTTATGTTATCTTTGCATTTCCCACCAATTCCCATCAAAAACTTTGATCGTGTAAGCAGGGTACTTTGACAAAGTTTTTCATCAAAATCTTTGACAAAGTTTTTGATGGAAAACTTTGATAGTGTAAACAGGGCTTTAGAGGTGTTAATGGGATGCCAAACCTCTCCCTTTTGATAATTGAAATTTCAACAGCAAAACAGATATAAACAAACAATAAAAAACCATAGCTACACTGATTCGCTTCCACTCAAAAACATCACATACTCTCAGTCTCACAAGACATGAATGACAAAATTTACATGGGACAGTACATTAGAAGGGTCAATGAATGCTTGTAGTTACTGACTATTAGCAAGGAAGGTAGAATCTGTTGGTTATAGACCATTACTCTTAGGACAAAAAAAAATCATAAGTGATACTTCTAACAGATTTAATATCAATTAGTTATCGGCATCTAATGAAATTAATGGTCTTCCTGGGAGACCAGAATAAAAGGGTCATCAACTTGTCAGAATCAAATATTGATCTTAAAATAGTAATATGCAGTAATATGGAATAAAATATACATTTAGATACGTCAGATTTGAACTTTTTAGCTTCAATTATGTCGTCATTAAAATATGGATGGGAAATAAATAGCCTTTTTGATAAGATCTCGGCATGTAGAATTGTATTTTATATACATGTATCTTCATATATATCCTGACCATGTGAAAATTAGATGGAAGGAAGCCACCAGAAGCTGGGATTTAACCTTTGTTGATAGTTTATGACATCATATTTCAATAAAACAATAACAGTTTACAGATATGCAGTGCCTGAAATGGACGGTCGCCCAGTCGCCAAATGCGACTGATATCTTATTCGGGCGACCAAAAGCTGCTCCAAATTAGGTAGTCACTGGCCCAACAAAAAACATCTGGGCGATTGCCTAAAAGACCGTTAAAAATTGTTGTTTTACCGAAACCGGACATAAACTAACTTCAACGGTAGATAACTCTTCAGTTCTAGTCGAAAACGGTTTGTTATGAGCACAGCGATTGGTCCAAATACATTTTTGTAGCCACTGAATACACAGCTAATGTAATTTACTGTTCTCCCCAATTATTTATTTTTATCGAGGCAATCGATACACGTTTCCTACACGTTTTCATGTAATACACAAGTATTCACTAAATATTAGAAAAGAAACGTGTTTTTTTGTTTCTTTATGATTTAACTATTAAAATTGTTAACTTTCACACGGACGAAGTGGAAAGTTGTGAACAATAAAGAGAATTCTGTCAACTTATAATGTTTGCGATCTGGCATCTTCCACGGTTCGGAAATGTATTCATTCAATCTGCTGCAAAATGTACATGTACGAATTTCATTTTACAGAAATCGGAAACCTTTTTGTGTCAATCATTAGGTAATCATTGAAAAACTTTTCCCCAACAACGGAGAGAAAATCGTTGACAGTAATATCAATCTACGGGAACGATCTGGCCTGTCACTTCTTTTAAACTTTTCATACATGTAGTTCATCTCAATACGTACACGGCTACATTTGAATGACAATTGGGAGTGTTTTCTTTTTTTGGAACCAGAACTTTTGTTTACAAATTAAAAAATAACAGGAAAAGTTAACAGTTGTTTATATAACAGAAAATGAAAGCACTGTTTGTTATTTCAACAAAGTGAGATACTTGTTTGGAATGAATAACCAACTGACATTACCCCGAACTGAGAGGTTATTTTACTTTAAAATCACTTCTTCATACTGGATTGAAACAAGTGATGTCACTCTTCACTTTGGGGAGTACAAGAGCAGTCCTTGTAGTGGCATTAGCCTACTCTTTTCCGGATGTCTTTAATGTGATCATGGCATTGATCTCCCCTTACACAATCCAGCCTTTTATTGTCCCCATCCGACGGACTAGCATCGTTTCTTGAGACCACCCTAGCCAATGGCGTCAAGGTTGTCGAAAAGGTTATAACAAGTAAATTCAGGTTTCATTTGATAGCAATATATGCATTGGGGTGTTTTCGCAATTTCAGCTGCACACCTGTTACTGTACAAAATTACCTTGAAAAGCCCCAACCCCTGTGAGACTAGTGAAAGAATGAATTTTAATGTTATTGATAAAAAAACCAATTAACCTAAAAACTGTTTATATATTGATATCTGATGTCTTTTTTTCATAAAAAAAATGTCACAAAATTTATGGGCCACCATTATGCCATTTGGGCCAATGATTCTAATATTTTACTGGCCCAAATTTTTTTTTTTCGGCCCAGCCTTTGGCTGTCCCTCATTTCAGGCACTGGATATGCTACAAGAGTAATTACAAGAAAGCTCAGAATAAACAATAAGTGTGGGAACAGATCTATGTCTCACCTGCCCCTGCAAATCGCTTGTGTGATTTTTTTCTCTCTAGAAAATAAACGACATTTTAAAACTTTGTCTTGCGGTTGTGGTCATCTTGGATTTAGGAGCAACAACAAAAAAAACAATTTTTTAGAGTGTCTTACGAAGAACATTCATACCTAGGAACATTTCCACTACACATGCAGTTTCACAGAAGAAGATTTTTTAAATATGAGCCAATCAGAATAAATAATTAGACCTAGCAGCCATGTTGAATTTCTGAATGTAACAAAAATCATGTAAAATAATAGGATTATCTATTGAAACTGCATAAAAATTGTTTTTTAGTTACATGTTAATACTTAAAAACCATGTAAATTCAGAATAAAGTTCATATTATGTAACACAATAAACAACTATTTTTAGTCAACCTGGGTTGAATACTGCAAGATAAGAAACAAACCACACAAGTCAAAACTACAATGGGCCTTTCATATTTGTTAAATAATATACATGCCATTTTACTCCATATATCAAATATTATATTGATTTGCACAAGTTTTGTCAGTGCTACTATTGTTTAGTATTGTAACTTTATCATTTTAATCAATCTAATTTCTTAAGAAATAACAAAACTATCCATTTCAAAACTGGTTAGGAGTTCAAAATTAACAATCACATATCTATCTAAAGCCTAAATTGCATATACAAACAATCAGTCAAGCCTTTTTTTTTGTGTTCGGTAATTTATGGTAATGTACACGAGCCCCTATTCAGGCACCTGTCGATTCAGAAAAAGATGCATACTAAGATCTATGAATCATGATACGAGTTTTAGTGTATTTAAATCTGTAAAGTTAGTCAGGGGTCACCAAACCATATTGAGCAATGTTTTTCAGGATCAGTGAAGGTCTAGATTAGACATACATCTTAATGTATACCTACTATTCTAAACAAGAAGAATCTCACAGATAAGTATTATCAGACCTAGACAAGATCAACCTAATGAAGATTTTAATTTGTATAAAGTACCTACAGATAGATAGCAACAGGTTCGTGTGTCAATCAAACATGAACTATACAAGTCAAAGAAAATGTAGAAAGGAATTCATTAAGTATACAAATCCAATTTCTTCTGTCAATCAGTAAAATTAAATCTGAAAACTATGTTGATACTGATATTAATTAATCATACTGTACATACTTATCTTCAATAAGTTTACGATTAGAAAAAGGGAGGGGGTGGAGTTGATGTATAGCTCAAATATCTCGTTTACTGGTCATTAGATTGTGGGTTAGGGTTATGGTGTTTAACACCACTTTCAACAATATTTCAGTTATATTGTGGCGGTCAGTTTTTATTGATGGAGGAAACCGGAGTACATGGAGAAAACCACTGATCTGCAGACATTAGTTTGAAGCACTTTTCACTGTTGATACCAATGCAGCTGTAAGCACGCTGTGTAAATTTATCCCATATTGCATGCAATTTTATAATTAGACAGAAGAAAACATATATAGCTGAGATCATTTGAATCTAATTTCCTTCTCATTTGAGACCGAATGAGTAAATTAGTTCTGGAAAAAAATGTGTCACTGACACTTCAGCAAATTATATTGGCATTGATGCTAATTTATCATGCTGTGTGAGGTTTATCCTTCGTTGCCTGTAATTTTTCAATTAAAAGGAATAATATATTTTCACCTAAATATATCATTTGTATCTAATTTCCTGTTTATTAGAAAACTACTTAGGAAAAAATATCTCCACAGCAGCAAACCTTGTTGGAGATTATGCTTCATGTAGTTAGCGTGCTAAAGTTTATCCATAGTAATTTTAGAATCCATACAAATATACGATTGTTGTTTTTTCATACGGTTACATCTGCAGAATAAGATAAGATAAGATTTTATTGTCCAATCAAGGGGCAGAGTCATTACAGTGATTTATATTACAAAAAAAAAAAAACCATTCTAAATATATTTATATATCTATAAAATCGTCATCCATGTCCAATAGCCATGTAAACCAGCCATTAATTCATACCCATCCCTTGCCTGGGAGGCTATCAGTATGTGGTCATCTTGATACAGCAATTAAACTCACCAATTAA
Organism: Bathymodiolus brooksi; assembly: GCA_963680875.1. NCBI lineage: Eukaryota > Metazoa > Mollusca > Bivalvia > Mytilida > Modiolidae > Bathymodiolus > Bathymodiolus brooksi. Next base: position 93,817,690 of record OY804579.1, read on the forward strand.
TTATTAAATTCCTCAATATATCTACAGTATTATTTTCGGTTTAAAGGATGATGGGCATGATGAAGACATTCTTTTCAAATTTCCTCCATTTGAAGGTTGTGCGACATTGTACATCAATAGCAAATCATAGAATCATGTAAAATAGAGGTATAATACATTCACAATTAAGCTAATTCCAGTTCTCAGCTTCAATGCAACCTGGCAGGGTCCTTCATTTGCTAAAGGATACCATTACAATTCCCTTTTAGCTTAATGCTCTCTATAAAACAACATCCAAGATCATTTCTTGTATTTTTTTGAGGGGGGATATGCAGTTACATGTACTAGGGGTCTGATTTTATATGAAAGAAATTTAACCTTTTATGAAAAAAAAACCCCAGTGATGGTCAACAATTCCATCAAAATAAACAAAACAAACAATGACCTCTCACCCTAACTCACAGAACACAAAAAAAAAAAGACATTGACGTATGGCATTGGAAATACAGGACCTGGCTTGAGACAGACATAAAAAATGTGCTTTTATTTGCTCAACCAAGTGGAACAAAATATGTTCCTTCAGAACTCGAAAATATTTTCACATTTTTAATGAAATTTTAGATAAAATATGAATATAAATATGTTGTAATTATCAAAGCATAAAACGATTGATAGAAAGCTTCTGACATTTACATTTCCACCAAACAACAGAAATCTTATGTGAGGAAATAACAACAATTTCTCCCATTATGAACGGATACAAGTCACACATTATAATGCTTTTCCATTAAAAGGAAAGTGGATTTGTTAACGTTTTTGTCTACCTGCATGTTTCTGACCCATTAAGTCCAAGTTAATGATAAATAAAATAAAATCTCCCTCTTTACTGATAGGATAAGAGAGGAATTATCCAGGTAAAGGTATAGGTAGAATGTATATAAAGTACTAGAGATTGACCTCAGGGGAATTATCACCTGTGTGCCATCTATTCCTGTCATACTCATCCAACAGGCAAGACTTTCACTTGTATAACCTGGGGCTGTTTATCTACCTTTACTCTATATCACAACAGCGCCATATCTCTTCTCGCTCATAAAATGCCTATCAGATATGTAAATACAGTCAAGTTTTTAAACTGAAAAGCCAAGATCCACCCTTTCCCCACTTAATCTAGAACAAACAACCTCACACACTCTTTAATTCACCATCAATCCACAGAAATCACTCAAGTTTTCACCATAACCAATTAATGATTGAATAAAAAAATTCAAGTTTCTTATCTTAATCTCAGTTTGATTGTAGAAAAATAAACAGTAAAATTGGTTTTCAGATATATTAAACAAACAGACTTGATCAAATTTTATTGGCGAAAATCTCACTTAATTCCATTGAGAAGAAATTGACTGAGAGTCTCCTTTAACAATGGACTCCATTGTTGAATCAATGTCTCCTCTGCATCAAAAAAAAGAAAATAAATACAGGTAAAATTCTCACACTTACCTGTGAATATAGCGGTGAAGCAAGTATCATTTTCCAATACTATGAGGTTACCATAATGATATAATAATCCACGTCCGGAATAATAAATTACATGTCCGTGTGTTTTGTTTCATAAGAATATAAAAATCGTGTCCCGATGTTAACCTATGCTGTATCCATCCATGATTTCTCAACGACAACGAATGATGTAGGTCACAACAATGCAGATCGTTACACCTGGATGGGGGAACACAGGTAGTAAAATCTCTTCAACAACAATTCTTTATAGTCAACTGGGACACTATCAGTGAAAGTCACTTGACCATATATATAACAATTTAATACGCTATATTATAGTTAAACGTAAGGTAATTTTTGACGAACCTTTACCTTTTCTCATAAGGATACAGGTAAAATACGACGATGTCATATGAGTAATAGGTAAGTCGACTAAGTTGACAGGTGTAAAATTACCACAAACCAATCGGGCGAGGCACAATAGATCGTTAATTGATTAGGTCCTCATCAATATTGGTTTAGCAAGATAGAATATTATAGATTTTCCATCGAGATAATTAAGCCAGAAGACTAATGAAGGACTTAATTATATTAGCAAAGGGAAGATAACTTAGTTGAACCACAAACTCCACAAATTTCCTCATAATATACATGTAAATTTATACAAAAATAAAGATATATTCATTGATGTACACCTATATGTAAACATATGCACACATTTTCTATGACGACCATGCAGACACATTCACTTGGATAATTGGAATATTCTGTTTAACATAATTATCTGATACATGTACATACATTGTAGAGGAAAGATAACAACTCTTGTACATTTCAAGTTAACATGTACCGTACCATATGTAAGCGTACACAGTACATTGACTCATTGTGAAAAAATTTACAGATACCACGTGTACACAAAGTATTGTATAATCATATTTCATAATTCAAAATAGATCAGTCAAAACACATCTCATGTACTACATTTTAAAACAACAAATTAAAAAAAAAAACTCACCATCATGATATATTTTTTTTCCTGACCGCTATGTCCTGACACAAATCCTTCAAATCCTCGACACTCAAATCACAAAAATAACACAACAACCTCCCATGTTCTCTCCATTGGAAGAAGACACAATTTATCAATTATTCCTCAAAGGTATATCTTTATCTGATACAATTAATAAATTAAAACACTATCCCTTTCAAGTTGAACGACTATGCCTGACCGGCAGAACATATATCTTATGGGTGGTGACATAATAGCCCCTGGTCATACAAATATGTCAAAAGAAAATGACTAGGAAAACTGCACAATCGCTACTTGTACCAGTACAAGTCAATTTATCAAACCATTCACTGACGAGATATCCCTATTGGTGTCTAGATTTTACAATTTGTATTTCATGTACACAGTCCTCGAAATGAAAATTTGAATTTACTGGTCCGAATCAAATGCTTGAATTTATCTTTATATAGTTCTTAAAAAAAACTGAAAAAATTTACTGGTGCGATCAAAGTTTTACGGTCTTGGGCCAGAGTTCAGGTACTCATCCTGAGGACGGTGTACATTTCAAACATTAAGGAGTACGAGAAATTACTGGTTGGCTATGAGTTTTGATAGGTGTGTTTGAGTGGAGCAACATGTCTACCTGCAAACTATTCAACACAGCATGTTGGTAAAGATCTAGTACAAAAAAAAACCATCATTAATCTCATTTCACCAAAAAGTAACAATGTTCTGACCATGATATAGCCAATAGGTAGCTGACAAAATGGCTCACTATGTGTTTAGAAGCAATCAATTGACTCAATCACTCATAAGATTACCCAGGGTACAGGTTGTAATGTTTCATAACACATATGCTTGATCATTTAAAACAAATTATTGAGATGTATAAATAGGTTTAAATGTCATACATTCCTAAAAGTAGAAAATCGTTTCATGGCAAAAAGTATTTTAAATAAAATTCAGCTACATTTCAATTTAATTAAATTGTAACTCATTTCAATCACTATTTACAACATTACTATTCGGCGTTTTTAATTTCGTTCTTTTCAGTGTTAAAAACTACAATTTAGTGCCCTACATTTATACCAATAAAAATCTATTTCTTCTATTCTTAGCGTATTTAACCAGCTGGTTAAATTTTTGTAATATTTTTAATCACAATGGTAGGTTATATTTCGGCATGAGAATTTCTGCTAATTTCTTTTCTACAGTAATTAAAGATGGAAATTAACAACTTAAAAGTATTTTTGACATTTTGGTCATAGGAGAAACGGAAGCATGAGCTTTAAAATTTGAAAATTTAACTATCTCAAGGGGAGAAATATTGTAATTCACTACTTGCAGAAGGAGAAACTATATATTATATAGTGCATCTAGTTCAAATAGACATATCAAATTCTAAATCAAACATAATTTATATTTATTCACCTCTACTCAAATCCCTTTGTATCTTTTATTACTTCAGGCAAAGTTTTAAATTCAAAACTGACATCCATTAACCATATATTTTATTTTAATTACAGTATTTACACCATGTTTCTGACAACATTTTGAATCACCTTGTCAAACAGTGAAAATAACAAACATTAATTTAGCTGTGAATGCCTGTCATTCAAGAATTGATTTTAAGTTTTTAACAGAAAACACAAGCTACAAGTACAGATTTGATAACATAATCATAACATATGTTATATACATGTACATCTTTTATTTTTAGACTATCAAATTTATGACATGTACAATGTATGTAGAAACCATTCACAAGTTCCTACATGTAGTGTGTGCTATGTCTAAATTCAATAAATTGTGGTTGTAAATAATAGTTCAATTATGATAGATTTATTACACTTAAAAGAAATCTACACACAATGTGGAGTGTAAAAGACAAGGACGTCTTTGATGATGTTTACCACGACTGAAAACAACAGGCTTTTTATCAACAAGACCACCACCAATGTAAAAATTATATTACATGATATATGTATTTAATGTGTTTTCACCTTTCTAACAAGACTGATTATTGTTCCTGATATTTTGTTTAATTACATTTTGTGTGTGTTTGTTTGTTCACACTACGTGTTACAAAGTTGCTGAAGCTGAACATGTTCTAAGGGAGATAACTCTCATGAAACTTAAAGAAAGTGATGCTCTTAATAACAAAGGGGAGACAAGTCTCAATGTACATACATAACAAAGACTGTACTGGTTAATCTTCTTGATTGTGTATAATAAATAATTACTGAAATCATTGATTTTTTTGAAGATTCTCGATATTATCACTTTTCTTTCAAATAAATAGTTATTTAAATCATTAAATTTTCATAAAACTTTCAATATACGGACATTGTCATTTTTCTTTAAAATTTTAAGTTTAAACCTATTAAAAACATAAATCTATATCACACATATCTTTATTAAGAGAAAGTAAAAATTACAGTTTTCTTATCTGATTTCATAACTTGTAGATTAAAAACCCCTTTTAAACAAAGCTGTTCAACATGTTGCAAAAGCCAAATGAAAAACTACACACAATGTTGTAAAGATAAACATTCAATATTAGAAAAAAAAAGATTTGTGTACGCAACAGCTTAATAAACTATTTATCTAGCCAAAGACATTTATCATACCATATTTACATAGCTTACACTTAAAGGCTATTAAAATACAGAGCAATATTTGTAACCCAGGGAAAGTGTTATCGGACTAATCAGTACATGCTTCGATGAAGTAGACAAACATAGTCAAAATTTGACTTTTAATCTTTTCTCTATATTTATATATTTATACAAGTCACATATTGTTATGAATAATATAATTGCTGTTTAAGGCACCCCAAATAATAAAACGTAGACAAAACAAAGTTGTAATTGGAAATTTGATATGAAATTAATTTTCCTTGGACAATGGAACGATAAAAGTTTTTAACAAACAATTCATTTTGCATCAAAAGAAGATTGTTATTTTAGCCCTTAACCATTGGTGTGCGAGATAAAAAGTACATTGAGCTTTTTAAAACGTTACAATTTCAAGATTTTGCTTGTTTTCCAGATTTCCTTGTTATACAGAAAAGGTTAGCACAGTTTCCTCACCACTATAGATCTCTATGACAACACTCAACTTCCTCCACACTAAACATGCTTTGTACATTGTATTATTTCGGACTAGGCTACCTAAATATTCTCACAAGAGAAATGTTTTGTCTTTGGGCCATCACTTCTAAGCAGGAATTTCTATTTCTCTTCAAGCATTCCAGCCCCATGATTCATTTATACAAGTAGCTGTAGGCTGCTAATATAAAATGATAAAATATCATTCTAGACCAGCAAGACTGTAGATTGCTATACATCAACACTCAACATTCTCATTAACAAGGATCAAAATTCTTCTTCAACAATTTTTCATATCTTGCATAAATTTAAAATCATGGACTATGAATGGTAACTGGTTTCTATCTTCACTTCCAGCAATTTTTTCAGCGATATAAATATTAAATATTGTGACTACCACAGGCTAACCAACCTAAGACACGGATATAGACTTTGGTGATTGAAAACCAACGCTGACAGACCCAACAATGACAGGTACATTTCAAGTGTAAAGCCAGAAGAAAATAGACAGAGCACTAGTATATAAATATTTTTTAAGGGTGCAATTTCGTTTTCGAGAAGGACGCTGTCAAAATCCATTAATAAATCAAATTAAATCACAAACTAATTGGGAGAAGACAGTTATACTAGTAAACTGACCAGTGAAACCCAAACCTTGGCTATATAGGTGTCTGAATCCCATTATGGAAAGAAAATTTAAACAGAGATGGTCAACTATTCCATCAACATCAACAAGACGAACAACCACTTCTGACCTCAAATCAATGAAACAAAAAAGACGACAACCTTTGAAGATATCACTAGATTTGTGGTTAGAAGTACCAATAACCTTAACTAACCACTCAGCCAACGACACCCTCCTTAAACTCATAAAAGCAGACGCTAATGGTACTGGATATTTGATTAAGAAATATGATTAATCATTTCACTGGAGAGAATAAGTGAAAACCTGATATGCAATGTTTTCTTCCAAGTCCTGTGATTAAATCAATATCTAATCTGATGGACAATACAAGTAAATGCATATCTTTTTTTTGCATTTTGATTATTTGTTTTGCTGTTTTATGCTTACTAATACTATACATTGTTATGCTTACTAATACTATACATTGTCACAACTGGTCTACAGTATCCTTTACTAGCATTAAAATTGAGGAAAGTTTGAAACTTTGCTAGGGAGATGATAATATTTTTTGAATGACTTTCAATTTTCATCTAAAAATGGAAAACTCAGCTTTTTTTCTCTAACATATTCAACAAAAGTCTATCACCTTACATGAAATGGACAAAATCTCTAATTTTTTGGATATATCTACAAGAAAGTAAAACTGTGAGAATGAATTTGCCAATAATCAAGACCCCTTACCACCCCAAAAATGGCATGGCAACAAAATGCTTTTCATCACCTTTATATAACAGAAAGATAATATTTTAAGGCGATACTTAAAAAATAGTAAACACCATAAAATATGCAAAACAAAAAGATAAAGATATTTTCTTTAAGATTTTATTATGTATTGAAAGGATAGTAAAACTTCTACTTAAGAAAAGACCAGTGTTTATAGGTGATAACATCAGAATGATTGTGGCGTAACCATAAAATCTATGGAGATCAGGAATTCTTCAATCAATACAACGGTAATATAATTATAGAAATGGAACACTGTAATCAATAGAAATCATTCTGTGTACAGATTGCCATTAATAAATAATAGTTCAGGTTCCCAGGAGTCACGGCTTAGCCTATAACTGTATCATACGCTTAGATTCTAAGTTTGTGCATCACACTGTGTAAATAACTACCATCTTTGGACAGGTTCAATCAATACCAGTTAGAGAATTAACTGCTATGAAGTAAATTCCTAATACAATTTTCATCTTTTTATATCTAAGTACAAAACCAATTGTTGGAAGCTAATAGACAATCTCCGTGGAAAATTGGATGCTGTATTGTAACATGGTACATCCCACTCAAGATTCAAAGTGATAACAATATTATAACTTTATATTCCTTCCAAACATAGATAAAAATCGTCACAGCATACTAGAATAGAAATGTTTATCATATTTGGCTCTTAAAAAGTATAACTGGTAATCTTTGTAAAGAATAAGATTACATGTTAAAATAAGGGTACAGAAAATAACAATGTACCAGTACCCATATTTTAATCTATTATTATTGGCATGACATTGTATTGTGTTAAAAGAGAACAGCATGGACTTGACTTTACTGGTCTGGAAGAGATGGTGCACACACAGGCGCTTGTGTAGAGTCAAAAATATGCTCGCTATGTATCTAAAATACCACAAGGCCGGACTTACTCCTACTACCCCTGTCACTTCAACCTCTATTTCCCCTGTCAAAATGTCGATAGGACGCAAATCGCTTACTAATTTGCGTAGTGAAATGATTTTTCTTCAAGGAAAACCCATTTTTGATATCTTCCTATCATCTACACCCCCACACTACAGATAATCCTCCGATTTTGTTGACACAGGACAGCTCCTGGGCTGCAAAAGGTAAAGTAGGTCACGTGACATCTTCCGCCTTTCGGTCATTCTCTGGTTTTATCATTGCCTTTCGAAACATATATGAGAAGTTCATATTTTGGCACATTGTAATTTGAATTTGGAATTTCTAGTGTTAAGTATTTATATATGATAAAACCCGAGAACGACCAAAAGGCGGAAGACGTTATGTGACCTACTTTCCCTTTTGCAACCCAGGAGCTGCCCTGTGGTCAAATGCACTGACTGCATACATGTACGTAGATGTAAATCCAGCAATATCGTAGATCATACAATCATGGTTATGACTCAATGGCTGTTCCCTGTCATGTCATGAATCAACCCTTGTACAAGTTGTATCAGATACAAATATTTCATACAACAAAAACACATAATTCAGCATTCCAGTTACAGTGTAGTATTTTTAATTTTAGCATTGAATAAAAAAGGCTCCGATTTCAACAATATTTCACTTACATTGATTATACATAAATGGGTTTCAGTTTTATTAATGGAGGAAACCTGAGTACATGGAAATGTAATAAGGTTGTATCAAGTACACCTCCCAATTAGTGGAAGTTTACATTGGAAATTGTAATGGTGTTAGCCACAGACTGCATAGGTACCCAGTACATGTACTAGTGCAGCAGCATGTATGTAACTGCAAGTCTAACTATCATAAATTATGACCACAAAGATTTCTTGAATAAAAGGGCAAAGTTTGCCACATGTAATTTGTAGAAAGGATACATATTAAGACACACATTTGTTGCTGACAGAAAACACATCTGATGCACAACAAATCGAATGAAAAGGGTATTTTTTTTAATTGTACAGGGTAATACAGCGAAACCTGTCTAAATCAAACCCTGTATAAACCAAACTTTAGTAAAACTGAATTCAGACAAGTGAAAATTATGAAAGAATTTGTTTGAATAAACCGAAAATTTTTCTAAATTTGGCTTTCAGGCAAGTAGGTGTAAAAAATTGACGCAAAGACTGAATGTTGAAAATCTTTGTTAATTAAATCTGTATTATATACCAAAATGACCTGTCTATTCCGAACACAATAATTGGTTCCCAGGAGGTTCAATTTAGACAGATTTCAGTGTACAAATAAAAAATATATATACTTCTATCACCTCAGTCAAGGAGACTACATAGATGAATTACTAATTAAAAACCATGGATACATGTACATACAGTATTCCCAACACATTTACAACTGAATGCATGCTAATTCTATCCAGTATAAGCCTTATAAGGTGAAGATGACAACGTTTACAAAACAAATATTCTCATATATAACACCCAGATAATCATTATCATCTAATCTGTTAATGTGGCTTAATAAATCATGCATACCTGTATATAGTAATTCCAAACAGCCATAAAAATATACAAGATCATTAGATATATACAATACATGTATATAACCTGATTACAGTGTCTAGTATTTCGTGCTGGTAAAGTTGCCTTAGCCAGACCAGTCTAGTTAGTAACTTATATCTTTACATAAAATGATAGGTTTTTTTTTTACCTTTTTTACCTAATATTTGGTCTTCGGTAAACCGAAACAAATCTTGTATAAAGAGACAATTTATTTAGACTAGTTCTCTGTTCCCAAAACAAGACAATACGAACAGAGGAAGATGGCAAAACAAAAGAAGAGAGGAGTACAAACTAGAGGCTCAGTGGGCTGATCTGTGTCGCTCACCTTTCATTCTGCTTTGAGAAAACTTAATACAGAACCTTCCATACATGTAGATGCTTCCTACCAAGTTTCAGTTCATATGGCTAAGCAGTTTCAAAGGAGAAGATTTTTTAAGAAATCGATCAATCAGAAACATGAATTGCATGTGGTGGCCATGTTTGCTAACCGTTCAGGACGAAATGAGCAATCTTCATAGAGGACATTCCATAGATGATTCCTACCAAGTTTCGGTGGTAGCCATGTTTGCTAACCGATCGGGACGAAATGAGCAATCTTCACAGAGGACATTCCATAGACGATTCCTACCAAGTTTTGGCGGTAGCCATGTTTGTTAACCGATCGGGACGAAATGAGCAATCTTCAAAGAGGACATTCCATAGATGCTTCCTACCCAGTTTCGGTTCATTTGGCCAAGCGGTTTCAGAGAAGATTAAAAAAAATCGGCCAATCAGAAACAAGAATTGCCTGTGGCGGCCATGTTTGGTAATGGATCATAACAAAATGTGCACTCTGTAGAGAGGACCTTCCATAGATGCTTCCTACCAAGTTTCAGTTCATTTGGCTGAGGGTTTTCAGAGAAGATTAAAATGTGAAAAGTAAACGGATGACAGACGACGGACACCAAGTGATGGCAAAAGCTCATATTGCCTTTGGCAAGGTTTGCTAAAAAGAATATTAAAATGTGAATACCTACTTGTAATGCATAGAATAAACATGTTGCACTATATCAGCATTAGTTAATTCCTAAGGGAGATAATGGCAAGAGTTATCTTTTAACAGAGGAGAATTTTTTTTAGAAATCAACCAATCAGAAACAAGAATTGCCTGTGGTGGCCATGTTTGTTAACCGATCGGGACAAAATGAGCAATCTTTATAGAGGACCTTCCATAGATGCTTCCTATCAGTTTCAGTTCATTTGGCTGAGGAGTTTCAGAGGAGAAGATTAAAATGTGAAAAGTTAACAGACGACAAGTGATGGTAAAAGCTCACTTTGCCTTTAGCAAGGTGAGCTAAAAAGGACTAAGTTGCATTCGTTACACATATTAAAGAAAATATTATTTTCCTTTTATATCATGGCCACTGGTTATCTTCCTTCAACAAAACTAGGTTTAGTCAATGCCACATGTATAATAACATAGCATTTAACTTTGCTGCCATTCATGTCAAACGTGACTTCATCAAAATGTATTATGTAGATATCAAATAGTATGCACAGCACGACACGTTTCTGGAATAACCTTCATCAGATAGCTTAATATCAAAATATTGGAAAGCCAAATAAAAGTCATTTTGAAATTTTTTGAACTACATGTACATTTGTATTCCACAACTCATTAGACTTTTATTTTGCTACTTGAAATCTATTATGGTTTTAAGAAACCACTTGTATAATGTAACTTCTAATATCATATATCATTCAACCCCATTGAAATATTTAAGTATATAAGCTACATCAAAGCTGGAGTGTTACCCTTATTCATGTTATTGTGTTGACCTGGCCTCACATTATAAATCTTTGAGTACAAGTTTCATACTTCAGCTTGTACATTTGTACTCCAAAATCATCCACAGAACACTTTTTTTTTATTGGATAGAGTTTTCTGATTGGTAAAAATGTTTATTATCATACCGTATGATGCCAGCCTGAATCGTACTAGAAAAATCATATTAAATTTTGTTTATGTCAGTGAGGCCTGAATTTGTTATTTCAAAAGGACATCACCAGACACAAGTATACTTATGTTTAAACTGACGAATGGCAAGAAGTACATGTAATAACCAAAGGAAACAAAAAAGACATGTACAAATTGTTATAAACTGTACATGTAACTGTTATGAGGTACAGTAGTCTAAATTTGGTGCCAATCTTTAACAAACTTAACTCGATTCAAAAAGACAAGGCGTTATTTCATGTGATGAGAATTCGACAAACATTAATGGCCATTGATTAACTGGTCTTTTTAAATGTAGACAGAATCCAAAAGTGCTTAACCATTTATGCTATCAGAGATCCTTGCAACTCGCCTAGACGAGTCATGCACTCACCATGATTTCAGAAATGTCTTCTGGATTCATCAACATAAATTGCTACAAGAATCCCTGATGTTTTAGGATAAAAGTACAGTAGTAAACTTTTTAAACTGATCAATTCATAACAATATACAAAATTTATGCAGGATAGTCTCTAAAAATAGTTCATCACACCAGATAATGACTAACTACACTCCAACCATTCTCTCAGCTACATGTATATATATATTTCCTCTCCTTCATTTCTTCTTCCAAACATATTTTTTAAAAGGAATTCATGTGTCTCTGTCTAATTTGGAATTAGTGAGAGCCCTGTACTTGGTAATAAAACATAACAAGAAAGGCACTAGATCTATTTGCCTACCAGAGTTCGCAAAATTCGTCAGTCCTGTCAGACATTACCAGCAAAATTTGGACAAATTTTGCCAAGGACTGACACAAGATTAGTATTTTGCAATAGAAAATTAAAGAGGACTGCCATTTTTTTACTAGGATCACAAAACCCATATGTCATTTCGTGAACCATGGCCTTCACATGTATCTCTCTTCCAAGTCATTCATTAGATTAGCATTGTACAATTACATGTAAATGTACATGTAGCACTTCCGCCATTATTCAAATAAAACTTACAAGAAGCTATACAGAAGAAAAAAACGATCTGATAGACTGACAGAGTGATCCCATGTGCTAACCATGCTACAGACAAATTAAAAAAAAATAATAAACACACAAAAAATACAAGCATGCTCAAACAATTTGTTTTGCATGCAATAACAGTGGATTTATCTAAACTGTTAGCAACATAAAAGATTTACTAATTCAAACACCTAGATTTCCACAGTGCCAAAGTTACAGAATTGAACATTGTATACATACATTCATAGATAGTTTGAAATTTTTAAGCATACAATCAATTTTGTATCTTTCAGGACACAGTGTAAGTGGCTTCAACAATAAAATCTTTCCCAGCACTGTACAGGCAGATCTGTGATTTTTGAGTCATGGGTCAGATCAAAATAAAGTGCACCTTTTTGTTGTTTTCAATTCTTGATAGTGTTTTGCAAAATCCAAATTTGTTACTTCTTTTGTAGACATAAATTTGATACATAATAATCATAAATAATGTGCACCATGGTCAGAAACCTACAACTGATCATGCTCGGATACTCTCCACTCATCAACCGAGGGTCAATTGAAACGACTACATTGGTTTTAGAGTTGTCCTGTTCGGAGTGTGATCAGTCATGGGTTTCCGACAATGCATATAAGCTCTAGAATTAATTTTCTTTTGAGGTATACATTTAGGCTGCACAAATTCTTTGATGAAACTGTATCAACATGGGAGTCTGTTCTTTTCAACAACAAATACTAGATACATGTAGCCTTTTGTTAATTCTGAATGTGAGTATACAATTCTCCAAACTGTAACAATCCTTTGGTTGTGGATTTCAAACTTTTACAAGCTATAAATAGATGACATGCTACTTGTGAACCAATGTTTTATTTTCTATTTGTGGTCTTACCATAAAACAGAATCACACAGAAGCCTGAAAATCATATAACATGTAAAAAAAGTAAATGACATTGATAAAATGCTCTGTAAAATGACATGTACACAAGGTATGGTAAATACTACAATGTATGTAAACAAAATGTTTGAATATAACAAAGGTTTAGGCTTGGTTTTATGTTGCTTAATGCCACTTTCAACAATATTTCAATATATCGTGACGGTCTTGAATAACAAATGGGACTTGGAATACAAAAATGTATGGAAATGAAATTGTTTCTTTTTACTTTTTGCTTTGACAAGCATTATAGAGTATGACTAAACTATGACAGTATATGTACCAACTAGGAATGGGAAATGCCACTGGCACAATGACTCATAGATGTGTGAAACAAGCCAAGAAGTGTATTTGAAGATTAAAATATTATTCCAAAAATTCTGTGCTTTTTGTCTCCATTCTGTATCTTGTGGCCAATGTCGCCCGTGTCTCTGAATTGTCCATTCTTAATAACCCCCACGGGCCCCAGTTTTCTCCAATGTTTATAAGGAAGAAAGCTATTTTACTTTGATCCAAAACTATTAAAAGACTTTAATGCAACTAAAGATCATTGTTACAAAATGTATACTGTATAGTCAAACCTTGTTATCTCTACAAGACAATAAAAAGTCAGATAAGTTGGTTCCTTGGATAACTTTAACTTATAAAATATCTGGTCCATTCATATAGCACCTTTGAAGGCTTTCACTTAAAATTTTGATGATTCCACAGAGATCACCCTAGCTTTTGAAGATGATGAGCTTTCGGCCCATCATCATCAAAAGTAATGGGCCATTAGGCCGGGGTATGGGGGTCCCCGGTTCGAAAACGATTTTCAGCAATTCAAGCAATTCTGAGCAATTCTAGAGGCAATAAACAGCTGTCAAGAGTATTGTTTGCTCCAATGCTAATGCATTTACTGCTGTACATTTTGTTTTTATCTTTGTCGTATGTTAACCACGTGTATAAACTGGCCCAACGGGACTGAAACTTTCCTTGTTCCTTGTTTTCGCTGGCTTCGTGTGATACGTCATCATCGACCTCAATAGGCTCATTCGCCTCTGTGGTTGTACCTGTGTCCGTTTCATCTTTTGACCAAGGATTTTCCTTCTCTGACATCGTGAAAGATTATATATTCGGTTGATTTTTTTCAGATCTTGCCTTTTTGGGAGGCATTTTGTTGTCATTCGACAGTTTTCGCTATAATCGAGACCCGAGTATGAAAAACACCGAGAGTATCGATAATTATACGACTGGTTTACTTTTCCGCCTGATTACGTTCGCAGGATGAAACAAAAATTAAGAACCAGTCGAAACAAAATAAGTATGCAGATCCTGGTAACCGGTGCACAATGTACAATTGTATGGGCCCTACGTGACGGTAATGCGCCCTACTGGCTCACACATAATTTTTTAATGGGCCATATTAAATTTTAGCGCGACTATGGTGTGATAGCACGGCCCAAAGTGATCTCTGTTCCCAACCAAAATGTTGCAACTCCCTCTACTGTTTTTTTTTTGGCAAAAGAAAAGGTAATTCCCCAAGACAAATGATGAGACCAAGAATCTACCAGACAAATTGCAAGCATCTCTTTGATAAGAAGCATTCTTACAAAGTAAATACCCAAATTGGTCAATGTGGTTTCTGAGCAAAATGTTATTATGTATTCAGAAATAGTAAAAAAAAACCAAAAAACATAACTGGTCATAGAAGCCATGTTGTTTAACTTTGAGTGGAACAAAAACTGGAAATAATATTGAAGACCTTTTAAAGTAAAATCGTTGACAAGTCTAGTTTCATTTGGTCCGGAAGTTCAGAAATGTTTGCTGAGATTTATTAAAGGAATATCTCACTTTGACCTTAACCGAAGTACAACATTTTTACCTTTGCCTGGGAAAATAATTCATGAGGCTATTGGTTTTTTAAAATATAAGGCCAGCTTTGGTATTTATTTTCATTGATTGACACTTTTCATTTTTTAAACATACATGTACATCACATATTTAATGAATAGTGTTGAAAAAATAATATAGGATATCAGATTATATGGCATAAATGATCTTATAAGTTATAAGAAATGATTCTATTCAAAAAATAATTTGCTGAAAAATATAATTTCTGATGAAAAATCTTCAAGTACTCTTAAAAAAGAGAATATATGTGTATTAATTAATTAGATTATATATGGGACTAGTTTAACTTAGCTAAGTCATACAGATCTTGCAATTGTTACACAATTGAATAAAAAAGAAGATTGGATTTAAAATTTAAAGTTAATAACATTTCTATACATGTAATCTGTCACATCAATGAAAATTATGATATCAAAAAAGTTTTCAATGAAAATATATAGATTTGAACCCTAAATTTTACTAAGGCCAAAAAAAAATATGTATGTTTCCGATTGCATGGTCTTCAAAATTAGGGTCGGTAGGTCAGGATTTTTAAATTTTTTTTTAAACCTACAAGTATGCTCCTTCCTCTAAAATCACACAAACTTGTTTGTTTCTTTCTTACTACAGCTTATTAATTATTTGACATGCAGTACAATGTTTTTGGTTCCAAATATCGATCAAATGTATAAGGAAATGAAGAAAATTGTTGAAGTCGGAAACAAACACGGAAACGGAGACGAATTTCCGGATTTTGTCGATCTGTTTTTTTTGGCATAAAAAATGTTAGGGTTGGCAGTAAAATATTAGGGCCGGTCGGTCGATCGGAAATACACCTATTTTTTTTTTTTGGCCTAATATAAATATACATTTATTTAAATATTTGGATATTTAATTTGCATTCCAATCTTTAAAATTAAGTTATTAAAGTAAGGATAGAAACTACATCATAACAAGATACACTACAATATTGTTATTCACCCCCTACGCTCAAATTTAAGGGGAGGGGGTAGTTATTGGATGAACTGAAAGGTTTATAAGAACTTACAAAAATGTAAGTGGTTTTTTTTTTTCAATTACATTTATGTATCGCTCGGAAAGACAAACGAATGTGTATCAAAAGTTCCAAGCTGGATCTATTTTTTTTTTATTATTAAGCTTAAGTGAAGGGTAAAACTTGTTGAAAAATGTAAATACCTCCACTGTTACCAAATGGGAAAAAAGGGGGGGGGGGTAAAAATCCTACAAACTTTAAAAATTATCTGCATGTACATGTATATATGCAAGAGCAAAAAACAATCACAATTACCTTACTGAAAAAAACACAAATTTTAAGATGAATATATAATGGGAAGACATCCTGTATTGAAAAGAAATATACACATATTTTATACATACTAATCTTAATTTTAGGTGGCAGGTAAATAAAATAAACAAAATATTATTAGGGGGTTTGTTGTCAAGTTATTTTCCGCAAAACACAGAAACTCTGCCTTTCCGTTCAGTATTTAATATGAAGAAACTGTATATACTCACACGAACCATAACCAACCGTGTATCATCGACAGGTGTTTCTACCTTTAGTTTATCAAAACATAAACACTGGCACATGGCGAAATACTCACCTCACGATTTGATTCGTTTTCTTTGTTTTCGTCCCTTTTTATTTGACATCCATTTATGTATGACTGCTGTGAAATATTGTTTAATTTACAATTATAGTCTGTGATATACATTTTCACTGATTTGTCGTTTGTAATCAAAAGTCCAGTTTCAGAGATCTGCGAGGCCACTTCCGCCATTTTTCAAATACAATGACAACTGTTTGCTTATCAAATAAAATCACGCTTCAGAGCTCACAATAATATACTGTATCTTTTCTTGGGTCACTGATCAATAAAACGATTTACACTGACATTACATTTAAATGTTCGCCTATTTTTTTTGTACACATACACAAACTTCGATGTAGAGCTTTGTCTCTCTTCTTTTGGGCGATCAGCTGCTGCATTTGAGTGACAACCCGGATGTCATCAAGTGGTTTTGTTTTACAATAGTGACATCTGGCGGGAAAATAAGAGTGATGAAAATAAATTTCTCTAAATTTTTAATTCAAATTCCTAACCAATCATTTATTTAAAATTACCACGTTAATTTACGCTGTAGGAAAAAGGAAATATTGCTTATTATGCCTGAGGTGTTGGGGCGATAAACGAAGAAAAAATACAATGAGAGGCTGAAAATGGCTCGGAAAATAACAGTGATTCTGTGGGTTATGCTTATCAATAATATGGAACTAATAAAGAGGGGTGGGGCGGAAGGGTGTTTGTTTGCTTGTTTGCTTGTTTGTTTGATGGTGTGTAACGCCACTTTCAACAATATTTCAGTTATATCGTGGCGGTCAGTTTTATTGGTGGAGGAAACTGGAGGACCCGGAGAAAACTACCAACCTGTCGCAAGTGACTGACAAACTTTATCACATAATGTTGTACACCTCGCCCTGATCGAGATTCGAACTCGCAACATCAATGGTGATAGTCACCGATTGTACAGGTAGTTGTAATTCCAACTACCATACGATCACGGCCACGACGGCCCCTAAGAGGGGGAAGGTCATTAGTATTTCTTTGCATTAGTTAATTCTTAGACTAGTCTTACACTGGGGCTGATATTGTAGGTGATCGAGTATTTTTTAAGATAGTTGGGCCAGGGATAGTCTTAGTCTGGAAGACATGGGATGCCAGCTGGGGAGACAGATCATTATAAGACAGGGGTTTTTTGGACAGGGAGAATGACAACTTGGTCTAATGATACCAGTAAAAAAAAAACACCAATAAACCACCCCAAAGGCCGCGGTGTTTCATTTGCTATGATTTGTTTTACCCAATAGACAAATTTGGCCGTAAGCAGGACATTTTTATTCTGCACACAGTTTAATTCCCCGTGTGTCTTTTATAATTTCTGTTCAAATGTTAAAAAAGTCGTTAGTTTAGTGTTGATTTTAAATTAGACAAGCCAAATTAAAATGTTAAAACCGGTTATGAGTCAACTCTCAGATTGTATATAATTTTAAGTATCTCTATCCGTTTTATAGATATTTCCGTCGTGTAAGTTGACTAATGAGCAATAGTCATACTCTTGTTTGAATGCTTTATATAAGTACGGTTTCCGTTTCTGGTCACGAATGTAATTCTAGACTAACTTCCCCATCAATGGCTAGGCCTATGTTATAAATGATCGGGTTAGGGTTATGATGTTAAACGCCACTTTCAACAATATTTCTGTTGTATCGGAGGTCAGTTTTATTGGCGGAGAAAACCATCGAACTGCCACAAGTCACGGACAAACTCTATCACATAATGATATCGCGTACACCTTGCAATGAGCGAGATTCGAACTCACAACGTTAGTGGTGATAGGCACTAACTACCATACGATTACTACCCCTTTATTAATGATCGGCGATATATAGCTACATCAACAGACAAAGATACAATGCACAGAAAGCATGTTTTCTTAAAAACAGGGTGCGATCAATCCACTGAACCCTGCGTCTGCGAAAGAAAATAGCACAAACGTAGAGTAGGGTAGGGACTCGGAATTTTGGTACGGAATAATAAATAGTATAACTTGAATCTCGAATACCTTTATCAAACCCAGACATGCAGTGATACAACCATCATATAATGTTACGAATGCTGGACTGACGTTTCTTTGTGGCCGACTTGCCTATTTTCTTGTGAAATTGGCCTGTATGGTAAATAGTATGGATATAGTAAGTATTCAGAGTAGATGATGGTTGGAGGAATCCATCCTTACTTGTCACGGTTGTTTTGCCCATGATGGTACATAAAAACCTTGACAAGCGCTCTTGGAAGTGGGGGGATGAGAGGTTGTCCAGATTGTTCTACGTCTTGCTTTTGGATCACAAGTTGTTATAATGATTTGTTTGGCTTTATGGTGCTTAACGCCACTTTCAACAATATTTCAGTTATATCGTGGCGGTCAGTTTTAATGATAATTGAACCTCTCACAAATGAAGCATTTCTGAAAACTACAATTGGTCTTTATGTTTTTGTTAATACCATGATTTACATACATGTTTATGTATATAATATATTCATGAGATTTTCCTATACATGTCTATACATAGATTCGGATGCAAGAAATACCGTTCTATTTATGCTTAGTGTGATCTATTATTGTTAATTTTAAATTTAATTAAATAATTACGGTTTAAATTTCCAAAACATTTTTCTTGCGTGTTAAATACAAAGATACAACTGTCTGATAATCTTAAAGGTGATCTAGATCAAATTGATTAAGTTTGGTTGAGTGGTTTCTTAACTTTAAACGGGTGCAATATATAGATTAAGGAATTTCAAAGCATTCAATTTGTTATCAAAGAAAGTCTTTTTTCCGCTCTGAGATTGTAAATGGTTACAGTATTATTTTCTCACACTTAGATATATTTGATAACAGTTAAAAGAAAATGATTGACAAGACTTCGAATTTTTAATTATTATAGTATGAGTATATTTAAAATATGATACGGTGAACTCTGCGACTGCTTTAGAAGAAGAATCGGCCTATGATAGCTGCGTAGCCGTAGCACTTAACATTTTTTTGTACCATAGACCAAAAGAGCTCGGTTCCACAGGTAGGGCCAATGTATGAACCTATGATTGTAATGACAAAGTTCCAGGACCTCCACAATTCGACATCAGTATATCTCAAGTTTTTTTTTAATGAATGTGTTAAAATGACACCGAGAAATTAACCCAGGTGCCCCGGAAGGGTAAACAGTTGTTGCCCCAATAGTGGTTCTCGTCATGTTACTCTTGTTCAAAATGATAAATCGTGAAGGAGCAAAGAATGATGGAAATGCTATTACGACAAACACAACATATATATGTTGTCATAGGCAACACAGATAGTCAGTAGCCGTAGAGGTTAACATATATATGTTGTCATATATGACACAGATAGTCCGTAGCCGTAGAGGTTAACATATATATGTTGTCATATGTGACACAGATAGTCCGTAGCCGTAGAGGTTAACATATATATGTTGTCATATATGACACAGATAGTCCGTAGCCGTAGAGGTTAACATATATATGTTGTCATATGTGACACAGATAGTCCGTAGGCGTAGAGGTTAACATATATATGTTGTTATATATGACACAGATAGTCCGTAGCCGTAGAGGTCAACATATATATGTTGTCATATGTGACACAGATAGTCCGTAGCCGTAGAGGTTAACATATATATGTTGTCATATATGACACAGATAGTCCGTAGCCGTAGAGGTTAACATATATATGTTGTCATATGTGACACAGATAGTCCGTAGCCGTAGAGGTTAACATATATATGTTGTTATATATGACACAGATAGTCCGTAGCCGTAGAGGTTAACATATATATGTTGTTATATATGACACAGATGGTCAGTAGCCGTAGAGGTTAACATATATATGTTGTCATATGTGACACAGATAGTCCGTAGCCGTAGAGGTTAACATATATATGTTGTTATATGTGACACAGATAGTCCATAGCCGTAGAGGTTAACATATATATGTTGTCATATGTGACACAGATAGTCCGTAGCCGTAGAGGTTAACATATATATGTTGTTATATATGACACAGATAGTCCGTAGCCGTAGAGGTTAACATATATATGTTGTTATATATGACGCAGATAGTCCGTACCCGTAGAGGTTAACATATATATGTTGTTATATATGACACAGATAGTCCGTAGCCGTAGAGGTTAACATATATATGTTGTTATATATGACACAGATAGTCCGTAGCGTAGTGGTTAACATATATATGTTGTTATATGTGACACAGATAGTCCGTAGCCGTAGTGGTTAACATATATATGTTGTCATATGTGACACAGATAGTCCGTAGCCGTAGAGGTTAACATATATATGTTGTCATATGTGACACAGATAGTCCGTAGCCGTAGAGGTTAACATATATATGTTGTCATATGTGACACAGATAGTCCGTAGCCGTAGAGGTTAACATATATATGTTGTTATATGTGACACAGATAGTCCGTAGCCGTAGTGGTTAACATATATATGTTGTAATATTTGACACAGATAGTTCGTAGCCGTAGTGGTTAACATATATATGTTGTCATATATGAAACAGATAGTCCGTAGCCGTAGTGGTTAACATATATATGTTGTCATATATGACACAGATAGTCGGTAGCCGTAGAGGTTAACATATATATGTTGTCATATATGACACAGATAGTCCGTAGCCGTAGTGGTTAACATATATATGTTGTCATATGTGACACAGATAGTCCGTAGCCGTAGAGGTTAACATATATATGTTGTCATATGTGACACAGATAGTCCGTAGCCGTAGAGGTTAACATATATATGTTGTTATATATGGCACAGATAGTCCGTAGCCGTAGAGGTTAACATATATATGTTGTCATATGTGACACAGATAGTCCGTAGCCGTAGAGGTTAACATATATATGTTGTTATATATGACACAGATAGTCCGTAGCCGTAGAGGTTAACATATATATGTTGTTATATATGACACAGATAGTCCGTAGCCGAAGAGGTTAACATATATATGTTGTTATATATGACACAGATAGTCCGTAGCCGTAGAGGTTAACATATATATGTTGTTATATATGACACAGATAGTCCGTAGCCGTAGAGGTTAACATATATATGTTGTTATATATGACACAGATAGTCAGTAGCCGTAGAGGTTAACATATATATGTTGTTATATATGACACAGATAGTCCGTAGCCGTAGAGGTTAACATATATATGTTGTTATATATGACACAGATGGTCCGTAGCCGTAGAGGTTAACATATATATGTTGTTATATATGACACAGATAGTCCGTAGCTGTAGAGGTTAACATATATATGTTGTCATATGTGACACAGATAGTCCGTAGCCGTAGAGGTTAACATATATATGTTGTCATATGTGACACAGATAGTCCGTAGCCGTAGAGGTTAACATATATATGTTGTTATATATGGCACAGATAGTCCGTAGCCGTAGAGGTTAACATATATATGTTGTCATATGTGACACAGATAGTCCGTAGCCGTAGAGGTTAACATATATATGTTGTTATATATGACACAGATAGTCCGTAGCCGTAGAGGTTAACATATATATGTTGTTATATATGACACAGATAGTCCGTAGCCGTGGAGGTTAACATATATATGTTGTTATATATGACACAGATAGTCCGTAGCCGTAGAGGTTAACATATATATGTTGTTATATATGACACAGATAGTCCGTAGCCGTAGAGGTTAACATATATATGTTGTTATATATGACACAGATAGTCAGTAGCCGTAGAGGTTAACATATATATGTTGTTATATATGACACAGATAGTCCGTAGCCGTAGAGGTTAACATATATATGTTGTTATATATGACACAGATGGTCCGTAGCCGTAGAGGTTAACATATATATGTTGTTATATATGACACAGATAGTCCGTAGCCGTAGAGGTTAACATATATATGTTGTTATATATGACACAGATAGTCCGTAGCCGTAGAGGTTAACATATATATGTTGTCATATATGACACAGATAGTCCGTAGCCGTAGAGGTTAACATATATATGTTGTTATATATGACACAGATAGTCCGTAGCCGTAGAGGTTAACATATATATGTTGTTATATATGACACAGATAGTCCGTAGCCGTAGAGGTTAACATATATATGTTGTTATATATGACACAGATAGTCCGTAGCCGTAGAGGTTAACATATATATGTTGTTATATATGACACAGATAGTCCGTAGCCGTAGTGGTTAACATATATATGGTGTCATATGTGACACAGATAGTCCGTAGCCGTAGAGGTTAACATATATATGTTGTTATATGTGACACAGATAGTCCGTAGCCGTAGAGGTTAACATATATATGTTGTAATATTTGACACAGATAGTCCGTAGCCGTAGTGGTTAACATATATATGTTGTCATATATGAAACAGATAGTCAGTAGCCGTAGTGGTTAACATATATATGTTGTCATATATGACACAGATAGTCAGTAGCCGTAGAGGTTAACATATATATGTTGTCATATATGACACAGATAGTCCGTAGCCGTAGTGGTTAACATATATATGTTGTCATATATGACACAGATAGTCAGTAGCCGTGGTGGTTAACATATATATGTTGTCATATATGACACAGATAGTCAGTTGCCGTAGAGGTTAACATATATATGTTGTCATATGTGACACAGATAGTCCGTAGCCGTAGAGGTTAACATATATATGTTGTCATATGTGACACAGATAGTCCGTAGCCGTAGAGGTTAACATATATATGTTGTTATATGTGGCACAGATAGTCCGTAGCCGTAGAGGTTAACATATATATGTTGTAATATGTGACACAGATAGTCCGTAGGCGTAGAGGTTAACATATATATGTTGTCATATATGAAACAGATAGTCCGTAGGCGTAGTGGTTAACATATATATGTTGTTATATATGACACAGATAGTCCGTAGCCGTAGAGGATAACATATATATGTTGTCATATATGACACAGATAGTCCGTAGCCGTAGTGGTTAACATATATATGTTGTCATATATGACACAGATAGTCAGTAGCCGTGGTGGTTAACATATATATTTTGTCATATATGACAGAGATAGTCAGTTGCCGTAGAGGTTAACATATGTATGTTGTCATATGTGACACAGATAATCCGTAGCCGTAGAGGATAACATATATATGTTGTTATATGTGACACAGATAGTCCGTAGCCGTAGAGGTTAACATATATATGTTTTTATATGTGACACAGATAGTCCGTAGCCGTAGTGGTTAACATATATATGTTGTCATATGTGGCACAGATAGTCCGTAGCCGTAGAGGTTAACATATATATGTTGTCATATGTGACACAGATAGTCCGTAGCCGTGGAGGTTAACATATATATGTTGTTATATGTGACACAGATAGTCCGTAGCCGTAGAGGTTAACATATATATGTTGTGATATGTGACACAGATAGTCCGTAGCCGTAGAGGTTAACATATATATGTTGTTATATGTGACACAGAAAGTCCGTAGCCGTAGAGGTTAACATATATATGTTGTCATATATGACACAGATAGTCCGTAGCCGTAGAGGTTAACATATATATGTTGTCATATATGACACAGATAGTCCGTAGCCGTAGTGGTTAGCATATATATGTTGTTATATGTGACACAGATAGTCCGTAGCCATAGAGGTTAACATATATATGTTGTCATATGTGACGCAGATAGTCCGTAGCCGTAGAGGTTAACATATATATGTTGTCATATATGACACAGATAGTCCGTAGCCGTAGTGGTTAACATATATATGTTGTCATATATGACACAGATAGTCCGTAGCCGTAGAGGTTAACATATATAAGTTGTCATATGTGACACAGATAATCCGTAGCCGTAGAGGATAACATATATATGTTGTTATATGTGACACAGATAGTCCGTAGCCGTAGAGGTTAACATATATATGTTGTCATATGTGACGCAGATAGTCCGTAGCCGTAGAGGTTAACATATATATGTTGTCATATGTGGCACAGATAGTCCGTAGCCGTAGAGGTTAACATATATATGTTGTCATATGTGACACAGATAGTCCGTAGCCATAGAGGTTAACATATATATGTTGTCATATGTGACGCAGATAGTCCGTAGCCGTAGAGGTTAACATATATATGTTGTCATATATGACACAGATAGTCCGTAGCCGTAGTGGTTAACATATATATGTTGTCATATATGACACAGATAGTCCGTAGCCGTAGAGGTTAACATATATATGTTGTCATATGTGACACAGATAATTCGTAGCCGTAGAGGATAACATATATATGTTGTTATATGTGACACAGATAGTCCGTAGCCGTGGTGGTTAACATATATATGTTGTCATATGTGGCACAGATAGTCCGTAGCCGTAGTGGTTAACATATATATGTTGTCATATGTGACACAGATAGTCCGTAGCCGTGGAGGTTAACAAATATATGTTGTTATATGTGACACAGATAGTCCGTAGCCGTAGTGGTTAACATATATATGTTGTCATATATGACACAGATAGTCAGTAGCCGTGGTGGTTAACATATATATGTTGTCATATATGCCACAGATAGTCAGTTGCCGTAGAGGTTAACATATATATGTTGTCATATGTGACACAGATAATCCGTAGCCGTGGAGGATAGCATATATATGTTGTTATATGTGACACAGATAGTCCGTAGCCGTAGAGGTTAACATATATATGTTGTTATATGTGACACAGATAGTCCGTAGCCGTAGTGGTTAACATATATATGTTGTCATATGTGGCACAGATAGTCCGTAGCCGTAGAGGTTAACATATATATGTTGTCATATGTGACACAGATAGTCCGTAGCCGTGGAGGTTAACATATATATGTTGTTATATGTGACACAGATAGTCCGTAGCCGTAGAGGTTAACATATATATGTTGTGATATGTGACACAGATAGTCCGTAGCCGTAGAGGTTAACATATATATGTTGTTATATGTGACACAGAAAGTTCGTAGCCGTAGTGGTTAACATATATATGTTGTCATATGTGACACAGATAGTCCGTAGCCGTGGAGGTTAACAAATATATGTTATTATATGTGACACAGATAGTCCGTAGCCGTGGAGGTTAACATATATATGTTGTTATATGTGACACAGATAGTCCGTAGCCGTAGAGGTTAACATATATATGTTGTTATATGTGACACAGATAGTCCGTAGCCGTAGTGGTTAACATATATATGTTGTCATATATGACACAGATAGTCCGTAGCCGTAGAGGTTAACATATATATGTTGTCATATATGACACAGATAGTCCGTAGCCATAGAGGTTAACATATATATGTTGTCATATGTGACGCAGATAGTTCGTAACCGTAGAGGTTAGCATATATATGTTGTCATATATGACACAGATAGTCCGTGGCCATAGAGGTTAACATATATATGTTGTCATATGTGACGCAGATAGTCCGTAGCCGTAGAGGTTAACATATATATGTTGTCATATATGACACAGATAGTCCGTAGCCGTAGTGGTTAACATATATATGTTGTCATATATGACACAGATAGTCCGTAGCCGTGGTGGTTAACATATATATGTTGTCATATATGACACAGATAGTCAGTAGCCGTAGAGGTTAACATATATATGTTGTCATATGTGACACAGATAATCCGTAGCCGTAGAGGATAACATATATATGTTGTTATATGTGACACAGATAGTCCGTAGGCGTAGAGGTTAACATATATATGTTGTTATATGTGACACAGATAGTCCGTAGCCGTAGTGGTTAACATATATATGTTGTCATATGTGGCACAGATAGTCCGTAGCCGTAGAGGTTAACATATATATGTTGTGATATGTGACACAGATAGTCCGTAGCCGTAGAGGTTAACATATATATGTTGTTATATGTGACACAGAAATTCCGTAGCCGTAGAGGTTAACATATATATGTTGTCATATATGACACAGATAGTCCGTAGCCGTAGTGGTTAACATATATATGTTGTCATATATGACACAGATAGTCAGTAGCCGTGGTGGTTAACATATATATGTTGTCATATATGACACAGATAGTCCGTAGACGTAGAGGTTAACATATATATGTTGTCATATGTGACACAGATAATCCGTAGCCGTAGAGGATAACATATATATGTTGTTATATGTGACACAGATAGTCCGTAGCCGTAGAGGTTAACATATATATGTTGTCATATGTGACACAGATAGTCCGTAGCCGTAGTGGTTAACATATATATGTTGTCATATGTGACACAGATAGTCCCTAGCAGTGGAGGTTAACAAATATATGTTGTTATATGTGACACAGATAGTCCGTAGCCGTGGAGGTTAACATATATATGTTGTTATATGTGACACAGATAGTCCGTAGCCGTAGAGGTTAACATATATATGTTGTTATATGTGACACAGATAGTCCGTAGCCGTAGTGGTTAACATATATATGTTGTCATATATGACACAGATAGTCAGTAGCCGTGGTGGTTAACATATATATGTTGTCATATATGACACAGATAGTCAGTTGCCGTAGAGGTTAACATATATATGTTGTCATATGTGACACAGATAGTCCGTAGCCGTGGAGGTTAACATATATATGTTGTTATATGTGACACAGATAGTCCGTAGCCGTAGAGGTTAACATATATATGTTGTCATATGTGACACAGATAGTCCGTAGCCGTGGAGGTTAACATATATATGTTGTTATATGTGACACAGATAGTCCGTAGCCGTAGAGGTTAACATATATATGTTGTGATATGTGACACAGATAGTCCGTAGCCGTAGAGGTTAACATATATATGTTGTTATATGTGACACAGAAAGTCCGTAGCCGTAGAGGTTAACATATATATGTTGTCATATATGACACAGATAGTCCGTAGCCGTAGAGGTTAACATATATATATTGTCATATATGACACAGATAGTCCGTAGCCGTAGTGGTTAGCATATATATGTTGTTATATGTGACACAGATAGTCCGTAGCCATAGAGGTTAACATATATATGTTGTCATATGTGACGCAGATAGTCCGTAGCCGTAGAGGTTAACATATATATGTTGTCATATATGACACAGATAGTCCGTAGCCGTAGTGGTTAACATATATATGTTGTCATATATGACACAGATGGTCAGTAGCCGTAGAGGTTAACATATATATGTTGTCATATGTGACACAGATAATCCGTAGCCGTAGAGGATAACATATATATGTTGTTATATGTGACACAGATAGTCCGTAGCCGTAGAGGTTAACATATATATGTTGTCATATGTGACGCAGATAGTCCGTAGCCGTAGAGGTTAACATATATATGTTGTCATATGTGGCACAGATAGTCCGTAGCCGTAGAGGTTAACATATATATGTTGTCATATGTGACACAGATAGTCCGTAGCCATAGAGGTTAACATATATATGTTGTCATATGTGACGCAGATAGTCCGTAGCCGTAGAGGTTAACATATATATGTTGTCATATATGACACAGATAGTCCGTAGCCGTAGTGGTTAACATATATATGTTGTCATATATGACACAGATAGTCCGTAGCCGTAGAGGTTAACATATATATGTTGTCATATGTGACACAGATAATCCGTAGCCGTAGAGGATAACATATATATGTTGTTATATGTGACACAGATAGTCCGTAGCCGTAGAGGTTAACATATATATGTTGTCATATGTGGCACAGATAGTCCGTAGCCGTAGTGGTTAACATATATATGTTGTCATATGTGACACAGATAGTCCGTAGCCGTGGAGGTTAACAAATATATGTTGTTATATGTGACACAGATAGTCCGTAGCCGTAGTGGTTAACATATATATGTTGTCATATATGACACAGATAGTCAGTAGCCGTGGTGGTTAACATATATATGTTGTCATATATGCCACAGATAGTCAGTTGCCGTAGAGGTTAACATATATATGTTGTCATATGTGACACAGATAATCCGTAGCCGTGGAGGATAGCATATATATGTTGTTATATGTGACACAGATAGTCCGTAGCCGTAGAGGTTAACATATATATGTTGTTATATGTGACACAGATAGTCCGTAGCCGTAGTGGTTAACATATATATGTTGTCATATGTGGCACAGATAGTCCGTAGCCGTAGAGGTTAACATATATATGTTGTCATATGTGACACAGATAGTCCGTAGCCGTGGAGGTTAACATATATATGTTGTTATATGTGACACAGATAGTCCGTAGCCGTAGAGGTTAACATATATATGTTGTGATATGTGACACAGATAGTCGTAGCCGTAGAGGTTAACATATATATGTTGTTATATGTGACACAGAAAGTTCGTAGCCGTAGTGGTTAACATATATATGTTGTCATATGTGACACAGATAGTCCGTAGCCGTGGAGGTTAACAAATATATGTTATTATATGTGACACAGATAGTCCGTAGCCGTGGAGGTTAACATATATATGTTGTTATATGTGACACAGATAGTCCGTAGCCGTAGAGGTTAACATATATATGTTGTTATATGTGACACAGATAGTCCGTAGCCGTAGTGGTTAACATATATATGTTGTCATATATGACACAGATAGTCCGTAGCCGTAGAGGTTAACATATATATGTTGTCATATATGACACAGATAGTCCGTAGCCATAGAGGTTAACATATATATGTTGTCATATGTGACGCAGATAGTTCGTAGCCGTAGAGGTTAGCATATATATGTTGTCATATATGACACAGATAGTCCGTGGCCATAGAGGTTAACATATATATGTTGTCATATGTGACGCAGATAGTCCGTAGCCGTAGAGGTTAACATATATATGTTGTCATATATGACACAGATAGTCCGTAGCCGTAGTGGTTAACATATATATGTTGTCATATATGACACAGATAG
This sequence comes from Bathymodiolus brooksi, assembly GCA_963680875.1. Taxonomy (NCBI): domain Eukaryota; kingdom Metazoa; phylum Mollusca; class Bivalvia; order Mytilida; family Modiolidae; genus Bathymodiolus; species Bathymodiolus brooksi. The sequence continues at coordinate 93,847,590 of OY804579.1, forward strand.
TCCGTAGCCGTGGTGGTTAACATATATATGTTGTCATATATGACACAGATAGTCAGTAGCCGTAGAGGTTAACATATATATGTTGTCATATGTGACACAGATAATCCGTAGCCGTAGAGGATAACATATATATGTTGTTATATGTGACACAGATAGTCCGTAGGCGTAGAGGTTAACATATATATGTTGTTATATGTGACACAGATAGTCCGTAGCCGTAGTGGTTAACATATATATGTTGTCATATGTGGCACAGATAGTCCGTAGCCGTAGAGGTTAACATATATATGTTGTGATATGTGACACAGATAGTCCGTAGCCGTAGAGGTTAACATATATATGTTGTTATATGTGACACAGAAAGTCCGTAGCCGTAGAGGTTAACATATATATGTTGTCATATATGACACAGATAGTCCGTAGCCGTAGTGGTTAACATATATATGTTGTCATATATGACACAGATAGTCAGTAGCCGTGGTGGTTAACATATATATGTTGTCATATATGACACAGATAGTCCGTAGCCGTAGAGGTTAACATATATATGTTGTCATATGTGACACAGATAATCCGTAGCCGTAGAGGATAACATATATATGTTGTTATATGTGACACAGATAGTCCGTAGCCGTAGAGGTTAACATATATATGTTGTCATATGTGACACAGATAGTCCGTAGCCGTAGTGGTTAACATATATATGTTGTCATATGTGACACAGATAGTCCCTAGCAGTGGAGGTTAACAAATATATGTTGTTATATGTGACACAGATAGTCCGTAGCCGTGGAGGTTAACATATATATGTTGTTATATGTGACACAGATAGTCCGTAGCCGTAGAGGTTAACATATATATGTTGTTATATGTGACACAGATAGTCCGTAGCCGTAGTGGTTAACATATATATGTTGTCATATATGACACAGATAGTCAGTAGCCGTGGTGGTTAACATATATATGTTGTCATATATGACACAGATAGTCAGTTGCCGTAGAGGTTAACATATATATGTTGTCATATGTGACACAGATAGTCCGTAGCCGTGGAGGTTAACATATATATGTTGTTATATGTGACACAGATAGTCCGTAGCCGTAGAGGTTAACATATATATGTTGTTATATGTGACACAGATAGTCCGTAGCCGTGGAGGTTAACATATATATGTTGTTATATGTGACACAGATAGTCCGTAGCCGTAGAGGTTAACATATATATGTTGTGATATGTGACACAGATAGTCGTAGCCGTAGAGGTTAACATATATATGTTGTTATATGTGACACAGAAAGTTCGTAGCCGTAGTGGTTAACATATATATGTTGTCATATGTGACACAGATAGTCCGTAGCCGTGGAGGTTAACAAATATATGTTATTATATGTGACACAGATAGTCCGTAGCCGTGGAGGTTAACATATATATGTTGTTATATGTGACACAGATAGTCCGTAGCCGTAGAGGTTAACATATATATGTTGTTATATGTGACACAGATAGTCCGTAGCCGTAGTGGTTAACATATATATGTTGTCATATATGACACAGATAGTCCGTAGCCGTAGAGGTTAACATATATATGTTGTCATATATGACACAGATAGTCCGTAGCCATAGAGGTTAACATATATATGTTGTCATATGTGACGCAGATAGTTCGTAGCCGTAGAGGTTAGCATATATATGTTGTCATATATGACACAGATAGTCCGTGGCCATAGAGGTTAACATATATATGTTGTCATATGTGACGCAGATAGTCCGTAGCCGTAGAGGTTAACATATATATGTTGTCATATATGACACAGATAGTCCGTAGCCGTAGTGGTTAACATATATATGTTGTCATATATGACACAGATAGTCCGTAGCCGTGGTGGTTAACATATATATGTTGTCATATATGACACAGATAGTCAGTAGCCGTAGAGGTTAACATATATATGTTGTCATATGTGACACAGATAATCCGTAGCCGTAGAGGATAACATATATATGTTGTTATATGTGACACAGATAGTCCGTAGGCGTAGAGGTTAACATATATATGTTGTTATATGTGACACAGATAGTCCGTAGCCGTAGTGGTTAACATATATATGTTGTCATATGTGGCACAGATAGTCCGTAGCCGTAGAGGTTAACATATATATGTTGTGATATCTGACACAGATAGTCCGTAGCCGTAGAGGTTAACATATATATGTTGTTATATGTGACACAGAAAGTCCGTAGCCGTAGAGGTTAACATATATATGTTGTCATATATGACACAGATAGTCCGTAGCCGTAGTGGTTAACATATATATGTTGTCATATATGACACAGATAGTCAGTAGCCGTGGTGGTTAACATATATATGTTGTCATATATGACACAGATAGTCCGTAGCCGTAGAGGTTAACATATATATGTTGTCATATGTGACACAGATAATCCGTAGCCGTAGAGGATAACATATATATGTTGTTATATGTGACACAGATAGTCCGTAGCCGTAGAGGTTAACATATATATGTTGTCATATGTGACACAGATAGTCCGTAGCCGTAGTGGTTAACATATATATGTTGTCATATGTGACACAGATAGTCCCTAGCAGTGGAGGTTAACAAATATATGTTGTTATATGTGACACAGATAGTCCGTAGCCGTGGAGGTTAACATATATATGTTGTTATATGTGACACAGATAGTCCGTAGCCGTAGAGGTTAACATATATATGTTGTTATATGTGACACAGATAGTCCGTAGCCGTAGTGGTTAACATATATATGTTGTCATATATGACACAGATAGTCAGTAGCCGTGGTGGTTAACATATATATGTTGTCATATATGACACAGATAGTCAGTTGCCGTAGAGGTTAACATATATATGTTGTCATATGTGACACAGATAGTCCGTAGCCGTGGAGGTTAACATATATATGTTGTTATATGTGACACAGATAGTCCGTAGCCGTAGAGGTTAACATATATATGTTGTCATATGTGACACAGATAGTCCGTAGCCGTGGAGGTTAACATATATATGTTGTTATATGTGACACAGATAGTCCGTAGCCGTAGAGGTTAACATATATATGTTGTGATATGTGACACAGATAGTCCGTAGCCGTAGAGGTTAACATATATATGTTGTTATATGTGACACAGAAAGTCCGTAGCCGTAGAGGTTAACATATATATGTTGTCATATATGACACAGATAGTCCGTAGCCGTAGAGGTTAACATATATATATTGTCATATATGACACAGATAGTCCGTAGCCGTAGTGGTTAGCATATATATGTTGTTATATGTGACACAGATAGTCCGTAGCCATAGAGGTTAACATATATATGTTGTCATATGTGACGCAGATAGTCCGTAGCCATAGAGGTTAACATATATATGTTGTCATATATGACACAGATAGTCCGTAGCCGTAGTGGTTAACATATATATGTTGTCATATATGACACAGATGGTCAGTAGCCGTAGAGGTTAACATATATATGTTGTCATATGTGACACAGATAATCCGTAGCCGTAGAGGATAACATATATATGTTGTTATATGTGACACAGATAGTCGGTAGCCGTAGAGGTTAACATATATATGTTGTCATATGTGACACAGATAGTCCGTATCCGTAGTGGTTAACATATATATGTTGTCATATGTGACACAGATAGTCCGTAGCCGTGGAGGTTAGCAAATATATGTTGTTATATGTGACACAGATAGTCCGTAGCCGTGGAGGTTAACATATATATGTTGTTATATGTGACACAGATAGTCCGTAGCCGTAGAGGTTAACATATATATGTTGTTATATGTGACACAGATAGTCCGTAGCCGTAGTGGTTAACATATATATGTTGTCATATATGACACAGATAGTCCGTAGCCGTAGAGGTTAACATATATATGTTGTCATATATGACACAGATAGTCCGTAGACATAGAGGTTAACATATATATGTTGTCATATGTGACGCAGATAGTTCGTAGCCGTAGAGGTTAACATATATATGTTGTCATATATGACACAGATAGTCCGTAGCCATAGAGGTTAACATATATATGTTGTCATATGTGACGCAGATAGTCCGTAGCCGTAGTGGTTAACATATATATGTTGTCATATATGACACAGATAGTCCGTAGCCGTGGTGGTTAACATATATATGTTGTCATATATGACACAGATAGTCAGTAGCCGTAGAGGTTAACATATATATGTTGTCATATGTGACACAGATAATCCGTAGCCGTAGAGGATAACATATATATGTTGTTATATGTGACTCAGATAGTTCGTAGCCGTAGAGGTTAACATATATATGTTGTCATATGAGGCACAGATAGTCCGTAGCCGTAGAGGTTAACATATATATGTTGTGATATGTGACACAGATAGTCCGTAGCCGTAGCAGTTAACATATATATGTTGTTATATGTGACACAGAAAGTCCGTAGCCGTAGAGGTTAACATATATATGTTGTCATATATGACACAGATAGTCCGTAGCCGTAGTGGTTAACATATATATGTTGTCATATATGACACAGATAGTCAGTAGCCGTGGTGATTAACATATATATGTTGTCATATATGACACAGATAGTCAGTAGCCGTAGAGGTTAACATATATATGTTGTCATATGTGACACAGATAATCCGTAGCCGTAGAGGATAACATATATATGTTGTTATATGTAACACAGATAGTCCGTAGCCGTAGAGGTTAACATATATATGTTGTCATATGTGACACAGATAGTCCGTAGCCGTAGTGGTTAACATATATATGTTGTCATATGTGACACAGATAGTCCGTAGCCTTGGAGGTTAACAAATATATGTTGTTATATGTGACACAGATAGTCCGTAGCCGTGGAGGTTAAGATATATATGTTGTTATATGTGACACAGATAGTCCGTAGCCGTAGAGGATAGCATATATATGTTGTTATATGTGACACAGATAGTCCGTAGCCGTAGAGGTTAACATATATATGTTGTTATATGTGACACAGATAGTCCGTAGCCGTAGTGGTTAACATATATATGTTGTCATATGTGACACAGATAGTCCGTAGCCGTAGTGGTTAACATATATATGTTGTCATATGTGACACAGATAGTCCGTAGCCGTAGAGGTTAACATATATATGTTGTCATATATGACACAGATAGTCCGTAGCCGTAGTGGTTAGCATATATATGTTGTTATATGTGACACAGATAGTCCGTAGCCATAGAGGTTAACATATATATGTTGTCATATGTGACACAGATAGTCCGTAGCCATAGAGGTTAACATATATATGTTGTCATATATGACACAGATAGTCAGTTGCCGCAGAGGTTAACATATATATGTTGTCATATGTGACACAGATAGTCCGTAGCCGTGGAGGTTAACATATATATGTTGTTATATGTGACACAGATAGTCCGTAGCCGTAGAGGATAGCATTTATATGTTGTTATATGTGACACAGATAGTCCGTAGCCGTAGAGGTTAACATATATATGTTGTTATATGTGACACAGATAGTCCGTAGCCGTAGTGGTTAACATATATATGTTGTCATATGTGACACAGATAGTCCGTAGCCGTAGTGGTTAACATATATATGTTGTCATATGTGACACAGATAGTCCGTAGCCGTAGAGGTTAACATATATATGTTGTCATATATGACACAGATAGTCCGTAGCCGTAGTGGTTAGCATATATATGTTGTTATATGTGACACAGATAGTCCGTAGCCATAGAGGTTAACATATATATGTTGTCATATGTGACGCAGATAGTCCGTAGCCGTAGAGGTTAACATATATATGTTGTCAGATATGACACAGATAGTCCGTAGCCGTAGTGGTTAACATATATATGCTGTCATATATGACACATATAGTCAGTAGCGTGGTGGTTAACATATATATGTTGTTATATGTGACACAGATAGTCCGTAGCCGTCGAGGTTAACATATATATGTTGTTATATGTGACACAGATAGTCCGTAGCCGTAGAGGTTAACATATATATGTTGTGATATGTGACACAGATAGTCCGTAGCCGTAGAGGTTAACATATATATGTTGTTATATGTGACACAGATAGTCCGTAGCCGTAGAGGTTAACATATATATGTTGTCATATATGACACAGATAGTCCGTAGCCTTAGAGGTTAACATATATATGTTGTCATATATGACACAGATAGTCCGTAGCCATAGAGGTTAACATATATATGTTGTCATATGTGACGCAGATAGTCCGTAGCCGTAGAGGTTAACAAATATATGTTGTCATATATGACACAGATAGTCCGTAGCCATAGAGGTTAACATATATATGTTGTCATATGTGACGCAGATAGTCCGTAGCCGTAGAGGTTAACATATATATGTTGTCATATATGACACAGATAGTCCGTAGCCGTAGTGGTTAACATATATATGTTCCTATATATGACACAGATAGTTCGTAGCCGTGGTGGTTAACATATATATGTTGTCATATATGACACAGATAGTCCGTAGCCGTAGAGGTTAACATATATATGTTGTCATATGTGACACAGATAATCCGTAGCCGTAGAGGATAACATATATATGTTGTTATATGTGACACAGATAGTCCGTAGCCGTAGAGGTTAACATATATATGTTGTTATATGTGACACAGATAGTCCGTAGCCGTAGTGGTTAACATATATATGTTGTCATATGTGACACAGATAGTCCGTAGCCGTGGAGGTTAACAAATATATGTTGTTATATGTGACACAGATAGTCCGTAGCCGTGGAGGTTAACATATATACGTTGTTATATGTGACACAGATAGTCCGTAGCCGTAGAGGTTAACATATATATGTTGTTATATGTGACACAGATAGTCCGTAGCCGTAGTGGTTAACATATATATGTTGTCATATATGACACAGATAGTCAGTAGCCGTGGTGGTTAACATATATATGTTGTCATATATGACACAGATAGTCCGTAGCGGTAGAGGTTAACATATATATGTTGTCATATATGATACAGATAGTCCGTAGCCATAGAGGTTAACATATATATGTTGTCATATGTGACGCAGATAGTCCGTAGCCGTAGAGGTTAACATATATATGTTGTCATATATGACACAGATAGTCCGTAGCCATAGAGGTTAACATATATATGTTGTCATATGTGACGCAGATAGTCCGTAGCCGTAGAGGTTAACATATATATGTTGTCATATATGACACAGATAGTCCGTAGCCGTAGTGGTTAACATATATATGTTCCCATATATGACACAGATAGTCCGTAGCCGTGGTGGTTAAGATATATATGTTGTCATATATGACACAGATAGTCCGTAGCCGTAGAGGTTAACATATATATGTTGTCATATGTGACACAGATAATCCATAGCCGTAGAGGATAACATATATATGTTGTTATATGTGACACAGATAGTCCGTAGCCGTAGAGGTTAACATATATATGTTGTTATATGTGACACAGATAGTCCGTAGCCGTAGTGGTTAACATATATATGTTGTCATATGTGACACAGATAGTCCGTAGCCGTGGAGGTTAACAAATATATGTTGTTATATGTGACACAGATAGTCCGTAGCCGTGGAGGTTAACATATATACGTTGTTATATGTGACACAGATAGTCCGTAGCCGTAGAGGTTAACATATATATGTTGTCATATGTGACACAGATAATCCGTAGCCGTAGAGGATAACATATATATGTTGTTATATGTGACTCAGATAGTTCGTAGCGTAGAGGTTAACATATATATGTTGTTATATGTGACACAGATAGTCCGTAGCCGTAGTGGTTAACATATATATGTTGTCATATGAGGCACAGATAGTCCGTAGCCGTAGAGGTTAACATATATATGTTGTGATATGTGACACAGATAGTCCGTAGCCGTAGCGGTTAACATATATATGTTGTTATATGTGACACAGAAAGTCCGTAGCCGTAGAGGTTAACATATATATGTTGTCATATATGACACAGATAGTCCGTAGCCGTAGTGGTTAACATATATATGTTGTCATATATGACACAGATAGTCAGTAGCCGTGGTGGTTAACATATATATGTTGTCATATATGACACAGATAGTCAGTAGCCGTAGAGGTTAACATATATATGTTGTCATATGTGACACAGATAATCCGTAGCCGTAGAGGATAACATATATATGTTGTTATATGTAACACAGATAGTCCGTAGCCGTAGAGGTTAACATATATATGTTGTCATATGTGACACAGATAGTCCGTAGCCGTAGTGGTTAACATATATATGTTGTCATATGTGACACAGATAGTCCGTAGCCTTGGAGGTTAACAAATATATGTTGTTATATGTGACACAGATAGTCCGTAGCCGTAGAGGTTAAGATATATATGTTGTTATATGTGACACAGATAGTCCGTAGCCGTAGAGGATAGCATATATATGTTGTTATATGTGACACAGATAGTCCGTAGCCGTAGAGGTTAACATATATAGGTTGTTATATGTGACACAGAAAGTCCGTAGCCGTAGTGGTTAACATATATATGTTGTCATATGTGACACAGATAGTCCGTAGCCGTAGTGGTTAACATATATATGTTGTCATATGTGACACAGATAGTCCGTAGCCGTAGAGGTTAACATATATATGTTGTCATATATGACACAGATAGTCCGTAGCCGTAGTGGTTAGCATATATATGTTGTTATATGTGACACAGATAGTCCGTAGCCATAGAGGTTAACATATATATGTTGTCATATGTGACACAGATAGTCCGTAGCCATAGAGGTTAACATATATATGTTGTCATATATGACACAGATAGTCAGTTGCCGCAGAGGTTAACATATATATGTTGTCATATGTGACACAGATAGTCCGTAGCCGTGGAGGTTAACATATATATGTTGTTATATGTGACACAGATAGTCCGTAGCCGTAGAGGATAGCATATATATGTTGTTATATGTGACACAGATAGTCCGTAGCCGTAGAGGTTAACATATATATGTTGTTATATGTGACACAGATAGTTCGTAGCCATAGTGGTTAACATATATATGTTGTCATATGTGACACAGATAGTCCGTAGCCGTAGTGGTTAGCATATATATGTTGTCATATGTGACACAGATAGTCCGTAGCCGTAGAGGTTAACATATATATGTTGTCATATATGACACAGATAGTCCGTAGCCGTAGTGGTTAGCATATATATGTTGTTATATGTGACACAGATAGTCCGTAGCCATAGAGGTTAACATATATATGTTGTCATATGTGACGCAGATAGTCCGTAGCCGTAGAGGTTAACATATATATGTTGTCAGATATGACACAGATAGTCCGTAGCCGTGGAGGTTAACAAATATATGTTGTTATATGTGACACAGATAGTCCGTAGCCGTGGAGGTTAACATATATACGTTGTTATATGTGACACAGATAGTCCGTAGCCGTAGAGGTTAACATATATATGTTGTTATATGTGACACAGATAGTCCGTAGCCGTAGTGGTTAACATATATATGTTGTCATATATGACACAGATAGTCAGTAGCCGTGGTGGTTAACATATATATGTTGTCATATATGACACAGATAGTCAGTTGCCGTAGAGGTTAACATATATATGTTGTCATATGTGACACAGATAGTCCGTAGCCGTGGAGGGTAACATATATATGTTGTTATATGTGACACAGATAGTCCGTAGCCGTAGAGGATAGCATATATATGTTGTTATATGTGACACAGATAGTCCGTAGCCGTAGAGGTTAACATATATATGTTGTTATATGTGACACAGATAGTCCGTAGCCGTAGTGGTTAACATATGTATGTTGTCATATGTGACACAGATAGTCCGTAGCCGTAGTGGTTAACATATATATGTTGTCATATGTGACACAGATAGTCCGTAGCCGTAGAGGTTAACATATATATGTTGTCATATATGACACAGATAGTCCGTAGCGTAGTGGTTAGCATATATATGTTGTTATATGTGACACAGATAGTCCGTAGCCATAGAGGTTAACATATATATGTTGTCATATGTGACGCAGATAGTCCGTAGCCGTAGAGGTTAACATATATATGTTGTCAGATATGACACAGATAGTCCGTAGCCGTAGTGGTTAACATATATATGCTGTCATATATGACACATATAGTCAGTAGCGTGGTGGTTAACATATATATGTTGTTATATGTGACACAGATAGTCCGTAGCCGTGGAGGTTAACATATATATGTTGTTATATGTGACACAGATAGTCCGTAGCCGTAGAGGTTAACATATATATGTTGTGATATGTGACACAGATAGTCCGTAGCCGTAGAGGTTAACATATATATGTTGTTATATGTGACACAGATAGTCCGTAGCCGTAGAGGTTAACATATATATGTTGTCATATATGACACAGATAGTCCGTAGCCTTAGAGGTTAACATATATATGTTGTCATATATGACACAGATAGTCCGTAGCCATAGAGGTTAACATATATATGTTGTCATATGTGACGCAGATAGTCCGTAGCCGTAGAGGTTAACATATATATGTTGTCATATATGACACAGATAGTCCGTAGCCATAGAGGTTAACATATATATGTTGTCATATGTGACGCAGATAGTCGGTAGCCGTAGAGGTTAACATATATATGTTGTCATATATGACACAGATAGTCCGTAGCCGTAGTGGTTAACATATATATGTTCCCATATATGACACAGATAGTTCGTAGCCGTGGTGGTTAACATATATATGTTGTCATATATGACACAGATAGTCCGTAGCCGTAGAGGTTAACATATATATGTTGTCATATGTGACACAGATAATCCGTAGCCGTAGAGGATAACATATATATGTTGTTATATGTGACACAGATAGTCCGTAGCCGTAGAGGTTAACATATATATGTTGTTATATGTGACACAGATAGTCCGTAGCCGTAGTGGTTAACATATATATGTTGTCATATGTGACACAGATAGTCCGTAGCCGTGGAGGTTAACAAATATATGTTGTTATATGTGACACAGATAGTCCGTAGCCGTGGAGGTTAACATATATACGTTGTTATATGTGACACAGATAGTCCGTAGCCGTAGAGGTTAACATATATATGTTGTTATATGTGACACAGATAGTCCGTAGCCGTAGTGGTTAACATATATATGTTGTCATATATGACACAGATAGTCAGTAGCCGTGGTGGTTAACATATATATGTTGTCATATATGACACAGATAGTCCGTAGCCGTAGAGGTTAACATATATATGTAATCATATATGACACAGATAGTCCGTAGCCATAGAGGTTAACATATATATGTTGTCATATGTGACGCAGATAGTCCGTAACCGTAGAGGTTAACATATATATGTTGTCATATATGACACAGATAGTCCGTAGCCATAGAGGTTAACATATATATGTTGTCATATGTGACGCAGATAGTCCGTAGCCGTAGAGGTTAACATATATATGTTGTCATATATGACACAGATAGTCCGTAGCCGTAGTGGTTAACATATATATGTTCCCATATATGACACAGATAGTCCGTAGCCGTGGTGGTTAAGATATATATGTTGTCATATATGACACAGATAGTCCGTAGCCGTAGAGGTTAACATATATATGTTGTCATATGTGACACAGATAATCCGTAGCCGTAGAGGATAACATATATATGTTGTTATATGTGACACAGATAGTCCGTAGCCGTAGAGGTTAACATATATATGTTGTTATATGTGACACAGATAGTCCGTAGCCGTAGTGGTTAACATATATATGTTGTCATATGTGACACAGATAGTCCGTAGCCGTGGAGGTTAACAAATATATGTTGTTATATGTGACACAGATAGTCCGTAGCCGTGGAGGTTAACATATATACGTTGTTATATGTGACACAGATAGTCCGTAGCCGTAGAGGTTAACATATATATGTTGTTATATGTGACACAGATAGTCCGTAGCCGTAGTGGTTAACATATATATGTTGTCATATATGACACAGATAGTCAGTAGCCGTGATGGTTAACATATATATGTTGTCATATATGACACAGATAGTCAGTTGCCGTAGAGGTTAACATATATATGTTGTCATATGTGACACAGATAGTCCGTAGCCGTGGAGGGTAACATATATATGTTGTTATATGTGACACAGATAGTCCGTAGCCGTAGAGGATAGCATATATATGTTGTTATATGTGACACAGATAGTCCGTAGCCGTAGAGGTTAACATATATATGTTGTTATATGTGACACAGATAGTCAGTAGCCGTAGTGGTTAACATATGTATGTTGTCATATGTGACACAGATAGTCCGTAGCCGTAGTGGTTAACATATATATGTTGTCATATGTGACACAGATAGTCCGTAGCCGTAGAGGTTAACATATATATGTTGTCATATATGACACAGATAGTCCGTAGCGTAGTGGTTAGCATATATATGTTGTTATATGTGACACAGATAGTCCGTAGCCATAGAGGTTAACATATATATGTTGTCATATGTGACGCAGATAGTCCGTAGCCGTAGAGGTTAACATATATATGTTGTCAGATATGACACAGATAGTCCGTAGCCGTAGTGGTTAACATATATATGCTGTCATATATGACACAGATAGTCAGTAGCGTGGTGGTTAACATATATATGTTGTTATATGTGACACAGATAGTCCGTAGCCGTGGAGGTTAACATATATATGTTGTTATATGTGACACAGATAGTCCGTAGCGTAGAGGTTAACATATATATGTTGTTATATGTGACACAGATAGTCCGTAGCCATAGAGGTTAACATATATATGTTGTCATATGTTACACAGATCGTCCGTAGCCGTAGAGGTTAACATATATATGTTGTCATATATGACATAGATAGTCCGTAGCCGTAGTGGTTAACATATATATGTTGTCATATATGACACAGATAGTCAGTAGCCGTGGTGGTTAACATAGATATATTGTCATATATGACACAGATAGTCAGTAGCCGTAGTGGTTAACATATATATGTTGTCATATGTGACACAGATAGTCCGTAGCCGTAGAGGTTAACATATATATGTTGTCATATGTGACACAGATAATCCGTAGCCGTGAAGGTTAACATATATATGTTGTCATATGTGACACAGATAGTCCGTAGCCGTAGAGGTTAACATATATATGTTGTCATATGTGACACAGATAATCCGTAGCCGTGAAGGTTAACATATATATGTTGTTATATGTGACACAGATAGTCAGTAGCCGTAGAGGTTAACATATATTTGTTGTGATATGTGACACAGATAGTCCGTAGCCGTAGAGGTTAACATATATATGTTGTTATATGTGACACAGATAGTCCGTAGCCGTAGAGGTTAACATATATATGTTGTCATATATGACACAGATAGTCCGTAGCCGTAGAGGTTAACATATATATGTTGTCATATATGACACAGATAGTCCGTAGCCATAGAGGTTAACATATATATGTTGTCATATGTGACGCAGATAGTCCGTAGCCGTAGAGGTTAACATATATATGTTGTCATATATGACACAGATAGTCCGTAGCCGTAGTGGTTAACATATATATGTTGCCATATATGACACAGATAGTCCGTAGCCGTGGTGGTTAACATATATATGTTGTCATATATGACACAGATAGTCCGTAGCCGTAGAGGTTAACATATATATGTTGTCATATGTGACACAGATAATCCGTAGCCGTAGAGGATAACATATATATGTTGTTATATGTGACACAGATAGTCCGTAGCCGTAGAGGTTAACATATATATGTTGTTATATGTGACACAGATAGTCCGTAGCCGTAGTGGTTAACATATATATGTTGTCATATGTGACACAGATAGTCCTTAGCCGTGGAGGTTAACATATATATGTTGTTATATGTGACACAGATAGTCCGTAGCCGTGGAGGTTAACATATACATGTTGTTATATGTGACACGGATAGTCCGTAGCCGTAGAGGTTAACATATATATGTTGTTATATGTGACACAGATAGTCCGTAGCCGTAGTGGTTAACATATATATGTTGTCATATATGACACAGATAGTCAGTAGCCGTGGTGGTTAACATATATATGTTGTTATATGTGACACAGATAGTCCGTAGCCATAGAGGTTAACATATATATGTTGTCATATGTTACACAGATAGTCCGTAGCCGTAGAGGTTAACATATATATGTTGTCATATATGACACAGATAGTCCGTAGCCTTAGTGGTTAACATAGATATATTGTCATATATGACACAGATAGTCAGTAGCCGTAGTGGTTAACATATATATGTTGTCATATGTGACACAGATAGTCCGTAGCCGTAGAGGTTAACATATATATGTTGTCATATGTGACACAGATAATCCGTAGCCGTGAAGGTTAACATATATATGTTGTCATATGTGACACAGATAGTTCGTAGCCGTAGAGGTTAACATATATATGTTGTCATATGTGACACAGATAATCCGTAGCCGTGAAGGTTAACATATATATGTTGTTATATGTGACACAGATAGTCAGTAGCCGTAGAGGTTAACATATATATGTTGTCATATGTGACACAGATAGTCCGTAGCCGTAGAGGTTAACATATATATGTTGTCATATGTGGCACAGATAGTCAGTAGCCGTAGAGGTTAACATATATATGTTGTCATATGTGACACTGATAGTCCGTAGCCGTAGTGGTTAACATATATATGTTGTCATATGTGACGCAGATAGTCCGTAGCCGTAGATGTTAACATATATATGTTGTCATATATGACACAGATAGTCAGTAGCCGTGGTGGTTAACATATATATGTTGTCATATATGACACAGATAGTCAGTTGCCGTAGAGGTTAACATATATATGTTGTTATATGTGACACAGATAGTCCGTAGCCATAGAGGTTTACATATATATGTTGTCATATGTTACACAGATAGTCCGTAGCCGTAGAGGTTAACATATATATGTTGTCATATATGACACAGATAGTCCGTAGCCGTAGTGGTTAACATATATATGTTGTCATATGTGACACAGATAGTCAGTAGCCGTGGTGGTTAACATAGATATGTTGTCATATATGACACAGATAGTCAGTAACCGTAGTGGTCAACATATATATGTTGTCATATGTGACACAGATAGTCCGTAGCCGTAGAGGTTAACATATATATGTTGTCATATGTGACACAGATAGTCCGTAGCCGTGGTGGTTAACATATATATGTTGTCATATGTGACACAGATAGTCAGTAGCCGTAGAGGTTAACATATATATGTTGTCATATGTGACACAGATAATCCGTAGCCGTGGAGGTTAACATATATACGTTGTTATATGTGACACAGATAGTCAGTAGCCGTTGAGGTTAACATATATATGTTGTGATATGTGACACAGATAGTCCGTAGCCGTAGAGGTTAACATATATATGTTGTCATATGTGACACAGATAGTCAGTAGCCGTAGAGGTTAACATATATATGTTGTCATATGTGACACAGATAGTCCGTAGCGTAGTGGTTAACATATATATGTTGTCATATGTGACGCAGATAGTCCGTAGAAGTAGATGTTAACATATATATGTTGTCATATGTGACACAGATAGTCAGTAGCCGTAGTGGTTAACATATATATGTTGTTATATGTGACACAGATAGTCTGTAGCCGTAGAGGTTAACATATATATGTTATCATATGTGACACAGATAGTCCGTAGCCGTAGAGGTTAACATATATATGTTGTCATATGTGACACAGATAGTCAGTAGCCGTAGAGGTTAACATATATATGTTGTTATATGTGACACAGATAGTCCGTAGCCGTAGTGGTTAACATATATATGTTGTCATATGTGACGCAGATAGTCCGTAGCCGTAGATGTTAACATATATATGTTGTTATATTTGACACAGATAGTCAGTAGCCGTAGAGGTTAACATATATATGTTGTCATATGTGACACAGATAGTCAGTAGCCGTAGCGGTTAACATATATATGTTGTCATATGTGACGCAGATAGTCCGTAGCCGTAGATGTTAACATATATATGTTGTTATATTTGACACAGATAGTCAGTAGACGTAGAGGTTAACATATATATGTTGTCATATGTGACACAGATAGTCAGTAGCCGTAGTGGTTAACATATATATGTTGTCATATGTGACACAGATAGTCCTTAGCCGTGGAGGTTAACATATATATGTTGTTATATGTGACACAGATAGTCCGTAGCCGTGGAGGTTAACATATACATGTTGTTATATGTGACACGGATAGTCCGTAGCCGTAGAGGTTAACATATATATGTTGTTATATGTGACACAGATAGTCCGTAGCCGTAGTGGTTAACATATATATGTTGTCATATATGACACAGATAGTCAGTAGCCGTGGTGGTTAACATATATATGTTGTTATATGTGACACAGATAGTCCGTAGCCATAGAGGTTAACATATATATGTTGTCATATGTTACACAGATAGTCCGTAGCCGTAGAGGTTAACATATATATGTTGTCATATATGACACAGATAGTCCGTAGCCTTAGTGGTTAACATAGATATATTGTCATATATGACACAGATAGTCAGTAGCCGTAGTGGTTAACATATATATGTTGTCATATGTGACACAGATAGTCCGTAGCCGTAGAGGTTAACATATATATGTTGTCATATGTGACACAGATAATCCGTAGCCGTGAAGGTTAACATATATATGTTGTCATATGTGACACAGATAGTTCGTAGCCGTAGAGGTTAACATATATATGTTGTCATATGTGACACAGATAATCCGTAGCCGTGAAGGTTAACATATATATGTTGTTATATGTGACACAGATAGTCAGTAGCCGTAGAGGTTAACATATATATGTTGTCATATGTGACACAGATAGTCCGTAGCCGTAGAGGTTAACATATATATGTTGTCATATGTGGCACAGATAGTCAGTAGCCGTAGAGGTTAACATATATATGTTGTCATATGTGACACTGATAGTCCGTAGCCGTAGTGGTTAACATATATATGTTGTCATATGTGACGCAGATAGTCCGTAGCCGTAGATGTTAACATATATATGTTGTCATATATGACACAGATAGTCAGTAGCCGTGGTGGTTAACATATATATGTTGTCATATATGACACAGATAGTCAGTTGCCGTAGAGGTTAACATATATATGTTGTTATATGTGACACAGATAGTCCGTAGCCATAGAGGTTTACATATATATGTTGTCATATGTTACACAGATAGTCCGTAGCCGTAGAGGTTAACATATATATGTTGTCATATATGACACAGATAGTCCGTAGCCGTAGTGGTTAACATATATATGTTGTCATATGTGACACAGATAGTCAGTAGCCGTGGTGGTTAACATAGATATGTTGTCATATATGACACAGATAGTCAGTAACCGTAGTGGTCAACATATATATGTTGTCATATGTGACACAGATAGTCCGTAGCCGTAGAGGTTAACATATATATGTTGTCATATGTGACACAGATAGTCCGTAGCCGTGGTGGTTAACATATATATGTTGTCATATGTGACACAGATAGTCAGTAGCCGTAGAGGTTAACATATATATGTTGTCATATGTGACACAGATAATCCGTAGCCGTGGAGGTTAACATATATACGTTGTTATATGTGACACAGATAGTCAGTAGCCGTTGAGGTTAACATATATATGTTGTGATATGTGACACAGATAGTCCGTAGCCGTAGAGGTTAACATATATATGTTGTCATATGTGACACAGATAGTCAGTAGCCGTAGAGGTTAACATATATATGTTGTCATATGTGACACAGATAGTCCGTAGCGTAGTGGTTAACATATATATGTTGTCATATGTGACACAGATAGTCCGTAGCGTAGTGGTTAACATATATATGTTGTTATATGTGACACAGATAGTCCGTAGCCATAGAGGTTAACATATATATGTTGTCATATGTTACACAGATAGTCCGTAGCCGTAGAGGTTAACATATATATGTTGTCATATATGACACAGATAGTCCGTAGCCTTAGTGGTTAACATAGATATATTGTCATATATGACACAGATAGTCAGTAGCCGTAGTGGTTAACATATATATGTTGTCATATGTGACACAGATAGTCCGTAGCCGTAGAGGTTAACATATATATGTTGTCATATGTGACACACAGATAATCCGTAGCCGTGAAGGTTAACATATATATGTTGTCATATGTGACACAGATAGTTCGTAGCCGTAGAGGTTAACATATATATGTTGTCATATGTGACACAGATAATTCGTAGCCGTGAAGGTTAACATATATATGTTGTTATATGTGACACAGATAGTCAGTAGCCGTAGAGGTTAACATATATATGTTGTCATATGTAACACAGATAGTCCGTAGCCGTAGAGGTTAACATATATATGTTGTCATATGTGGCACAGATAGTCAGTAGCCGTAGAGGTTAACATATATATGTTGTCATATGTGACACTGATAGTCCGTAGCCGTAGTGGTTAACATATATATGTTGTCATATGTGACGCAGATAGTCCGTAGCCGTAGATGTTAACATATATATGTTGTCATATATGACACAGATAGTCAGTAGCCGTGGTGGTTAACATATATATGTTGTCATATATGACACAGATAGTCAGTTGCCGTAGAGGTTAACATATATATGTTGTTATATGTGACACAGATAGTCCGTAGCCATAGAGGTTTACATATATATGTTGTCATATGTTACACAGATAGTCCGTAGCCGTAGAGGTTAACATATATATGTTGTCATATATGACACAGATAGTCCGTAGCCGTAGTGGTTAACATATATATGTTGTCATATGTGACACAGATAGTCAGTAGCCGTGGTGGTTAACATAGATATGTTGTCATATATGACACAGATAGTCAGTAACCGTAGTGGTCAACATATATATGTTGTCATATGTGACACAGATAGTCCGTAGCCGTAGAGGTTAACATATATATGTTGTCATATGTGACACAGATAGTCCGTAGCCGTGGTGGTTAACATATATATGTTGTCATATGTGACACAGATAGTCAGTAGCCGTAGAGGTTAACATATATATGTTGTCATATGTGACACAGATAATCCGTAGCCGTGGAGGTTAACATATATACGTTGTTATATGTGACACAGATAGTCAGTAGCCGTTGAGGTTAACATATATATGTTGTGATATGTGACACAGATAGTCCGTAGCCGTAGAGGTTAACATATATATGTTGTCATATGTGACACAGATAGTCAGTAGCCGTAGAGGTTAACATATATATGTTGTCATATGTGACACAGATAGTCCGTAGCGTAGTGGTTAACATATATATGTTGTCATATGTGACGCAGATAGTCCGTAGAAGTAGATGTTAACATATATATGTTGTCATATGTGACACAGATAGTCAGTAGCCGTAGTGGTTAACATATATATGTTGTTATATGTGACACAGATAGTCTGTAGCCGTAGAGGTTAACATATATATGTTGTCATATGTGACACAGATAGTCCGTAGCCGTAGAGGTTAACATATATATGTTGTCATATGTGACACAGATAGTCAGTAGCCGTAGAGGTTAACATATATATGTTGTTATATGTGACACAGATAGTCCGTAGCCGTAGTGGTTAACATATATATGTTGTCATATGTGACGCAGATAGTCCGTAGCCGTAGATGTTAACATATATATGTTGTTATATTTGACACAGATAGTCAGTAGCCGTAGAGGTTAACATATATATGTTGTCATATGTGACACAGATAGTCAGTAGCCGTAGCGGTTAACATATATATGTTGTCATATGTGACGCAGATAGTCCGTAGCCGTAGATGTTAACATATATATGTTGTTATATTTGACACAGATAGTCAGTAGACGTAGAGGTTAACATATATATGTTGTCATATGTGACACAGATAGTCAGTAGCCGTAGAGGTTAACATATATATGTTGTCATATGTGACGCAGATAGTCCGTAGCCGTAGAGGTTAACATATATATGTTGTTATATATGACACAGATAGTCCGTAGCCGTAGAGGTTAACATATATATGTTGTTATATGTGACACAGATAGTCCGTAGCCGTAGTGGTTAACATATATATGTTGTTATATGTGACACAGATAGTCAGTAGCCGTAGAGGTTAACATATATATGTTGTTATATGTGACACAGATAGTCAGTAGCGTAGAGGTTAACATATATATGGTGTCATATGCAACACAGATAGTTCGTAGCCGTAGAGGTTAACATATATATGTTGTCATATCTGACGCAGATAGTCCGTAGCCGTAGAGGTTAACATATATATGTTGTTATATGTGACACAGATAGTCCGTAGCCATAGAGGTTAACATATATATGTTGTTATATGTGACACAGATAGTCCGTAGCCGTAGAGATTAACATATATATGTTGTCATATGTGACACAGATAGTCCGTAGCCGTAGAGGTTAACATATATATGTTGTCATATATGACACAGATAGTCAGTAGCCGTAGTGGTTAACATATATATGTTGTCATATGTGACACAGATAGTCCGTAGCCGTAGAGGTTAACATATATATGTTGTCATATGTGACACAGATAATCCGTAGCCGTGAAGGTTAACATATATATGTTGTCATATGTGACACAGATAGTCCGTAGCCGTAGAGGTTAACATATATATGTTGTCATATGTGACACAGATAATCCGTAGCCGTGAAGGTTAACATATATATGTTGTTATATGTGACACAGATAGTCAGTAGCCGTAGAGGTTAACATATATATGTTGTGATATGTGACACAGATAGTCCGTAGCCGTAGAGGTTAACATATATATGTTGTTATATGTGACACAGATAGTCCGTAGCCGTAGAGGTTAACATATATATGTTGTCATATATGACACAGATAGTCCGTAGCCGTAGAGGTTAACATATATATGTTGTCATATATGACACAGATAGTCCGTAGCCATAGAGGTTAACATATATATGTTGTCATATGTGACGCAGATAGTCCGTAGCCGTAGAGGTTAACATATATATGTTGTCATATATGACACAGATAGTCCGTAGCCGTAGTGGTTAACATATATATGTTGCCATACATGACACAGATAGTCCGTAGGCGTGGTGGTTAACATATATATGTTGTCATATATGACACAGATAGTCCGTAGCCGTAGAGGTTAACATATATATGTTGTCATATGTGACACAGATAATCCGTAGCCGTAGAGGATAACATATATATGTTGTTATATGTGACACAGATAGTCCGTAGCCGTAGAGGTTAACATATATATGTTGTTATATGTGACACAGATAGTCCGTAGCCGTAGTGGTTAACATATATATGTTGTCATATGTGACACAGATAGTCCGTAGCCGTGGAGGTTAACATATATATGTTGTTATATGTGACACAGATAGTCCGTAGCCGTGGAGGTTAACATATACATGTTGTTATATGTGACACGGATAGTCCGTAGCCGTAGAGGTTAACATATATATGTTGTTATATGTGACACAGATAGTCCGTAGCCGTAGTGGTTAACATATATATGTTGTCATATATGACACAGATATTCAGTAGCCGTGGTGGTTAACATATATATGTTGTCATATATGACACAGATAGTCAGTTGCCGTAGAGGTTAACATATATATGTTGTTATATGTGACACAGATAGTCCGTAGCCATAGAGGTTAACATATATATGTTGTCATATGTTACACAGATAGTCCGTAGCCGTAGAGGTTAACATATATATGTTGTCATATGTGACACAGATAATCCGTAGCCGTGAAGGTTAACATATATATGTTGTCATATGTGACACAGATAGTCCGTAGCCGTAGAGGTTAACATATATATGTTGTCATATGTGACACAGATAATCCGTAGCCGTGAAGGTTAACATATATATGTTGTTATATGTGACACAGATAGTCAGTAGCCGTAGAGGTTAACATATATATGTTGTCATATATGACACAGATAGTCCGTAGCCGTAGAGGTTAACATATATATGTTGTCATATGTGGCACAGATAGTTAGTAGCCGTAGAGGTTAACATATATATGTTGTCATATGTGACACTGATAGTCCGTAGCCGTAGTGGTTAACATATATATGTTGTCATATGTGACGCAGATATTCCGTAGCCGTAGATGTTAACATATATATGTTGTCATATATGACACAGATAGTCAGTAGCCGTGGTGGTTAACATATATATGTTGTCATATATGACACAGATAGTCAGTTGCCGTAGATGTTAACATATATATGTTGTTATATGTGACACAGATAGTCCGTAGCCATAGAGGTTTACATATATATGTTGTCATATGTTACACAGATAGTCCGTAGCCGTAGAGGTTAACATATATATGTTGTCATATATGACACAGATAGTCCGTAGCCGTAGTGGTTAACATATATATGTTGTCATATATGACACAGATAGTCAGTAGCCGTGGTGGTTAACATAGATATGTTGTCATATATGACACAGATAGTCAGTAACGTAGTGGTCAACATATATATGTTGTCATATGTGACACAGATAGTCCGTAGCCGTAGAGGTTAACATATATATGTTGTCATATGTGACACAGATAGTCCGTAGCCGTGGTGGTTAACATATATATGTTGTCATATGTGACACAGATAGTCAGTAGCCGTAGAGGTTAACATATATATGTTGTCATATGTGACACAGATAATCCGTAGCCGTGGAGGTTAACATATATACGTTGTTATATGTGACACAGATAGTCAGTAGCCGTTGAGGTTAACATATATATGTTGTGATATGTGACACAGATAGTCCGTAGCCGTAGAGGTTAACATATATATGTTGTCATATGTGACACAGATAGTCAGTAGCCGTAGAGGTTAACATATATATGTTGTCATATGTGACACAGATAGTCCGTAGCGTAGTGGTTAACATATATATGTTGTCATATGTGACGCAGATAGTCCGTAGCCGTAGATGTTAACATATATATGTTGTCATATGTGACACAGATAGTCAGTAGCCGTAGTGGTTAACATATATATGTTGTTATATGTGACACAGATAGTCTGTAGCCGTAGAGGTTAACATATATATGTTGTCATATGTGACACAGATAGTCCGTAGCCGTAGAGGTTAACATATATATGTTGTCATATGTGACACAGATAGTCAGTAGCCGTAGAGGTTAACATATATATGTTGTCATATGTGACGCAGATAGTCCGTAGCCGTAGAGGTTAACATATATATGTTGTTATATATGACACAGATAGTCCGTAGCCGTAGAGGTTAACATATATATGTTGTTATATGTGACACAGATAGTCCGTAGCCGTAGTGGTTAACATATATATGTTGTTATATGTGACACAGATAGTCAGTAGCCGTAGAGGTTAACATATATATGTTGTTATATGTGACACAGATAGTCAGTAGCGTAGAGGTTAACATATATATGGTGTCATATGCAACACAGATAGTCCGTAGCCGTAGAGGTTAACATATATATGTTGTCATATCTGACGCAGATAGTTCGTAGCCGTAGAGGTTAACATATATATGTTGTTATATGTGACACAGATAGTCCGTAGCCATAGAGGTTAACATATATATGTTGTCATATATGACACAGATAGTCAGTAGCCGTGGTGGTTAACATATATATGTTGTCATATATGACACAGATAGTCAGTAGCCGTAGAGGTTAACATATATATGTTGTCATATGTGACACAGATAATCCGTAGCCGTAGAGGATAACATATATATGTTGTTATATGTAACACAGATAGTCCGTAGCCGTAGAGGTTAACATATATATGTTGTCATATGTGACACAGATAGTCCGTAGCCGTAGTGGTTAACATATATATGTTGTCATATGTGACACAGATAGTCCGTAGCCTTGGAGGTTAACAAATATATGTTGTTATATGTGACACAGATAGTCCGTAGCCGTGGAGGTTAAGATATATATGTTGTTATATGTGACACAGATAGTCCGTAGCCGTAGAGGATAGCATATATATGTTGTTATATGTGACACAGATAGTCCGTAGCCGTAGAGGTTAACATATATAGGTTGTTATATGTGACACAGAAAGTCCGTAGCCGTAGTGGTTAACATATATATGTTGTCATATGTGACACAGATAGTCCGTAGCCGTAGTGGTTAACATATATATGTTGTCATATGTGACACAGATAGTCCGTAGCCGTAGAGGTTAACATATATATGTTGTCATATATGACACAGATAGTCCGTAGCCGTAGTGGTTAGCATATATATGTTGTTATATGTGACACAGATAGTCCGTAGCCATAGAGGTTAACATATATATGTTGTCATATGTGACACAGATAGTCCGTAGCCATAGAGGTTAACATATATATGTTGTCATATATGACACAGATAGTCAGTTGCCGCAGAGGTTAACATATATATGTTGTCATATGTGACACAGATAGTCCGTAGCCGTGGAGGTTAACATATATATGTTGTTATATGTGACACAGATAGTCCGTAGCCGTAGAGGATAGCATATATATGTTGTTATATGTGACACAGATAGTCCGTAGCCGTAGTGGTTAACATATATATGTTGTTATATGTGACACAGATAGTCCGTAGCCGTAGTGGTTAACATATATATGTTGTCATATGTGACACAGATAGTCCGTAGCCGTAGTGGTTAGCATATATATGTTGTCATATGTGACACAGATAGTCCGTAGCCGTAGAGGTTAACATATATATGTTGTCATATATGACACAGATAGTCCGTAGCCGTAGTGGTTAGCATATATATGTTGTTATATGTGACACAGATAGTCCGTAGCCATAGAGGTTAACATATATATGTTGTCATATGTGACGCAGATAGTCCGTAGCCGTAGAGGTTAACATATATATGTTGTCAGATATGACACAGATAGTCCGTAGCCGTGGAGGTTAACAAATATATGTTGTTATATGTGACACAGATAGTCCGTAGCCGTGGAGGTTAACATATATACGTTGTTATATGTGACACAGATAGTCCGTAGCCGTAGAGGTTAACATATATATGTTGTTATATGTGACACAGATAGTCCGTAGCCGTAGTGGTTAACATATATATGTTGTCATATATGACACAGATAGTCAGTAGCCGTGGTGGTTAACATATATATGTTGTCATATATGACACAGATAGTCAGTTGCCGTAGAGGTTAACATATATATGTTGTCATATGTGACACAGATAGTCCGTAGCCGTGGAGGGTAACATATATATGTTGTTATATGTGACACAGATAGTCCGTAGCCGTAGAGGATAGCATATATATGTTGTTATATGTGACACAGATAGTCCGTAGCCGTAGAGGTTAACATATATATGTTGTTATATGTGACACAGATAGTCCGTAGCCGTAGTGGTTAACATATGTATGTTGTCATATGTGACACAGATAGTCCGTAGCCGTAGTGGTTAACATATATATGTTGTCATATGTGACACAGATAGTCCGTAGCCGTAGAGGTTAACATATATATGTTGTCATATATGACACAGATAGTCCGTAGCGTAGTGGTTAGCATATATATGTTGTTATATGTGACACAGATAGTCCGTAGCCATAGAGGTTAACATATATATGTTGTCATATGTGACGCAGATAGTCCGTAGCCGTAGAGGTTAACATATATATGTTGTCAGATATGACACAGATAGTCCGTAGCCGTAGTGGTTAACATATATATGCTGTCATATATGACACATATAGTCAGTAGCGTGGTGGTTAACATATATATGTTGTTATATGTGACACAGATAGTCCGTAGCCGTGGAGGTTAACATATATATGTTGTTATATGTGACACAGATAGTCCGTAGCCGTAGAGGTTAACATATATATGTTGTGATATGTGACACAGATAGTCCGTAGCCGTAGAGGTTAACATATATATGTTGTTATATGTGACACAGATAGTCCGTAGCCGTAGAGGTTAACATATATATGTTGTCATATATGACACAGATAGTCCGTAGCCTTAGAGGTTAACATATATATGTTGTCATATATGACACAGATAGTCCGTAGCCATAGAGGTTAACATATATATGTTGTCATATGTGACGCAGATAGTCCGTAGCCGTAGAGGTTAACATATATATGTTGTCATATATGACACAGATAGTCCGTAGCCATAGAGGTTAACATATATATGTTGTCATATGTGACGCAGATAGTCCGTAGCCGTAGAGGTTAACAAATATATGTTGTCATATATGACACAGATAGTCCGTAGCCGTAGTGGTTAACATATATATGTTCCCATATATGACACAGATAGTTCGTAGCCGTGGTGGTTAACATATATATGTTGTCATATATGACACAGATAGTCCGTAGCCGTAGAGGTTAACATATATATGTTTTCATATGTGACACAGATAATCCGTAGCCGTAGAGGATAACATATATATGTTGTTATATGTGACACAGATAGTCCGTAGCCGTAGAGGTTAACATATATATGTTGTTATATGTGACACAGATAGTCCGTAGCCGTAGTGGTTAACATATATATGTTGTCATATGTGACACAGATAGTCCGTAGCCGTGGAGGTTAACAAATATATGTTGTTATATGTGACACAGATAGTCCGTAGCCGTGGAGGTTAACATATATACGTTGTTATATGTGACACAGATAGTCCGTAGCCGTAGAGGTTAACATATATATGTTGTTATATGTGACACAGATAGTCCGTAGCCGTAGTGGTTAACATATATATGTTGTCATATATGACACAGATAGTCAGTAGCCGTGGTGGTTAACATATAT
Source organism: Bathymodiolus brooksi (assembly GCA_963680875.1). Taxonomy (NCBI): domain Eukaryota; kingdom Metazoa; phylum Mollusca; class Bivalvia; order Mytilida; family Modiolidae; genus Bathymodiolus; species Bathymodiolus brooksi. The sequence continues at coordinate 93,874,641 of OY804579.1, forward strand.
ATGTTGTCATATATGACACAGATAGTCCGTAGCCGTAGAGGTTAACATATATATGTAATCATATATGACACAGATAGTCCGTAGCCATAGAGGTTAACATATATATGTTGTCATATGTGACGCAGATAGTCCGTAACCGTAGAGGTTAACATATATATGTTGTCATATATGACACAGATAGTCCGTAGCCATAGAGGTTAACATATATATGTTGTCATATGTGACGCAGATAGTCCGTAGCCGTAGAGGTTAACATATATATGTTGTCATATATGACACAGATAGTCCGTAGCCGTAGTGGTTAACATATATATGTTCCCATATATGACACAGATAGTCCGTAGCCGTGGTGGTTAAGATATATATGTTGTCATATATGACACAGATAGTCCGTAGCCGTAGAGGTTAACATATATATGTTGTCATATGTGACACAGATAATCCGTAGCCGTAGAGGATAACATATATATGTTGTTATATGTGACACAGATAGTCCGTAGCCGTAGAGGTTAACATATATATGTTGTTATATGTGACACAGATAGTCCGTAGCCGTAGTGGTTAACATATATATGTTGTCATATGTGACACAGATAGTCCGTAGCCGTGGAGGTTAACAAATATATGTTGTTATATGTGACACAGATAGTCCGTAGCCGTGGAGGTTAACATATATACGTTGTTATATGTGACACAGATAGTCCGTAGCCGTAGAGGTTAACATATATATGTTGTTATATGTGACACAGATAGTCCGTAGCCGTAGTGGTTAACATATATATGTTGTCATATATGACACAGATAGTCAGTAGCCGTGATGGTTAACATATATATGTTGTCATATATGACACAGATAGTCAGTTGCCGTAGAGGTTAACATATATATGTTGTCATATGTGACACAGATAGTCCGTAGCCGTGGAGGGTAACATATATATGTTGTTATATGTGACACAGATAGTCCGTAGCCGTAGAGGATAGCATATATATGTTGTTATATGTGACACAGATAGTCCGTAGCCGTAGAGGTTAACATATATATGTTGTTATATGTGACACAGATAGTCAGTAGCCGTAGTGGTTAACATATGTATGTTGTCATATGTGACACAGATAGTCCGTAGCCGTAGTGGTTAACATATATATGTTGTCATATGTGACACAGATAGTCCGTAGCCGTAGAGGTTAACATATATATGTTGTCATATATGACACAGATAGTCCGTAGCGTAGTGGTTAGCATATATATGTTGTTATATGTGACACAGATAGTCCGTAGCCATAGAGGTTAACATATATATGTTGTCATATGTGACGCAGATAGTCCGTAGCCGTAGAGGTTAACATATATATGTTGTCAGATATGACACAGATAGTCCGTAGCCGTAGTGGTTAACATATATATGCTGTAATATATGACACAGATAGTCAGTAACGTGGTGGTTAACATATATATGTTGTTATATGTGACACAGATAGTCCGTAGCCGTGGAGGTTAACATATATATGTTGTTATATGTGACACAGATAGTCCGTAGCGTAGAGGTTAACATATATATGTTGTTATATGTGACACAGATAGTCCGTAGCCATAGAGGTTAACATATATATGTTGTCATATGTTACACAGATCGTCCGTAGCCGTAGAGGTTAACATATATATGTTGTCATATATGACATAGATAGTCCGTAGCCGTAGTGGTTAACATATATATGTTGTCATATATGACACAGATAGTCAGTAGCCGTGGTGGTTAACATAGATATATTGTCATATATGACACAGATAGTCAGTAGCCGTAGTGGTTAACATATATATGTTGTCATATGTGACACAGATAGTCCGTAGCCGTAGAGGTTAACATATATATGTTGTCATATGTGACACAGATAATCCGTTGCCGTGAAGGTTAACATATATATGTTGTCATATGTGACACAGATAGTCCGTAGCCGTAGAGGTTAACATATATATGTTGTCATATGTGACACAGATAATCCGTAGCCGTGAAGGTTAACATATATATGTTGTTATATGTGACACAGATAGTCAGTAGCCGTAGAGGTTAACATATATTTGTTGTGATATGTGACACAGATAGTCCGTAGCCGTAGAGGTTAACATATATATGTTGTTATATGTGACACAGATAGTCCGTAGCCGTAGAGGTTAACATATATATGTTGTCATATATGACACAGATAGTCCGTAGCCGTAGAGGTTAACATATATATGTTGTCATATATGACACAGATAGTCCGTAGCCATAGAGGTTAACATATATATGTTGTCATATGTGACGCAGATAGTCCGTAGCCGTAGAGGTTAACATATATATGTTGTCATATATGACACAGATAGTCCGTAGCCGTAGTGGTTAACATATATATGTTGCCATATATGACACAGATAGTCCGTAGCCGTGGTGGTTAACATATATATGTTGTCATATATGACACAGATAGTCCGTAGCCGTAGAGGTTAACATATATATGTTGTCATATGTGACACAGATAATCCGTAGCCGTAGAGGATAACATATATATGTTGTTATATGTGACACAGATAGTCCGTAGCCGTAGAGGTTAACATATATATGTTGTTATATGTGACACAGATAGTCCGTAGCCGTAGTGGTTAACATATATATGTTGTCATATGTGACACAGATAGTCCTTAGCCGTGGAGGTTAACATATATATGTTGTTATATGTGACACAGATAGTCCGTAGCCGTGGAGGTTAACATATACATGTTGTTATATGTGACACGGATAGTCCGTAGCCGTAGAGGTTAACATATATATGTTGTTATATGTGACACAGATAGTCCGTAGCCGTAGTGGTTAACATATATATGTTGTCATATATGACACAGATAGTCAGTAGCCGTGGTGGTTAACATATATATGTTGTCATATATGACACAGATAGTCAGTTGCCGTAGAGGTTAACATATATATGTTGTTATATGTGACACAGATAGTCCGTAGCCATAGAGGTTAACATATATATGTTGTCATATGTTACACAGATAGTCCGTAGCCGTAGAGGTTAACATATATATGTTGTCATATATGACACAGATAGTCCGTAGCCTTAGTGGTTAACATAGATATATTGTCATATATGACACAGATAGTCAGTAGCCGTAGTGGTTAACATATATATGTTGTCATATGTGACACAGATAGTCCGTAGCCGTAGAGGTTAACATATATATGTTGTCATATGTGACACAGATAATCCGTAGCCGTGAAGGTTAACATATATATGTTGTCATATGTGACACAGATAGTTCGTAGCCGTAGAGGTTAACATATATATGTTGTCATATGTGACACAGATAATCCGTAGCCGTGAAGGTTAACATATATATGTTGTTATATGTGACACAGATAGTCAGTAGCCGTAGAGGTTAACATATATATGTTGTCATATGTGACACAGATAGTCCGTAGCCGTAGAGGTTAACATATATATGTTGTCATATGTGGCACAGATAGTCAGTAGCCGTAGAGGTTAACATATATATGTTGTCATATGTGACACTGATAGTCCGTAGCCGTAGTGGTTAACATATATATGTTGTCATATGTGACGCAGATAGTCCGTAGCCGTAGATGTTAACATATATATGTTGTCATATATGACACAGATAGTCAGTAGCCGTGGTGGTTAACATATATATGTTGTCATATATGACACAGATAGTCAGTTGCCGTAGAGGTTAACATATATATGTTGTTATATGTGACACAGATAGTCCGTAGCCATAGAGGTTAACATATATATGTTGTCATATGTTACACAGATAGTCCGTAGCCGTAGAGGTTAACATATATATGTTGTCATATATGACACAGATAGTCCGTAGCCGTAGTGGTTAACATATATATGTTGTCATATGTGACACAGATAGTCAGTAGCCGTGGTGGTTAACATAGATATGTTGTCATATATGACACAGATAGTCAGTAACGTAGTGGTCAACATATATATGTTGTCATATGTGACACAGATAGTCCGTAGCCGTAGAGGTTAACATATATATGTTGTCATATGTGACACAGATAGTCCGTAGCCGTGGTGGTTAACATATATATGTTGTCATATGTGACACAGATAGTCAGTAGCCGTAGAGGTTAACATATATATGTTGTCATATGTGACACAGATAATCCGTAGCCGTGGAGGTTAACATATATACGTTGTTATATGTGACACAGATAGTCAGTAGCCGTTGAGGTTAACATATATATGTTGTGATATGTGACACAGATAGTCCGTAGCCGTAGAGGTTAACATATATATGTTGTCATATGTGACACAGATAGTCAGTAGCCGTAGAGGTTAACATATATATGTTGTCATATGTGACACAGATAGTCCGTAGCGTAGTGGTTAACATATATATGTTGTCATATGTGACGCAGATAGTCCGTAGAAGTAGATGTTAACATATATATGTTGTCATATGTGACACAGATAGTCAGTAGCCGTAGTGGTTAACATATATATGTTGTTATATGTGACACAGATAGTCTGTAGCCGTAGAGGTTAACATATATATGTTGTCATATGTGACACAGATAGTCCGTAGCCGTAGAGGTTAACATATATATGTTGTCATATGTGACACAGATAGTCAGTAGCCGTAGAGGTTAACATATATATGTTGTTATATGTGACACAGATAGTCCGTAGCCGTAGTGGTTAACATATATATGTTGTCATATGTGACGCAGATAGTCCGTAGCCGTAGATGTTAACATATATATGTTGTTATATTTGACACAGATAGTCAGTAGCCGTAGAGGTTAACATATATATGTTGTCATATGTGACACAGATAGTCAGTAGCCGTAGCGGTTAACATATATATGTTGTCATATGTGACGCAGATAGTCCGTAGCCGTAGATGTTAACATATATATGTTGTTATATTTGACACAGATAGTCAGTAGACGTAGAGGTTAACATATATATGTTGTCATATGTGACACAGATAGTCAGTAGCCGTAGAGGTTAACATATATATGTTGTCATATGTGACGCAGATAGTCCGTAGCCGTAGAGGTTAACATATATATGTTGTTATATATGACACAGATAGTCCGTAGCCGTAGAGGTTAACATATATATGTTGTTATATGTGACACAGATAGTCCGTAGCCGTAGTGGTTAACATATATAAGTTGTTATATGTGACACAGATAGTCAGTAGCCGTAGAGGTTAACATATATATGTTGTTATATGTGACACAGATAGTCAGTAGCGTTGAGGTTAACATATATATGGTGTCATATGCAACACAGATAGTTCGTAGCCGTAGAGGTTAACATATATATGTTGTCATATCTGACGCAGATAGTCCGTAGCCGTAGAGGTTAACATATATATGTTGTTATATGTGACACAGATAGTCCGTAGCCATAGAGGTTAACATATATATGTTGTTATATGTGACACAGATAGTCCGTAGCCGTAGAGATTAACATATATATGTTGTCATATGTGACACAGATAGTCCGTAGCCGTAGAGGTTAACATATATATGTTGTCATATATGACACAGATAGTCAGTAGCCGTAGTGGTTAACATATATATGTTGTCATATGTGACACAGATAGTCCGTAGCCGTAGAGGTTAACATATATATGTTGTCATATGTGACACAGATAATCCGTAGCCGTGAAGGTTAACATATATATGTTGTCATATGTGACACAGATAGTCCGTAGCCGTAGAGGTTAACATATATATGTTGTCATATGTGACACAGATAATCCGTAGCCGTGAATGTTAACATATATATGTTGTTATATGTGACACAGATAGTCAGTAGCCGTAGAGGTTAACATATATATGTTGTGATATGTGACACAGATAGTCCGTAGCCGTAGAGGTTAACATATATATGTTGTTATATGTGACACAGATAGTCCGTAGCCGTAGAGGTTAACATATATATGTTGTCATATATGACACAGATAGTCCGTAGCCGTAGAGGTTAACATATATATGTTGTCATATATGACACAGATAGTCCGTAGCCATAGAGGTTAACATATATATGTTGTCATATGTGACGCAGATAGTCCGTAGCCGTAGAGGTTAACATATATATGTTGTCATATATGACACAGATAGTCCGTAGCCGTAGTGGTTAACATATATATGTTGCCATACATGACACAGATAGTCCGTAGGCGTGGTGGTTAACATATATATGTTGTCATATATGACACAGATAGTCCGTAGCCGTAGAGGTTAACATATATATGTTGTCATATGTGACACAGATAATCCGTAGCCGTAGAGGATAACATATATATGTTGTTATATGTGACACAGATAGTCCGTAGCCGTAGAGGTTAACATATATATGTTGTTATATGTGACACAGATAGTCCGTAGCCGTAGTGGTTAACATATATATGTTGTCATATGTGACACAGATAGTCCGTAGCCGTGGAGGTTAACATATATATGTTGTTATATGTGACACAGATAGTCCGTAGCCGTGGAGGTTAACATATACATGTTGTTATATGTGACACGGATAGTCCGTAGCCGTAGAGGTTAACATATATATGTTGTTATATGTGACACAGATAGTCCGTAGCCGTAGTGGTTAACATATATATGTTGTCATATATGACACAGATATTCAGTAGCCGTGGTGGTTAACATATATATGTTGTCATATATGACACAGATAGTCAGTTGCCGTAGAGGTTAACATATATATGTTGTTATATGTGACACAGATAGTCCGTAGCCATAGAGGTTAACATATATATGTTGTCATATGTTACACAGATAGTCCGTAGCCGTAGAGGTTAACATATATATGTTGTCATATGTGACACAGATAATCCGTAGCCGTGAAGGTTAACATATATATGTTGTCATATGTGACACAGATAGTCCGTAGCCGTAGAGGTTAACATATATATGTTGTCATATGTGACACAGATAATCCGTAGCCGTGAAGGATAACATATATATGTTGTTATATGTGACACAGATAGTCAGTAGCCGTAGAGGTTAACATATACATGTTGTCATATGTGACACAGATAGTCCGTAGCCGTAGAGGTTAACATATATATGTTGTCATATGTGGCACAGATAGTTAGTAGCCGTAGAGGTTAACATATATATGTTGTCATATGTGACACTGATAGTCCGTAGCCGTAGTGGTTAACATATATATGTTGTCATATGTGACGCAGATAGTCCGTAGCCGTAGATGTTAACATATATATGTTGTCATATATGACACAGATAGTCAGTAGCCGTGGTGGTTAACATATATATGTTGTCATATATGACACAGATAGTCAGTTGCCGTAGAGGTTAACATATATATGTTGTTATATGTGACACAGATAGTCCGTAGCCATAGAGGTTTACATATATATGTTGTCATATGTTACACAGATAGTCCGTAGCCGTAGAGGTTAACATATATATGTTGTCATATATGACACAGATAGTCCGTAGCCGTAGTGGTTAACATATATATGTTGTCATATATGACACAGATAGTCAGTAGCCGTGGTGGTTAACATAGATATGTTGTCATATATGACACAGATAGTCAGTAACCGTAGTGGTCAACATATATATGTTGTCATATGTGACACAGATAGTCCGTAGCCGTAGAGGTTAACATATATATGTTGTCATATGTGACACAGATAGTCCGTAGCCGTGGTGGTTAACATATATATGTTGTCATATGTGACACAGATAGTCAGTAGCCGTAGAGGTTAACATATATATGTTGTCATATGTGACACAGATAATCCGTAGCCGTGGAGGTTAACATATATACGTTGTTATATGTGACACAGATAGTCAGTAGCCGTTGAGGTTAACATATATATGTTGTGATATGTGACACAGATAGTCCGTAGCCGTAGAGGTTAACATATATATGTTGTCATATGTGACACAGATAGTCAGTAGCCGTAGAGGTTAACATATATATGTTGTCATATGTGACACAGATAGTCCGTAGCGTAGTGGTTAACATATATATGTTGTCATATGTGACGCAGATAGTCCGTAGCCGTAGATGTTAACATATATATGTTGTCATATGTGACACAGATAGTCAGTAGCCGTAGTGGTTAACATATATATGTTGTTATATGTGACACAGATAGTCTGTAGCCGTAGAGGTTAACATATATATGTTGTCATATGTGACACAGATAGTCCGTAGCCGTAGAGGTTAACATATATATGTTGTCATATGTGACACAGATAGTCAGTAGCCGTAGAGGTTAACATATATATGTTGTTATATGTGACACAGATAGTCCGTAGCCGTAGTGGTTAACATATATATGTTGTCATATGTGACGCAGATAGTCCGTAGCCGTAGATGTTAACATATATATGTTGTTATATTTGACACAGATAGTCAGTAGCCGTAGAGGTTAACATATATATGTTGTCATATGTGACACAGATAGTCAGTAGCCGTAGCGGTTAACATATATATGTTGTCATATGTGACGCAGATAGTCCGTAGCCGTAGATGTTAACATATATATGTTGTTATATTTGACACAGATAGTCAGTAGACGTAGAGGTTAACATATATATGTTGTCATATGTGACACAGATAGTCAGTAGCCGTAGAGGTTAACATATATATGTTGTCATATGTGACGCAGATAGTCCGTAGCCGTAGAGGTTAACATATATATGTTGTTATATATGACACAGATAGTCCGTAGCCGTAGAGGTTAACATATATATGTTGTTATATGTGACACAGATAGTCCGTAGCCGTAGTGGTTAACATATATATGTTGTTATATGTGACACAGATAGTCAGTAGCCGTAGAGGTTAACATATATATGTTGTTATATGTGACACAGATAGTCAGTAGCGTAGAGGTTAACATATATATGGTGTCATATGCAACACAGATAGTCCGTAGCCGTAGAGGTTAACATATATATGTTGTCATATCTGACGCAGATAGTCCGTAGCCGTAGAGGTTAACATATATATGTTGTTATATGTGACACAGATAGTCCGTAGCCATAGAGGTTAACATATATATGTTGTTATATGTGACACAGATAGTCCGTAGCCGTAGAGATTAACATATATATGTTGTCATATGTGACACAGATAGTCCGTAGCCGTAGAGGTTAACATATATATGTTGTCATATGTGACACAGATAGTCAGTAGCCGTAGAGGTTAACATATATATGTTGTTATATGTGACACAGATAGTCCGTAGCCGTAGTGGTTAACATATATATGTTGTCATATTTGACGCAGATAGTCCGTAGCGTAGATGTTAACATATATATGTTGTTATATTTGACACAGATAGTCAGTAGACGTAGAGGTTAACATATATATGTTGTCATATGTGACACAGATAGTCAGTAGCCGTAGAGGTTAACATATATATGTTGTCATATGTGACGCAGATAGTCGTAGCCGTAGAGGTTAACATATATATGTTGTTATATTTGACACAGATAGTCCGTAGCCATAGAGGTTAACATATATATGTTGTTATATGTGACACAGATAGTCCATAGCCGTAGTGGTTAACATATATATGTTGTTATATGTGACACAGATAGTCAGTAGCCGTAAAGGTTAACATATATATGTTGTTATATGTGACACAGATAGTCAGTAGCGTAGAGGTTAACATATATATGGTGTCATATGCAACACAGATAGTCCGTAGCCGTAGAGATTAACATATATATGTTGTCATATCTGACGCAGATAGTCCGTAGCCGTAGAGGTTAACATATATATGTTGTTATATGTGACACAGATAGTCCGTAGCCATAGAGGTTAACATATATATGTTGTTATATGTGACACAGATAGTCCGTAGCCGTAGTGGTTAACATATATATGTTGTCATATGTGACACAGATAGTCAGTAGCCGTAGAGGTTAACATATATATGTTGTTATATATGACACAGATAGTCAGTAGCCGTAGAGGTTAATATATATATGTTGTCATATGTGACACAGATAGTCAGTAGTCGCAGTGGTTAACATATATATGTTGTCATATGTGACACAGATAGTCCGTAGCCGTAGAGGTTAACATATATATGTTGTTATATGTGACACAGATAGTCCGTAGCCGTAGTGGTTAACATATATATGTTGTTATATGTGACACAGATAGTCCGTAGCCGTAGAGGTTAACATATATATGTTGTCATATGTGACACAGATAGTCCGTAGCCGTAGTGGTCAACATATATATGTTGTCATATGTGACACAGATAGTCCGTAGCCGTAGAGGTTAACATATATATGTTGTTTTATGTGACACAGATAGTCCGTAGCCGTAGAGGTTAACATATATATGTTGTCATATGTGACACAGATAGTCCGTAGCCGTAGAGGTCAACATATATATGTTGTTATATGTGACACAGATAGTCCGTAGCCGTAGAGGTTAACATATATATGTTGTCATATGTGACACAGATAGTCCGTAGCCCTAGAGGTTAACATATATATGTTGTCATATGAGACACAGATAGTCCGTAGCCGTAGAGGTTAACATATATATGTTGTCATATGTGACGCAGATAGTTCGTAGCCGTAGAGGTTAACATATAGATGTTGTTATATGTGACACAGATAGTCCGTAGCCGTAGAGGTTAACATATATATGTTGTCATATGTGACACAGATAGTCCGTAGCCGTAGAGGTCAACATATATATGTTGTTATATGTGACACAGATAGTCCGTAGCCGTAGAGGTTAACATATATATGTTGTCATATGTGACACAGATAGTCCGTAGCCATAGAGGTTAACATATATATGTTGTTTTATGTGACACAGATAGTCCGTAGCCGTAGAGGTTAACATATATATGTTGTCATATGTGACACAGATAGTCCGTAGCCGTAGAGGTCAACATATATATGTTGTTATATGTGACACAGATAGTCCGTAGCCGTAGAGGTTAACATATATATGTTGTCATATATGACACAGATAGTCCGTAGCCGTAGAGGTTAACATATATATGTTGTCATATGTGACACAGATAGTCCGTAGCCGTAGAGGTTAACATATATATGTTGTCATATGTGACGCAGATAGTCCGTAGCCGTAGAGGTTAACATATATATGTTGTTATATGTGACACAGATAGTCCGTAGCCATAGAGGTTAACATATATATGTTGTTTTATGTGACACAGATAGTCCGTAGCCGTAGAGGTTAACATATATATGTTGTCATATGTGACACAGATAGTCCGTAGCCGTAGAGGTTAACATATATATGTTGTTATATGTGACACAGATAGTCCGTAGCCATAGAGGTTAACATATATATGTTGTCATATGTGACACAGATAGTCCGTAGCCGTAGAGGTTAACATATATATGTTGTCATATATGACACAGATAGTCAGTAGCCGTAGAGGTTAACATATATATGTTGTCATATGTGACACAGATAGTCCGTAGCCGTAGAGGTTAACATATATATGTTGTCATATATGACACAGATAGTCAGTAGCCGTAGAGGTTAACATATATATGTTGTCATATGTGACACAGATAGTCAGTAGTCGTAGCGGTTAACCAAGTCACGATTGAGTATGAAAACAGAATATTTGAATTATGTAATAATGAAGCCGAAGATTAGATATTCTTCCGTAAATGCGCTCCACCCGCGAAAAGACATAAAATTTCTATCACTCGTGGAAGATCACCCGGTCTTTCCCAAGAACGTATATAAGAACCTATTAGACTTCCTGTTAAAATGCATTAGAAACCATAAATACAAGATATATCAATTCGTCAGCCTGGATAACTAATCTCTTTTTCATATGGTTGATAAGTACTGAAAACATAGACAGGCATTTTATTTATATTATGTAATATGCTAGATGCATTAGATATGGAATTTCTTTAAAATAAGGCACACCTTGTCCAACTGGTATATATTTGTTTGTAATACATATAATATGCATAATACTTATTTTTCTTTTTTTTGTGTGTGTGTGTGTGTGTATTTTGAGAAATGCAAAAGCACACTCAAATCAAATATAATCAGTTTTGATTTTAGCTTATGTTATATATTTTATTGTCGAACCTCGTTCATGGTGAGGTGTACTCAATACAACATTATGTGATAGTTTGTCAGTGACTTGTGGCAGGTCGGTGGCTTTCTCCGGTACTCCGGTTTCCTCCACCAATAAAACCGACCGCCACGATATAGCTGAAATATTGTTGAAAGTGGCGTTAAACACAATAACCCTAACCCCTGTTAAATATTAAAACTCACTCAAATCAAATATAATCAGTTTTAATTTTAGCTTATGTTATATATTTGATTGTTTTATTTACAAATTGTAATTGATTATTCTGTCCGTATTGGGCGCCATTGATTGACAAATAAAACATCTATGTTTATGAATCTACATAGTATACTATCAATCAAAACAGACAACTAAACAAACGATTGAACATGTGTGTCTTCCATATGTCAAAATCTCGGCGTTTGAGTATAAATTAGAGGAAAATCTGCATGTCAAAAAAAAAAAAAAAAAAAAAAAAAAAAAAAAAAAAAAAAAATCGTTCATGGATGATAGTTTGATCTGAAAGATTAATTTGTTGTTGAAAACAAAACCACGTGTAATTATCACATATTAACAGTTTTTGGATATTAATATCATACCAATGACAGTTTGTTTTACATTTCTATACATAGACAATATTAGGCAGTGTCTTAAAATATAAAGTTTATGTGTATGAGGCTTAAAAACTAGGATAAAGGCGAGGTTCACAGAGCCTTTCCCCAGTGTTGTGCCGAATACACATCAACTTTATATTTTAAGACACTGCATTAATATTGTGTTTATCCTTCAGAAAAATCACATTATTCCATATTCCATATTTTAATTTGAATAATGAAATTATATAATTATCCCTTGATTGCCCTTTTTGCTATTTTCTGTCACCAGGAAGTGAATTGGATTTATAATTAGGTTCCCAAAACTCAACATATGGAATGGGTACCAGAAAAAGCTATATTTCGGCCAGTGACAGTATAAGAAAAATCTATCATGCAAGTCAATGCAGTTTGCTTGCTCAAATAGAACAAGTGCAGGATAAAATTTGATATTCAAACCATATGATTGATTTGTCTTTATTTTTCACAAATCTCACATATTTGCTATGATACAAATTACATCCCGTTATACCCTGAGTTCCTTATATGACACGTATTTATTGCACACAAGAAATATTCCTAACTGGGAACAAGGAGAACTAAAAGTTCCACAAACGATGTGTGCGAATGGATATTATTGCGTTGCGTTATGCATATAAATCATCAACTGAAAAATCATAGTAGAGTGCCAAAACCAAGAACGCTACTGTTGTTGCTTTATTGTGAGTCCGGGTAGCATTACTCATTTGACAATATATTGGATAAAGCAATTCTATATTATCAATTTTTTACATAAAGAAAGTTTGAAGATATATTAAGAAGCCGTAAATAGAATGACAGAACATGCAATTGTCAAAAGACAAACAGACAAATGTCGACAAAACAATACACTGAAAACCAAAGTTTGAGCAACACGACCTCTATTATAAACCGGGGGTGCACTCTAATGCTTCCGAACGGTGAGCAGTTCATGCTCAACTAGTGGCACCTGTCGTATAACTGTTGTTGAGAATCTAGTGATAAGCCATGAAGGAGGAAAGAATGGCGGAATTGTGACTACGCAAATTGGACATACATGTATACCGTAATCTGTGCCACAGATATTCCGTAACGGTTAACCAAGTCGTAGTAGGGCCCGGGTAGCTCAATGAGTTAGGTAGTTGGATTACCTAACAATTCATACAAGCCTATCACCAATACGGCGTGGGTTCGCGCCCGGCTTTGTAAATTACAAAAAGGGTGCACTCGACTCGCAGCTACACGTGATAAAGTTTACCAGTTGCTTGCCCATGGTCGGTGGTTCTTTCCGGGTACTCCGGCTTCTTCCACCACTAAAACTGATCGCCATGATATAGCTGAAATATTGCTGAAAGTGGCGTAAAAACACAATACATTTAAATCTAAATCTAAATGCAAGTCGTAGTGGTGACAGTATAATGATACTTTCGACGTGGTGATTTCAACTTAATATAATCTGCACAAGATTTATCTAGAAATTTCTAAATTTTGCACCTTTAAGTTTTAGATTCTGTAATTCTTTTGTCTTTGTCTTTGCATAAAATCTGGTTCGTATGAATACATTGTACATGAAACAATCGACAAGTAGTGGAACACATGTTGTTCTAACTAATAGCACTTGTTATACACAAACGGTTAAGCTGTAATGTTTTAGCTTTCATATAAAAAATGAACAACACAAAGAAAAAAAATATGAGAAAAGGTGTTTATAAGGTAAAATATTTTAGAAGACATCGGATAGGAAAAACAAGAAAGGTCAATGTTTGAGTGTTTTCAAAACGGTATTATAATAAACTTACAATATGAAAAGAAAGTTTAAACAGTGATTGTCAACAATTCCACCAATATCAATAAAACGAACAATCACCTCTCACCTTAAAATTCATTAAACATTAAAAAGACCACGACTTATGACGTTGGATACAGGCACAACGATGTGGTGGGGGTAAACCGGTTAATGGGATTCCAACCCTAACCTTCTTAATAATTGGATCTCCAACGGCAATACAGATATAAAAAATCATGCACACATTTATTTCCACTCATAAAGACCACATATTATCTCAAATATGAATGACAACATAAACATGGACAGTATAATAGAAGGGTCAATGAATATTTGATACAGAACTAATGTTACTTGTTAAACATAAAAGCTGTTTTACCATTCATATATACAAATGAACAAAACAAAAGAAATAATATGAACACATATAACATTTGTTGTATTAGCAAGATCCATAAATTTCAAAAGTCAGTTTTGTAACTATTACAGACGTGTTCGCATATTTGATGATTTGAACATAATTCATTTACGATTTAAAACGATTTCTGGAGCCATACAATGTTATGTGTAAATATGTAGTATAATATGATGTGCATAGACACAGCAAACAATGGATCCATATGATTCAATTCATGATACAGAAAATTAGCCGTATGAAGGTATTTAATGTAATATTGACATTATTATACTATTGTCCGACATACAAATTGTTTCTGGCTTTAACAAGTAACTATGAAATCGTGTCTATTACAGAACGGGATTAATGGAAATTCTTCAGGATTAAATATAAAACTATGGATACCAAATCCCATATGGTGAATAAGTTAAAATATTTATATGGACGATTGTAAGCACGTATATATTAACGTATTACTTCCAGGCTATTAACCGTGGACTGTGTAGTAAAGATGCTATTAAAAATCATGAACTAACTTGATCAAGGTTGTTGATTTGACATGCATGAAATATGGGATGTGTATAAGGAATTTTTAGGTTTTTAGTAGAAACATCAGAATACGATTTGTTGTTTAATGTCAAGTAAGCAGTAGGTTTGACGGGGAGGCAATGCAATGGTCAAAATACCAAAGGGGTAATCAGAAGCCGTAGATGTAAGAAGGTGGGGCAATGGCCAAAATACCAAAGGGGTAATCAGAAGCCGTAGATGTAAGAAGGGGAGGCAATGCAATGGTCAAAATACCAAAGGGGTAATCAGAAGCCGTAGATGTAAGAAGGCAATGCAATGGTCAAAATACCAAAGGGGTAATCAGAAGCCGTAGATGTAAGAAGGTGGGGCAATGCAATGGCCAAAATACCAAAGGGATAATCAGAAGCCGTAGATGTAAGAAGGCAATGCAATGGTCAAAATACCAAAGGGGTAATCAGAAGCCGTAGATGTAAGAAGGCAATGCAATGGTCAAAATACCAAAGGGGTAATCAGAAGCCGTAGATGTAAGAAGGCAATGCAATGGCCAAAATACCAAAGGGATAATCAGAAGCCGTAGATGTAAGAAGGCAATGCAATGGTCAAAATACCAAAGGGGTAATCAGAAGCCGTAGATGTAAGAAGGTGGGGCAATGCAATGGCCAAAATACCAAAGGGATAATCAGAAGCCGTAGATGTAAGAAGGTGGGGCAATGCAATGGTCAAAATACCAAAGGGGTAATCAGAAGCCGTAGATGTAAGAAGGCAATGCAATGGCCAAAATACCAAAGGGATAATCAGAAGCCGTAGATGTAAGAAGGCAATGCAATGGTCAAAATACCAAAGGGGTAATCAGAAGCCGTAGATGTAAGAAGGTGGAGCAATGCAATGGTCAAAATACCAAAGGGGTAATCAGAAGCCGTAGATGTAAGAAGGCAATGCAATGGTCAAAATACCAAAGGGGTAATCAGAAGCCGTAGATGTAAGAAGGGGAGGCAATGCAATGGTCAAAATACCAAAGGGGTAATCAGAAGCCGTAGATGTAAGAAGGCAATGCAATGGTCAAAATACCAAAGGGGTAATCAGAAGCCGTAGATGTAAGAAGGGGAGGCAATGCAATGGTCAAAATACCAAAGGGGTAATCAGAAGCCGTAGATGTAAGAAGGCAATGCAATGGTCAAAATACCAAAGGGGTAATCAGAAGCCGTAGATGTAAGAAGGCAATGCAATGGCCAAAAGGACAAACAATGATATTTAAAGCATTACACAGAAATCTAAAGATCGAGCAACACGAACCCCACTAAAAACCAGGGTGCTCCGGAAGGGTAGGCAGTTCCTACTCCATACGTGACACCTGTAGTGTTACTGTTAAACGAAACGAACATCATCTGATGGTAAAGGT
Source organism: Bathymodiolus brooksi (assembly GCA_963680875.1). Lineage (NCBI taxonomy): Eukaryota > Metazoa > Mollusca > Bivalvia > Mytilida > Modiolidae > Bathymodiolus > Bathymodiolus brooksi. Next base: position 93,891,492 of record OY804579.1, read on the forward strand.
GTGGTACTGGGATAGGACTATGGATGGGTGTTTGGATTGTCACAGAAAAATATGTGAGATGATGGGGGATGGTGGATACAATCGGCAAACCTCGTATGATTCCGTGACGTTCATCAAGTTATGCATGTACGGGATCAGCCGAAGTTGCGACGAGTGATGATGGATAGTGTCGAAAATTTGTTACCTTGTACCGAGCTCACCAAACACAACTTCTAATAAGAAACTGATGCAACTCGTCTTTAACGTGACGGAAGCATGATATTCTACATACACTTGATCTATTCCCCGTGACTGGGGCGTGTTGGGATTTGTTCTGCACAAACAGCGCACGCCCTTTATATACGGAGTGATTGTACCTCGTCCTTGGGGCGTGTTGGGATTTGTTCTGTTCAAACAGCGCAACCCTTTTCGGAGTGGTTGTACCACGGTCGGATTATGATCCTTTGGGACCCCTAGGATAATGAAGCTATGCCCCCCTCAGACCGAGCCACTCTTTAACTCTGTCGCACCCGTCTTGAATGTTTTTTACTCATTATATATTTTAGTGACATAAATATTTGAAAATCTTTTAGCAGGACTTCAGCCTATACTATCCAGATAATCTGGCCCTGGTTGTACCTCGCCTCTGAGGAGCTATTTTATTGTCATAATATCCATTTAATTGATTTTCTTTAGGATTCCCTTGTAAGTTATATCATATTCGCTCGCCTTATGTGAAGAGGTAATAAGAGAGGAGGATCGTAACACTTGACTAGCGAAGTTGAAGTTAGTTGTAAAATAAATGAAGTTAGTTTATGTATAATAAAGCGCTTAAATTGTAAAAGTAAATGTATTGTATTGGAAAGTTGTCATTATAAAGACTCTCACACAATATAAGAATCGATTTTTATAGAAAAAAAACAAATTTCAATGAACGATAAGATATATCATTAAAATAATGATTAAATAAAATTTAATTTAAAGCTATAACACCTGTGGAAAATTGAGACATTTTCAAAATCATACTGAAAAATAAATTTAACGGTGTAGACAAAGCGAATATTACACAAATCAGAGACAATATTGACCTCTTTAAATGTTTTGGTGTCAGTTAATATTTAAATATTTACTTAAAAACTTTGAGTCAGAAATCCTTGTGTAAATTTAAGATTAACTTATACATGCATAATTTTTAACATGAAAATTTCATTTACAATAACATTCGTATATGATACGTATGCAATTTACATTCTGAGGTGTTTTCATGGGACATGATAGTCTAACCCTGCACTTGAAATTTGGAAAAACGAACAGTTTTTTTGGGGACGAATTAAATTCTAACAAGTTTGATATATTGGTAGTTAAATTAATATGGTAAAGCTATAATATCGTCTGTATTCAAAACAACCATTCTTTCTATTGCAGTTTTGTATATTTTCTTGATCACTGGGGAATCCCCGAGGTATGTGAAAACAATCACATTATAATTAAACGTTTTTTCAAATTATTTTTGTTTACTATATACACTAACATCATTCCATATTAGACCATGTCAAGTAACCTTTCGTTCTTCTTTGACCGTCCAATCATATGTAAGACAGTTAAATGTATTGACCAATGAGGACAACCGTTCTCAGCATGTCGGTGTACTGGGTTTTAATACCTCGAAATTTTGTAGGCTCGTCGTTGATTGGTCGGTTGAAAATATGACCCGGCATGACACAATACGTGAGTGACATCGTTAGATATTAGTGTATAGGAGTTTCCAATATCTGTCTAGGGCTAATATATTATACTAAGTTTCATCCCGATTGAAATACGTCCCTTGTATTTGTTTAATGCTGCGTGCAAAGAGGGGGAAGCAATAAATACCATTTTGTAAAGTACTTGGTTTGACCCGATCGGGAATCGAACTCATGGTCTACCACTCTCGAGGCGAGCACTCTAATAACTACAACACCAAGACAGTTTCACGAATTCAAAGCCAAAACAAATGTTGCAAGATAATGTTGTTTTTATCATTTTTGAATGAAATAAATATATAGACGAGTAACGGAACATATGTTTGAGATCTAAACACGATTTGTGGTTGTGTTGAAGGCTTAAATGGGCATATCGCATGGGACGGAATGCATGGCCAAAGTCATCTGTTAAATTTCGTGTTGTCTTAGATATTGTCCTTATGTTTTGTTTACATTTCTGCTTGTGTGGTTTATTCAATATATAAATCGTCCTTTTACCCTAAAAATATCGTGTGACTTGGTTACTCAGTATCCTGTTCAACATTCGTCTAGCCTGTGAGCTATATTTTACTATCTAAGCAAATTTTAGCTAAATGTCGCTACATTGTTATTGTAAAATTGGTAAATCAATACACGTTTGTAGGAGTTTGTAATCTAGTTACTGCATTATTATAGTTTTAGCTATAAAAATAAGCCGCTCTAGGCGTAAATGGACCATTATCTTTTTTGACGTTATTCAATCTGATGAAGCTTGGCATTCTTTCCAGGAGCATAATGTAATATTTTTAGCTAGAAATTACACATTACTATTGTACATAAAAGTTTTTAAGAGCTAAACATAAATACATTTCTATATCTTGATCTTTTCATACATGAACAACACTGGACAAAAGGTGCATTTAGGATTGTGCTTAGGTTCAAAACCAAATCTTCATCATCTATTTAAAAAAAAATATAAATTTAAAATATATATTGATGGCATTTTGCTGATAACCTTAAGAAAAATGCAAATGGAAAAATGTACGTAATATCGTAGTCATAATTTGCATATATTGCTCAATTGGTTAACTCAGTTCACTTTACAGGGGCCATCGTGGTCGTGATCGTATAGTAGTTAGTTTTACAACTATCTAAGGAACCAGTGCCTATCACCACTAACGTAAGTGTGAGTTTGAATCACGTTCAGGTGTGGTGTACTCGGTACAACATTATGCGATAAAGCTGGTCAATGACTTACGGCAAGTCGGTGGTTTTCTATGGTTTTCTCCACCAATAAAACTGACTGCAACGATGCCATAAAATATTGTTGAAAGTGGCGTCGTTAAACACCATAACCCCACCCGCCCCAGTCTATGACAAAGGGTACATGGTACATGTTATTGCAGAAACAAGTCGTGTGTACTAACTTTCAACGTTTTTGTTGCTCCGAAATTGAGATTGAGATTGAAGTCATGATTTTCCTATTCCCACTGTTTTATTGACTAAGTTAAACATTCTTACAGATTCGTTATATTAAAAATAATATTTCTCAATGCACTAAGCAATACAGACATTAACAGTTCTTATTCAACGATTACTGGAACAGTCTATAGAAAGGATATCACCACTAAAGTTGTGAGTTCGAACCCCGTTCATGGCGAGGTGTACTCTTTGTGTGATAAAGTTTGTCGGTGACTTGCGACAGGTCAGTGGTTTTCTTCGGTTTCCTCCACCAATAAAAGTGACCGTCTCGATCTAACTGAAATATTGTTGAAAGTGGCGTTAAACACCATAACCCAAAGACCTTATTCAATGGCTACCGGAGGTCTGGAACAGTCTATAGAAAGGTATATTAATTTGACAGACTCTAGAAAACAATTCTTCTATTGTTTAAAAAATATATAAAAATAAACATAAAGGAAAATATTGGACAAAATAGTTCTATTGTTGCGGAGTTCAATAAATTTTAACATAAGAATTAAACAAAAAGTGATAGCGAATCGATCTCCATCATGCAGACACATGTCATGTACAAGAACATGTTAATCACAATTAATGATTAGCATACTTTTTTAAATACATTTTTTAATTTTCGTTTTTCTATAGTTTTATTTAATGTACACACAGGCTGACATGCGAAAATATAATTCGTTAAAGAAAACTTTTTAATTGAAAATTGACGTGATTTGAAATCATTTAATCAGGGAAATTAATGAATTATTGTACCATGTGAAATCATGGACGAAATTAAATTTGATTGAAGATTGACGGATCGGATAATTGTAATCGAATATAATTTCTCGATATCTTAAATCTGGACTACCCCATAACAAAGTACGAAATACACATCAGATAACAATACGAAAATCGGTTAATGCGTGGGGGAAAATCGATATTTTGCCGATACAGACACTAAAGTATTTAAATCAATGAAACTAAATATGCAAAAAAGAAAAAAACCTCCTTACAACAATAAAAAAGGTGTAATACGAATAAAAGAATACAAAGATACGACACATGATACAAATTAAGATACGACACACGACGTGTGTCTAGAGTATATAATTCCAGCGCGGATATCGGATATCCAATTTTTTATCCACATTTATGTGCCTGTGCCAAGCCAGGAATTTCTTTATATAACTTTCACAATCTAGTTTTGAACAGGGAATAACTCTTACCATAAAAACTACATCCTTTAATAAATAGAAACCCCATTTATTATGCACATATCGAAGAACACTGATCATTACATAATTTATATTGCAATGATAACATGTATGACTGGCGCGACTCTATTTTCATAAAATATACTTTGTGTTCTAATCTGTGACAGACATGGTTGAAGGTAATAAAATAATTATTATATTCTACTTTATTTATTGTGTATGTGCTAATTATAAACGTTGTATCATGCCCTCCAGGGGCCCTGATTTGTAAAATAAAGTATCTTGTATCTTGTATCTTGTATGCTGATATGTATTCTTTTCTGTAATACATCATTGCTTTTCTGTACATAGAATTGTTTGTTTTAGTATATGACAAACATAATATGATGGAGCTTATGGTATAGGGGAAACAACTCTATTATCACACAATTTTTATGCCCGCATATATTGTTTTTTTTTTAAATGTTCTTACGCAGTTAATATACTTGTTTCTACACGCCTCATACATTGTTTTTAAATACTGTATATCATAATTGCTGATCCTATTATGAGATACTCGGTCGCCCACTTCTCGTCAGTGGGATAGTTTTTTTCTGCTTTAATTAAATGACAGTCGTAAACATTGTGCTGGTATATCGGAACATCAAACGTCGGATTATATTCAATTGATGCGCTTTATATCAGCTAAAAATAATATTAAAGCGTAATATAGACTTATTATTGGTAAACATCAAATAAAAGTTCAACGAGACGTGCTTAAAATATAACATACTTGTTCACTAATTAAATTAGCTGTCTAAACCAGTTACAAATTATTGGATATCCTATACACCCTTATAATCGTGGGTTTTTATATATTGAATGCATTCGTGTACCTTATATTGGAGAGGCTAACACGAATTCAACGATAGAACGATATTCATGACGTGTACAGCAAACGATTGGTTAGATGCAGAATATAGCTACCATCTGCCTCGTCCGAGTACGGCCTTTTTTTGTGTATCGATGACGATCACAAAAAACCCCATCATGCATTACGGTTCGACAGTTGACGACCGATGGCAATTCAGTATGAGCTGTAATCTGTTCGAGGAATCTGTTTTCAATCCAGGTTCTGTGTTTAATCTTCGAATTGTTCTTATCCATTCCATCTATTACTGTTGGGACCATGGTGATCGCATGGTAGCTGGATTTACAGCTACCTATGCAATCCCAACTACCTGTACAATCAGTGCCTATCACCACTAACGTTGTGAGTTCTAATCCCGCTCATGGGGATGTGTACTCGATGCAACATTATGTGATGAAATTTGTCTTTGACAGGTCGGTTGTTTTCTCCTGGTACTCGGATTCAATTGACCACCACGATATAATTGAAATATTGTTGAAAGTGGCGTTAAACACCATAAAAACGTAAAACTTAAACCTTCGAATACTGTTTTCTTCCATTGTCATCTTTTTTGTCTAGTCTGCGCGTGAAACTGTACAGATATCGCCTATCATTGTTAATTTACTGCCACCATAAAATAATCTGAAGAAAAAAATATGAATGCAGTGATTTACCATTATAATACCAGCAATAAGTCTATTGAATTTACAAACTCGATAATACAAAGACAAATAATGCAATATACAACAATGTACTAACCAGAATGAAAAACAGTACTATTAAACCTCATAATGTCAACAAAACAAAAAAAGGATTCTGGTTTGGACTAAATACGGGTAAAGAAATGGGACGACAGACCCATTGTATTAGGTTAGTACGTTGGAAATATAAGTAATTCTTTCTGGAATTGAACGTTTTTATGAAAAATAATGCACTAAAAATATAAATTTCGTATATTCAGAAAATAGGTGCCTTCAAGGTGAACAATTTACCTAAGTCAGTTTTCACATATCCCAGGAACGAACCACCAAACTCCTTTCAGACTGTTGGTTTGTGATTATAATGATTATTCGATTAATAATCAAGGAAGAGAAGAAATTATATATATAAACTGGACGCTTTCAGAGAAAAACACATACACTTGTAGTTAAAAATGTTACATGGATTCAATTAACGAGAAATGAAACGTTTTCTCATCGATCATGAATATAGCTGAACATTTGGCAAGTTGATGTTAAACACCAATCAATCAATCAATAAATCAATCAATCAATCAATCAATCAATCAATCAATCAATCAATCAATCAATCAATCAATCAATCAATCAATCAATCAATCAATCAATCAATCAATCAATCAATCAATCAATCAATCAATCAATCAATCAATCAATCAATCAATCAATCAATCAATCAATCAATCAATCAATCAATCAATCAATCAATCAATCAATAAATCAATCAATCAATCAATCAATCAATCAATCAATCAATCAATCAATCAATCAATCAATCAATCAATCAATCAATCAATCAATCAATCAATCAATCAATCAATCAATCAATCAATCAATCAATCAATCAACAATTTTACATTTATCCTGCACTTGTTATATTTGAGCGGCCAAAACATAGCTTTTCTGGCACACGATTCACGTAGAGCAAATGGTAAGAAACGGTAACGGTATAAGCGCGGACGTCACAGAGGACACCATAGAACGTTAGAAGATAATGTTAGGTAATATTATTATATGATTATTCTATCTCTGAATGATCATACATCTTTCTACATCAATAATAATTCCATAATGTCAATGGGAAGATGATGGTATAGTACGAGACAATGGCCTCTTTTTTCTTTCAATTGACCTTATGAACTTATTATTGACCTAGAGTGTATAATGACTTGGACTGGTGTTACATGCCCTTGTTTTTTTCAATCGCTAAAATCAAGAGGGTCTTTGTCTTAAATCCATTCTGTCGCAAATGAGCTCAAAACAGAAAAGCAAACTAGCTAAGGTGCCACAGTTTGTTCCCATTGGAATTATATTTCTGTGTTTGAAAATCCTCTCACAGAACTGGACTATCAACATTTTGAGCATTATGACAATATCTTCAGGATAAATATAATGCATATTCATGTCGTTGGTGTGTTCTATGTGTATTTGTCGCAAACCTTGAAAAAGGTTCTGTGAATCTCGTCTTTGTTCCAGTTTCTAAGCACCATACATATAAGCTATATATTTTTAGACACTGCACTAAGATTGTTTATTTCTCCTGTGAAACTAGAAAATTAAGCTAATTTGTCCAAAATTCAATTTATCAGAGAAGAACTTTGTGGCCCACTTTGAAAATATGCACAACAGACTCTTTCTCTCTCGACAAATACACGTGTTACAAAAATGAACCTTCTCTACAAACACTAAAATATGGAATGTGCATCGAGTGGATTAATATGTATATGAAAAATATAGTCAATTTAGTATTTTTTAATTTGGACAACTTTACTACTTAGAGTTATCCCCCTTACAACACTACAGATATATATATATATATATATATACACTGTTTAATGTATGCAGATGATATTATTTTGCTCTCAACGTCCGCACCAGGACTACAAGAAAAAATAGGTATTCTTGGTAAATTTTGTGATGACTGGTGTCTAACAGTTAACATTAAAAAAACAAAAATAATGGTTTTTAACAATGCAGGCAGACTATCAAATGTGCAATTTAAACTCAACAATACTGTACTTGAATGTGTCCACAGGTACAAATATTTGGGTCTAACGTTTTGTTCATCAGGTTCATTTATGTATGCACAAGAGGAACTTTATAATAAAGCTTCGAAAGCATATTTCAAACTGTCAAAAGACCTCCTTTCATTAAATCCTGGGCTTCATACAAGTATGCATGTATTTGATCACACAATTAAGCCAATACTGCTCTATGGCTGTGAAATTTGGGGAACATTCAACGCTTTCTCTGCAAAATTCAGACATGGGATGCAGAATTTATTTTTTGACCAAATTTATTGCAAGCAAAAAGCTGAACTTTTGCACCAGAAATTCTGCAAGTACACCTAGTACACAAAAAATCAACAAATTTTGCTGTTCTATCAGAACTTGGTAGATTTCCTCTTCATTTTAATGTCATTAAAGCAATGATTAGATATTATGATAGACTTAAAAAAATTGAAGAAATGTTTCCTCTTTTGCATGCAGCATATAAAGAATCTATATCAATTGATAATTCAAATCATGCTTCTTGGTTTTCTTCAATACAATTTATTAGCAATAAAATAGCTCAATCTTTGGATCTGAAAAACAATAAGATAAATAATGCAATTTTAAATAAGTTTTTAATGAATGGAACAAAATAAAGAAAATTTCTCAGATGGCAAATTGAACACTTATTTAACTGTAAAAAACAGCTTTGGTTTTGAAAAATATCTTGACAAAATTAAGAATTTTGAACAGAGGAGAACTTTGACTAGATTTAGAATCTCTACTCATAAGTTAGCCATAGAAACTGGCAGATACAAGGAAATCCCCCGACACGACAGAATTTGCACACGATGCACGAATAATACTGTAGAGGATGAGAGACACTTCCTATTTTCTTGTAACTATCACACTCAGGAAAGAGAAGCCTTAATGTCCATTATCAATGAAAATTGTAAAAACTTTTCATTACTTAATATATGTAAAACTTGTATGGCTTTTAAACATTGAAAATATTGATATTCTTTGTGCTCTCTGTACTTTTTTAAAACATATTTAATCTTCTCTCCTGAAGTTTAATATCAAGTCGGGAGATGTTTCTCTCTTCTACAGCTGTTGCGAGGTCCACTGGGCACTTGATGCATTTAAGAATATGATGATGGAAATTGGTCCTACTGCATCTGCCCTTGCTGGCCTCTGTATCTGGATGATGCAAATTTCTTCCATGTACATTGGCCATGAGGAGGACTTTAATTTCATTTTAATTTCATTTTGTTTAATCATTTCCAGTCTAAATGTCCTTTAGGCACCGGCCCTTGATGACCTCTGTATATGAATGGCATTGCTCTCATGCATGTACATTGGTCATGGGGAGGACGATGGATCTGCCTTCTGTCATTGAATTAGCCCCTTGTAAATATAAAAGGGTTTGTTTCTATTTCGGTGTTCAGAAGAAGTTAATAACTGATTAAATATCAACAAATGATATATATTTATTGTTTTTTTGTGTTTTTTTTTGTAATTGCCCAGTGGACTCTTCCAAATATTATACTCATTAGAGACATATATATGTTTAGTACTTATGTACCAATCTAATTTCTGCAAATTGCTTGTTTGCATACTGTTTATTACATTTATGTATTAGAATGTTTATTGTTTTTTTGTGTAATAATAAATCACTGTAATGACTCTGCCCCTTGCTGGGACCTTGATTGGACAATAAAATCTTATCTTATCTTATCTTATATATAACCACCCCTTTCCCCCCTTTTTTTATTAGAAAAAATACCGTGCAAATCATACAGCATCAGGGTACAATCATTTTAAGTAAACAGATAAACGACTTGAAATATATTCTTTATTGTTTTTCTAATACATGACAATATAGTTTTCCAGTTAATATTTTATTCGTGGAGTATTTTAGTTTCAACAGTGGTGATAAACATTTCCACCAATATCAACATAATGAAGGCTACGACATATGACCTTGAAAATCAAGGTCCTGCCTTGGACCAATCACACAAATATGGCGGGATTAAACCAGTTAGTGGGATTCCAACCCTACCCTATGTGTTTAAGATAACATTATTTATGAGAAAAATATTTTAAAATGTTTTCATTGGTTCGTGATTGATTTCTTTTGAATTACAAATACTAATATGGTATATGTTTTGTCTTAATCCTTTATAGCATGCCATACAACATGTTTACGTGGTCGTTTTGTTTTGCTTTCTACCAGAAAACTATTGTTTTCGTAAACTGGTTGATTGACCACTTAACGTCCAGCGAGCAGCATTTTCAGCTATATTCAGGACGAGGCTTTCGTAGACAACAAAGACGAAGGAAAAAAAGATAATCACACCACTACCTTCGTGTAAACCGTATTTTGAGATTTTCTCCCGTTAGATCATGGCGACCTCCCAACATGAAAAAGAACTTTCTCGACATCGAATTTCACAAAGATAATGTGAACAACGGAGTAAAACTATATTTAAAAAAATTGTTGTAAGAATGTAAGAATGTGAGGACCAACATCTTCGACGGAACCAATCTCGTTAGTAAAAAAAGGAAACGTAAACACATCAATAAGAACAACCATCTTAGTCTGATATCACCGAGTAAGGTTGATTGATCGATTATTGCTTAAGGGAGCAGTGTTTCAGAAATATTCAGGACGGGAACAAGTTCAATAATGAATAAAAACTATTTAGAAATGAGGTCAACGACTTTTGACTGCCACTGAACAAGTATTAAGAGTTGAGGACGAATTATTTATATTTGTAGCAGCTACTCTTTGTCGAACTCTACAAAAGAGGTCTTTAGCGTACATGGAGCATGGAACTCTCTAAACATGTTACCCAGTATGGTCCACATCAGGCTTTCTGTATTATAACCTGACAACCACACATCAAGAGGACTTCCCTATCCGCCACTGTGGACGCGCTGAACAGCTCTGTGGGTGTGAGCTATGGGAATCTTCACCAGTACCCAGCACCGAGTATGGGCGTGAGGGGATATTCTAATACAATATAATTGGCTAAACCGACGGAAATACATACATGTACTCGGAATTTAGATAAATTATGCTTGGTGCATAGAATCCCTTGACTTATAATACATCAGAGATATAGAAAAGTAATATGAACGTATTGATGAATTGTGTTGGGCATGCAAAATAAAAAAGTAATATGAACGTATTGATGAATTGTGTTGGGCATGCAAAATAAAAAAGTAATATGAACGTATTGATGAATTGTGTTGGGCATGCAAAATAAAAAAGTAATATGAACGTATTGATGAATTGTGTTGGGCATGCAAAATAAAAAAGTAATATGAACGTATTGATGAATTGTGTTGGGCATGCAAAATAAAAAAGTAATATGAACGTATTGATGAATTGTGTTGGGCATGCAAAATAAAAAAGTAATATGAACGTATTGATGAATTGTGTTGGGCATGCAAAATAAAAAAGTAATATGAACGTATTGATGAATTGTGTTGGGCATGCAAAATAAAAAAGTAATATGAACGTAGCATGCAAAATAAAAAAGTAATATGAACGTATTGATGAATTGTGTTGGGCATGCAAAATAAAAAAGTAATATGAACGTATTGATGAATTGTGTTGGGCATGCAAAATAAAAAAGTAATATGAACGTAGCATGCAAAATAAAAAAGTAATATGAACGTAGCATGCAAAATAAAAAAGTAATATGAACGTATTGATGAATTGTGTTGGGCATGCAAAATAAAAAAGTAATATGAACGTATTGATGAATTGTGTTGGGCATGCAAAATAAAAAAGTAATATGAACGTATTGATGAATTGTGTTGGGCATGCAAAATAAAAAAGTAATATGAACGTATTGATGAATTGTGTTGGGCATGCAAAATAAAAAAGTAATATGAACGTATTGATGAATTGTGTTGGGCATGCAAAATAAAAAAGTAATATGAACGTATTGATGAATTGTGTTGGGCATGCAAAATAAAAAAGTAATATGAACGTATTGATGAATTGTGTTGGGCATGCAAAATAAAAAAGTAATATGAACGTATTGATGAATTGTGTTGGGCATGCAAAATAAAAAAGTAATATGAACGTATTGATGAATTGTGTTGGGCATGCAAAATAAAAAAGTAATATGAACGTATTGATGAATTGTGTTGGGCATGCAAAATAAAAAAGTAATATGAACGTATTGATGAATTGTGTTGGGCATGCACAATAAAAAAGGAAAACAATACGACACTGTAGAAAGGGTTTCAAAATGCAATGAAAAATCGTAGAAACAGAGGCCAAATGGATATCACTAGAAAACATCACCGTTCAAGTTACTGGCTTGGTACAAGTACTACAATAAACAAAAGTGGCGGGGTTAAATCAGTTTGATGGACCCAAACCTCCCCTCTGAAGTGATTCGGCCATGCATGTGTTAAAATCTTGTTGATTATTAGAGTTAATAGTTTTGTAGGGGATATTCAACTTGCTGGATATATGCAGATAATTTATTTGTAAATATCATGTAATTTGCATGTTGTAAAAAAGGGAGGTAATTTCATGCCGCAAACGCCTGTGATGTGCCCACTTTAAGCAAGTATTGCTTATTAAGTGGTTTAAATTTCAGTATAATTGGTGTTTCTCGAAAGTTCCTACATCCTAATAAATCAAAAGTAAAATGAATTGAAATAAGCATGCACTTCTTTGTTCCTCAATATTAATTCTACTCATATAAAAGTCATTAAGAAGTATAGGAAGTTAATTACAAAAGCTTTCAAGGGCCGTGAAAAGATACCTCTGTTTGAAATACAGTAGACATTTTTATTAATTTCTTTTAAAAACACATTAATTTCAAATTTGTGGTCAGGTTACCCTTGATATTCATGAAAAAATACATTTATTTTAAACCTTTAAACAAAATTCATATTTCAAAATGTCATTGGATAAAAGATGTCGTTGTCTAAAACGTTCAATCATTTCAATCTATACACGTTTACAAAACAAACCCCCATGTTGTTTTTAAAATGGTTGAATATATTATATTACAAGGATAGAGAAAATAAAAGTTTAAGATTAATTTTTCATACCAGTCTATACTGACTGTCGCTATTTCACCAAATGTTAAACGGAAACGACGAGAGTAGTTAATTTCATTTATGATTCAGAGTCTTGTCACGTCATGTATGCAAGCAACACAATCAGGAAAGGGACTAATTTTAGGCTTCGAGACTATTGAAAGTGGTTTTTTTTCGCGCGCTGCAAAGCGATATCAAGTACATATGTACCAGATGTGGTGAAAATCAGCATCGATGATGTAGTGGTTAGCCTACTATGATGTAGTGGTTAGCCTACTATGATGTAGAGGTTAGCCTACTATGATGTAGTGGTTAGCCTACTATGATGTAGTGGTTAGCCTACTATGATGTAGTGGTTAGCTTACTATGATGTAATGGTTAGCCTACTATGATGTAGTGGTTAGCCTACTATGATGTAGTGGTTAGCCTACTATGATGTAGTGGTTAGCCTACTATGATGTAGTGGTTAGCCTACTATGATGTAGTGGTTAGCCTACTATGATGTAGTGGTTAGCCTACTATGATGTAGTGGTTAGCCTACTCGCCTCTAGTGCGATCGGATCAAACAAAAGACTTATAAAGTTTGTATTTGCTGCTTCTTCGATGCTAGATTAAGGAGTAAGAGTTAAGTCTGATTGGCTTGGAATCAGGATATTGTGTCCAAATGGAGTGACATATTTTCCCGCAGACTCCATTGTTTCTGTGGACTAGCATTACAAAAATCCAGCTAAGCGTGTTGGTCTAGTACAAAGCAGACATTATCATCATCATCATCATATGATGGAAGTGTGACTTGTTCTCATCATGATATAGCTGAAAAATTGCTTACTTGGCGCTAACCAACAATCACTATGGCACTCATATTGGACATTGCATTGTTTTTCTTCGCATTACCCCCTTTAGTATCTTGAAACGTGTCTTGCTTAGATATTCCATTTATTTATTTAAAACAGGTAATTATAGTGACATTCAGGGTGGTGTCATCGCGCCACAGTGATTTGACTGTTTCCCCATAGTTTGTTGTGGTCATAAATGTTTGCAGCCGATTATTCATCATGTGGTATAAGAAAAGCTTGAAGATACCAAAGGGATAATCAGCAGACGTAAATTGAAGGACAGACATTGCGATGTTTAAAAAGATGTGTTCGTTGGTTTTGACAATATTTAATATTTACAAGCGTCTGCTTGTATCGTATTATCATTGTATAAAGATGATATATCAGGTAGATATTGTTGAATATACAAAAATAGTAGGGTTTTAACGAAAGTTTTACATATGTCTTCACAAATTTGATACAAGAAACTGAAATGACTTATTGATTTATCGTCCATGTTTTAATGACATTAATGAACAATATGATACGAGCTTTTTCAAAGAATATATTTACAATGTAGTATAATCTTCATGTCCTAATAATTTAATTTGATCTGAATACTGCAATCTGATTGGTTGACCTGCATGGAGCAACATCGGTTACAGACTTCCCGAAACTTGCTGAGAAGTTGTCAGTCATTCGGACTGAGAGACACGAACATTTTACTTTTTAGGCACACTTTTTATCATTATTACTTCACTTTAAATCGTATAGTAATAATTTCAAAAAGCGTGTATTATAATTTATATATTTACTTTTTAATTTCATACAAAATATTAATTTGATTACCCCTTTTTTTCTTATGCTTGAAAAGCAACAAAAAAAGAAAAGAGGTGCATACAGTTTTTTATCAAGTAGGATTTATATTGATTTTGTATGGGGAAAATAACGGTAATTAAAAAATAATAATAATACATACCAGGTAATTCATTTGTTGTCATTATATCATTGTCATTATATCTCGGTTTACAAATCACTTCACAGTAGGTATTATCATTGAATTTCAAGCCGAAATAACAGTATATTGTGACACCCGTACTAGAGAATCCATACATTAGCGTATCGATAAACCCCGAGAGCATAATATTTTTACACTTTACTAATGGCGGACACACTCGGAAGTCGATAATGGCCGCGCCCATGTTTTTAAGAATAAAAAGGTCTATACTACAGGGCAAAATTCTTTTAATGATATTATTTATAAGATCGCACTTTGTAATCGATCGTTCATGCACTACAATAAAGCTACACATAAGCTCCGCTTCTTAGCTAAAAGCACAGAAAGTTACAGGGTAGGAAGCCATAAAATTGAGAGGATTATGTAAACATATAATTTGTAATAGTTTTCATACAGCACAAAATATAAATACTTTTAAAGTTTATTATACAAAACTTCAGGGTACATCTCTTACGTAATATAATAATTTGTTTATGGAAATACAATATTCTTATTCACCAACAGTAAAAAGATTAATCTGTTTTCATAACGGTTATTTCTGATTTGAACAAAGCGTAACATATAATATGTCTCTGCGTAAAGAACACATTTATTTTTTGTTTATTTTAATCACGTCTTTCGAACTGGCGGACCCTTCTGATTAATCTCAGAATAGTCATAAAAAATATGGTTGTTGTTTTTATAAGGAAAAATTGCATACGAATGGTTTTTGTCTATTTTGTTTTTTGGGGTTTGCAAGAAGAATTTTCCACCCTGCCCTGTTCACCCTGCTTTACTTCATAATTTTGGTAGTTGCTATATCATTCTGATGAGGCACAACAAAAATCAAGATAAAAATGAGCAATTCAATATAACTTGCGATCAATGTAAACGTTTTTGTGAAAATAGCCCCAGAATCATTGCTGCATCAGGCGCGGATCCAGCAGTTTTGAAAACGGGGTCCCAGGCTCTTGTTTGCCAATTTTTACCCAATTTATACACGAATTTTACTAAATTGTCGAACACCCCCTTGATCCGTCAGTGTGCATTAATATGCACCCATTCCTAATGTATACTTGATTAGGGTCGTGTATTTTGATCACCTATTAGAACCTTTAAAATGTGTATTGCATCTCCTATTCTAGTCACGGGTAGCGTTAACGGATCACATTATGTGTATGGCGTTTCTGATTATTGCCAAAGATTGTGACACATGTATTTAAGTATTCGGTCAGAGTCCCGTCGACCGGATGTAAAATGACACTTGTATATTCTGCCTGGCGACTTCCTGTGTGGACCTAAACTCATTACGCAATATTAGGTACCCTGCTGAGTGAACCGGTGTGAATGTACCTGTCGTTTTCAGAATGAAAATAAAAATAAGTAAATCCCGCCTTTCACTTCTTATTTCAGGAATTATTTGCCTTAATTTATTGAAGAATAAAATATTTAAAATTAAAATATGGTCTATCGCTTCTGAAAATACATGAAAATTATAAGAAATATATTTTCCGCATAATATTTTACGTTTCGCTCATCAAAAATGACAAACAAACAAAAAAAGGAAAAGAAATTAACATTTTTAAATACTCGCTCCAACGTTTTTAGCACAAAATCCGAAGAACAAGAAGTAAATTTGGTGTGGCCTAATCTCTGTATATTTTGACTGCTCTTCATCTGTTTATACCGCTCATGATCATGATCTCTTCCGTACTTTGTCTGAATGAATATCAGTGGATATCAAAATTATAGGTCAAGTTTGCTTACGGGTTTCCAAGCTGAAAAAAATCATATACTTAGCTAAGAGCAAAGAGTTTTTTTTCTTTAAACACTAACTTTGTAAACTCAGTTGCCACCCGATCTCCTAACCTTTAATTTTTAGTTCTTTAATTAAAATTAAAACATCTTTTATGAACATCGATCGTTAAAATTGTGAATACATATTAATTATGATGAGACAGCTATATATAGTTAGGCCAATTTGGCGCCCCTAATAATGAAAACTTATAATTTCAAGGATGGTGTATACTCTTTTATCATCTAAAACATAATTATATTATAATTGTTCCTGTTATTTCAACATTATATTTATTCTAATGTTTTAAAAATATTTTATCTTTAATAAATAATAAACGATCTACCAACTCGTCTTGGAAAACAAATAGTGTGTATTAAAATTCCCATTTTATTAATCCGATCAATACACAAGTTACGCGTTGTCAAAATTATCCATTATATTTTTCAGCACATTACACTGTGTATAAACTGACCCGGCAAAAAATGTTTGAACACATGCATATCTAATTCCGGAACGGAACCGGACTGCAACAAAGCAAGAAGAAGGTAAGAATTCTGTTTATTTATTTGTTTTTTGCATGAACTTGGGGGAAATAAATGCTTTATTAACCATTTCCTGCTATCAGATGAAACATTTTGGCTATGTCATCGTATATTAATTGAGAAATAAGCGATAATGTGCCGCAAAATGACGATCAGCTTTCTTTCTCTTTGAATAGCTCGAATTGAATGGAACGAAATGTATTGAAGGAACGATTGGTGAATAAAGATGACAAGAATCGTCACTGTGTGCTTTTAATTATTGATATAAGTAAGCACGGGGCGAAAGAAATGGGTAATGTCAAAATGGCAGGACCCGGTTTCGTAAATGATGTTACAGCATGATGACCCGGTTTGGTTCCAAAAATTTTATGAACAAACTGGAACCGGTTTCGACATATAAACATATGTGTAATACTGACGTGCTAATCTAAAGAATTATGAACAATTTATACTAAACATTTACGAGAAACACAATGCCTGATACGCGTCAAAAGTATACTTTTGATGCCTAACAGGCATCGTGTTTCTCGTAAATATTTAGTATAAATTGTTCATAATTCTTTAGATTAGCACGTCAGTATTACACATATGTTTATATGTCGAAACCGGTTCCAGTTTGTTGCTGAGAAGTTGTCAGTCATTCGGACTGAGAGACACGAACATTTTACTTTTTAGGCACACTTTTTATCATTATTACTTCACTTTAAATCGTATAGTAATAATTTAAAAAAGCGTGTATTATAATTTATATATTTACTTTTTAATTTCATACAAAATATTAATTTGATTACCCCTTTTTTTCTTATGCTTGAAAAGCAACAAAAAAAGAAAAAAGGTGCATACAGTTTTTTATCAAGTAGGATTTATACTGATTTTGTATGGGGAAAATAACGGTAATTAAAAAATAATAATAATACATACCAGGTAATTCATTTGTTGTCATTATATCATTGTCATTATATCTCGGTTTACAAATCACTTCACAGTAGGTATTATCATTGAATTTCAAGCCGAAATAACAGTATATTGTGACACCCGTACTAGAGAATCCATACATTAGCGTATCGATAAACCCCGAGAGCATAATATTTTTACACTTTACTAATGGCGGACACACTCGGAAGTCGATAATGGCCGCGCCCATGTTTTTAAGAATAAAAAGGTCTATACTACAGGGCAAAATTCTTTTAATGATATTATTTATAAGATCGCACTTTGTAATCGATCGTTCATGCACTACAATAAAGCTACACATAAGCTCCGCTTCTTAGCTAAAAGCACAGAAAGTTACAGGGTAGGAAGCCATAAAATTGAGAGGATTATGTAAACATATAATTTGTAATAGTTTTCATACAGCACAAAATATAAATACTTTTAAAGTTTATTATACAAAACTTCAGGGTACATCTCTTACGTAATATAATAATTTGTTTATGGAAATACAATATTCTTATTCACCAACAGTAAAAAGATTAATCTGTTTTCATAACGGTTATTTCTGATTTGAACAAAGCGTAACATATAATATGTCTCTGCGTAAAGAACACATTTATTTTTTGTTTATTTTAATCACGTCTTTCGAACTGGCGGACCCTTCTGATTAATCTCAGAATAGTCATAAAAAATATGGTTGTTGTTTTTATAAGGAAAAATTGCATACGAATGGTTTTTGTCTATTTTGTTTTTTGGGGTTTGCAAGAAGAATTTTCCACCCTGCCCTGTTCACCCTGCTTTACTTCATAATTTTGGTAGTTGCTATATCATTCTGATGAGGCACAACAAAAATCAAGATAAAAATGAGCAATTCAATATAACTTGCGATCAATGTAAACGTTTTTGTGAAAATAGCCCCAGAATCATTGCTGCATCAGGCGCGGATCCAGCAGTTTTGAAAACGGGGTCCCAGGCTCTTGTTTGCCAATTTTTACCCAATTTATACACGAATTTTACTAAATTGTCGAACACCCCCTTGATCCGTCAGTGTGCATTAATATGCACCCATTCCTAATGTATACTTGATTAGGGTCGTGTATTTTGATCACCTATTAGAACCTTTAAAATGTGTATTGCATCTCCTATTCTAGTCACGGGTAGCGTTAACGGATCACATTATGTGTATGGCGTTTCTGATTATTGCCAAAGATTGTGACACATGTATTTAAGTATTCGGTTGTATATTCTGCCTGGCGACTTCCTGTGTGGACCTAAACTCATTACGCAATATTAGGTACCCTGCTGAGTGAACCGGTGTGAATGTACCTGTCGTTTTCAGAATGAAAATAAAAATAAGTAAATCCCGCCTTTCACTTCTTATTTCAGGAATTATTTGCCTTAATTTATTGAAGAATAAAATATTTAAAATTAAAATATGGTCTATCGCTTCTGAAAATACATGAAAATTATAAGAAATATATTTTCCGCATAATATTTTACGTTTCGCTCATCAAAAATGACAAACAAACAAAAAAAGGAAAAGAAATTAACATTTTTAAATACTCGCTCCAACGTTTTTAGCACAAAATCCGAAGAACAAGAAGTAAATTTGGTGTGGCCTAATCTCTGTATATTTTGACTGCTCTTCATCTGTTTATACCGCTCATGATCATGATCTCTTCCGTACTTTGTCTGAATGAATATCAGTGGATATCAAAATTATAGGTCAAGTTTGCTTACGGGTTTCCAAGCTGAAAAAAATCATATACTTAGCTAAGAGCAAAGAGTTTTTTTTCTTTAAACACTAACTTTGTAAACTCAGTTGCCACCCGATCTCCTAACCTTTAATTTTTAGTTCTTTAATTAAAATTAAAACATCTTTTATGAACATCGATCGTTAAAATTGTGAATACATATTAATTATGATGAGACAGCTATATATAGTTAGGCCAATTTGGCGCCCCTAATAATGAAAACTTATAATTTCAAGGATGGTGTATACTCTTTTATCATCTAAAACATAATTATATTATAATTGTTCCTGTTATTTCAACATTATATTTATTCTAATGTTTTAAAAATATTTTATCTTTAATAAATAATAAACGATCTACCAACTCGTCTTGGAAAACAAATAGTGTGTATTAAAATTCCCATTTTATTAATCCGATCAATACACAAGTTACGCGTTGTCAAAATTATCCATTATATTTTTCAGCACATTACACTGTGTATAAACTGACCCGGCAAAAAATGTTTGAACACATGCATATCTAATTCCGGAACGGAACCGGACTGCAACAAAGCAAGAAGAAGGTAAGAATTCTGTTTATTTATTTGTTTTTTGCATGAACTTGGGGGAAATAAATGCTTTATTAACCATTTCCTGCTATCAGATGAAACATTTTGGCTATGTCATCGTATATTAATTGAGAAATAAGCGATAATGTGCCGCAAAATGACGATCAGCTTTCTTTCTCTTTGAATAGCTCGAATTGAATGGAACGAAATGTATTGAAGGAACGATTGGTGAATAAAGATGACAAGAATCGTCACTGTGTGCTTTTAATTATTGATATAAGTAAGCACGGGGCGAAAGAAATGGGTAATGTCAAAATGGCAGGACCCGGTTTCGTAAATGATGTTACAGCATGATGACCCGGTTTGGTTCCAAAAAATTTATGAACAAACTGGAACCGGTTTCGACATATAAACATATGTGTAATACTGACGTGCTAATCTAAAGAATTATGAACAATTTATACTAAGCATTTACGAGAAACACGATGCCTGTTAGGCATCAAAAGTATACTTTTGACGCGTATCAGGCATTGTGTTTCTTGTCAATTTTAGTCTCCAAAACTGCAATAGATTGAATATTTTATTCTTTAATATATATATCATGCATTGGAACTCAGTGCCAGAAACAAAATTGGATATTGTTATTATAATTTGATACAATGAATATCCCACACTCTGAGATCCCAGATTCACGAACATTTTACTTTTTAATGCTTTTGGTCCAGTTTTACATTTGTGTATATAAACTAGATATACAACCAGACAACGTCATGTTAATCCACAATATTAGTTATGTTGTCGGTTAAGTGATGTAGACTTTCTTTGTATATTTTGTTTTATTAGCAGGGTACTAACAAACATGGAAAGCCCTTTACCTTACCACTGTTATTACTGCAATGCGACCTTTGCACGACTCGATCAAATGAAAAAAGCACTCAACAGAAATCCACAGCCACCATTGTTTATACTGTGATACAACATTTCCACAATTCGATGGCTTATCAAAACATTCTAGAGAAAATCATCCGTACCATTGTTATTACTGCAAAACAACCTTCGTCCTATTTGAAGAAGTAATAAAACACTCGACGCAAAACCACGGCTCACTAATGTTGAAAGTTAAATACCTTGAACTGAATCCATCTAGTGGACATTATGGTTACAGAAGCCATAATTTCAATGTTATTCCAGAGAAAATAAAGGCTTTGGGACAAAAAATACAAACAGACTGTACAAGTAATGCATTGACAATACACATAGCCAAGGATAAAAGTACAGATATAACCACTATTTCCAGTCCTTTGCATAAAAGAATGAAAACATCAGTACCAGTTGCTGAATCTATACCTGGCGATGACGATAGACCGCTAACGCCAATGGATGTTTATGAAGAGGGAACTGATGATGACGAAAGAGAAATTCTAATAAAACTTATCCCCTCAGTAGTGGAAACAATGAAGAATCATGGACAATTAGAAACTTGGATTCAGTTTAATCAGCTGTTATCAACACAGTCATTTCCAATGGATAATATTGCTTTTCTACTATTTCTAGATGTTGTGCGATGGTATGGTAAAACCTCAACAACTCAAATGAGGTACAACGATACAGCAGTAAACAAATTTTGGCGTATAGGATACAAAATGTTCCATGGCAAGTGGCTTAGATATATGAGTGGCCCTAAAAACAAAGGCGATCTTGTTAATAGATTATCAGCTCCGGGCGAATTTGATCCAAAAGGATCAAGAATAAATTTCAGCGTATCATTTGCAAAGGTTACTGGTACCTCAGAATCTCCTATACCATCGAGCCAAATACGTCCGGGAATATTAATCCATTTACTCGACAAAGTATCAGAGCAAACCAGCAAAGACCAGACATTCAAACTGTGTTTTAATGAAAAGAAAATTAATTGTTCTATTAGTGGAAAATATGGAGATATAGATCTCTTTGGCTTTGAAGGTAACTTGCTGAAAAACAGCTGAGACTGGAACAGAAGAGAACATCAGTAACAGAATTGATTGATATGTTCAGACATCAGACTGTAAACGACATTAATTCCTTACAACGGATGTCACAAGTAACAAAATCCAATGCAGTTGAATCCATTAGAGCTGTCATACAAGTTTTGTCCTATAGATTGAAGGAGTTAAGGGAAGCACACTTGGCAAAAGAGATGGCTCTTACTAAATTTAAGAAAATGGCAGGAGAGGATTGGCGGAAGAGTAAATTGTTACATGTTGTAAGCGCATTTAAAAAAAAAAAATGTTTTGGCAATAATTTTTTTTGACTCTGCGGCTTTTTTAAGGGTCGGTCGGTGAAAGGGGAAACAAACTTAATTTTAATTTAGGCCTAGGTTGTCAGTCATCCAATTGATTCGGTCCAGACCTGTTTATTTCATGCACAAGTCTATTGTATTGTATGTATATTTCCACATGTCGCACAAAAATGTGTTGTACTAACTTTGAGTATTCCAAGGTATCACTTGAAGCTGTAAGCAAACCATTTTATGGATTTAGCAAGTATATGTGTAATTCAGTTGAAGTTTTAAAAAAAATGTAGGTCCGGCAAATGCTTGATTGGTCTGACACATTGTCCACATCTGCCAGACCTATTGTCTGACAGACAGGAAAGAGATTTCGACAGCTCTGTGATACGCGTCAAAAGTATACTTTTGATACCTAACAGGCATCGTTTTTCTCGTAAATGTTTAGTATAAATTGTTCATAATTCTTTAGATTAGCACGTCAGTAATACACATATGTTTATATGTCGAAACCGGTTCCAGTTTGTTCATAACATTTTTGGAACCAAACCGGGTCATCATGCTGTAACATCATTTACGAAACTGGGTCCTGCCATTTTGACATTACCCATTTCTTTCGCCCCGTGCTTACTTATATCAATAATTAAAAGCACACAGTGACGATTCTTGTCATCTTTATTCACCAATCGTTCCTTCAATACATTTCGTTCCATTCAATTCGAGCTATTCAAAGAGAAACTGAGCGAAATTCGGGGTTGGGGTCAAGCTGATCGTCATTTTGCGGCACATTATCGCTTATTTCTCAATTAATATACGATGACATAACCAAAATGTTTCATCTGACAGCAGGAAATGGTTAATAAAGCATTTATTTCCCCCAAGTTCATGCAAAAAACAAATAAATAAACAGAATTCTTACCTTCTTCTTGCCTTGTTGCAGTCCGGTTCCGTTCCGGAATTAGATATGCATGTGTCCAAACATTTTTTTCCGGGTTAGTTTATACACAGTGCATTAGCAGTAAAACAAAATGAACATAATTGTAAAAGGGATCCTACATATAGTGAATATAGGTGACTGTTGTAAAACACTCTTTCCGTTGTAAATATAAAGGAAATGAAACCTTTTGTTCATTTAGAATAGTTGTTTGTCAAAAAGGTACGTAGCTGTTCACTTCAGTATTTAATTTTCCAACGGTAATTATATTTAAATTACAGTCCTCTGAGCGCTTTAAATGAAGCGAATTTAACATCAGCGACCCAGACTTTAAATTTCAATCCCACAATGCAATTATCGGGTTAAAACGTCACAACCCATGAACAAATTAGAAATTAAAATTTCAAATTTGCGATTTGCTTCGTTATTTGTGGAAATATGTCGATAAAACTTTGTGAATATGTATTTTATATCACTAGGAACATATTTAACTAACATGTAAAAATCGCGAAGTTTCCCTTTAATGAATTTAAAACTATGAATCATCAAAATTTCTTACAGGTCAATAAATTGTTTCAATATTTTGAAAAATATTCCAGAAACAGCATTGAAATTATCAGAATATATCAGAATGACAAACAAACAAACAAACAAACATTGATTTAAAATGCTATTGTACTGACCATGTTTATATTGTCATTCATTTTTGTGATAGTATGTGGTCTTTTTGAGTGGAAGTGAATCTGTGCAGGTTTATTTAATCGCTTGTTTATATATACATTGCCGTTGGGGATCAAGCTATCAAAAAGGGAGGGTAAGGATCCCATTAACCAGTTTAACCCGCCAATATTGTGCCTAATCCCAAGCCAGAAACTGGATTTCCAACGTCATATGTAATTGTCATTTTTGTGTTCATTCCGTTGAGATGAAAGGTTATTATCCGTTTTGTTGATATTGGTGGACTTGTTGACCATCAAAGTTTAAACTTTCTTTTTATAAACAAACAAACAAACACAATAAAGGCGCCACATCGGGAAGAATAATCATATACAACATGTACAATACAATACACATAATTGAAATAATTAGAGTAATTGTGAAGTAAACATACATTGTAAACAAAAACAAACCACATGAACTGGACAGTAATTGAAGGGATACAGTAGCTTATAAATATAGGTGTACAATAAATAAATATTATTATTACATGTACTATTATTTTATAATATAAAGAGATATGTTTTGGAGATGAATGATTTCCAGAAGAGTGGTTCTTTTTGTTGCCATTATTGTCATAGTAAACATTTTTTCTTATTGCTTATTTTTGTTACTTTAAGTATATCACTCTTGCATCAAATGCTTGGTCCACAAAGACAGAAGCAAACACGTTTGTATAGTAAATACTGATAACAGACTAAATAAATAAAGGTGAAGTAGACAAAACTGTAAGTAAAACAAGCCATTTAATATTTCATTTTATATTCTATCAAAATTTCCTAGGAATTGGTGGATTCAAGGGACTATTTTTTTTTTATATCACTCATGATGCAAGTTATATTGAATGTGTATTTGATTTGAATTATGTTTCATATCATTCCTTGACTTTGGCAGTCTCGATTCCACAACTATTCTTGATTGCGTATTGCCAAACTGCATCTTTGTCAATGTGTCTAAAAAAAATATTTCAAGGGAGATAATTCTCTATGCTGTTTTTATACTCCCGTTGTTTAATTTCTTTATTTTTTCATATATAAACTTAACTCCTGGCAGATTAGTTCGTTTCTGATTATTATATTTCAGCTATATCATACTATTGGTGGAGGAAACTGGAGTACCCAGGCGAAACCATCGATAATATGACAAGTCACTGACAAACTTTATCACATAACGAGTGCACGTGTTAGCCACCATAATTAACATATTAATTAATATGTATATATCTAATGCAGGGGCGGATCCGGGGGGGCGGTGCGCCCCCCCTAAAATTGGAAAAAAAATGATTTTTTTTGCGTAAAATCGTGATTTTTCACACGAAATACCCTAAAATTTTTCGTGCCCTCCTTCGCTCGGCGCAATTTTTTTAAGTGCGCTCCCCCTAGCTTGAAATCCTGGATCCGCCCCTGTAATGTTGTGTGCACGAGGGGTTTCTGGAATAACTTTCGTTAGGTACGCTCATGGCTGGATTAGTTTTCATGTATATCGATAATTCTGTATACATCTTAGGCAACAACCATTTTCTTATGTGGGGAGGGGCTGGGATTTTCATTGTACTCGTAAATTTTTAATTCAGAACCTTCCTCAGTCAAAATATTTTTTTCTCATGAGAAGGAAAGCAAAAATTGTTTTTCCTATCATGTGGAACATAAATACATTTTTCCATAAAAACAATATATTGACTACTCAAATTCAACAGCGCAACATTTTTTTTTTTCTAGCTGGTGACAGCATAATTTTTTTTTTAGCTACAATGCAAAATCTAATTTTTTTTCGGTTAGCTAGGGCATTAAAATATTTTTATAAAAAAATCCCACTTAATCCCAGATAAGAAAATGTTCAGCAACTGCTCATACATGTATTTGAATATTTCAACATATATTATTAAACACAACTGTTGTCTTTTCGAACCTTTCATACATTATTTCTACAATAACAAACTGAATTATAATAATCAGATTACTGTTGTATATCTATTTAGTTAATAGACACTTTTGCTTCTATTCTTTACTGGCGATTCTCACGTATTTTTCATATTGTTATGCTATTGTTAGTTTATAATTAATGTGTCGATACAAATTTAGTATTCAAGAACAGGAAGGGTTGAAACCCTATTAATATGTGTAGCTTTGCCACATTTTTTGTTTTGACTAGTTTAGTTTGGACATATATTGTCATCTGGGTTTGTCATTGTAATTGTCGTATATGTGCTTTGGGAGTTTACCACAAAGCTTGTACAAGAGTGCTCTCATCGATCATCACTGCTTAACACTCTTTGTTTTAGACAGGGAATTCCCCTGATACTTACAAAAAGCTATTATTTCGTGATTAAGAACAGAAGAAAAATATCAATAACCGTGGCCTGTTCGAAGGCAGTATAATAACTGTATCTATAGACAATGGTCCTGTGATTCATTCGGCAGTAATAAACGAAGGTTGGTAATTGGTGGTCCTGTATTATGACCGGTATCACCTGCCACTAGGAAATGTGATCCATATCTAATTTCCGATTTTCAGTTAGTCTTGGTAAATGTAACTTTATAAGCTCTTTATATCAATTAGATACATTTTCCTAATCTTGTCAAACACGTATCACTAACCATGTTGCCTGTCATCAAAATTAGTTACAATTTTCATATTTTTAATTCAGCATTGATTTTGAAGACGTTATCGTATTCGAACATGAGTTATTCATATATTTCTTTGATAAAATCGGATTAAATGTGAAAATATATTAGTATGAATTAAATCAACTGTTATCTACGTTATCATGTCACTAATTGATGAAGATGGCAACTAAAAAAATGATAGAAATTTAATAAAAGTAAAATAATAATATTAATAGGCATGGAGTAATTATACTCAACCTTGAGCACACTCTTTACGGGAAGTAGAAGAATAATTTGATGTAATCTCTGCTTTTATTCGATATTGCCATGAAAAGTACCAGCGTGTCTTCATTGATGTGTTGCTTCAAGTACGACCCAACAACTTTCAGTAAACAAAAATATTAATAGTTTAACAGTTAAAACTATTTCTCCAAACAAAATGCCACACGAGATATCAAATATTTATGTGGTGTTGATCCCGACACAAATACTGAATCATTGTTTTGTTTTAGAACTTACCACAACAACGTCAAACAGTGTGTTCAGTCAGGTCAACGAATGTGTTCAGTTTTCAAAACGAACACTTTCCTATTTTCAAGGTCACAATTTAACGTAGACGACTATTGCACAATACAGGACATATAAAAGTATTTTAAAAATGTATTCGAAGTGTCCACAGAAGATAAAAAAAAAACATTCTAGAAAAATTATTTACGGCAATAATGACCCTATTAAATCGTGTGTCAATATGATGCATGAAAAAGTGTGTGACGTGACACACATTATAACCCGACCTAATTTTAACAATAAAAGACTGCAAATTGTCTTTGGCATACAAATATGAAGTTGTCATTTACGTGCAGCCAATAGGATGAGTTGTGTGTTTGATTCATCATACAAAACAAGTAGATGTCCTTTTCTGAAAGATGGCTATCCACAGCGGAACATTGCGCTTACCCCGATTTTAGTGGTGTTAGTATTCCGCAATATCTAGTTTATTGCTTAGTGTGTGGATCATATTTTATCTTTTAGCTCGTTTCCGTTTTGCCTGTGTATTCTGTATCCTTCAGTTTTACAGTTCCGTATTACTCCTTGATATCCTCAAACGTTTCATATACCATGTCCTATTACTAAATATTGGAAGTAGCATCAGGGTAATTAGACAACACTTATATTAATAATGTTGCGTATTTGAGACCGTTAGACTAAGAGGTCCACAGGTATTCAACACAAACACAACACAATGACGTAGGTAATGGATAACCAGCAATCGAAGGAAATTTGTATTTATCCATAACTTGACAAAGTTAATATTTTATTGGAATTTATGACTTGAAACCATGTAATATATGCAACTAATGTTCATTCTGAATTTTAATGATGATTATTGATATGTGATGATCGTGAAGTTGTGTAATGTCAAAGAAAAGTTTGAAGATACCAAAGGCGTAATTAGAAGCATTAAAGAGGTTTTCTACACGCATGTCAAATTTATTGACACTACTGTTTTATCAACCTTTCTTCCTAGAATATTATAAAAAGAAACTTAAACAATGATTGTCAAACGCCCCCCCCCCCCCCCCATATCAACAAAACGGCAACTACCTCTCTTTTCAAATCACCGAACAGAAAAAATAGACCGCAACATAAATATGCCGACAAAAATGCAGTTCCTGACTGGCATAGGACAGACACAAAAATGTGGCGAGGTTATACCGCCAGGATCAACATTCAATGTTATATAATATCACATGTGTAATATTGTAGAACTGAAAATAAAATCAGTGTGAACAACAGCTGATCTGTACTTTCGTCCGAGGAATTCCTTCCACTGATGTTTCTTTGTCATATTCCCATTTTCATACTTACTTTTCCCGTGACGATCGATCACAACACTTAATTAGAGATAATCACAAAACATACCAAAAGTAGCAGTATGGCATCAATAAAAACGTAGATATCAAATTTAGTACACACAACGCGTTTCTGTAATAACCTTCATCAGGTACGCTCCAAGTCAAAAGGTTGGAAAGCCAAATAATTTTAAAAGTTTTGGGAGCAAGTAAACCAAAGGGCTTAAACAGGATAGATACAATCGATTAAAGTCAACTATGTAACTGTTGTTGTGTCTAAGCCGATTCCATTTTGCCATTAACATTTTATGGAGTCTTTGAAAAGAAATATCGTGTTCTTTGTGAAAACATACATACATCATTCTAATGTGCAAAAACTGACATAGATATAATCAAAATCTCTTTCGAATCGTTTCTTTTGTTACATAACAGTAATCAATTAAACATTATTATGCACAAGATGCACATTTTGTTAAAGATGAAAGAATCCTACACAATAAATATTAATATTGAAACATGACTTATGTAAGTGCATCATCTATGCCTGTTTAATTCTTTCAGTCTGTCATTAAGATGGTGAAATTTATCTAAACAGAAAAATCTTAAAATGTAGAACATAGTTTATGTACATGCATTTTCTCTCTCAGCTTGATCGCTTCTCTTAAAAACATATTCAGAGACAGTCAGTGGTTTTATACAATGAAACCTGTCGGAATCAAACCCCGATTAAACAGGAATTCGTCGTAAACCGAACATCACAAAATAAATTCTCATTATATACTGTCTACTATGTTTGCAAAATTAATCCTCATTTTAGTGGGGTTCATTTTGCTTAATCGTTAGTTTTCTGTGTAATATTTTGCCCACACTTGCTTGTCCTTTTGTACTTCTCCTTCTGGTCATTATGGCTTCTGATTACCTCTTTGTCATCTCCAAACGTTTCTTGGTCCGTCGTAGCAACAAACAAAAAAAAATAAAAAGATGAAAATAAGAACCTTACTAGTTTTCGGGTTTGAAAACCTGCTTAAGTCACTGAGCATAAAAAATAAAATTTTAAGATTAAAAGTACACGAATTTGATCAAATCAACGTAGAAATTCACACCAGAAACAAACATTTTATCGTTGATTGTAGTATATCTGAATTTACATATCAGAACTAATAACATTATTGATATGGCCTCTGTACAAGGACAATAATGGAACTAAATTATACATAGATCAAACAAGTTGTGTTAATGAAATAAAGGAAACTAATACTGTATCAAGAAGCTATAGTAACTCCGAGGTGATTTTCATTAAACATTTATGGACGATGTTAATGGCTTACAGTGATGATTGACATGATGATGTCTGCTGTAAGACAAGTAGAAATCGAACATTAAAAACACCACGACGTATGTCGATATAAATCCAAGTCACAGGCACGAAATTGTGGCGGTTTTAAACCGATTTATTGAATCATGATCTTCCCCCTCTTGATAATCGGATCTTCATCGGAAATGTATATACAAACAGACAATTAACAAAACTTGCATACATTCGAAAAGATCACACAATATCCCAAAAATGAATGACAATATTGAAATAGACAGCACAATAACAGGATCAGTGAATTCACATTGTTAACTGACTACTAGCTAAGAACTTCTAGGTGGAATATGGATCCAGTTACATAAGATTTGAATATTAATTTCTGGGAAATCGACATCATTACGCGATTCAAATATCTTAGACGTAAGTCTCACACTTTGTAAATATGTAAGATATAAATAATAGGGTTTGTATATATAATTGACATACACTATTTGAACAACTTCACGATACATGTACAAAAGGACAATCAGAATATGTAAATGGAAGAACGGGCTATACAATGGACAAAAGGACAATCAGAATATGTAAATGGAAGAACGGGCTATACAATGGACAAAAGGACAATCAGAATATGTAAATGGAAGAACGGGCTATACAATGGACAAAAGGACAATCAGAATATGTAAATGGAAGAACGGGCTATACAATGGACAAAAGGACAATCAGAATATGTAAATGGAGGAACGGGCTATACAATGGACAAAAGGACAATCAGAATATGTAAATGTAAGAACGGGCTATACAATGGACAAAAGGACAATCAGAATATGTAAATGGAAGAACGGGCTATACAATGGACAAAAGGACAATCAGAATATGTAAATGTAAGAACGGGCTATACAATGGACAAAAGGACAATCAGAATATGTAAATGGAAGAACGGGCTATACAATGGACAAAAGGACAATCAGAATATGTAAATGGAAGAACGGGCTATACAATGGACAAAAGGACAATCAGAATATGTAAATGGAAGAACGGGCTATACAATGGACAAAAGGACAATCAGAATATGTAAATGGAAGAACGGGCTATACAATGGACAAAAGGACAATCAGAATATGTAAATGTAAGAACGGGCTATACAATGGACAAAAGGACAATCAGAATATGTAAATGGAAGAACGGGCTATACAATGGACAAAAGGACAATCAGAATATGTAAATGGAAGAACGGGCTATACAATGGACAAAAGGACAATCAGAATATGTAAATGGAAGAACGGGCTATACAATGGACAAAAGGACAATCAGAATATGTAAATGTAAGAACGGGCTATACAATGGACAAAAGGACAATCAGAATATGTAAATGTAAGAACGGGCTATACAATGGACAAAAGGACAATCAGAATATGTAAATGGAAGAACGGGCTATACAATGGACAAAAGGACAATCAGAATATGTAAATGGAAGAACGGGCTATACAATGGACAAAAGGACAATCAGAATATGTAAATGTAAGAACGGGCTATACAATGGACAAAAGGACGATCAGAATATGTAAATGGAAGAACGGGCTATACAATGGACAAAAGGACAATCAGAATATGTAAATGTAAGAACGGGCTATACAATGGACAAAAGGACAATCAGAATATGTAAATGTAAGAACAGGCTATACAATGGACAAAAGGACAATCAGAATATGTAAATGGAAGAACGGGCTATACAATGGACAAAAGGACAATCAGAATATGTAAATGGAAGAACGGGCTATACAATGGACAAAAGGACAATCAGAATATGTAAATGGAAGAACGGGCTATACAATGGACAAAAGGACAATCAGAATATGTAAATGTAAGAACGGGCTATACAATGGACAAAAGGACAATCAGAATATGTAAATGGAAGAACGGGCTATACAATGGACAAAAGGACAATCAGAATATGTAAATGGAAGAACGGGCTATACAATGGACAAAAGGACAATCAGAATATGTAAATGGAAGAACGGGCTATACAATGGACAAAAGGACAATCAGAATATGTAAATGGAAGAACGGGCTATACAATGGACAAAAGGACAATCAGAATATGTAAATGGAAGAACGGGCTATACAATGGACAAAAGGACAATCAGAATATGTAAATGGAAGAACGGGCTATACAATGGACAAAAGGACAATCAGAATATGTAAATGTAAGAACGGGCTATACAATGGACAAAAGGACAATCAGAATATGTAAATGGAAGAACGGGCTATACAATGGACAAAAGGACAATCAGAATATGTAAATGTAAGAACGGGCTATACAATGGACAAAAGGACAATCAGAATATGTAAATGGAAGAACGGGCTATACAATGGACAAAAGGACAATCAGAATATGTAAATGGAAGAACGGGCTATACAATGGACAAAAGGACAATCAGAATATGTAAATGGAAGAACGGGCTATACAATGGACAAAAGGACAATCAGAATATGTAAATGTAAGAACGGGCTATACAATGGACAAAAGGACAATCAGAATATGTAAATGGAAGAACGGGCTATACAATGGACAAAAGGACAATCAGAATATGTAAATGGAAGAACGGGCTATACAATGGACAAAAGGACAATCAGAATATGTAAATGGAAGAACGGGCTATACAATGGACAAAAGGACAATCAGAATATGTAAATGTAAGAACGGGCTATACAATGGACAAAAGGACAATCAGAATATGTAAATGGAAGAACGGGCTATACAATGGACAAAAGGACAATCAGAATATGTAAATGTAAGAACGGGCTATACAATGGACAAAAGGACAATCAGAATATGTAAATGGAAGAACGGGCTATACAATGGACAAAAGGACAATCAGAATATGTAAATGGAAGAACGGGCTATACAATGGACAAAAGGACAATCAGAATATGTAAATGGAAGAACGGGCTATACAATGGACAAAAGGACAATCAGAATATGTAAATGGAAGAACGGGCTATACAATGGACAAAAGGACAATCAGAATATGTAAATGTAAGAACGGGCTATACAATGGACAAAAGGACAATCAGAATATGTAAATGTAAGAACGGGCTATACAATGGACAAAAGGACAATCAGAATATGTAAATGTAAGAACGGGCTATACAATGGACAAAAGGACAATCAGAATATGTAAATGTAAGAACGGGCTATACAATGGACAAAAGGACAATCAGAATATGTAAATGGAAGAACGGGCTATACAATGGACAAAAGGACAATCAGAATATGTAAATGGAAGAACGGGCTATACAATGGACAAAAGGACAATCAGAATATGTAAATGGAAGAACGGGCTATACAATGGACAAAAGGACAATCAGAATATGTAAATGGAAGAACGGGCTATACAATGGACAAAAGGACAATCAGAATATGTAAATGGAAGAACGGGCTATACAATGGACAAAAGGACAATCAGAATATGTAAATGGAAGAACGGGCTATACAATGGACAAAAGGACAATCAGAATATGTAAATGGAAGAACGGGCTATACAATGGACAAAAGGACAATCAGAATATGTAAATGTAAGAACGGGCTATACAATGGACAAAAGGACAATCAGAATATGTAAATGGAAGAACGGGCTATACAATGGACAAAAGGACAATCAGAATATGTAAATGTAAGAACGGGCTATACAATGGACAAAAGGACAATCAGAATATGTAAATGGAAGAACGGGCTATACAATGGACAAAAGGACAATCAGAATATGTAAATGGCAGAACGGGCTATACAATGGACAAAAGGACAATCAGAATATGTAAATGGAAGAACGGGCTATACAATGGACAAAAGGACAATCAGAATATGTAAATGTAAGAACGGGCTATACAATGGACAAAAGGACAATCAGAATATGTAAATGGAAGAACGGGCTATACAATGGACAAAAGGACAATCAGAATATGTAAATGGAAGAACGGGCTATACAATGGACAAAAGGACAATCAGAATATGTAAATGGAAGAACGGGCTATACAATGGACAAAAGGACAATCAGAATATGTAAATGGAAGAACGGGCTATACAATGGACAAAAAGACAATCAGAATATGTAAATGTAAGAACGGGCTATACAATGGACAAAAGGACAATCAGAATATGTAAATGGAAGAACGGGCTATACAATGGACAAAAGGACAATCAGAATATGTAAATGGAAGAACGGGCTATACAATGGACAAAAGGACAATCAGAATATGTAAATGGAAGAACGGGCTATACAATGGACAAAAGGACAATCAGAATATGTAAATGTAAGAACGGGCTATACAATGGACAAAAGGACAATCAGAATATGTAAATGTAAGAACGGGCTATACAATGGACAAAAGGACAATCAGAATATGTAAATGGAAGAACGGGCTATACAATGGACAAAAGGACAATCAGAATATGTAAATGGAAGAACGGGCTATACAATGGACAAAAGGACAATCAGAATATGTAAATGTAAGAACGGGCTATACAATGGACAAAAGGACAATCAGAATATGTAAATGTAAGAACGGGCTATACAATGGACAAAAGGACAATCAGAATATGTAAATGGAAGAACGGGCTATACAATGGACAAAAGGAAAATCAGAATATGTAAATGGAAGAACGGGCTATACAATGGACAAAAGGACAATCAGAATATGTAAATGTAAGAACGGGCTATACAATGGACAAAAGGACAATCAGAATATGTAAATGGAAGAACGGGCTATACAATGGACAAAAGGACAATCAGAATATGTAAATGTAAGAACGGGCTATACAATGGACAAAAGGACAATCAGAATATGTAAATGTAAGAACGGGCTATACAATGGACAAAAGGACAATCAGAATATGTAAATGGAAGAACGGGCTATACAATGGACAAAAGAAAAAAGACAAAAAGACAAAGAATAATCTAAAAACACACTACATAGAAAGCTAAAGATTGAGCAACACGATCTCCACCAGAAAGATCGCACTCACGGCACCCAAAACATATCAAAATAAATTAAGGTGATGAATGTGGAAATAATTTATCCAATACAATGATGGAAGATTGTTCAGTTGTGTTATTAATTACAGTTTTTTTTTATCATTATCCAGCAATCATTCTTACGTACAATATGTTCTTGTTAGAGACAATAAAATAAACTTAACAGAAAAATAATGTTACAAATGAAAGCCGGGATAACATGTTGTTTTCCCCCCACCATATTGATCATTCAGCCGTATCTCACACAGCATGGGCCAATCAATCAACTATTATCTTCTAGAATATTAACGGACTGACCAATTTGAATTAGCCAAATCAAATAACACCATCGGTTTACTACCATATTAAAAAGCCATAATTATCATGGATTATTAGATTATTGAAATTTACAGTTCATAAATAAACTACTTAGTATTAAATCTAAGGTACTCCTCCCTCAAACATATGTGACCTCAGTCTGACCTCAGTCGATTTCGGCTATCATGTTCAGGCCCTTCGTTTTCCTTGTTTTCAAAGACCACTATATTATTTGACTTTCCCATCTTTTGATTTTGAGCGTACCTGATGAATGGTATTCCAGGAAGGTGTCATGCGTACTCAATCAGAACAATATGCATTGTTATTACACAATATAATAGTTTTCTATGATGATCAGCAATGCATTTATTGCTGTTAGTGTTGACCGCAATATTACAAAGAAATGAACTAAAACTACATTTTAATGACATGTTGATTTGGTTTGTATTTTCGTAAAACTCGAAAATGTTTTCGCATGTGTACACCAGAGATGGTAACTAGTTGTCGACGTTTTTGGTAAATACCATTTTTTGAAATGGTGCCAAGAAATTTGAGATCATGTTGAACATGTTAAAACATACAGTAATACTAGTTATTGCGATGCCTTTATAGGAATTCTTGTTATAAAAAAAAATCCAGGACACCCTTGATTAGTTTAAATATATTTATTTGCCAATTAAATAGACAAAATAGATTAGACACAGGTTAAACAAAATTTGATATAAACTTGATATAATAGAATGTAGGGTTCATTAA
This sequence comes from Bathymodiolus brooksi, assembly GCA_963680875.1. NCBI lineage: Eukaryota > Metazoa > Mollusca > Bivalvia > Mytilida > Modiolidae > Bathymodiolus > Bathymodiolus brooksi. Next base: position 93,927,717 of record OY804579.1, read on the forward strand.
GTACTTGGTGCAACAGAATGTAGGGTTCTATAAGTCACTAAGTTTACACCCTTGATACAATAGAATGTTGGATCCATTTAACACTTTGTGCAATAGAATGTAGCGTCCAATAATTATTTTTAAAATGTACACTGTTGACACAATATAATATAGGGTCTATTTTAGTAAGCATCTGAAACAATAGAATGTAGATCCTACTTAATAACTGAATACATTGCAGTGTTTGAATTGTAGATGATAAATATATATTTAACCTCGCCACATTTTTGGTGTCTGTCCCAAGCCAGGACATGTATTTCTAACTTATGTCTTGGTCGTTTTGAGTTCAATGGTTTTTAGGTATTTGGTGAGAGTTCGTTTTACTGATATTGGTGTAAGCATTTACCATCACTGTTGAAACTTTTGTTTCATAAATCCACTATATAGCTAATTAACAAAGCGAGAGTATTATATATGGCACACATATTTGTGGTGTAATCAACAGTAGAAATATAACGATGGTACGCAATAATTGCTAAGTGAGATAATTTGATTTGTCAGGAAAAATGGCTTAATGCTGATATGTTTGTTCCTGTTAGTTATAATATGTTGATAAGATTTCTAACATTATGTTTTGGATTAACGCTACATCTGACACGCTATAAAGCTATGCAACTTAAATGAGTCAAACGACGTGTCATTGGTATCTCTACTAATGATACACTCTGTTTCATTCAAATATTCCAGTTTATATCACAGTTAAGTTGAAGACATCACTTCGACAGTTTTACGGTTGCCACCATCACTTGGTTAACTGTTACGAAATATTTGTTTCACAAATGACCACGGATATGTTCCACTTTTCATAAGCACTTTCCGGTCCTTTCCTCATTCATGACTTATCTCCGGGTTTATAGCTAGAGTAAAACGACGGTTACCACTAGTGGTGCAGGAGCTGCTTACCTTTCCGGAGCACCTGAGTTCATGCCGGGTATTAGTTGGGTTCGTGTTGTTCGGTTTTTATTTTTCTGTGCATTGTTTGTATATAGTTGTTTGTCCTTTTGTCCCTTTTCATTTGGGCATTCTGTTGTCTGTCCTTCTGCGATTTGCGGATTCTGATTACCCCTATGGTGTCTTTAAACTCTTTTTCTTAGGATACTGAAAAATTATAAGATATGTAGAAGCGTGTGTATTATGTCTTTACTTTAATGTTGAATTTATAATGTTGTTCATAGATACAAATTTATTTAGCATAACATATATTATTCTACAATATATCGCCACAAATCCAAATCAGTATTTCTGATATAATCTTTAAACATACATACCAAATTGTATCTGATAAGTTAACTAACTATCAAAATCAACTTCCCATTTTGAAAAAAAAACCAACCCAGCAGGCTTTGCATATACAGTTTGTGTGATATATCACTAGGACGCATCTCAACCTTTTTTTTAAGCGATAGTATTGTATAATTTCCTTGTACATGTCTTATAGAATCACTACCCATTCACACCTATGTACGACGATTTACAGCATATTTCCCCAATTTCTGGTAGTTTCGTTGTAATAATCAATACAAGCGCAGTCATCGATAATTCCAATATTTTAACTACGTAATCCCCAGAATGGGTACTTTGATGCATATAAATATCTAAGCTTTTGACAAAATCTTAAGCATCACTCAAAAATATGTTCCGTGCACCAGTCTTTCATTATGCTCTGCTTCGCTGATGATTTCAAACCCGATTCTAGTTACAGGTGACAACTTATAAAAACATTGATAAAATGTCATCAAACAAAGATACCACCTTTATCTATAGCGTCTGAGAAGAGTTTGAAGATACCAAAGATGTATCAAGAAGGGTAAATGGAAGGACAAACAACACAATGGCCATCAGAAAGAAGAGTAAATGGAAGGACAGACAACACAATGGCCATCAAAAAGAGGGTAAATGGAAGGACAGACAACACAATGGCCATCAGAAAGAAGAGTAAATGGAAGGACAGACAACACAATGGCCATCAGAAAGAAGAGTAAATGGAAGGACAGACAACACAATGGCCATCAGAAAGAAGGGTAAATGGAAGTACAGACAACACAATGGCCATCAGAAAGAAGAGTAAATGGAAGGACAGACAACACAATGGCCATCAGAAAGAAGGGTAAATGGAAGGACAGACAACACAATGGCCATCAGAAAGAAGAGTAAATGGAAGGACAGACAATACAATGGCCATCAGAAAGAAGAGTAAATGGAAGGACAGACAACACAATGGCCATCAGAAAGAAGGGTAAATGGAAGGACAGACAACACAATGGCCATCAGAAAGAGGGTAAATGGAAGGACAGACAACACAATGGCCATCAGAAAGAAGAGTAAATGGAAGGACAGACAATACAATGGCCATCAGAAAGAGGGTAAATGGAAGGACAGACAACACAATGGCCATCAGAAAGAAGGGTAAATGGAAGGACAGACAACACAATGGCCATCAGAAAGAAGGGTAAATGGAAGGACAGACAACACAATGGCCATCAGAAAGAAGAGTAAATGGAAGGACAGACAATACAATGGCCATCAGAAAGAAGGGTAAATGGAAGGACAGACAACACAATGGCCATCAGAAAGAAGGGTAAATGGAAGGACAGACAACACAATGGCCATCAGAAAGAAGAGTAAATGGAAGGACAGACAATACAATGGCCATCAGAAAGAGGGTAAATGGAAGGACAGACAACACAATGGCCATCAGAAAGAGGGTAAATGGAAGGACAGACAACACAATGGCCATCAGATAGAAGAGTAAATGGAAGGACAGACAACACAATGGCCATCAGAAAGAAGAGTAAATGGAAGGACAGACAACACAATGGCCACCAGAAAGAAGAGTAAATGGAAGGACAGACAACACAATGGCCATCAGAAAGAAGGGTAAATGGAAGGACAGACAACACAATGGCCATCAGAAAGAAGAGTAAATGGAAGGACAGACAACACAATGGCCATCAGAAAGAAGGGGAAATGGAAGGACAGACAACACAATGGCCATCAGAAAGAAGGGTAAATGGAAGGACAGAAAATACAATGGCCATCAGAAAGAAGAGTAAATGGAAGGACAGACAACACAATGGCCATCAGAAAGAAGAGTAAATGGAAGTACAGACAACACAATGGCCATCAGAAAGAAGGGTAAATGGAAGGACAGACAACACAATGGCCATCAGAAAGAAGGGTAAATGGAAGGACAGACAACACAATGGCCATCAGAAAGAAGAGTAAATGGAAGGACAGACAACACAATAGCCATCAGAAAGAAGAGTAAATGGAAGGACAGACAACACAATGGCCATCAGAAAGAAGAGTAAATGGAAGGACAGACAACACAATGGCCATCAGAAAGAAGAGTAAATGGAAGGACAGACAACACAATGGCCATCAGAAAGAAGGGTAAATGGAAGGACAGACAACACAATGGCCATCAGAAAGAGGGTAAATGGAAGGACAGACAACACAATGGCCATCAGAAAGAAGGGTAAATGGAAGGACAGACAACACAATGGCCATCAGAAAGAGGGTAAATGGAAGGACAGACAACACAATGGCCATCAGAAAGAAGGGTAAATGGAAGGACAGACAACACAATGGCCATCAGAAAGAAGGGTAAATGGAAGTACAGACAACACAATGGCCATCAGAAAGAGGGTAAATGGAAGGACAGACAACACAATGGCCATCAGAAAGAAGAGTAAATGGAAGGACAGACAATACAATGGCCATCAGAAAGAAGGGTAAATGGAAGGACAGACAACACAATGGCCATCAGAAAGAAGGGTAAATGGAAGGACAGACAACACAATGGCCATCAGAAAGAAGAGTAAATGGAAGGACAGACAATACAATGGCCATCAGAAAGAGGGTAAATGGAAGGACAGACAACACAATGGCCACCAGAAAGAAGAGTAAATGGAAGGACAGACAACACAATGGCCATCAGAAAGAAGGGTAAATGGAAGGACAGACAACACAATGGCCATCAGAAAGAAGAGTAAATGGAAGGACAGACAACACAATGGCCATCAGAAAGAAGAGTAAATGGAAGGACAGACAACACATTGGCCATCAGAAAGAAGGGTAAATGGAAGGACAGACAACACAATGGCCATCAGAAAGAAGGGTAAATGGAAGGACAGACAACACAATGGCCATCAGAAAGAAGGGGAAATGGAAGGACAGAGAACACAATGGCCATCAGAAAGAAGAGTAAATGGAAGGACAGACAACACAATGGCCATCAGAAAGAAGAGTAAATGGAAGGACAGACATTACAATGGCCATCAGAAAGAAGGGTAAATGGAAGGACAGACAACACAATGGCCATCATAAAGAAGGGTAAATGGAAGGACAGACAACACAATGGCCATCAGAAAGAAGAGTAAATGGAAGGACAGACAATACAATGGCCATCAGAAAGAGGGTAAATGGAAGGACAGACATTACAATGGACATCAGATAGAAGGGTAAATGGAAGGACAGACAACACAATGGCCATCAGAAAGAAGGGTAAATGGAAGGACAGACAACACAATGGCCACCAGAAAGAAGAGTAAATGGAAGGACAGACAACACAATGGCCATCAGAAAGAAGGGGAAATGGAAGGACAGACAACACAATGGCCATCAGAAAGAAGGGGAAATGGAAGGACAGACAACACAATGGCCATCAGAAAGAAGGGGAAATGGAAGGACAGACAACACAATGGCCATCAGAAAGAAGGGTAAATGGAAGGACAGAAAATACAATGGCCATCAGAAAGAGGGTAAATGGAAGGACAGACAATACAATGGCCATCAGAAAGAGGGTAAATGGAAGGACAGACAACACAATGGCCATCAGAAATAAGAGTAAATGGAAGGACAGACAACACAATGGTCATCAGAAAGAAGGGTAAATGGAAGGACAGACAATACAATGGCCATCAGAAAGAAGGGTAAATGGAAGGACAGACAACACAATGGACATCAGATAGAAGGGTAAATGGAAGGACAGACAATACAATGGCCATCAGAAAGAAGGGTAAATGGAAGGACAGACAACACAATGGCCATCAGAAAGAAGAGTAAATGGAAGGACAGACAACACAATGGCCATCAGAAATAAGAGTAAATGGAAGGACAGACAACACAATGGTCATCAGAAAGAAGGGTAAATGGAAGGACAGACAACACAATGGACATCAGATAGAAGGGTAAATGGAAGGACAGACAATACAATGGCCATCAGAAAGAAGAGTAAATGGAAGGACAGACAATACAATTGCCATCAGAAAGAAGGGTAAATGGAAGGACAGACAACACAATGGACATCAGATAGAAGGGTAAATGGAAGGACAGACAATACAATGGCCATCAGAAAGAAGGGTAAATGGAAGGACAGACAACACAATGGCCATCAGAAAGAAGAGTAAATGGAAGGACAGACAACACAATGGTCATCAGAAAGAAGGGTAAATGGAAGGACAGACAACACAATGGCCATCAGAAAGAAGAGTAAATGGAAGGACAGACAACACAATGGCCATCAGAAAGAAGAGTAAATGGAAGGACAGACAATACAATGGCCATCAGAAAGAAGGGTAAATGGAAGGACAGACAACACAATGGACATCAGATAGAAGGGTAAATGGAAGGACAGACAATACAATGGCCATCAGAAAGAAGGGTAAATGGAAGGACAGACAACACAATGGCCATCAGAAAGAAGGGGAAATGGAAGGACAGACAACACAATGGACATCAGAAATAAGAGTAAATGGAAGGACAGACAACACAATGGACATCAGAAAGAAGGGGAAATGGAAGGAAAGACAATACAATGGCCATCAGAAAGAAGGGTAAATGGAAGGACAGACAATACAATGGCCATCAGAAAGAAGGGTAAATGGAAGGACAGACAATACAATGGCCATCAGAAAGAAGGGTAAATGGAAGGACAGACAATACAATGGCCATCAGATAGAAGGGTAAATGGAAGGACAGACAACACAATGGCCATCAGAAAGAAGGGTAAATGGAAGGACAGACAACACAATGGCCATCAGAAAGAAGGGTAAATGGAAGGACAGACAACACAATGGCCATCAGAAAGAAGGGTAAATGGAAGGACAGACAACACAATGGCCATCAGAAAGAAGAGTAAATGGAAGGACAGACAACACAATGGCCATCAGAAAGAAGGGGAAATGGAAGGACAGACAACACAATGGCCATCAGAAAGAAGGGTAAATGGAAGGACAGACAACACAATGGCCACCAGAAAGAAGGGGAAATGGAAGGACAGACAACACAATGGCCATCAGAAAGAAGGGTAAATGGAAGGACAGAAAATACAATGGCCATCAGAAAGAGGGTAAATGGAAGGACAGACAACACAATGGCCATCAGAAAGAAGGGTAAATGGAAGGACAGACAACACAATGGCCATCAGAAAGAAGGGTAAATGGAAGGACAGACAACACAATGGCCATCAGAAAGAGGGTAAATGGAAGGACAGAAAATACAATGGCCATCAGAAAGAGGGTAAATGGAAGGACAGACAACACAATGGCCATCAGAAAGAAGAGTAAATGGAAGGACAGACAACACAATGGCCATCAGAAAGAAGGGTAAATGGAAGGACAGACAACACAATGGCCATCAGAAAGAAGAGTAAGTGGAAGGACAGACAACACAATGGCCATCAGAAAGAAGAGTAAATGGAAGGACAGACAACACAATGGCCATCAGAAAGAAGGGGAAATGGAAGGACAGACAACACAATGGCCATCAGAAAGAAGGGTAAATGGAAGGACAGACAACACAATGGCCATCAGAAAGAAGAGTAAATGGAAGGACAGACAACACAATGGCCACCAGAAAGAAGGGGAAATGGAAGGACAGACAACACAATGGCCATCAGAAAGAAGGGTAAATGGAAGGACAGAAAATACAATGGCCATCAGATAGAAGGGTAAATGGAAGGACAGACAACACAATGGCCATCAGAAAGAAGGGTAAATGGAAGGACAGACAACACAATGGCCATCAGAAAGAAGGGTAAATGGAAGGACAGACAACACAATGGCCATCAGAAAGAAGGGTAAATGGAAGGATAGACAACACAATGGCCATCAGAAAGAAGAGAAAATGGAAGGATAGACAACACAATGGCCATCAGAAAGAGGGTAAATGGAAGGACAGAAAACACAATGGCTATCAGAAAGTAGGGTAAATGGAAGGACAGACAACACAATGGCCATCAGAAAGAAGAGTAAATGGAAGGACAGACAACACAATGGCCATCAGAAAGAAGGGTAAATGGAAGGACAGACAACACAATGGCCATCAGAAAGAAGGGTAAATGGAAGGACAGACAATACAACGGCCAGCAGAAAGAGGGTAAATGGAAGGACAGACAACACAATGGCCATCAGAAAGAAGGGTAAATGGAAGGAGAGACAACACAATGGCCATCAGAAGGAAGAGTAAATGGAAGGACAGACAACACAATGGTCATCAGAAAGAAGGGTAAATGGAAGGACAGACAACACAATGGCCATCAGAAAGAAGAGTAAATGGAAGGACAGACAACACAATGGCCATCAGAAAGAAGAGTAAATGGAAGGACAGACAATACAATGGCCATCAGAAAAAAGAGTAAATGGAAGGACAGACAACACAATGGCCATCAGAAAGAAGAGTAAATGGAAGGACAGACAACACAATGGCCATCAGAAAGAAGGGGAAATGGAAGGACAGACAACACAATGGCCATCAGAAAGAAGGGTAAATGGAAGGACAGACAACACAATGGCCATCAGAAAGAAGAGTAAATGGAAGGACAGACAACACAATGGCCACCAGAAAGAAGGGGAAATGGAAGGACAGACAACACAATGGCCATCAGAAAGAAGGGTAAATGGAAGGACAGAAAATACAATGGCCATCAGAAAGAGGGTAAATGGAAGGACAGACAACCATCAGAAAGAAGGGTAAATGGAAGGACAGACAACACAATGGCCATCAGATAGAAGGGTAAATGGAAGGACAGACAACACAATGGCCATCAGAAAGAAGGGTAAATGGAAGGACAGACAACACAATGGCCATCAGAAAGAAGGGTAAATGGAAGGACAGACAACACAATGGCCATCAGAAAGAAGGGTAAATGGAAGGATAGACAACACAATGGCCATCAGAAAGAAGAGAAAATGGAAGGATAGACAACACAATGGCCATCAGAAAGAGGGTAAATGGAAGGACAGAAAACACAATGGCTATCAGAAAGTAGGGTAAATGGAAGGACAGACAACACAATGGCCATCAGAAAGAAGAGTAAATGGAAGGACAGACAACACAATGGCCATCAGAAAGAAGGGTAAATGGAAGGACAGACAACACAATGGCCATCAGAAAGAAGGGTAAATGGAAGGAGAGACAACACAATGGCCATCAGAAGGAAGAGTAAATGGAAGGACAGACAACACAATGGTCATCAGAAAGAAGGGTAAATGGAAGGACAGACAACACAATGGCCATCAGAAAGAAGAGTAAATGGAAGGACAGACAACACAATGGCCATCAGAAAGAAGAGTAAATGGAAGGACAGACAATACAATGGCCATCAGAAAGAAGGGTAAATGGAAGGACAGACAACACAATGGACATCAGATAGAAGGGTAAATGGAAGGACAGACAATACAATGGCCATCAGAAAGAAGGGTAAATGAAAGGACAGACAACACAATGGCCATCAGAAAGAAGGGTAAATGGAAGGACAGACAACACAATGGACATCAGAAATAAGAGTAAATGGAAGGACAGACAACACAATGGACATCAGAAAGAAGGGGAAATGGAAGGACAGACAATACAATGGCCATCAGAAAGAAGGGTAAATGGAAGGACAGACAATACAATGGCCATCAGAAAGAAGGGTAAATGGAAGGACAGACAATACAATGGCCATCAGAAAGAAGGGTAAATGGAAGGACAGACAATACAATGGCCATCAGATAGAAGGGTAAATGGAAGGACAGACAACACAATGGCCATCAGAAAGAAGGGGAAATGGAAGGACAGACAACACAATGGCCATCAGAAAGAAGGGGAAATGGAAGGACAGACAACACAATGGCCACCAGAAAGAAGGGGAAATGGAAGGACAGACAACACAATGGCCATCAGAAAGAAGGGTAAATGGAAGGACAGAAAATACAATGGCCATCAGAAAGAGGGTAAATGGAAGGACAGACAACACAATGGCCATCAGAAAGAAGGGTAAATGGAAGGACAGACAACACAATGGCCATCAGAAAGAAGAGTAAATGGAAGGACAGACAACACAATGGCCATCAGAAAGAAGGGTAAATGGAAGGACAGACAACACAATGGCCATCAGAAAGAAGAGTAAATGGAAGGACAGACAACACAATGGCCATCAGAAAGAAGGGGAAATGGAAGGACAGACAACACAATGGCCATCAGAAAGAAGGGTAAATGGAAGGACAGACAACACAATGGCCATCAGAAAGAAGAGTAAATGGAAGGACAGACAACACAATGGCCACCAGAAAGAAGGGGAAATGGAAGGACAGACAACACAATGGCCATCAGAAAGAAGGGTAAATGGAAGGACAGAAAATACAATGGCCATCAGAAAGAGGGTAAATGGAAGGACAGACAACCATCAGAAAGAAGAGTAAATGGAAGGACAGACAACACAATGGCCATCAGATAGAAGGGTAAATGGAAGGACAGACAACACAATGGCCATCAGAAAGAAGGGTAAATGGAAGGACAGACAACACAATGGCCATCAGAAAGAAGGGTAAATGGAAGGACAGACAACACAATGGCCATCAGAAAGAAGGGTAAATGGAAGGATAGACAACACAATGGCCATCAGAAAGAAGAGAAAATGGAAGGATAGACAACACAATGGCCATCAGAAAGAGGGTAAATGGAAGGACAGAAAACACAATGGCTATCAGAAAGTAGGGTAAATGGAAGGACAGACAACACAATGGCCATCAGAAAGAAGGGTAAATGGAAGGACAGACAACACAATGGCCATCATAAAGAAGGGTAAATGGAAGGACAGACAACACAATGGCCATCAGAAAGAAGGGTAAATGGAAGGACAGACAATACAACGGCCAGCAGAAAGAGGGTAAATGGAAGGACAGACAACACAATGGCCATCAGAAAGAAGGGTAAATGGAAGGAGAGACAACACAATGGCCATCAGAAGGAAGAGTAAATGGAAGGACAGACAACACAATGGCCATCAGAAAGAGGGTAAATGGAAGGACAGACAATACAATGGCCACCAGAAAGAAGGGTAAATGGAAGGACAGACAACACAATGGCCATCAGAAAGAAGGGTAAATGGAAGGACAGACAACACAATGGCCATCAGAAAGAAGAGTAAATGGAAGGACAGACAACACAATGGCCATCAGAAAGAAGGGTAAATGGAAGGACAGACAACACAAGGGACATCAAAAAGAAGGGTAAATGGAAGGACAGAAAATACAATGGCCATCAGAAAGAGAGTAAATGGAAGGACAGACAACACAATGGCCATCAGAAAGAAGGGTAAATTGAAGGACAGACAACACAATGGCCATCAAAAAAAGGGTAAATCGAAGGACAGACAACACAATGGCCATCAGAAAGAAGGGTAAATGGAAGGACAGACAACACAATGGCCATCAGAAAGAAGAGTAAATGGAAGGACAGAAAATACAATGGCCATCAGAAAGAAGGGTAAATGGAAGGACAGACAACACAATGACCATCAGAAAGAAGGGTAAATCGAAAGAGAGACAACACAATGGTCATCACAAAGAAGGACAGACAACAAAATGGCCATCAGAAAGAAGGGTAAATGGAAGGACAGACAACACAATGGCCATTAAGAAGAAGGGTAAATGGAAGGACAGACAATACAATGGCCATCAGAAAGAAGGGTAAATGGAAGGACAGAAAACACAATGTCCATCAGAAAGAAGGGTAAATGGAAGGACAGACAATACAATGGCCTTCAGAAAGAAGGGTAAATGGAAGGACAGACAATACAATGGTCATCAGAAAGAAGGGTAAATGGAAGGACAGAAAATACAATGGTCATCAGAAAGAAGGGTAAATGGAAGGACAGACAACACAAGCCATCAGAAAGAAGGGTAAATGGAAGGACAGACAACACAATGGCCATCAGAAAGAAGGGTAAATGGTAGGACAGACAACACAATGGCCATCAGAAAGAAGGGTAAATGGAAGGACAGACAACTCAAGCCATTAAAAAGAAGAGTAAATGGAAAGACCGACAATACAATGGCAATCAGAAAGAAGAGTAAATGGAAGGACAGACAATACAATGGCCATCAGAAAAAAGGGTAAACGGAAGGACAGACAACACAATGGCCATCAGAAAGAAGCGTAAATGGAAGGACAGACAATACAATGGCCATCAGAAAGAAGGGGAAATGGAAGGACAGACAACACAATGGCCATCAGAAAGAAGGGTAAACGGAAGGACAGACAACACAATGGCCATCAGAAAGAAGGGTAAATGGAAGGACAGACAACACAATGGCCATCAGAAAGAAGGGGAAATGGAAGGACAGACAACACAATGGCCATCAGAAAGAAGAGTAAATGGAAGGACAGACAATACAATGGCCATCAGAAAGAAGGGTAAATGGAAGGACAGACAATACAATGACCTTCAGAAAGAAGGGTAAATGGAAGGACAGACAACACAATGGCCATCAGAAAGAAGGGGAAATGGAAGGACAGACAACACAATGGCCATCAGAAAGAAGAGTAAATGGAAGGACAGACAATACAATGGCCATCAGAAAGAAGGGTAAATGGAAGGACAGACAACACAATGGCCATCAGAAAGAAGGGTAAATGGAAGGACAGACAACACAATGGCCATCAGAAAGAAGGGGAAATGGAAGGACAGACAATACAATGGCCATCAGAAAGAAGGGTAAATGGAAGGACAGACAACACAATGGCCATCAGAAAGAAGGGTAAATGGAAGGACAGACAACACAATGGCCATCAGAAAGAAGAGTAAATGGAAGGACAGACAACACAATGGCCATCAGAAAGAAGAGTAAACGGAAGGACAGACAACACAATGGCCATCAGAAAGAAGGGTAAATGGAAGGACAGACAACACAATGGCCATCAGAAAGAAGGGTAAATGGAAGGACAGACAATACAATGGCCATCAGAAAGAAGGGTAAATGGAAGGACAGACAACACAATGGCCATCAGAAAGAAGGGTAAATGGAAGTACAGACAACACAATGGCCATCAGAAAGAGGGTAAATGGAAGGACAGACATTACAATGGCCATCAGAAAGAAGGGTAAATGGAAGGACAGACAACACAATGGCCATCAGAAAGAAGGGTAAATGGAAGGACAGACAACACAATGGCCATCAGAAAGAAGGGTAAATGGAAGGACAGACAATACAATGGCCATCAGAAAGAGGGTAAATGGAAGGACAGACAACACAATGGCCATCAGAAAGAAAGGTAAATGGAAGGACAGACAACACAATGGCCATCAGAAAGAAGGGTAAATGGAAGGATAGACAACACAATGGACATCAGAAAGAAGGGTAAATGGAAGGACAGACAACACAATGGCCATCAGAAAGAAGGGTAAATGGAAGTACAGACAACACAATGGCCATCAGAAAGAGGGTAAATGGAAGGACAGACATTACAATGGCCATCAGAAAGAAGGGTAAATGGAAGGACAGACAACACAATGGCCATCAGAAAGAAGGTAAATGGAAGGACAGACAACACAATGGCCATCAGAAAGAGGGTAAATGGAAGGACAGACAACACAATGGCCATCAGAAAGAAGGGTAAATGGAAGGACAGACAACACAATGGCCATCAGAAAGAAGAGTAAATGGAAGTACAGACAACACAATGGCCATCAGAAAGAAGAGTAAATGGAAGGACAGACAATACAATGGCCATCAGAAAGAGTGTAAATGGAAGGACAGACATTACAATGGCCATCAGAAAGAAGGGTAAATGGAAGGACAGACAACACAATGGCCATCAGAAAGAAGAGTAAATGGAAGGACAGACAACACAATGGCCATCAGAAAGAAGGGTAAATGGAAGTACAGACAACACAATGGCCATCAGAAAGAGGGTAAATGGAAGGACAGACAACATAATGGCCATCAGAAAGAAGGGGAAATGGAAGGACAGACAATACAATGGCCATCAGAAAGAAGGGTAAATGGAAGGACAGACAACACAATGGCCATCAGAAAGAAGGGTAAATGGAAGGACAGACAACACAATGGCCATCAGTAAGAAGGGTAAATGGAAGGACAGACAACACAATGGCCATCAGTAAGAAGGGTAAATGGAAGGCCAGACAACACAATGGCCATCAGAAAGAAGGGTAAATGGAAGGACAGACAATACAATGGCCATCAGAAAGAAGGGTAAATGGAAGGACAGACAACACAATGGCCATCAGAAAGAAGGGTAAATGGAAGGACAGACCACACAATGGCCGTCAGAAAGAGAGACAGACAACACAAGCCATCAGAAAAAAGAGAAAAAGACAAAAACAATGGTCTACAAAACAATAAACAGAAAACGTAAGAGTGAGCAACACGACCATCCACTAAACAACTGGGGTGAACCCAAGTGGTCCTGAAGGGTCAATTTATACCCATATTATTTCGTAGTACCTGAAAACCTACGATTAAGCAACACAAACCCCACTGAATACAGGGAGTAAACTGATTGATAAGCAGTTCCGACTCCACTAGTGGCACTCATTTAAAAAATTCGGTGATAAGTTAAATGTGGGATCTGAGATAAAGACAGGCTTTATATATGTTCCTCTAGTACATGTAATAATAGTCTGAATAGAAATGTATTCTCTATAGAAAACATATCATTTACTCATGAATTTTCTGCTAACCCTTCCGGAACACCTGAATTTTGGTGAGGTTCGTGTTGCGCAATTGGTAGTTTTTTGTGTAGTGTTTAGTAGATCGTTGTTTGTCCTTTTGTACTTTTTTCTTTTGGCCATTATGTTGTCTGTCCTTCTTCAATTTACGGCCTCTGATTATCCCTTTGGTATTTTCAACGTTTTTGATAGTTTATTTCTAGGAATTGACAATAAAACCGTAGACATTGCATGCAGACATTAAGTTCAAACTAATGAAAACCACATTATTTTGCAATAAAACATGTCGTTCACACGAAGGTATTACAAAGTCTGTATGTACGACATATTATATAAGATATTGAATAATTAATAACGAAAGAAAAAGTCGGAGGCATAGTAAAACACTATACCTTCTAGATCTTACATAATCGATGGCCATAAATTGAAATAATAATAACAAAAAAAGAAATATATACTCTAGATTTTAAGATCAATCCATTAATTTTAAAATACAAAGCGACGTAGAAGGAAAAAAAACGCAGCAGAAAAAAGAAATAAAAAGTGTGTGGTATATAAAGATTAAAATGTTAGCACAGTCTATATGCACCCGGAATTTAATCTTTGTAGCATTGGTTTATAAGTTAGCATTAGTTGGCATTCTATTGTAATCAAGCTTAACACTCTAAAAATATCCATGATCTTGCAAATTCCGTTATATCTGTGTTGATACTGGTTGTCATGTTATGCTTATCATGGCGCAAATGTATTACTAAGAACATCAGTACTATCGACGTTTTCAATCATCAATCATTGTTTCAAGATTTATTTTGTGGAAGAAGCTTAAAACTGATAAAAATTACATTTAAATATGATCCGAACAATTATATGTCAATATCTTTCAAAGCAAAATGGAGGCTATTGTAAATCTTTCAATCCCGGTTTAAAATGGAGTCGAATTTATACATAGATCTAACATACTGCATGATAGCAAATTTTTCATAGCGTCAACGAACGCGAAGAACCCATGTCGGACGAACAATCAGTCTACAGAAAGTAAAAATCTGGAAGAAACCAAATGGGTTAGGTAGTTGGATTACCTAACAACTTATAGAAGCCTACCACCAATACGGCGTGGGTTCGCGCCCGGCTTTGTAAATTACAAAAAGGGTGCACTCGACTCGCAGCCGCAAGTGATAAAGTTTACCAGTTGCTTGCCCATGGTTTGCGGTTCTCCCCGGGTACTCCGGCTTCTTCCACCACTAAAACTGGTCGCCATGATATTGCTGAAAGTGGCGTTAAACACAATAAATCAAATCAAATCAACCAAATGAGTGAGAGGGCAAGTATCTTCAGAGCAATCTATGTACGTACTTATTATATTCAAGTCAATCGTAAATCAACAAACAAAACACAAGCGATTTCCGCATGAAAACGATGTTCGGTTCGTCTTTACTTCCAGTTGTTTGTAGAAGGACTCATATCTTACTTACATTATTTGTGTTTGTTTGCGTATAGTGGTGTCCAGCACATATTGCGTTGTGTTTTTCGTTGTCTTGTGTACCCTATGTTGCCAGTTTCTCTGGATTGTCCATTTTTGATTGCCTCTTTGGTATTATCTAATGGTTATTTATGCAATACATGAGTGATTGATTGGCGGTTACTTAACGTCCAACCACAAATATTTCATAGATATTTAGGAAGAGAACAAGCTCGACTGTATCTGAAACCTAGGCCATACGGGGATGCGCTCAGAAGCTCTTTTGGGTGAGCTTTGATAATCGTCACCAATACCGAGCCATTGTATCAAATAATCTGATATGTATACACCCCTACTATTCATACAAATCAGTAAAATAATTTGCTGAACACTTTTGAAGAAAAGGTGTTAAAATTGACAGAATATTTTGTACTCTATAATCATGTTTTTATTATGTTTTACTTTTTTACCCTGCACATAATAGCATGCATACATTTATGTATACAATTGGGATATGAAAACATAGATATGTAGTTTAGTGTTTTCTTGTTTCTTGAATAACCGTCAACAGATACGTTCGAAGTCAAGTAATAATTCAATAGTCTTTGGGAGCAAAGGGCCTAATGAAGATTGCCAAAATCGGCCATTATTTGATTTTCATGAACACTTTCATATCTAATTTAGTGCGCAAGATGCATTTCTGGAATAATCTTCATTAGATAGGGTCTACACAGGATAGCATTATATAGGGCCTACACAGGATAGCATTAGATAGGGCCTACACAGGATAACATTAGATAGGGCCTACACAGGATAGCATTAGATAGGGCCTACATAGGATAACATTAGATAGGGCCTACACAGGATAACATTAGATAGGGCCTACACAGGATAGCATTACATAGGGCCTACACAGGATAACATTAGATAGGGCCTACACAGAATAGCATTAGATAGGGCCTACACAGGATAGCATTATATAGGGCCTACACAGGATAGCATTAGATAGGACCTACACAGGATAACATTAGATAGGGCCTACACAGGATAACATTAGATAGGGCCTACACAGGATAACATTAGATAGGGCCTACACAGGATAGCTTTAGATAGTGCCTACACAGGATAGCATTAGATAGGGCATACACAGGATAGCATTAGATAGGGCCTACACAGGATAGCATTCGATAGGGCCTACACATGATAGCATTAGATAGGGCCTACACAGGATAGCATTAGATAGGGCCTACACAGGATAGCATTAGATAGGGCCTACACAGGATAGCATTAGATAGGACCTACACAGGATAGCATTAGATAGGGCCTACACAGGATAACATTAGATGGGGCCTACACAGGATAGCATTAGATGGGGCCTACACAGGATAGTATTAGATAGGGCCTACACAGGATAGCATTAGATAGGGCCTACACGGGATAGCATTACATAGGGCCTACACGGGATAGCATTAGATAGAGCCTACACAGGATAGCATTAGATAGGGCCTACACAGGATAGCATTAGATAGGGCCTACACAGGATAGCATTAGATAGGGCCTACACAGGATAGCATTAGATAGGGCCTACACAGGATAGCATTAGATAGGGCCTACACAGGATAACATTAGATAGGGCCTACACAGGATAGCATTAGATAGGGCCTACACAGGATAGCATTAGATAGGGCCTACACAGGATAGCATTAGATAGGGCCTACACAGGATAACATTAGATAGGGCCTACACAGGATAGCATTAGATAGGGCCTACACAGGATAGCCAAAATCAATAATGGCTGACGGAGATGAACCTTAGTTACAAAATGTCAAGATAGACGACATCAATTTTGCTATTTTCCACACATCGGAAGTAACATAACAACCGCTCCCGCGAATGGAGAGTATATTTCAGAACGCATACGTCAAGCTCGAGCTTACAGTTTGACTATTGGAAAAGTAAAGTCATCACGTTTGTCGTAGAGTTTTGTTTTCTTATTCTTTTTTCGTTGTCAATTTCAAGGTGAAAGTGAAGATAAACAGACATACAAAAGATATGAAAAAAGACGAAATTTATTACAATCAATCATCCAAATCAGTTAATAACTGAACACTAAGACTGTAAAACAGCATTTTGTAACATAAAAGTAATGTCACCGCCATGGTACCTTGTTACCAACACCAGTTATGGAAATATAGATTCCGAAGTTCATATAGGAAACATGTTTCTAATATTGTACAAATTTGTATCTCGATTACTAAGAATTTCCATTTTTGCCAATAGATGATTTTGATTAATAAATAGTTTAAATGGAGAATTGACGTTTGTTTTTAATGAATGCACATGCTATACAGTAAGCAGTGTAAAGATTGTATTTAATAAATAAAGCAAGCTACAAGCTTCATAATCAGTGAACATTATTTTTGAATTAAGCAAGATGTAGACATGAAAAAACTAACAAAAAGTTGTTGTTCTTCTCTCCGGATTATCATTGATTTCCGATTTAATTCTAAGATTATTGACAACAGAAATTTGAAAGATACAGCAATATCAATGCATTTATATTCTCCGGTTATAATAGACATGTAAAGACGTACACATTCTTGTGTTTACAACCATTGTTCCACGAAACTCTTCATTTTCTATAGATACAATTGCGATATCAGCAAGCACAAGATACGCTTCAATAACCTGGCTTTTGAATACTTTATTACAATATGAACGCTAGAATATTTGCCATTTTTATATCACGTCAGCAAAAATAAAATAAAATATGTAGATATCTAATGTAGGGTGGACGACGTACAACATGAATTCACACAACCATACTGAAAGTTAGACCAGGTTCGTTCAAAGGGTTACCTTATCCTAACATTGTTTTTCATTATGAGCACAATTACCAGCTAGTTATTTAGTTGTTCGGTTTTACCGTCTCGGTGTTGCGGAATGATGGTTATTCATGGAGACTACTGATCCATCTGCTTTTATCCGGCTATTATTTTGATATACTATTGCCATTGTTGAATCGGCGGCGGGAGATCGAACACCTAGGTATGTGTCCGGTAATTTTGATAGCAGTCCACTAGTGTAGAGTCATCTTGGTCAAAAGTCTCTCATTTGTTCTTTTTGACAATTGTGTGGCTCATTAGTTCCTATGCGTAGTGGCTACGTACAATTGTAACTAAATTCCATTCTTCTGACGCTCGCCAAATACTTGGTAAGCGTTAACGACCTGCCTCTAATGTTTACTCAGTCTTATGTGGTTTGCTTCCACTTTTTATTGAAGTGTCAGTTCAAAGCAAGGGATGAGCGGTCAATTGCATGCGTACTAGGGGTATCGATTTTCCACCATTTTTTTTATTAAATTTTTGGAACTGTTATGAGGGTGTTCTATTTCGTTTTTTTCCCATTTTATTATATATAGCCGGTAAAATCGAACTGTTTAAAATATTTGTGACACTGTCTTGAATGACATTTGCCTGCAGTTGACAATTCAAATGTCAGAATACATTAATAAAAATAATATTACGATTTTTCTATAATATTTATGAACTGGGCCGACGTTTTTGGGTTGTTAGTTTGTTTGTTCTGTTATGTTATTACCATTCCAAAGAATTAATAATGAGTTATTGGAAAATTCAAATGTAACAAAATGGCAATTTTTTAAAAATTTTCACCTTATACTAAAGTCTCCAGCTTTGATATTGTTTTTTTATCTGCCATTATATACAATACAATTGACTATTTGTTGAGCTTGCACGTGTTGAAGCACGACACGCACGATTTTTCAAAGAGTTTCAAACTGTTACAGCCAATCAATATACCATAGCCTATGAACTTAAAGGTAGATTTGATAGCAGCTATTGATATATTACTCCGCATGATCAGCATTCAGTCTATAATTAGAAATATTGTCAAACAATGCATGTTTCGAATGTCAAAGTTCTCCGTATGTCCACAGAGTACAATTATGATATAGACTTATCAATCATTTCTGTTAGTTCGGGAATTACTCTGTAATATTCTTATTGATATTGTTAATATTCATTGAAATATGATCAACTGTTCTTCACTGGAAATCCTTTTAATCACACTTTCTGAATAAATATTAAAAAAAGAAATTGAATGATGAAATCAAATGGAAACAGAAAACCATACATGCTGGTGGAATAATTTGTTTATTGATGTTGATAAAATGCTGAA
This sequence comes from Bathymodiolus brooksi, assembly GCA_963680875.1. Taxonomy (NCBI): domain Eukaryota; kingdom Metazoa; phylum Mollusca; class Bivalvia; order Mytilida; family Modiolidae; genus Bathymodiolus; species Bathymodiolus brooksi. Next base: position 93,947,372 of record OY804579.1, read on the forward strand.
ATTTGAATAAAAAACCCAATATTCAATAAAGAACTCATAAACAAGGAAAGCCAACCCATGATTTGATATTCCCTTTCCCTGATGTATGGAACACGGTAACACTTATTCTAGAAGCTAGGTGTTAGAAATTTAAAATCTACTTTGCTGTTTAGGAAATGATTCACGGAAGAGTAAAACAACTCTACAAAAAAAAATCATTGAAACATAAAACAAAAAACAGAAACTACCACACATACTGATTGATATAATTTCCATAAAAACATGTTCAAGCTCTTTTCGTATGAACAGATAGTTTACTTGGTAAGATGGTATGGGATAAAAAAATATAAAAATACAAATTGAACTTGTACGAAAATCAACTACAAGTGCGAATCATTTCTTATCGTTTTGTTTTGTTTTTCTTCGTCTTGTGTATGCTATGTTGCCACTTTTTCTGGATTATTTAATTTTGATTGCCCCTTCCGGTATTCTCTAACGTTTATTTATTTGCGACCATCAATTAGGAAAAGTAGAAAGCCAGGTCACTCACTACCGATTAAACTAATCCTGTCTCCGCACTCTCTGTACTGAATTAAGCGCAATTAGATGTTTTGCGTCGATTTTGGTTTATTTTGTTTTCTTGGTAATAGGCACAAAATAAGAAATCGACAAGGCAATTAACAAAATTTACGTATTTATGCAAATATTTGTATAAGTAATAAACAATGGAAAATATTAGGAGAATGTAGTATAGTTACCATGTCAGCTAATTGGATATGTCAGGACAAATGATGCTATAAGTATATAATAGATCTACATTCTGATCGTTCGGGATTGTTTGCATACTAATGCCTGGGTTAACGTTATGTCAAGGAAATACGAATAATTTCCGAAAACAATTGAAAATAATTATTATAACATATTTAATAATATTATGATTTATTTTTATTTTTGGCATATTGTTATAATAGTATATAATTATTATAATGGAATTATGAGAAATATTTTGATATATCTGTTAAATTTGCGAATTAAGAGCTGAATATTCAACTAGAATTAGTATACAAATCAATAAATTACATATCTTGAACCAAAAAATAATATCAAAATCCGTGATTTAAAATTATTTGGCGTTCCAATCTTCCGATTTTGAGTGTGCCTGATGAAGGTTATTGCAGAAACGCACCGAACGCACTAAATTTAAAATCTACATTTTTATTTTATTACAAGCATAAATAAGTTCAACCACACAAAACAAAATCGTTGAAAAGTTAAAAATAAAACAAATTAAAACAAGCATCAAAAACATGATCATGGATGTTCTGTCCGCTTTGAATAAAAGTAGGAAAATACAAAAGTCATCATAGGAATAAACACAAGAACACCATTGAAACACTATTATGAATTATGACTGATTCATGCCACTTTGGCTATCCTGTTTTATGGCTGCCCTTTGATTTACTTACTTCAAAAGACTTTTAAAATTATTTGACCTTCCCATCTTTTGACTTTGAGCGTACAAGATGATGCGCACTAAATTAGATGTCTACGTTCATATTAACATCATTTCAGCTATATCGTGGCGGTCACTTGTATCACAGATCAGCCACAAGTAACTGACAAAACTTTATCAAATAAAGTTATATCGAGCACACCTCTCTACGAGCGAAAATTTAACTCCCACAATTCATGACGAATTGTAATGGTTGTCCATGTAGATGTCAATCAAAGTACCCTGCGATCGCGGCCATGACAGATCCGAAGGGAAACACAATAGAGTAAGAAAGCAAAAGAACAAATGAAAGAGCGTCTCAATTTCCCACACATAAAAATAGAAATAAAAGGAGGAATGAGATCTATTTCGTTGATGCGTCCTCTCCTGTTCTATGCATGACACCCATCATGAACTTATTAATTATGTCAAAGGAGACAACGGAAGCATTGATAAATGGTAAATAGGGACCTTAACCATGGAAATTAAAGTATGGAAATTCATAATGCTCACTTGGACTGGACTGGGCATTGAACGCCACTTTCAACAAATACTATCTTCTTTATATTATACTTGCTATTGTCACATAAGATTATTTTGAGTACATCTGGCTATTATTGATGATAGGCCATTGTTACATAGCTAGATATAGATCGAATAAGTAATTCTGACCGAATTACTTTGAAGAGATTCACTTGGAATCTCCGTTGAACTGAAGCAGAATCAAAGTAGTATATCAATTATAATAGGGATGAATACTTTTATATTAAAGTACAATCATTACGCTTATCATAGATCATTGGGCCTTGATAGTATTCCAGAATATATCTTATTAGGAAACGGAGAAATTAGTTATGGTAATTTTTTACTTTCTTGTTCGATATTGTATATATACATATACAAGAAAAGCTTGACTAAACCACAGGAGTAATCAGAATCAGTAAACCAAAGAAAGATAGATAATACAAAGGCCAGAAGAAAAAGGACAAACAAAAACTAGCAATGGTCGGGTCCGTATCGTTCATCTTTTTATATTTATTGTTTTGTGTCTTTTGTTATGTTTTTACCTTCGATCAAAAGTTATTTTAGTCCTTATTGTTGCACCACATAAAATGTCGGTCAGACGAATTTTCTACAAGGACTTATAATCATAAGTACAGTTTCTTGTTTTTCGTATATCAGATAAGTCGTTGCCGCATTAACATCTTGCACGATAATTCATCTACCTGGAAGTCTTCCATAGACACTTGTTTGTTATGATTTTATACCTAACTATACGTACATAACACAAACAGTGTCAGATGAATTATCAGATATTACAATAGCAGAGATCGTTATCTCTACCATAGCACGGTACTAGGGAATGATAGCAATTTATACATTTGTTATATCTTTTGTTGTTTTATATCATTGTTATTTTACATGTAATTAGGTTTGACATTATGTAGTGTGGTCTAATAAGTGAGTTTTCTAACCTCTATGTCTAAGATTTATATAGAACCAACGTGTATTAGGGTTATTAGATTACATTAGCAGTAGTTGAATATGGAACAAGCTTTGAACATGATACTTCCCTAGATTTCAAACAAACAGCATTTATTCATATAAGGGGTACCACATCATTTATTCATATAAGGGGTACCACAGCATTTATTCATATAGGGGGTACCACAGCATTTATTCATATAAGGGGTACCACAGCTTTCATTTGATCTATGTTTATACACTTTTTCGATCAGATTTTGGAATTGTTCCGACAGTATGGTATTTTTGGTCTTAATGTTTTTGGCATAATTGCTTATTTTTACATCGATTACATTTCTTCAAAAAGATATTCCGAAAACGAGTTCATCATAAATGAAATTCCAGCCTTATACTAACCCAGATATTCTGATATAAAACTATTACTTTACTACTACAATAAACAACAAAGCTTAAGTGATACCGTTTCTCAAATATCGTGACGATTCCCAATGCAAGAAAATATACTGATTATATGAGCTACAATGTAGATGTTTGTTCATGTCCCATTTGATACTTTGGCCCCCACTCCTTTTAGACCATGTTGGAATTTGTCAGACAATTAATTAGGTATGTATTAATACATTTTAAAAGTCTCCGTACACTCCTAAATTTTGTGGTTGTTCGTGTTTTTGTTCTTTTGTTTTGCTATTGTACTGTTATTGTTTCTAGTGTTCGGATCATCCTTTTACTGGAATACCCGTTCGTACTCGTCATTTCGTGTTCCACTTCAATCTTTGCGTATTTATTTGTATACACACCACTGCATTTAATTTAAGAGAAAATAAAAATCAACAAGTTTATGTTTTTGTATAAATCCTACACCACAAATTTATTTTGTTAATAAAAATATTATAATTTGCGATTTCCGAATTAAAACAATGTCCGATTCGGTACTCCCATTTTATGTGGTGTTGTATTATTTGATTTGATTAATATATGTGTAAATATTTTTGTAACAATATATGCTGCATGTGTTTGTTTATGTATTCTGGTGACCACCCCGATTTCAACATATACAAACATTTGTGATGTGGTTTGCTGGTATTTGTTCACTTCTTGTGTAGAGATTTAAAAAAAATCAAAATGCAAATAATATATAAATGTAGTATGTTTCACGTGTTTGCTTAAGCATTGTGGGTATCACCACAATTTCCGGGTATAGTCATCTTAAACCCTGGGAATTAAAATTAATCATCGGTCAAGTCAGCTCATTCATATCGAATGTTGACATCTCTAGACAATACTCATACACCATTTAAAAATACATCAATAAAATCATTTTTGAAAATCTCGATTGCAAGTGTTATTTACAAGCAGCCAGACTGGAAATACCATGCGTAACACAGTCACTACTGCCAAGATAGACATTGTGTAGCCTACAATGTACAAACACGCTTTAACGTAATACAGTGAGTGATTGTTGTTTAACGCCAAATGAGTAATGTTTCGGCTATATCGTGGCGAGAACAAGTTAAATTCAGTGAAACGATGATGAAGATGTCCGCTTTGTACTAGACCAAAACGCTTATAGTACTAGCAGCTCACTGAAACAATTGTCCGTGGGTAGACATGTCGCTCAACTCAGACACATTATCAAGATTGTGAGCCAATCAGTCTTTGTTCTTACCCCAGAAAGGTGTGTGTCTAGTGGAGAAGCAGTAAATACCAAGTTTATAGTCTTTATTTTGGCCCAACCGGGGCACGAGCCCACAATCCCGAGCCCACGATCCATAGCATTCGAGGCGAGCTAGAAAATCCTGATATTAACTACAAGCTGTGGAATCAACTGAGAGATATATACGCCACATTCAGGTGTCGCTGGAATGTAGCAACATATAAATAGAAAGTTTATAATAGGATAATTGAAATAATCTCTTTCGCCGTAAAGTAGCGTTCTTAACCGACCCTCATTGTCCATTTCTATGTGTAGGTCAAGTTGTGGTGTAGACGTAGCTGTATCTGAATTTTTCTGTATGTCAAGTTAGATGGGATAGATGAAAACAACAAACAATATAAGTAACCAAACATTGAATTATTGAGTGACAATAATAGTGCGAAACGTGAAATCAAATGACCGGTCTAGCTTCTCTTGAGAAGCACCTGAACATGTCTGCTTCTTGCGAATAGAGGAACAAGTCAGCGAGAAACTGTGCTATAAAGACAAACTCCGACATTTAACCAATGTGAATGAATCTCGATTTTGCAATAAGAAAACAACAATACGATTTTTGTGACAGCTTACAGGAGTAATGTTGCAATGATATAATACAAATTAGTACTAGTATTTACAGTAACATGCATATCCAAAATAGGAGGGACAGTCGTTGTCGTGATCGTATGGTAGATGGATTTACATCTACCTGTGCAATCAGTGCTTATTACCACTAACGTTGTGAATTCAAATAGCGTTCATGGCGAGGTGTACTCGATACAGCATTATGTGATAAAGTTTGACAGGTCAGTGGTTTTCTCCGGGTGCTCCAGTTTCCTCTACCAATAAAACTGACCGCCACGATCTGACTAAAATACTATTGAAAGTGCCGTTAAACACCATTAACTAAGCCAAACCAACATGTATATCCATTATAGGAAATCCACATGTAATCGTACTTAAAATAATGATCAACAAAACACTACACAGGAAACTAAAGATTGAGCAACACAAACCTCACGGGGGGTGAACTCATCAGACAAAAACCTTTCATTTATTATGAAGAACATGTGTAGTGACTTAACAAAATTTGCTTAACGCAAACATACAACTTTTAAACTTTCCAAAATGATAAGGTATTGTAAAATATATGTCTTAAAAAATCTCCTGAGAGAAAGAGTTCCGCAAAAATTACTCAAACATGGTTATGTTGCTCTTAGGTTGATGTCATCGCTGCAAATATTCTATGGTCGTCATCGCGAACTGGTTGACCGTTACGAAATATCAATTTCTTAGATGGCAATGATCTTTTCCCTTTTACGTATATTTTTTTCTTTCCTCTCTCACCAACAAGACTTTGACCGTATTTAACTTTGAGTAACACTGTGGGTGTCTTATAAGAAACAGGAACTCCTAGTTTTGTGGTAGGGTCTGCCCTGATTTAACGTTGAGTAACACTGTGGGTGTCTTATAAGAAACAGGAACTCCTAGTTTTGTGGTAGGGTCTGCCCTAATTTAACGTTGAGTAACACTGTGGGTGTCTTATAAGAAACAGGAACTCCTAGTTTTGTGGTAGGGTCTGCCCTGATTTAACGTTGAGTAACACTGTGGGTGTCTTATAAGAAACAGGAACTCCCAGTTTTGTGGTAGGGTCTGCCCTGATTTAACGTTGAGTAACACTGTGGGTGTCTTATAAGAAACAGGAACTCCTAGTTTTGTGGTAGGGTCTGCCCTGATTTAACGTTGAGTAACACTGTGGGTGTCTTATAAGAAACAGGAACTCCCAGTTTTGTGGTAGGGTCTGCCCTGATTTAACGTTGAGTAACACTGTGGGTGTCTTATAAGAAACAGGAACTCCCAGTTTTGTGGTAGGGTCTGCCCTGATTTAACGTTGAGTAACACTGTGGGTGTCTTATAAGAAACAGGAACTCCCAGTTTTGTGGTAGGGTCTGCCCTGATTTAACGTTGAGTAACACTGTGTGGTGTCTTATAAGAAACAGGAACTCCTAGTTTTGTGGTAGGGTCTGCCCTGATTTAACGTTGAGTAACACTGTGTGGTGTCTTATAAGAAACAGGAACTCCCAGTTTTGTGGTAGGGTCTGCCCTGATTTAACGTTGAGTAACACTGTGGGTGTCATATAAGAAACAGGAACTCCTAGTTTTGTGGTAGGGTCTGCCCTGATTTAACGTTGAGTAACACTGTGGGTGTCATATAAGAAACAGGAACTCCCAGTTTTGTGGTAGGGTCTGCCCTGATTTAACGTTGAGTAACACTGTGGGTGTCTTATAAGAAACAGGAACTCCTAGTTTTGTGGTAGGGTCTGCCCTGATTTAACGTTGAGTAACACTGTGGGTGTCTTATAAGAAACAGGAACTCCCAGTTTTGTGGTAGGGTCTGCCCTGATTTAACGTTGAGTAACACTGTGGGTGTCTTATAAGAAACAGGAACTCCCAGTTTTGTGGTAGGGTCTGCCCTGATTTAACGTTGAGTAACACTGTGGGTGTCTTATAAGAAACAGGAACTCCCAGTTTTGTGGTAGGGTCTGCCCTGATTTAACGTTGAGTAACACTGTGTGGTGTCTTATAAGAAACAGGAACTCCTAGTTTTGTGGTAGGGTCTGCCCTGATTTAACGTTGAGTAACACTGTGTGGTGTCTTATAAGAAACAGGAACTCCCAGTTTTGTGGTAGGGTCTGCCCTGATTTAACGTTGAGTAACACTGTGGGTGTCATATAAGAAACAGGAACTCCTAGTTTTGTGGTAGGGTCTGCCCTGATTTAACGTTGAGTAACACTGTGGGTGTCATATAAGAAACAGGAACTCCTAGTTTTGTGGTAGGGTCTGCCCTGATTTAACGTTGAGTAACACTGTGGGTGTCATATAAGAAACAGGAACTCCTAGTTTTGTGGTAGGGTCTGCCCTGATTTAACGTTGAGTAACACTGTGGGTGTCATATAAGAAACAGGAACTCCCAGTTTTGTGGTAGGGTCTGCCCTGATTTAACGTTGAGTAACACTGTGGGTGTCATATAAGAAACAGGAACTCCTAGTTTTGTGGTAGGGTCTGCCCTGATTTAACGTTGAGTAACACTGTGGGTGTCATATAAGAAACAGGAACTCCTAGTTTTGTGGTAGGGTCTGCCCTGATTTAACGTTGAGTAACACTGTGGGTGTCATATAAGAAACAGGAACTCCTAGTTTTGTGGTAGGGTCTGCCCTGATTTAACGTTGAGTAACACTGTGGGTGTCATATAAGAAACAGGAACTCCTAGTTTTGTGGTAGGGTCTGCCCTGATTTAACGTTGAGTAACACTGTGGGTGTCATATAAGAAACAGGAACTCCTAGTTTTGTGGTAGGGTCTGCCCTGATTTAACGTTGAGTAACACTGTGGGTGTCATATAAGAAACAGGAACTCCTAGTTTTGTGGTAGGGTCTGCCCTGATTTAACGTTGAGTAACACTGTGGGTGTCATATAAGAAACAGGAACTCCTAGTTTTGTGGTAGGGTCTGCCCTGATTTAACGTTGAGTAACACTGTGGGTGTCATATAAGAAACAGGAACTCCTAGTTTTGTGGTAGGGTCTGCCCTGATTTAACGTTGAGTAACACTGTGGGTGTCATATAAGAAACAGGAACTCCTAGTTTTGTGGTAGGGTCTGCCCTGATTTAACGTTGAGTAACACTGTGGGTATCATATAAGAAACAGGAACTCCTAGTTTTGTGGTAGGGTCTGCCCTGATTTAACGTTGAGTAACACTGTGGGTGTCATATAAGAAACAGGAACTCCTAGTTTTGTGGTAGGGTCTGCCCTGATTTAACGTTGAGTAACACTGTGGGTGTCATATAAGAAACAGGAACTCCTAGTTTTGTGGTAGGGTCTGCCCTGATTTAACGTTGAGTAACACTGTGGGTGTCATATAAGAAACAGGAACTCCTAGTTTTGTGGTAGGGTCTGCATTATTCTTCTTTTTTAGTTTTTTTCTCTTTGTTTTAATGTTGCCTCTGTGTCTGCATTGTCTATTCTTTATTGTCCTGTCAGAATAGAAAAATCAAGGAAAAAATATGTTGACTGCCTAGCATATAACAACATCGTTTGGCCGCTGTCCAGTTACGAAAACCAGTCTAGTGCCAATAGTAAAATTATTTCAGAGAAAAAAAGTACAGGGTGAAAAAGTCAAGGTCGCTAAAAACCGTGATGATCGGGTTCATCACCTAGCTGAATTTGGCTTAAGAATTCAAGGAAAAAAATAGTTCCCGCGCAAGAAAAGAAAATATTAAAAATAAAATAAATATATATACTCAAGGATGAAATCTAAACAGAAAGTTTGGAAAGAAATATATGAAAACCTTTTAATATCGAAAGAAAATAAATAAAAAGAAATCAGAAGTAAGAAAACGAAAGAGGGTCGAAAGGTCGAGTTATGATCCCTCAAGTAGTATAAAAAGAGGAGAAATTCCAGTGTGCGGCAGTCAACAAATAAAATCAGATTCCTGCTGGACTACGTGTGTATATTTAAATATTATAGATCCCGGTATTCCCCAAAGTGACAGGACTGTGTCAAGGAAATCAGATCAATAACACCAAAACCAGTCATTGTCACAGTCCCTTCAGGTTACTCTTAAGTTTATTTTCACATCTTGCAAACACTGCATGTATTTCGATAGTATACTTAAGAAGAGTCAAATATCCCATGTTTACACTTCTGTTTGACAAAGATAAAAACATATTTAACCTCAAGCCTAAATTTCACATTTACGTTTTTGTCATTTCACAAGTTTTGTTTTAGCAACCACTTATCTCTAATAACATTAAAGATACAACTGATAATGACATGTCCGACTTGATAAATAAACGTTAGAGAATATCGAAGGGGCCATCAAAAATGGACAATCCAGAGAAACTGGCAACATAGGGTACACAATACGATGAAACACACAACACAATATGCACTGGACACCACTATGCACAAACAAACACCAATAACGTAAATAAGACATAAGCCCGCATACAAACAACCGGAGGTAAATACGAACCGAACATCGTTTTTATGGCGAAATTTGATCTTAGACGTATACCTAGATAATGACAATGAGGACCAGATACGCTCTGAACATTATGATAGCCTTGACAACTTTGATTTCCCAATAGAACATGTTGCTGTATTAAGTAGCAAATTCATTGCATTCGCTGCAGATGGGTTCTGTGTATCCAAAGCAAAGACATAGGCTGTTCTTTGTAATATGAATTTTATGTGATATATTGTCCGGTAAATTGCTTAAAAATGAGATCTAAGCTACTTTCAAGTCGTCACTTAAAACAAGTTATATGTTCACCATCTTGTCTAGAAGTAAGAAAAAATTGAAGACACCAAATGGATTTTCGGAAGCCGTAAATCGAAGAAAGACAGACATTACAATGTCCAAAAGAGAAAAGGATAACAAATGATCTACAAAACTAAAGATCGAGCAACACGAATCCCACTAAAGACCTGGGGTGAACTCAGATGCTGTGGAAGGGTAAGTAGTTCCTGCTCCACATGTGGCACCCATCATGGCTGATTATGAACTACTGCAAGTTGTCTTTTACATACAAGTAGAGCGACAATCTCCTAACACGATACACATGTTTGCAAGGGTAATTTTTGTGACTGATTTGTCCCGCACCACCAGTGGATGCTTTTTGCTACTTGTTCGCAGTAGCAGAGCCACGATATCAGGATATGTAGGTGTCCCAGTAGGTAGTCTTTCAATGTTAAAACAACGTTGATGCAACGTTCTACTTTAATTGTTTTTAATGTTCAACTGATGTGTGTAGTTCTTTAATATTTCGTCATTCTGTCTATTTCTATGATAAATTAACCATACAACACTTACTCTACCATCGTCTGGCAGTGTGGTTCTTACAATACTTTTTTCTTGGTTTCAATATCATATAATTTTATATGTGCATTATTTTTGTATTTGACTTATAAGCGGTAGTACTTTATAAGTGAAGGTCTGTCACGACGTTTGATTTCGTCCACTGTACTGGCCAGCTTGGTGCAATTTATGAAGATAGGTAAAGTGATCGCAAAAAATCCGTATGTTGACAATGGTCACATTCCATCAGCAGCTACATACGGAGTATATATCTTTCATTTAATGCAGTATTTCAGAGCTTGGGTTTTTAGTATTGTTATAAATACTGCTATAGTGACAGACGGAACCTATGAGCCGTAATGAAAGCGTAAAACATGGGGATATAATTCAAATTTAAAATCAATGGAACGGGCTAGGAAGAGAATAAATAGAGGAATAAGAGTCTACTATTACAAAAGTAACGCTAAAGTGATAACAGATGCCGACTTACAAGATGGACATAAAGCTCTATATGCAGATGATGTGCTTTTTGTACCAAATGGCAACATAATTATCTAAATGAATAAAGCCGAATGTCTGCTAACACCTATAATACTTGGATTTTTTTATACGAAAACACTCTGTTCTCTCTAATCAATCATAATAAAATTTCTCAGCAATATTTACCTACAGCAATGGCAGTGTTCATTTACAGTTTCCAGACATTTATTATTATATACTATTTGCAGAGTTGCAAACTGTTGACGTAGCAATAGTCACTGCTATAATTATTGAAATTTGACACATATTTACTATACTGGCGTGTAGGATATTCTTCATGTTGTGATGTCTGTTGATTATAATGGCTATAATTCTGTGAAAACATTTGTTTTTGCTGGGGAATTTATTTCGTGTCAACAATTACTTCTGGGAATGCCGAAATGGAAAAGTTAGTGTTATAATCTGTGTTTATTATATACTTACAATAAATTGATGTAAAATAGTGAAAATGTATAAAGATAAGGTGTCAACAAAAATGTCAAAATTTTTTTTTAATCAATGTGTGACGTAAAAGTGTCCTTGACATTTACTTCACTGAGCTTGGTGCTGCTTTGACAACTGTTTTACCTGTTTTGTTCAAGTATTGTTATAAATACTGTTATAGTGACAGCCAGAGACTTTGAGCCGTAATGAAAGCGGGAGGTTTGGCGCTTTAAAATCTGATTCAATCCACCATTTCTTTAGAAATGCCTGTACCAAGTCAGGGTCATTACGGTTTTCACAGTTTTCCGGTTGTTGACTGATTTTGTCTGTTTGTATACTTATGAGTTTTGACTTTCCCTTTGTAAGATTGTTCGGAGTTTGGTAATTTTGTTATTACCCTTATTTTAATCAGGATTTTCTTGATAGAGAGTTGCTAATAACAAAGACGCTACTGGACCAAACTGAAGTCATCACATCGAATGTTTTATGGTCGTCGTCGTGACTTGGTAATAAAAGAGTTACGGAATATTTGTTTCACAGATAAAGGTGGATATTTTCCTTTTGTCATTGTCACAACCCCGTCCTTTGTTTACGTGTTCATGACTTATTACCGGATTATTAACACGAGTAGCCTAACGGGTGTCACCAGTGGAGCAGGAACTGCGTACCCATTGGAGCACCAGAGCTCACCACAGATTTTTAGCGGGGTTTCTGGTGCTCAATCTGTATTTTTTGTGTAGTGTGTTGGACCATTGTTTGTCTTTTGTCCTTTTTCGTTTATAAATTGTATTGGCTGTCCTCCTTCGACTATTCCTTTGGTATCTTCAAACTTTTCTCAGGCTGATCTTTTTTATAACGGTTCGTGGTGCAGTAAATATAGCCCCTTTAAACATATTTTATAACATTATGAATTCCCGCTTCCAAAAGAACCTCCTATTATTCAGAATGAATTATAATAATCTGATAAAAACGCTGTTGTACAAAATAATATTTAAATATTTATAACCCTGGTAACATAAATTCAATAAATTATTATCACAACACAATGCTTAAACATAAAGTTCCCAAAATAAATGTTGGAAACTCACATTTAAAATTTATGAAATATAGTAAAATGAGGCGAATCAGGAAACAATTAAGATGACCCCAACATACAACATGCATTCATCCATTCTCGTTCTCTGTGAAGTAAGGCAAATACCCGTACATAATTATCTTGTTCGTTATTCCTTTGAGGCTGTGTTTATAATTGTTATAAATGAAATCAGCTAAAACCAATTTATGACCAGTCAAAGTTTTCTCCGACCATTCTGCTGAATTTATGATTAAATGGTCGATAAAACTCCCGCAGCGATTTTAGAGCATTCAGATTGATGTTCGGATGCTTTCTACCTTTCGAGTCATCCAGACAATGAGGTTTTTTCCCAGGTTTCTTCAAAATACATGGAAATCTTCTTGATTGATTGAAATAAAAATGCTTGTGAGTTACTAATACTGGAAGACCAAGAAACTCTTGTATTTTGGTAATTTCTGTTCCGGGATCTGTGACTAAATTTTCACCATTAACAATGTGAAACTGCTCCCTTGGAAAATATTTCAGCCATCTTTCAAAATGGTTTGAATAGATCCCGACCTTCACAATAGTTTTAGAGGTATCCACGGTCGTTTCGTTATCTTTAAACACTGTAGTTTCAAATGAATGATGTTTTGTTGATTTTGATGCTATTTGAGCAAAATCTGAAATGGCACGTGTAACGGGGTCCCTAACTACAACTATCAATTTGATATCAGCAGACATTTTGTAGATTCTCTTCGGAACATCTTTCGTTATGAAATACCCGGGTGTTTTCTCGATTGTCAGTTGTGACGATTCAGACTTTGGCATCAAGTTCCTGCAAAAGATATGTTAACAGCATATTCAGTAAAAATCAAAGTTTGTGACAATGTAAAAATAACAAATTAAGTAATATATTGAGGTACACAATGACAGGGAGTGATATTTTACTATGTTTCGCACATTTTCACAGTAATAGTTATTGTTTTTAATAAAAACAAGCATAATTCACATGTAAGTGCGGAACCGTAGCTCTTATGTTAAAAAAAAGACCATAAGAACTACGGTTCCGCAGCTAACTTCACAAGTATGCAACATTTCTTGAAAAAGGGTATACTTTACAAGTATTACAGTGCTATTTGAAACAGTCATTTCGACTTGTAGAGTGTGTTTATTCCAGATCAGATGTCGTTTATTCGAGTTCAGATGTCGTTCATTCGACTTTGGAAGTCGTTTATTCGAGTTCAGATGTCGTTCATTCGAGTTCAGATGTCGTTAATTCGACTTCAGATATCGTTCATTCGAGTTCAGATGTCGTTATTTCGACTTCAGATGTCGTTCATTCGAGTTCAGATGTCGTTAATTCGACTTCAGATGTCGTTCACTCGAGTTCAGATGTCGTTCACTCGAGTTCAGATGTCGTTAATTCGACTTCAGATGTCGTTCATTCGAGTTCAGATGTCGTTAATTCGACTTCAGATGTCGTTCATTCGACTTCAGATGTCGTTCATTCGAGGTCAGATGTCGTTAATTCGACTGCAGATGTCGCTTATTCGAGTTCAGATGTCGTTTATATGAGTTCAGATGTCGTTTATTCGAGTACAGATGTCGTTTATTCGAGTTCAGATGTCGTTCATACGAGTTCAGATGTCGTTCATTCGAGCTCAAATGTCATTAATTCGACTTCAGATGTCGTTAATTCGACTTCAGATGTCGTTCATTCGAGTTCAGATGTCGTTAATTCGACTTCAGATGTCGTTCATTCGACTTCAGATATCGTTCATTCGAGTTCAATTGTACTATAAACATGTTCAATTGTACTATAAGCATGTTCAATTGTACTATAAGCATGTTCAATTGTACTATAAGCATGGTCAATTGTAGGTTTTGTGGTTGCTAATTGTATAAAATGTTCAATCACGCCAGTTGTATAAAATGTTCAATCACGCTAATTGTATAAAATGTTCAATCACGCCAGTTATTTTACAATTTATACCAATCAGTTTTCTTGGATGTGATTATTAAAGACTAGTTGCTGTTACAAATTATTTTTTATATTATAACATGTACCTTTGACACGAAGTAATGACAACATGTTAGCTTAGGGAAGAAAAGGCAGGATGAATTATGGTTTTATTGATATGAAAGATCAAGAATATATTGAAATCAATAGAGAAATATGAAGATTCTACAATGAGCAGCTAAGTTATTATTCATAGGAAAGTGTATATATAAATTCGTCACATCTGGACCTTTAATCACTAGGAATAAAAGTACTAATATGAATTAGGCATTGACCCCGAAAAGATTTTTTTTTAGCTAAATTAAATATTGAACGTCCTTGACCAGAGATAGGAATAAAATAAAACACGTGGAAAACACTTGCATAACCGCTAAGAGGGGAGGATTGGGTCCATAAAACTAGTTTAACCCCGTCACTATTTTTTGCAGTGCCTGTACCAAGCAATTTTTTGAAGCGCCTATACAAAGCCAGGAAAGTGAGCGGTCATCACGTATATATAATATACGTCTGAAAATTAAACCAAACAGTGTTAGAATTAGATTTTAGAGTTACGGTATAACGATACTATACAAGTAAAACAATTATAAACCTCTAAAATGGTTTGTAAAACAACACCAAGTACACAAAACAAAGTGATAAAGAATTAAACACTTCGTAGAATGACAAAATTTTCGTCCCACCGAGGGACTTTATCAATGTCTAATTAAATAAAATCTCGAAACAATATGGCGACTTTTCAAATTTCAAAAAAGTTTTTGACGGTCCATGTACGGCACAAAAGAACCAGAAGATGCACATATGAAACTACATGCATAAAAGAATGGAAATCCTACATATAAATTAATAAAAGTACAATAACAATAATATAAATATACAATAGGGCTACACATTTAAATAAATGTTAAATTAGAAATAAAAATAAATATAAAAATGAGACATTATTGGTAAATGTATCAAATAGCACTGTCAAAATATTGTTGAAAACGGTATGATACCCAAACTCATTAAGAAAAAAAACGGCCCGCCACAGTGTGGTATATATCAAAGTATATATATATTCTGCTGTTTCTACTATTTTTCGATTGGATCTTGGAACTTTTCCGACAGTGTGATATTTTTATATATAATAATTAGTGTACATTAATTTGTACCAGAAGTTAATTAACAGAGAATATAAATAATTACTAGTGGTCACTTATATGTTGATTTTTATGCTTTGGTACGGTTATATACGGAACAGTGGCCGTCGTGGTCATGACCGTATGGTAGTTGGATTTACAACTTCCTGTGCAATCAGTGCCTATCCCCACTACATTTGTGAGTTCGATTCCCGCTCAGCCAAGGTGTACTCGATACAACATTATTGACAAAGCTTGTCAGTGAATTGCGACAGATCGGTGGTACTCTGGTTCCCCCCACCAATAAAACTGACCGCCACGATATAACTGAAATATTGTTGAAAGTGGCGGTAAACACCATAAACCTAAACCTACACAATATACATACTGTACTTATAATCCGTAGGCCAAAAACAAATCTTTAAAATCTTGAAATCTTAAAAAGTAGGTCAAACTATTGATCAACAAGGAAGCTCGACCTAGCTCACATCTGTCCTCCTTACGTTTTAATAACCTTAAGTATCATAAGCTTAGACTAATCTTGCATTATTCAGAGATTGTTTATTTTTTATAAATATTTGTTTTTGCATTATACAAAACACTTTGATTTTCCGCCCCATTGTCAAATTTTATTATATTATATATATTGAATACATTATTGATTTTGATATTATTAAAGAAAAAACCCCTGCTAAGAAAACTTTTAATAATATGCTTTGTTCAGTTTTAATGAGCTGAAAATTTTAAACTTTCATACAAAAGCATAATTGCATCTAGGTCGTGTATTATTTTGTCCATATAAAAATTATTAATTATCTTAATATTATAAATAAATGAACGGTCATTTTATTCATATTGTTCATTTTAGTGTTAAGATAAGTTATAATTTACCAAATGTAAAGGATTTTTATCAAACTGATTATTTTCACTAATCATTTTCATATTAATTTCAAAGAGAAATGAATGACCTTAGTTGATAGCGGAGTAGGGGGTAGAAACGTTATTGGACATTTGACAGATGGCTTTAGTGTTGCCTTCACGCACGGGATGACTGAAGGACAGACTTAATTAAGACATAACCGAATGGCTATTAGACAAGCGATCTTCAAATCAATTTTAATGAAATCGATTACTAAATGTCATTTTAACTATTAAAATCTCCTGTCAATATCACTTCTATTAATAGAATAACATCTTTTAAGCACCCGAAATACACTGTTCATGTAGAGGAATATGACAAATACACTTCCTGCATTGGAAACTAAAATCTACGTTCAGACATACAGTTTCAACATTTTAAAAATAATATACATGTACTAATTGTCTATATCTTCTATGATAAATATTATCTCAGTAAAAGTGCTTTGTAATTCTATAAATAAATAATAATACGGTGTATCTTTAGACAAAATGGACACTGGTATTTAAGCTTAACTGGTAAAGAAAACATCCCGTTTGCCTATAATCCATATCACGGTGTATTAGCTGTTTTTTAAATATTGAATTACCTAAATCTTGTTTTATTTTGTTTAATAATAAGTTCAAAATATATTCATATTGAAGGCACCAACATATATAACATTTATTTTGATAAAAACTTTATCTATTTTATTTTAAGCTTACATAGCTTACGTACCTGTACCACTCAAGGCCTTTCTCATAGTTTTTGTCAAAGAAGTGTGGCTCGGGGCCAGTGGCTTTGACATCAGGGTGAGCCCTAAGAAATTCCAACAAGGCCCTTGTTCCTCCTTTTTTGACACCAATAATAATCGCTTTTGGGAGTCTTTTCTCAGGAAATGCATTTTGGTTTTGGTGATGATTTAAGTGTGTATTATACGTCGCCTCGTGTTTCTCCCCATCATTATTAGTAAACAAGTGAAATGCTTTACCCACATTTTTGTTTATTTTTGAATTTAAATCCTTTTTAAACTCTGTTGAAAGTTCTAGATCATATGAGTGTTGTAGATTTCTGTTGTGGCGCCTGTTGGTCAAATCTGTTAATTCGACATTTTCAAAGTCATCGTGCAGAGAAATCGGAGAATTTTCAAAATACTCCTTTTGCCTAAGATAACCATTTATAAGTAATATCACACATAATGCACAAATTAATCCTAAATACAACTTTGTTTTTCGAACGATCCCTAAAATTAATCGTGAATGGACTTTTCTCATGGCATTTCATTTCATTTTGTGTTTAATCCGAAAATAAATCTTTAAAAAGTTCCCGATTTAGTCATGTCACCATTTTGTCACTATGCAAATCGGCTTATCTTGAAACGATGTCTTTATATAATGAAAATTAGCTTATTTTGTAAATCACTACACACTGTTATAACTGCGATAAAGTAAACACAGATTCAGTATATAGGGTGTGTATTGATTCGCCGCACTCGCTTTTGATTGGTGTTCGTCAAAAAGAAGGCTGCACCTCGGAATCAATGAACGGAAAAGTGTTTAATGTAAAATGTTAGAGGACTATCATATTTATGTATCCTGAACTTCGGAATCAATGAACGGAAAAGTGTTTAATGTACAATGTTAGAGGACTATCATATTTTTGTATCCTGACTGTGAATGTGTTTTAATACCCACATGTTTTTATAGACTAGATATAGAAATATGATTGAATAGTGTCTTATTATCTACACGTAACTATGAATGACAAACAACACGGTGTTATCTACCACTGTGAATCTTTAACACGCGAAAGTTCACGGTAACCTTAACCAGTTGTGGTAACTTTGTTCGTTTTTTCTAATTTAGATATTGAATCATCGAATTCTTTTAGAACATATTATTTCCTGTTTTGATGCACGATATGCCGAACATTCCCTTAATTTGTGTTCTTTAGTACTTGGTCCTAAATAAAGTAAATTAAAATTTTACACGTAGAAAATAGTGTTAACATGCAATATTCACATCAATAGATTAAAAAACAGATACCGGATATATTGTTTTTCATTTAGTCTTAAATTAATCACGGAAAAATTACTACTCATTGTTTACTGTAACACGTGCAATGCTCTGTTTTCAAATATTAGGATACATAATTGTACGAGTTTCAATATGTAAATTTGTTTATTTTATATAATTATTTTCTATATTTTTATTTTTTATATATATATTAAAAAAAAAAAACAAAAACAAAAAAAAAACAGGAACACAAATAAACAAACAAATTGTGCTGACAAACAAGAGGTTTGACTGCCTTGTGATTCGTATGTATGATTGCGTTGGCTATAATATTGTGAGCCGTTTCAAAGCAAATTAGTATTTCAATGAACAACATCACCGTATTTAGAATTTGTATTATTTTGGAGGAGGGGGTGGGAGTGAATGGGCGTTTGGTATTTTGTATGTCTAATGTGTGTTTAAATTATAAATTGTTTTGTGCAATGAATTCCAGTCTTTTGATTTTCTCCTTTCTTAATAGACATGGCAATAATGAGTTAAGTTTAAAAATAACCCCAGGACATTATTTAAATCTTAAGCAGTCGAAAATTCTTTTGGTGTGATCGTAAATTGAGTCAGGTGTACCAGTGCATCAAGCTATGCACTTTTTAATAATTTAATGACCTTTTTATAGTTTTAGCTGTTTCATTTTTGTAAGGTAGAAAGAACATGAATCCATTAAACCATTTTCTGCCTTCTAGTTTCTATTGCATTCTGGGATATACTTTTTAATTTATTCTGAACTTGGTTGGAACATAAATATAATATATTATTATGGAGCTCCGAAATGACTCCATCCTTTGCATGTGAGGTCTGGGACAATTGTGGTGTCTCTAATTCGTGCAAATTGGAGAGACTACAGTTGGAGGCAGCTAGAATTATCACTGGACTTCCAATCTTTACCAACACAGAATATCTACCCAGGTATATAGAGAAACTGGCTGGGAGAGATTGGAAGAGAGAAGAACTAGGAGAAAGCTCCAATTATTCTATAATATCCAAAACGGTAGCACACCCCCCATATTTACTCGATCATATCCCCCCAACAATCCAAAGTAGGACTATTTATCCTCTTCGAAATGGCAACGATATTATTGTTCCATTCTGTAGACTTTCTTTGACCAGAGATTTTTTCGTCCCAGCTACAGTAAGGGAATGGAATAGCCTTAATCTTTCAGTGCGTAATCTTGACACATTATCTAAATTTAAAAAGGCAATCCGCAGTTCAATCTCAATGCCAATTCCGAGACACTATTCTTATGGTCCTATAAAACTGAATATAATTTTAACACAGCTTCGTTGCAATGCATCCTTCTTGAATTACGATTGATGTAAAGTGAAAATTTTATCAAATGCTCCCTGTAACTGTGGTGCACCATGTGAAAATTCTCACCATTTCTTTTTTGATTGTGATAAATATACAGATAATAGGGAAATATTATTTGATAGTCTTAATTGGCTACCTTCTAACATTAATATTGATGTAAAGCTACTGACAAAAGGAAGTGATTTCCTAACATATCAAGAAAATACAACTATTTTTAAACATGCTTTTAAATATATTAAAGACTCCAAAAGATTTACAAATTGTCTAAATGATCTAAAGAACCAACACACATCTCCAAAGGTATTTATTCTCCTTTCCTTTCTTTCGTATATTGTCTTTACCTTTGTTTTTGTATATAATCATTCTGTGTTTATTTATCTCTATGCATATCATATACATATTATATCATTTCATTGCGTATGCTAATACATATTGTAAAAAATTGTATTCGGGAGAATACTTCATAAGTTGGAAAAACTTGTGTCCGATCCCTATTTGTTATATTTAGCAAATAAAAATATGTTTAAACTAAACTCCGTCCTTTTTTGCGTGAAATTTGAATGCTCTTAAAATACTGTAATAACTGAGTATTTCTAACAAACATTTTGTTAATTATAATATACGATTTACCATATGAAAGCAGGAAAAGCATTGCATAATTTGACTTCTACAGTTTAAAGTTATTTTTTCATGCATGACATAATTTAAAGAAAACCCAGATTTTTTTTACTACTTTTTCAAGTTTCATGCAATATTTTTCTGTAAACGAATTCTCACTGAACCTCATCTCCTCCTCCCGAAAAAAAAAATGAAATAATAATAATGATAATTATAATAATCTGAAATAGACTTTAAAATATATATCATGCACATAAATATGAAAAAGGTTGATGAAAACAGACAATCTCAGTTTTAATCTCACAACATGGAATCTTCAGCACTTGAATGTTACTATCAATATTGTATTTTTGAAAATTAATACTCCCAACCCTAACCCCGCAATAAAGTACCCGGAGAAACATCGGACCTGTCAGAAGTCACTGACAAACTTTATCACATAAAGCAAAAATATTAAAAAAGAAATTTTTATTATTGATATTTGGACAATGAGTTTATCGCTTTTTAAATAGGATAATGCAGAATTCCCACTTATTACAGTACGATTCAATGAATATTATTATTTACAGGTACCTTTACACGATGGACAGCAGGCCCACAAGAAACCCCTTCCGATGCAGTTGCCTCTGAACAGAGATGTATTACAATCCAATATGCATTTCATTAAAAAAAATATTCAGTAATAATGAAAAAATGATCCGTCATCACCACTTAGTTTCTGGACGGAATTTAACAGGTTTTGCGCGGAAGTTAACAACTACTGTTGTTGAATATTTTATTTCATATGATGTATTTGTAAGAATGACATTTTGGTCACAGTTACCATTTTGGAATTCATGAAGACAGTTATGATTTTGAAAGTTCGATTTGAATATACCAGTTTAGACACGATGAATGTGTTCATATCGTGAGCGAACATATATGAATATGGTTACTCCGTTTCCGAATTTGGACGCGAACACCAAGTAGTAGTGACGTATGACAAATAAAAATAAAGGGATACACCGCAGAAAGTCGACAAGGGCTGCCTCCTGTACCAATTTTATTGCAATCATGTTTAACTCGAAAATCATCACTGATAGAAGAAATCTGCAGAAATACTACCTGGGACCCATAGCACAGTCAATTAAAAGTATAAAATGGAATCATAATTAGACGAATAACAAAAATTGTGCATGTTAAACTTCGGAATTCGGGCACTATTCAGCTCCACATCCAAAAACATAAAATATCCTTTGTGGAACCTTGTGGCCTCTTGTTTGCAAATCGGTATGACTACAACCCCAAAGATAAGTACCAAGCTTTATTCTGTGTCAATGATCATTATGTAAATACATCAGAATGATTGGTCAACCAAAACAAAAGTTATTGCACAGAAACTATTGCGTCTATAAAAACGGACGACAACGACAGACCCATAACATTATACGACCTCAAAAAAAAACAAATTGCGATCGTATTATTACTCTGAAGAATTTTAGATAACATGTGATTATTTGTCTCTAGACAGTTATCAGACAGTAAACATTGACACACAGTTTTGCTACTCTGTGGTTCAATTCTGCCATTTGAAAAACAAATTATTTGACTGAAAAAAAAAGAAGATATTTTGAGTAATTAATTGCCAAAATTAATGTCAGTAAATCGATTTCAATCACATCTTTTCATAATTAAACTATTGTTATGCATGTTATACAAGCTTAACATTTTGATTTATTGTATCTCTGTAATTCAATAACAAAACTGTCAAAAAATTGGTGTTTAAATTTGGTAAAATTTACAAAATTTTAAAGCTTTAGAAACAGTTTGATATTCTCTAAACAGAAAAATCAAAGGAAGATTGTTCTATTTCATTTTTGACAGGCAGGTAATTTAAGTTGATTATGGTATGCAAACAATTGTGTTGACAGGTGAAATGATTAGAAAAGCGTACCAAGGTTGATTTCAGGAGATAAACTACTAAAATCTTTAGGCCTGAATTAACATTCACACACATATATAACTATATGAAATACTTGAAAGGTCAATTACCAACCTTAATTGCATATTGACATAAATAAAAATTCCATGATTAACAACAAACAAGAGGCTCCCAGGAGTTTGTAATTGCTCACCTGGTTCTCAATTTGACTTATAAATTTAATAGAGCAAATTCATCTGATTATATTTGTCAGTTAAGGAAATTTCTACTTATATTGATGACAGCCATCTTGGATGGAGGGTGGGGATGTCACACATTATTTTGAAAGTGGATAAACCAAAGATAATTCCAAATCAAGGCTGAAAGAAGAAAAAAATCACAATACATGTACAAGATAGGTTGAACAACTCGTTGTCGTACAGCTTCATTTGAGCTCATTTTTACTTACAATAAAGAAGTAATAATAAATTATATTTTAGTAACAGCAGCCATCTTGATTGGAGGGCAGTGCTGTCGGACACAATATTGAAAGCGAAGAACACAAGGAATATCACACCCAAATTTGGTTAAATTTGATTCTGTGGGTTCTGAGGATTAGTTTTTAATATGATCATTTATCAAGATATGCAGAATTTGCATAATTGGTATAAATCGAACTGAAAGAAAAAATTACTGAAAAAAATATTCAACTACTCATTGCTATGTACCTTAAGTTTATATTTAGGCTCATTTTTGACTTATAGTAAAGAAACAATAGAGAATTAAAGAAATTTCTATTTCTAGTAACGGCCGCCATCTTGAATGGAGGACGGGATTGTCTGACCCATCTTTGAAAGGGGACCGCTCAAGGACAATCACAGCCAAGTTTCGTTTAATATGATCAGTGGTTTCAGAGAAGATCTAAATGTTAAAATTTATGAAGACCGACGGACGGACGCCAAGTGATGGCTAAAGCTCACATGACATATGGCCATGCAGGTGAGCTAAAAATTATTTAAAAAAAAAAATAAAGCTAATTCATGATGATCCTATATATCATATCAATAATAATAATAAAAAAATAAGAACAAAAGGGGCAAAATGATTTTAATTTATAATAAAAACCCAGAGAAATAATGCGTCATTTCATACTTTGAAACGGTCGGAGTTTTTAAATTACAGTGTTTATAAGATTAGCTGACCAGAATTTGATAATGTTACTTAAGGTCCCGCAGTAACGGGTGATAAAAGTCATAAACATAAAGATTATCTGTTTAAAGTTAAAACCACGTATATACAAACTATAGTGACTGTCTGACAATAGTTTTGAGATTTGAATTGTGCGCTTTATTGCAGGTCGAAACGACATAGTGGTAGATAGGACAGATTGAAAAAAAAAAAAAAAAATACAACTTAGTTCCAAGATCCAATAGAAAAATCGTTGAATTTAGACACAAAATCGATACCCCGAAAACACATATACATGTAGCGTAGGTACATACATGGTGATCTTTCTTACCTAAGGTACAAGTCTAATACACCATGTGCTGAGCTGATCCCAAGCATGTACCTCACTGGTGAAAACACATATACATGTAGCGTAGGTACATACATGGTGATATTTCTTACCTAAGGTACAAGTCTAATACACCATGCGCTGAGCTGGTCCCAAGCCTGTACCTGACTGGTGAAAACACATATACATGTAGCGTAGGTACATACACGGTGATCTTTCTTACCTAAGGTACAAGTCTAATACACCATGCGCTGAGCTGATCCCAAGCATGTACCTCACTGGTGAAAACACATATACATGTAGCGTAGGTACATACACGATGATCTTTCTTACCTAAGGTACAAGTCTAATACACCATGTACTGAGCTGATCCCTGTACCTCACTGGTGAAAACACTTATACATGTAGCGTAGGTACATACACGGTGATCTTTCTTACCTAAGGTACAAGTCTAATACACCATGCGCTGAGCTGATCCCAAGCATGTACCTCACTGGTGAAAACACATATACATGTAGCGTAGGTACATACACGATGATCTTTCTTACCTAAGGTACAAGTCTAATACACCATGTACTGAGCTGATCCCTGTACCTCACTGGTGAAAACACATATACATGTAGCGTAGGTACATACATGGTGATCTTTCTTACCTAAGGTACAAGTCTAATACACCATGCACTGAGCTGATCCCAAGCCTGTACCTCACTGGTGAAAACACATATACATGTAGCGTAGGTACATACACGGTGATCTTTCTTACCTAAGGTACAAGTCTAATACACCATGCACTGAGCTGATCCCAAGCCTGTACCTCACTGGTGAAAACACATATACATGTAGCGTAGGTACATACACGGTGATCTTTCTTACCTAAGGTACAAGTCTAATACACCATGCACTGAGCTGATCCCTGTACCTCACTGATGAAAACACATATACATGTAGCGTAGGTACATACACGATGATCTTTCTTACCTAAGGTACAAGTCTAATACACCATGCACTGAGCTGATCCCTGTACCTCACTGGTGAAAATACATATACATGTAGCGTAGGTACATACACGTGATCTTTCTTACCTAAGGTACAAGTCTAATACACCATGCACTGAGCTGATCCCAAGCCTGTACCTCACTGGTGAAAACACATATACATGTAGCGTAGGTACATACACGGTGATCTTTCTTACCTAAGGTACAAGTCTAATACACCATGTGCTGAGCTGATCCCTGTACCTCACTGGTGAAAACACATATACATGTAGCGTAGGTACATACACGATGATCTTTCTTACCTAAGGTACAAGTCTAATACACCATGTGCTGAGCTGATCCCAAGCCTGTACCTCACTGGTGAAAACACATATACATGTAGCGTAGGTACATACATGGTGATCTTTCTTACCTAAGGTACAAGTCTAATACACCATGCACTGAGCTGATCCCAAGCCTGTACCTCACTGGTGAAAACACATATACATGTAGCGTAGGTACATACATGGTGATCTTTCTTACCTAAGGTACAAGTCTAATACACCATGTGCTGAGCTGATCCCAAGCCTGTACCTCACTGGTGAAAACACATATACATGTAGCGTAGGTACATACACGGTGATCTTTCTTACCTAAGGTACAAGTCTAATACACCATGCGCTGAGCTGATCCCAAGCCTGTACCTCACTGGTGAAAACACATATAGATGTAGCGTAGGTACATACATGGTGATCTTTCTTACCTAAGGTACAAGTCTAATACACCATGCGCTGAGCTGATCCCAAGCCTGTACCTCACTGGTGAAAGCACATATAGATGTAGCGTAGGTACATACATGGTGATCTTTCTTACCTAAGGTACAAGTCTAATACACCATGTGCTGAACTGATCCCTGTACCTCACTGGTGGAAGCACATATACATGTAGCGTAGGTACATACACGGTGATCTTTCTTACCTAAGGTACAAGTCTAATACACCATGCACTGAGCTGATCCCTGTACCTCACTGGTGAAAACACATATACATGTAGCGTAGGTACATACATGGTGATCTTTCTTACCTAAGGTACAAGCCTAATACACCATGCACTGAGCTGATCCCAAGCCTGTACCTCACTGGTGAAAACACATATACATGTAGCGTAGGTACATACATGGTGATCTTTCTTACCTAAGGTACAAGTCTAATACACCATGCGCTGAGCTGATCCGAAGCCTGTACCTCACTGGTGAAAACACATATACATGTAGCGTAGGTACATACATGGTGATCTTTCTTACCTAAGGTACAAGTCTAATACACCATGTGCTGAGCTGATCCCTGTACCTCACTGGTGAAAGCACATATAGATGTAGCGTAGGTACATACATGGTGATCTTTCTTACCTAAGGTACAAGTCTAATACGCCATGTGCTGAGCTGATCCCTGTACCTCACTGGTGAAAGCACATATAGATGTAGCGTAGGTACATACACGATGATCTTTCTTACCTAAGGTACAAGTCTAATACACCATGTGCTGAGCTGATCCCTGTACCTCACTGGTGAAAACACATATAGATGTAGCGTAGGTACATACACGATGATCTTTCTTACCTAAGGTACAAGTCTAATACACCATGTGCTGAGCTGATCCCTGTACCTCACTGGTGAAAACACATATACATGTAGCGTAGGTACATACATGGTGATCTTTCTTACCTAAGGTACAAGTCTAATACACCATGCGCTGACCTGATCCCAAGCATGTACCTCACTGGTGAAAACACATATACATGTAGCGTAGGTACATACACGGTGATCTTTCTTACCTAAGGTACAAGTCTAATACACCATGTGCTGAGCTGATCCCAAGCCTGTACCTCACTGATGAAAACACATATAGATGTAGCGTAGGTACATACACGATGATCTTTCTTACCTAAGGTACAAGTCTAATACACCATGCACTGAGCTGATCCCTGTACCTCACTGGTGAAAACACATATACATGTAGCGTAGGTACATACACGATGATCTTTCTTACCTAAGGTACAAGTCTAATACACCATGAGCTGAGCTGATCCCAAGCATGTACCTCACTGGTGAAAACACATATACATGTAGCGTAGGTACATACACGATGATCTTTCTTACCTAAGGTACAAGTCTAATACACCATGCACTGAGCTGATCCCAAGCATATACCTCACTGGTGAAAACACATATACATGTAGCGTAGGTACATACACGATGATCTTTCTTACCTAAGGTACAAGTCTAATACACCATGCGCTGAGCTGATCCCTGTACCTCACTGGTGAAAACACATATACATGTAGCGTAGGTACATACACGGTGATCTTTCTTACCTAAGGTACAAGTCTAATACACCATGTGCTGAGCTGATCCCAAGCCTGTACCTCACTGGTGAAAACACATATACATGTAGCGTAGGTACATACACGATGATCTTTCTTACCTAAGGTACAAGTCTAATACACCATGTGCTGAGCTGATCCCAAGCCTGTACCTCACTGGTGAAGACACATATACATGTAGCGTAGGTACATACACGATGATCTTTCTTACCTAAGGTACAAGTCTAATACACCATGTGCTGAGATGATCCCTGTACCTCACTGGTGAAAACACATATACATGTAGCGTAGGTACATACATGGTGATCTTTCTTACCTAAGGTACAAGTCTAATACACCATGCGCTGAGCTGATCCCTGTACCTCACTGGTGAAGACACATATACATGTAGCGTAGGTACATACACGATGATCTTTCTTACCTAAGGTACAAGTCTAATACACCATGCACTGAGCTGATCCCAAGCCTGTACCTCACTGGTGAAAACACATATACATGTAGCGTAGGTACATACACGGTGATCTTTCCTACCTAAGGTACAAGTCTAATACACCATGCCCTGAGCTGATACCAAGCCTGTACCTCACTGGTGAAAACACATATACATGTAGCGTAGGTACATACATGGTGATCTTTCTTACCTAAGGTACAAGTCTAATACACCATGCACTGAGCTGATCCCAAGCCTGTACCTCACTGGTGAAAACACATATAGATGTAGCGTAGGTACATACACGGTGATCTTTCTTACCTAAGGTACAAGTCTAATACACCATGTGCTGAGCTGATCCCTGTACCTCACTGGTGAAAGCACATATACATGTAGCGTAGGTACATACACGATGATCTTTCTTACCTAAGGTACAAGTCTAATACACCATGTGCTGAGCTGATCCCTGTACCTCACTGGTGAAAGCACATATAGATGTAGCGTAGGTACATACACGATGATCTTTCTTACCTAAGGTACAAGTCTAATACACCATGGGCTGAGCTGATCCCTGTACCTCACTGGTGAAAACACATATAGATGTAGCGTAGGTACATACACGATGATCTTTCTTACCTAAGGTACAAGTCTAATACACCATGTGCTGAACTGATCCCTGTACCTCACTGGTGAAAACACATATACATGTAGCGTAGGTACATACACGGTGATCTTTCTTACCTAAGGTACAAGTCTAATACACCATGTGCTGAGCTGATCCCAAGCCTGTACCTCACTGATGAAAACACATATACATGTAGCGTAGGTACATACACGATGATCTTTCTTACCTAAGGTACAAGTCTAATACACCATGCACTGAGCTGATCCCTGTACCTCACTGGTGAAAACACATATACATGTAGCGTAGGTACATACACGATGATCTTTCTTACCTAAGGTACAAGTCTAATACACCATGCGCTGAGCTGATCCCAAGCATGTACCTCACTGGTGAAAACACATATACATGTAGCGTAGGTACATACACGATGATCTTTCTTACCTAAGGTACAAGTCTAATACACCATGCACTGAGCAGATCCCAAGCATGTACCTCACTGGTGAAAACACATATACATGTAGCGTAGGTACATACACGGTGATCTTTCTTACCTAAGGTACAAGCCTAATACACCATGCACTGAGCTGATCCCAAGCCTGTACCTCACTGGTGAAAACACATATACATGTAGCGTAGGTACATACATGGTGATCTTTCTTACCTAAGGTACAAGTCTAATACACCATGTGCTGAGCTGATCCCTGTACCTCACTGGTGAAAGCACTTATAGATGTAGCGTAGGTACATACACGATGATCTTTCTTACCTAAGGTACAAGTCTAATACACCATGTGCTGAGCTGATCCCTGTACCTCACTGGTGAAAGCACATATAGATGTAGCGTAGGTACATACACGATGATCTTTCTTACCTAAGGTACACGTCTAATACACCATGTGCTGAGCTGATTCCTGTACCTCACTGGTGAAAGCACATATAGATGTAGCGTAGGTACATACACGATGATCTTTCTTACCTAAGGTACAAGTCTAATACACCATGTGTTGAGCTGATCCCTGTACCTCACTGGTGAAAACACATATAGATGTAGCGTAGGTACATACACGATGATCTTTCTTACCTAAGGTACAAGTCTAATACACCATGTGCTGAGCTGATCCCTGTACCTCACTGGTGAAAACACATATACATGTAGCGTAGGTACATACATGGTGATCTTTCTTACCTAAGGTACAAGTCTAATACACCATGCGCTGACCTGATCCCAAGCATGTACCTCACTGGTGAAAACACATATACATGTAGCGTAGGTACATACACGGTGATCTTTCTTACCTAAGGTACAAGTCTAATACACCATGTGCTGAGCTGATCCCAAGCCTGTACCTCACTGATGAAAACACATATAGATGTAGCGTAGGTACATACACGATGATCTTTCTTACCTAAGGTACAAGTCTAATACACCATGCACTGAGCTGATCCCTGTACCTCACTGGTGAAAACACATATACATGTAGCGTAGGTACATACACGATGATCTTTCTTACCTAAGGTACAAGTCTAATACACCATGAGCTGAGCTGATCCCAAGCATGTACCTCACTGGTGAAAACACATATACATGTAGCGTAGGTACATACACGATGATCTTTCTTACCTAAGGTACAAGTCTAATACACCATGCACTGAGCTGATCCCAAGCATATACCTCACTGGTGAAAACACATATACATGTAGCGTAGGTACATACACGATGATCTTTCTTACCTAAGGTACAAGTCTAATACACCATGCGCTGAGCTGATCCCTGTACCTCACTGGTGAAAACACATATACATGTAGCGTAGGTACATACACGATGATCTTTCTTACCTAAGGTACAAGTCTAATACACCATGAGCTGAGCTGATCCCAAGCATGTACCTCACTGGTGAAAACACATATACATGTAGCGTAGGTACATACACGATGATCTTTCTTACCTAAGGTACAAGTCTAATACACCATGCACTGAGCTGATCCCAAGCATATACCTCACTGGTGAAAACACATATACATGTAGCGTAGGTACATACACGATGATCTTTCTTACCTAAGGTACAAGTCTAATACACCATGCGCTGAGCTGATCCCTGTACCTCACTGGTGAAAACACATATACATGTAGCGTAGGTACATACACGGTGATCTTTCTTACCTAAGGTACAAGTCTAATACACCATGTGCTGAGCTGATCCCAAGCCTGTACCTCACTGGTGAAAACACATATACATGTAGCGTAGGTACATACACGATGATCTTTCTTACCTAAGGTACAAGTCTAATACACCATGTGCTGAGCTGATCCCAAGCCTGTACCTCACTGGTGAAGACACATATACATGTAGCGTAGGTACATACACGATGATCTTTCTTACCTAAGGTACAAGTCTAATACACCATGTGCTGAGATGATCCCTGTACCTCACTGGTGAAAACACATATACATGTAGCGTAGGTACATACATGGTGATCTTTCTTACCTAAGGTACAAGTCTAATACACCATGCGCTGAGCTGATCCCTGTACCTCACTGGTGAAGACACATATACATGTAGCGTAGGTACATACACGATGATCTTTCTTACCTAAGGTACAAGTCTAATACACCATGCACTGAGCTGATCCCAAGCCTGTACCTCACTGGTGAAAACACATATACATGTAGCGTAGGTACATACACGGTGATCTTTCCTACCTAAGGTACAAGTCTAATACACCATGCCCTGAGCTGATCCCAAGCCTGTACCTCACTGGTGAAAACACATATACATGTAGCGTAGGTACATACACGGTGATCTTTCTTACCTAAGGTACAAGTCTAATACACCATGCACTGAGCTGATCCCAAGCCTGTACCTCACTGGTGAAAACACATATAGATGTAGCGTAGGTACATACACGGTGATCTTTCTTACCTAAGGTACAAGTCTAATACACCATGTGCTGAGCTGATCCCTGTACCTCACTGGTGAAAGCACATATACATGTAGCGTAGGTACATACACGATGATCTTTCTTACCTAAGGTACAAGTCTAATACACCATGTGCTGAGCTGATCCCTGTACCTCACTGGTGAAAGCACATATAGATGTAGCGTAGGTACATACACGATGATCTTTCTTACCTAAGGTACAAGTCTAATACACCATGGGCTGAGCTGATCCCTGTACCTCACTGGTGAAAACACATATAGATGTAGCGTAGGTACATACACGATGATCTTTCTTACCTAAGGTACAAGTCTAATACACCATGTGCTGAACTGATCCCTGTACCTCACTGGTGAAAACACATATACATGTAGCGTAGGTACATACACGGTGAT
Organism: Bathymodiolus brooksi; assembly: GCA_963680875.1. Taxonomy (NCBI): domain Eukaryota; kingdom Metazoa; phylum Mollusca; class Bivalvia; order Mytilida; family Modiolidae; genus Bathymodiolus; species Bathymodiolus brooksi. The sequence goes on from OY804579.1 coordinate 93,979,090, forward strand.
CTTTCTTACCTAAGGTACAAGTCTAATACACCATGTGCTGAGCTGATCCCAAGCCTGTACCTCACTGATGAAAACACATATACATGTAGCGTAGGTACATACACGATGATCTTTCTTACCTAAGGTACAAGTCTAATACACCATGCACTGAGCTGATCCCTGTACCTCACTGGTGAAAACACATATACATGTAGCGTAGGTACATACACGATGATCTTTCTTACCTAAGGTACAAGTCTAATACACCATGCGCTGAGCTGATCCCAAGCATGTACCTCACTGGTGAAAACACATATACATGTAGCGTAGGTACATACACGATGATCTTTCTTACCTAAGGTACAAGTCTAATACACCATGCACTGAGCAGATCCCAAGCATGTACCTCACTGGTGAAAACACATATACATGTAGCGTAGGTACATACACGGTGATCTTTCTTACCTAAGGTACAAGCCTAATACACCATGCACTGAGCTGATCCCAAGCCTGTACCTCACTGGTGAAAACACATATACATGTAGCGTAGGTACATACATGGTGATCTTTCTTACCTAAGGTACAAGTCTAATACACCATGTGCTGAGCTGATCCCTGTACCTCACTGGTGAAAGCACTTATAGATGTAGCGTAGGTACATACACGATGATCTTTCTTACCTAAGGTACAAGTCTAATACACCATGTGCTGAGCTGATCCCTGTACCTCACTGGTGAAAGCACATATAGATGTAGCGTAGGTACATACACGATGATCTTTCTTACCTAAGGTACACGTCTAATACACCATGTGCTGAGCTGATCCCTGTACCTCACTGGTGAAAGCACATATAGATGTAGCGTAGGTACATACACGATGATCTTTCTTACCTAAGGTACAAGTCTAATACACCATGTGCTGAGCTGATCCCTGTACCTCACTGGTGAAAACACATATAGATGTAGCGTAGGTACATACACGATGATCTTTCTTACCTAAGGTACAAGTCTAATACACCATGTGCTGAGCTGATCCCTGTACCTCACTGGTGAAAACACATATACATGTAGCGTAGGTACATACATGGTGATCTTTCTTACCTAAGGTACAAGTCTAATACACCATGCGCTGACCTGATCCCAAGCATGTACCTCACTGGTGAAAACACATATACATGTAGCGTAGGTACATACACGGTGATCTTTCTTACCTAAGGTACAAGTCTAATACACCATGTGCTGAGCTGATCCCAAGCCTGTACCTCACTGATGAAAACACATATAGATGTAGCGTAGGTACATACACGATGATCTTTCTTACCTAAGGTACAAGTCTAATACACCATGCACTGAGCTGATCCCTGTACCTCACTGGTGAAAACACATATACATGTAGCGTAGGTACATACACGATGATCTTTCTTACCTAAGGTACAAGTCTAATACACCATGAGCTGAGCTGATCCCAAGCATGTACCTCACTGGTGAAAACACATATACATGTAGCGTAGGTACATACACGATGATCTTTCTTACCTAAGGTACAAGTCTAATACACCATGCACTGAGCTGATCCCAAGCATATACCTCACTGGTGAAAACACATATACATGTAGCGTAGGTACATACACGATGATCTTTCTTACCTAAGGTACAAGTCTAATACACCATGCGCTGAGCTGATCCCTGTACCTCACTGGTGAAAACACATATACATGTAGCGTAGGTACATACACGGTGATCTTTCTTACCTAAGGTACAAGTCTAATACACCATGTGCTGAGCTGATCCCAAGCCTGTACCTCACTGGTGAAAACACATATACATGTAGCGTAGGTACATACACGATGATCTTTCTTACCTAAGGTACAAGTCTAATACACCATGTGCTGAGCTGATCCCAAGCCTGTACCTCACTGGTGAAGACACATATACATGTAGCGTAGGTACATACACGATGATCTTTCTTACCTAAGGTACAAGTCTAATACACCATGTGCTGAGATGATCCCTGTACCTCACTGGTGAAAACACATATACATGTAGCGTAGGTACATACATGGTGATCTTTCTTACCTAAGGTACAAGTCTAATACACCATGCGCTGAGCTGATCCCTGTACCTCACTGGTGAAGACACATATACATGTAGCGTAGGTACATACACGATGATCTTTCTTACCTAAGGTACAAGTCTAATACACCATGCACTGAGCTGATCCCAAGCCTGTACCTCACTGGTGAAAACACATATACATGTAGCGTAGGTACATACACGGTGATCTTTCCTACCTAAGGTACAAGTCTAATACACCATGCCCTGAGCTGATCCCAAGCCTGTACCTCACTGGTGAAAACACATATACATGTAGCGTAGGTACATACACGGTGATCTTTCTTACCTAAGGTACAAGTCTAATACACCATGCACTGAGCTGATCCCAAGCCTGTACCTCACTGGTGAAAACACATATAGATGTAGCGTAGGTACATACACGGTGATCTTTCTTACCTAAGGTACAAGTCTAATACACCATGTGCTGAGCTGATCCCTGTACCTCACTGGTGAAAGCACATATACATGTAGCGTAGGTACATACACGATGATCTTTCTTACCTAAGGTACAAGTCTAATACACCATGTGCTGAGCTGATCCCTGTACCTCACTGGTGAAAGCACATATAGATGTAGCGTAGGTACATACACGATGATCTTTCTTACCTAAGGTACAAGTCTAATACACCATGGGCTGAGCTGATCCCTGTACCTCACTGGTGAAAACACATATAGATGTAGCGTAGGTACATACACGATGATCTTTCTTACCTAAGGTACAAGTCTAATACACCATGTGCTGAACTGATCCCTGTACCTCACTGGTGAAAACACATATACATGTAGCGTAGGTACATACACGGTGATCTTTCTTACCTAAGGTACAAGTCTAATACACCATGTGCTGAGCTGATCCCAAGCCTGTACCTCACTGATGAAAACACATATACATGTAGCGTAGGTACATACACGATGATCTTTCTTACCTAAGGTACAAGTCTAATACACCATGCACTGAGCTGATCCCTGTACCTCACTGGTGAAAACACATATACATGTAGCGTAGGTACATACACGATGATCTTTCTTACCTAAGGTACAAATCTAATACACCATGCGCTGAGCTGATCCCAAGCATGTACCTCACTGGTGAAAACACATATACATGTAGCGTAGGTACATACACGATGATCTTTCTTACCTAAGGTACAAGTCTAATACACCATGCACTGAGCAGATCCCAAGCATGTACCTCACTGGTGAAAACACATATACATGTAGCGTAGGTACATACACGGTGATCTTTCTTACCTAAGGTACAAGCCTAATACACCATGCACTGAGCTGATCCCAAGCCTGTACCTCACTGGTGAAAACACATATACATGTAGCGTAGGTACATACATGGTGATCTTTCTTACCTAAGGTACAAGTCTAATACACCATGTGCTGAGCTGATCCCTGTACCTCACTGGTGAAAGCACTTATAGATGTAGCGTAGGTACATACACGATGATCTTTCTTACCTAAGGTACAAGTCTAATACACCATGTGCTGAGCTGATCCCTGTACCTCACTGGTGAAAGCACATATAGATGTAGCGTAGGTACATACACGATGATCTTTCTTACCTAAGGTACACGTCTAATACACCATGTGCTGAGCTGATCCCTGTACCTCACTGGTGAAAGCACATATACATGTAGCGTAGGTACATACACGGTGATCTTTCTTACCTAAGGTACAAGTCTAATACACCATGCACTGAGCTGATCCCAAGCCTGTACCTCACTGGTGAAAACACATATACATGTAGCGTAGGTACATACACGGTGATCTTTCTTACCTAAGGTACAAGTCTAATACACCATGTGCTGAGCTGATCCCTGTACCTCACTGGTGAAAACACATATACATGTAGCGTAGGTACATACACGATGATCTTTCTTACCTAAGGTACAAGTCTAATACACCATGTGCTGAGCTGATCCCAAGCCTGTACCTCACTGGTGAAAACACATATACATGTAGCGTAGGTACATACATGGTGATCTTTCTTACCTAAGGTACAAGTCTAATACACCATGCACTGAGCTGATCCCAAGCCTGTACCTCACTGGTGAAAACACATATACATGTAGCGTAGGTACATACATGGTGATCTTTCTTACCTAAGGTACAAGTCTAATACACCATGTGCTGAGCTGATCCCAAGCCTGTACCTCACTGGTGAAAACACATATACATGTAGCGTAGGTACATACACGGTGATCTTTCTTACCTAAGGTACAAGTCTAATACACCATGCGCTGAGCTGATCCCAAGCCTGTACCTCACTGGTGAAAACACATATAGATGTAGCGTAGGTACATACATGGTGATCTTTCTTACCTAAGGTACAAGTCTAATACACCATGCGCTGAGCTGATCCCAAGCCTGTACCTCACTGGTGAAAGCACATATAGATGTAGCGTAGGTACATACATGGTGATCTTTCTTACCTAAGGTACAAGTCTAATACACCATGTGCTGAACTGATCCCTGTACCTCACTGGTGGAAGCACATATACATGTAGCGTAGGTACATACACGGTGATCTTTCTTACCTAAGGTACAAGTCTAATACACCATGCACTGAGCTGATCCCTGTACCTCACTGGTGAAAACACATATACATGTAGCGTAGGTACATACATGGTGATCTTTCTTACCTAAGGTACAAGCCTAATACACCATGCACTGAGCTGATCCCAAGCCTGTACCTCACTGGTGAAAACACATATACATGTAGCGTAGGTACATACATGGTGATCTTTCTTACCTAAGGTACAAGTCTAATACACCATGCGCTGAGCTGATCCGAAGCCTGTACCTCACTGGTGAAAACACATATACATGTAGCGTAGGTACATACATGGTGATCTTTCTTACCTAAGGTACAAGTCTAATACACCATGTGCTGAGCTGATCCCTGTACCTCACTGGTGAAAGCACATATAGATGTAGCGTAGGTACATACATGGTGATCTTTCTTACCTAAGGTACAAGTCTAATACGCCATGTGCTGAGCTGATCCCTGTACCTCACTGGTGAAAGCACATATAGATGTAGCGTAGGTACATACACGATGATCTTTCTTACCTAAGGTACAAGTCTAATACACCATGTGCTGAGCTGATCCCTGTACCTCACTGGTGAAAACACATATAGATGTAGCGTAGGTACATACACGATGATCTTTCTTACCTAAGGTACAAGTCTAATACACCATGTGCTGAGCTGATCCCTGTACCTCACTGGTGAAAACACATATACATGTAGCGTAGGTACATACATGGTGATCTTTCTTACCTAAGGTACAAGTCTAATACACCATGCGCTGACCTGATCCCAAGCATGTACCTCACTGGTGAAAACACATATACATGTAGCGTAGGTACATACACGGTGATCTTTCTTACCTAAGGTACAAGTCTAATACACCATGTGCTGAGCTGATCCCAAGCCTGTACCTCACTGATGAAAACACATATAGATGTAGCGTAGGTACATACACGATGATCTTTCTTACCTAAGGTACAAGTCTAATACACCATGCACTGAGCTGATCCCTGTACCTCACTGGTGAAAACACATATACATGTAGCGTAGGTACATACACGATGATCTTTCTTACCTAAGGTACAAGTCTAATACACCATGAGCTGAGCTGATCCCAAGCATGTACCTCACTGGTGAAAACACATATACATGTAGCGTAGGTACATACACGATGATCTTTCTTACCTAAGGTACAAGTCTAATACACCATGCACTGAGCTGATCCCAAGCATATACCTCACTGGTGAAAACACATATACATGTAGCGTAGGTACATACACGATGATCTTTCTTACCTAAGGTACAAGTCTAATACACCATGCGCTGAGCTGATCCCTGTACCTCACTGGTGAAAACACATATACATGTAGCGTAGGTACATACACGGTGATCTTTCTTACCTAAGGTACAAGTCTAATACACCATGTGCTGAGCTGATCCCAAGCCTGTACCTCACTGGTGAAAACACATATACATGTAGCGTAGGTACATACACGATGATCTTTCTTACCTAAGGTACAAGTCTAATACACCATGTGCTGAGCTGATCCCAAGCCTGTACCTCACTGGTGAAGACACATATACATGTAGCGTAGGTACATACACGATGATCTTTCTTACCTAAGGTACAAGTCTAATACACCATGTGCTGAGATGATCCCTGTACCTCACTGGTGAAAACACATATACATGTAGCGTAGGTACATACATGGTGATCTTTCTTACCTAAGGTACAAGTCTAATACACCATGCGCTGAGCTGATCCCTGTACCTCACTGGTGAAGACACATATACATGTAGCGTAGGTACATACACGATGATCTTTCTTACCTAAGGTACAAGTCTAATACACCATGCACTGAGCTGATCCCAAGCCTGTACCTCACTGGTGAAAACACATATACATGTAGCGTAGGTACATACACGGTGATCTTTCCTACCTAAGGTACAAGTCTAATACACCATGCCCTGAGCTGATACCAAGCCTGTACCTCACTGGTGAAAACACATATACATGTAGCGTAGGTACATACATGGTGATCTTTCTTACCTAAGGTACAAGTCTAATACACCATGCACTGAGCTGATCCCAAGCCTGTACCTCACTGGTGAAAACACATATAGATGTAGCGTAGGTACATACACGGTGATCTTTCTTACCTAAGGTACAAGTCTAATACACCATGTGCTGAGCTGATCCCTGTACCTCACTGGTGAAAGCACATATACATGTAGCGTAGGTACATACACGATGATCTTTCTTACCTAAGGTACAAGTCTAATACACCATGTGCTGAGCTGATCCCTGTACCTCACTGGTGAAAGCACATATAGATGTAGCGTAGGTACATACACGATGATCTTTCTTACCTAAGGTACAAGTCTAATACACCATGGGCTGAGCTGATCCCTGTACCTCACTGGTGAAAACACATATAGATGTAGCGTAGGTACATACACGATGATCTTTCTTACCTAAGGTACAAGTCTAATACACCATGTGCTGAACTGATCCCTGTACCTCACTGGTGAAAACACATATACATGTAGCGTAGGTACATACACGGTGATCTTTCTTACCTAAGGTACAAGTCTAATACACCATGTGCTGAGCTGATCCCAAGCCTGTACCTCACTGATGAAAACACATATACATGTAGCGTAGGTACATACACGATGATCTTTCTTACCTAAGGTACAAGTCTAATACACCATGCACTGAGCTGATCCCTGTACCTCACTGGTGAAAACACATATACATGTAGCGTAGGTACATACACGATGATCTTTCTTACCTAAGGTACAAGTCTAATACACCATGCGCTGAGCTGATCCCAAGCATGTACCTCACTGGTGAAAACACATATACATGTAGCGTAGGTACATACACGATGATCTTTCTTACCTAAGGTACAAGTCTAATACACCATGCACTGAGCAGATCCCAAGCATGTACCTCACTGGTGAAAACACATATACATGTAGCGTAGGTACATACACGGTGATCTTTCTTACCTAAGGTACAAGCCTAATACACCATGCACTGAGCTGATCCCAAGCCTGTACCTCACTGGTGAAAACACATATACATGTAGCGTAGGTACATACATGGTGATCTTTCTTACCTAAGGTACAAGTCTAATACACCATGTGCTGAGCTGATCCCTGTACCTCACTGGTGAAAGCACTTATAGATGTAGCGTAGGTACATACACGATGATCTTTCTTACCTAAGGTACAAGTCTAATACACCATGTGCTGAGCTGATCCCTGTACCTCACTGGTGAAAGCACATATAGATGTAGCGTAGGTACATACACGATGATCTTTCTTACCTAAGGTACACGTCTAATACACCATGTGCTGAGCTGATTCCTGTACCTCACTGGTGAAAGCACATATAGATGTAGCGTAGGTACATACACGATGATCTTTCTTACCTAAGGTACAAGTCTAATACACCATGTGTTGAGCTGATCCCTGTACCTCACTGGTGAAAACACATATAGATGTAGCGTAGGTACATACACGATGATCTTTCTTACCTAAGGTACAAGTCTAATACACCATGTGCTGAGCTGATCCCTGTACCTCACTGGTGAAAACACATATACATGTAGCGTAGGTACATACATGGTGATCTTTCTTACCTAAGGTACAAGTCTAATACACCATGCGCTGACCTGATCCCAAGCATGTACCTCACTGGTGAAAACACATATACATGTAGCGTAGGTACATACACGGTGATCTTTCTTACCTAAGGTACAAGTCTAATACACCATGTGCTGAGCTGATCCCAAGCCTGTACCTCACTGATGAAAACACATATAGATGTAGCGTAGGTACATACACGATGATCTTTCTTACCTAAGGTACAAGTCTAATACACCATGCACTGAGCTGATCCCTGTACCTCACTGGTGAAAACACATATACATGTAGCGTAGGTACATACACGATGATCTTTCTTACCTAAGGTACAAGTCTAATACACCATGAGCTGAGCTGATCCCAAGCATGTACCTCACTGGTGAAAACACATATACATGTAGCGTAGGTACATACACGATGATCTTTCTTACCTAAGGTACAAGTCTAATACACCATGCACTGAGCTGATCCCAAGCATATACCTCACTGGTGAAAACACATATACATGTAGCGTAGGTACATACACGATGATCTTTCTTACCTAAGGTACAAGTCTAATACACCATGCGCTGAGCTGATCCCTGTACCTCACTGGTGAAAACACATATACATGTAGCGTAGGTACATACACGATGATCTTTCTTACCTAAGGTACAAGTCTAATACACCATGAGCTGAGCTGATCCCAAGCATGTACCTCACTGGTGAAAACACATATACATGTAGCGTAGGTACATACACGATGATCTTTCTTACCTAAGGTACAAGTCTAATACACCATGCACTGAGCTGATCCCAAGCATATACCTCACTGGTGAAAACACATATACATGTAGCGTAGGTACATACACGATGATCTTTCTTACCTAAGGTACAAGTCTAATACACCATGCGCTGAGCTGATCCCTGTACCTCACTGGTGAAAACACATATACATGTAGCGTAGGTACATACACGGTGATCTTTCTTACCTAAGGTACAAGTCTAATACACCATGTGCTGAGCTGATCCCAAGCCTGTACCTCACTGGTGAAAACACATATACATGTAGCGTAGGTACATACACGATGATCTTTCTTACCTAAGGTACAAGTCTAATACACCATGTGCTGAGCTGATCCCAAGCCTGTACCTCACTGGTGAAGACACATATACATGTAGCGTAGGTACATACACGATGATCTTTCTTACCTAAGGTACAAGTCTAATACACCATGTGCTGAGATGATCCCTGTACCTCACTGGTGAAAACACATATACATGTAGCGTAGGTACATACATGGTGATCTTTCTTACCTAAGGTACAAGTCTAATACACCATGCGCTGAGCTGATCCCTGTACCTCACTGGTGAAGACACATATACATGTAGCGTAGGTACATACACGATGATCTTTCTTACCTAAGGTACAAGTCTAATACACCATGCACTGAGCTGATCCCAAGCCTGTACCTCACTGGTGAAAACACATATACATGTAGCGTAGGTACATACACGGTGATCTTTCCTACCTAAGGTACAAGTCTAATACACCATGCCCTGAGCTGATCCCAAGCCTGTACCTCACTGGTGAAAACACATATACATGTAGCGTAGGTACATACACGGTGATCTTTCTTACCTAAGGTACAAGTCTAATACACCATGCACTGAGCTGATCCCAAGCCTGTACCTCACTGGTGAAAACACATATAGATGTAGCGTAGGTACATACACGGTGATCTTTCTTACCTAAGGTACAAGTCTAATACACCATGTGCTGAGCTGATCCCTGTACCTCACTGGTGAAAGCACATATACATGTAGCGTAGGTACATACACGATGATCTTTCTTACCTAAGGTACAAGTCTAATACACCATGTGCTGAGCTGATCCCTGTACCTCACTGGTGAAAGCACATATAGATGTAGCGTAGGTACATACACGATGATCTTTCTTACCTAAGGTACAAGTCTAATACACCATGGGCTGAGCTGATCCCTGTACCTCACTGGTGAAAACACATATAGATGTAGCGTAGGTACATACACGATGATCTTTCTTACCTAAGGTACAAGTCTAATACACCATGTGCTGAACTGATCCCTGTACCTCACTGGTGAAAACACATATACATGTAGCGTAGGTACATACACGGTGATCTTTCTTACCTAAGGTACAAGTCTAATACACCATGTGCTGAGCTGATCCCAAGCCTGTACCTCACTGATGAAAACACATATACATGTAGCGTAGGTACATACACGATGATCTTTCTTACCTAAGGTACAAGTCTAATACACCATGCACTGAGCTGATCCCTGTACCTCACTGGTGAAAACACATATACATGTAGCGTAGGTACATACACGATGATCTTTCTTACCTAAGGTACAAGTCTAATACACCATGCGCTGAGCTGATCCCAAGCATGTACCTCACTGGTGAAAACACATATACATGTAGCGTAGGTACATACACGATGATCTTTCTTACCTAAGGTACAAGTCTAATACACCATGCACTGAGCAGATCCCAAGCATGTACCTCACTGGTGAAAACACATATACATGTAGCGTAGGTACATACACGGTGATCTTTCTTACCTAAGGTACAAGCCTAATACACCATGCACTGAGCTGATCCCAAGCCTGTACCTCACTGGTGAAAACACATATACATGTAGCGTAGGTACATACATGGTGATCTTTCTTACCTAAGGTACAAGTCTAATACACCATGTGCTGAGCTGATCCCTGTACCTCACTGGTGAAAGCACTTATAGATGTAGCGTAGGTACATACACGATGATCTTTCTTACCTAAGGTACAAGTCTAATACACCATGTGCTGAGCTGATCCCTGTACCTCACTGGTGAAAGCACATATAGATGTAGCGTAGGTACATACACGATGATCTTTCTTACCTAAGGTACACGTCTAATACACCATGTGCTGAGCTGATCCCTGTACCTCACTGGTGAAAGCACATATAGATGTAGCGTAGGTACATACACGATGATCTTTCTTACCTAAGGTACAAGTCTAATACACCATGTGCTGAGCTGATCCCTGTACCTCACTGGTGAAAACACATATAGATGTAGCGTAGGTACATACACGATGATCTTTCTTACCTAAGGTACAAGTCTAATACACCATGTGCTGAGCTGATCCCTGTACCTCACTGGTGAAAACACATATACATGTAGCGTAGGTACATACATGGTGATCTTTCTTACCTAAGGTACAAGTCTAATACACCATGCGCTGACCTGATCCCAAGCATGTACCTCACTGGTGAAAACACATATACATGTAGCGTAGGTACATACACGGTGATCTTTCTTACCTAAGGTACAAGTCTAATACACCATGTGCTGAGCTGATCCCAAGCCTGTACCTCACTGATGAAAACACATATAGATGTAGCGTAGGTACATACACGATGATCTTTCTTACCTAAGGTACAAGTCTAATACACCATGCACTGAGCTGATCCCTGTACCTCACTGGTGAAAACACATATACATGTAGCGTAGGTACATACACGATGATCTTTCTTACCTAAGGTACAAGTCTAATACACCATGAGCTGAGCTGATCCCAAGCATGTACCTCACTGGTGAAAACACATATACATGTAGCGTAGGTACATACACGATGATCTTTCTTACCTAAGGTACAAGTCTAATACACCATGCACTGAGCTGATCCCAAGCATATACCTCACTGGTGAAAACACATATACATGTAGCGTAGGTACATACACGATGATCTTTCTTACCTAAGGTACAAGTCTAATACACCATGCGCTGAGCTGATCCCTGTACCTCACTGGTGAAAACACATATACATGTAGCGTAGGTACATACACGGTGATCTTTCTTACCTAAGGTACAAGTCTAATACACCATGTGCTGAGCTGATCCCAAGCCTGTACCTCACTGGTGAAAACACATATACATGTAGCGTAGGTACATACACGATGATCTTTCTTACCTAAGGTACAAGTCTAATACACCATGTGCTGAGCTGATCCCAAGCCTGTACCTCACTGGTGAAGACACATATACATGTAGCGTAGGTACATACACGATGATCTTTCTTACCTAAGGTACAAGTCTAATACACCATGTGCTGAGATGATCCCTGTACCTCACTGGTGAAAACACATATACATGTAGCGTAGGTACATACATGGTGATCTTTCTTACCTAAGGTACAAGTCTAATACACCATGCGCTGAGCTGATCCCTGTACCTCACTGGTGAAGACACATATACATGTAGCGTAGGTACATACACGATGATCTTTCTTACCTAAGGTACAAGTCTAATACACCATGCACTGAGCTGATCCCAAGCCTGTACCTCACTGGTGAAAACACATATACATGTAGCGTAGGTACATACACGGTGATCTTTCCTACCTAAGGTACAAGTCTAATACACCATGCCCTGAGCTGATCCCAAGCCTGTACCTCACTGGTGAAAACACATATACATGTAGCGTAGGTACATACACGGTGATCTTTCTTACCTAAGGTACAAGTCTAATACACCATGCACTGAGCTGATCCCAAGCCTGTACCTCACTGGTGAAAACACATATAGATGTAGCGTAGGTACATACACGGTGATCTTTCTTACCTAAGGTACAAGTCTAATACACCATGTGCTGAGCTGATCCCTGTACCTCACTGGTGAAAGCACATATACATGTAGCGTAGGTACATACACGATGATCTTTCTTACCTAAGGTACAAGTCTAATACACCATGTGCTGAGCTGATCCCTGTACCTCACTGGTGAAAGCACATATAGATGTAGCGTAGGTACATACACGATGATCTTTCTTACCTAAGGTACAAGTCTAATACACCATGGGCTGAGCTGATCCCTGTACCTCACTGGTGAAAACACATATAGATGTAGCGTAGGTACATACACGATGATCTTTCTTACCTAAGGTACAAGTCTAATACACCATGTGCTGAACTGATCCCTGTACCTCACTGGTGAAAACACATATACATGTAGCGTAGGTACATACACGGTGATCTTTCTTACCTAAGGTACAAGTCTAATACACCATGTGCTGAGCTGATCCCAAGCCTGTACCTCACTGATGAAAACACATATACATGTAGCGTAGGTACATACACGATGATCTTTCTTACCTAAGGTACAAGTCTAATACACCATGCACTGAGCTGATCCCTGTACCTCACTGGTGAAAACACATATACATGTAGCGTAGGTACATACACGATGATCTTTCTTACCTAAGGTACAAATCTAATACACCATGCGCTGAGCTGATCCCAAGCATGTACCTCACTGGTGAAAACACATATACATGTAGCGTAGGTACATACACGATGATCTTTCTTACCTAAGGTACAAGTCTAATACACCATGCACTGAGCAGATCCCAAGCATGTACCTCACTGGTGAAAACACATATACATGTAGCGTAGGTACATACACGGTGATCTTTCTTACCTAAGGTACAAGCCTAATACACCATGCACTGAGCTGATCCCAAGCCTGTACCTCACTGGTGAAAACACATATACATGTAGCGTAGGTACATACATGGTGATCTTTCTTACCTAAGGTACAAGTCTAATACACCATGTGCTGAGCTGATCCCTGTACCTCACTGGTGAAAGCACTTATAGATGTAGCGTAGGTACATACACGATGATCTTTCTTACCTAAGGTACAAGTCTAATACACCATGTGCTGAGCTGATCCCTGTACCTCACTGGTGAAAGCACATATAGATGTAGCGTAGGTACATACACGATGATCTTTCTTACCTAAGGTACACGTCTAATACACCATGTGCTGAGCTGATCCCTGTACCTCACTGGTGAAAGCACATATACATGTAGCGTAGGTACATACACGGTGATCTTTCTTACCTAAGGTACAAGTCTAATACACCATGCACTGAGCTGATCCCTGTACCTCACTGGTGAAAACACATATACATGTAGCGTAGGTACATACACGGTGATCTTTCTTACCTAAGGTACAAGTCTAATACACCATGCGCTGAGCTGATCCCAAGCATGTACCTCACTGGTGAAAACACATATACATGTAGCGTAGGTACATACATGGTGATCTTTCTTACCTAAGGTACAAGCCTAATACACCATGCGCTGAGCTGATCCCAAGCATGTACCTCACTGGTGAAAACACATATACATGTAGCGTAGGTACATACACGGTGATCTTTCTTACCTAAGGTACAAGTCTAATACACCATGTGCTGAGCTGATCCCTGTACCTCACTGGTGAAAACACATATACATGTATCGTAGGTACATACACGGTGATCTTTCTTACCTAAGGTACAAGTCTAATACACCATGCACTGAGCTGATCCCTGTACCTCACTGGTGAAAACACATATACATGTAGCGTAGGTACATACATGGTGATCTTTCTTACCTAAGGTACAAGCCTAATACACCATGCACTGAGCTGATCCCAAGCCTGTACCTCACTGGTGAAAACACATATACATGTAGCGTAGGTACATACATGGTGATCTTTCTTACCTAAGGTACAAGTCTAATACTCCATGCGCTGAGCTGATCCGAAGCCTGTACCTCACTGGTGAAAACACATATACATGTAGCGTAGGTACATACATGGTGATCTTTCTTACCTAAGGTACAAGTCTAATACACCATGTGCTGAGCTGATCCCTGTACCTCACTGGTGAAAGCACATATAGATGTAGCGTAGGTACATACACGATGATCTTTCTTACCTAAGGTACAAGTCTAATACGCCATGTGCTGAGCTGATCCCTGTACCTCACTGGTGAAAGCACATATAGATGTAGCGTAGGTACATACACGATGATCTTTCTTACCTAAGGTACAAGTCTAATACACCATGTGCTGAGCTGATCCCTGTACCTCACTGGTGAAAACACATATACATGTAGCGTAGGTACATACACGGTGATCTTTCTTACCTAAGGTACAAGCCTAATACACCATGCACTGAGCTGATCCCAAGCCTGTACCTCACTGTTGAAAACACATATACATGTAGCGTAGGTACATACACGATGATCTTTCTTACCTAAGGTACAAGTCTAATACACCATGCGCTGAGCTGATCCCAAGCATGTACTTCACTGGTGAAAACACATATACATGTAGCGTAGGTACATACACGATGATCTTTCTTACCTAAGGTACAAGTCTAATACACCATGTGCTGAGCTGATCCCTGTACCTCACTGGTGAAAGCACACATAGATGTAGCGTAGGTACATACACGATGATCTTTCTTACCTAAGGTACAAGTCTAATACACGATGTGCTGAGCTGATCCCTGTACCTCACTGGTGAAAACACATATAGATGTAGCGTAGGTACATACACGATGATCTTTCTTACCTAAGGTACAAGTCTAATACACCATGTGCTGAGCTGATCCCTGTACCTCACTGGTGAAAGCACTTATAGATGTAGCGTAGGTACATACACGATGATCTTTCTTACCTAAGGTACAAGTCTAATACACCATGTGCTGAGCTGATCCCTGTACCTCACTGGTGAAAGCACATATAGATGTAGCGTAGGTACATACACGATGATCTTTCTTACCTAAGGTACAAGTCTAATACACCATGTGCTGAGCTGATCCCTGTACCTCACTGGTGAAAGCACATATACATGTAGCGTAGGTACATACACGGTGATCTTTCTTACCTAAGGTACAAGTCTAATACACCATGCACTGAGCTGATCCCTGTACCTCACTGGTGAAAACACATATACATGTAGCGTAGGTACATACACGGTGATCTTTCTTACCTAAGGTACAAGTCTAATACACCATGCGCTGAGCTGATCCCAAGCATGTACCTCACTGGTGAAAACACATATACATGTAGCGTAGGTACATACATGGTGATCTTTCTTACCTAAGGTACAAGCCTAATACACCATGCGCTGAGCTGATCCCAAGCATGTACCTCACTGGTGAAAACACATATACATGTAGCGTAGGTACATACACGGTGATCTTTCTTACCTAAGGTACAAGTCTAATACACCATGCACTGAGCTGATCCCTGTACCTCACTGGTGAAAACACATATACATGTAGCGTAGGTACATACACGGTGATCTTTCTTACCTAAGGTACAAGTCTAATACACCATATGCTGAGCTGATCCCAAGCATGTACCTCACTGGTGAAAACACATATACATGTAGCGTAGGTACATACATGGTGATCTTTCTTACCTAAGGTACAAGCCTAATACACCATGCGCTGAGCTGATCCCAAGCATGTACCTCACTGGTGAAAACACATATACATGTAGCGTAGGTACATACACGGTGATCTTTCTTACCTAAGGTACAAGTCTAATACACCATGTGCTGAGCTGATCCCTGTACCTCACTGGTGAAAACACATATACATATAGCGTAGGTACATACACGGTGATCTTTCTTACCTAAGGTACAAGTCTAATACACCATGCGCTGAGCTGATCCCAAGCATGTACCTCACTGGTGAAAACACATATACATGTAGCGTAGGTACATACACGATGATCTTTCTTACCTAAGGTACAAGTCTAATACACCATGCGCTGAGCTGATCCCAAGCATGTACTTCACTGGTGAAAACACATATACATGTAGCGTAGGTACATACACGATGATCTTTCTTATCTAAGGTACAAGTCTAATACACCATGTGCTGAGCTGATCCCTGTACCTCACTGGTGAAAGCACACATAGATGTAGCGTAGGTACATACACGATGATCTTTCTTACCTAAGGTACAAGTCTAATACACCATGTGCTGAGCTGATCCCTGTACCTCACTGGTGAAAACACATACATGTAGCGTAGGTACATACATGGTGATCTTTCTTACCTAAGGTACAAGCCTAATACACCATGCGCTGAGCTGATCCCAAGCCTGTACCTCACTGGTGAAAACACATATACATGTAGCGTAGGTACATACACGATGATCTTTCTTACCTAAGGTACAAGCCTAATACACCATGCGCTGAGCTGATCCCAAGCCTGTACCTCACTGGTGAAAACACATATACATGTAGCGTAGGTACATATACGATGATCTTTCTTACCTAAGGTACAAGTCTAATACACCATGTGCTGAGCTGATCCCTGTACCTCACTGGTGAAAACACATATAGATGTAGCGTAGGTACATACACGATGATCTTTCTTACCTAAGGTACAAGTCTAATACACCATGCGCTGAGCTGATCCCAAGCCTGTACCTCACTGGTGAAAACACATATACATGTAGCGTAGGTACATACACGGTGATCTCTCTTACCTAAGGTACAAGTCTAATACACCATGCACTGAGCTGATCCCAAGCATGTACCTCACTGGTGAAAACACATATACATGTAGCGTAGGTACATACATGGTGATCTTTCTTACCTAAGGTACAAGTCTAATACACCATGCACTGAGCTGATCCCAAGCCTGTACCTCACTGGTGAAAACACATATACATGTAGCGTAGGTACATACACGGTGATCTTTCTTACCTAATGTACAAGTCTAATACACCATGCACTGAGCTGATCCCAAGCATGTACCTCACTGGTGAAAACACATATACATGTAGCGTAGGTACATACACGGTGATCTTTCTTACCTAAGGTACAAGTCTAATACACCATGCACTGAGCTGATCCCAAGCCTGTACCTCACTGGTGAAAACACATATAGATGTAGCGTAGGTACATACATGGTGATCTTTCTTACCTAAGGTACAAGTCTAATACACCATGTGCTGAGCTGATCCCTGTACCTCACTGGTGAAAGCACATATACATGTAGCGTAGGTACATACACGATGATCTTTCTTACCTAAGGTACAAGTCTAATACACCATGTGCTGAGCTGATCCCTGTACCTCACTGGTGAAAACACATATACATGTAGCGTAGGTACATACATGGTGATCTTTCTTACCTAAGGTACAAGTCTAATACACCATGCGCTGAGCTGATCCCAAGCCTTTACCCTTCTGGTGAAAACACATATACATGTAGCGTAGGTACATACACGGTGATCTTTCTTACCTAAGGTACAAGTCTAATACACCATGCACTGAGCTGATCCCAAGCCTGTATCTCACTGGTGAAAACACATATAGATGTAGCGTAGGTACATACACGGTGATCTTTCTTACCTAAGGTACAAGTCTAATACACCATGTGCTGAGCTGATCCCTGTACCTCACTGATGAAAGCACATATACATGTAGCGTCGGTACATAGACGATGATCTTTCTTACCTAAGGTACAAGTCTAATACACCATGTGCTGAGCTGATCCCTGTACCTCACTGGTGAAAGCACATATAGATGTAGCGTAGGTACATACACGATGATCTTTCTTACCTAAGGTACAAGTCTAATACACCATGTGCTGAGCTGATCCCTGTACCTCACTGGTGAAAACACATATAGATGTAGCGTAGGTACATACACGATGATCTTTCTTACCTAAGGTACAAGTCTAATACACCATGTGCTGAGCTGATCCCTGTACCTCACTGGTGAAAGCACATATACATGTAGCGTAGGTACATACACGATGATCTTTCTTACCTAAGGTACAAGTCTAATACACCATGCACTGAGCTGATCCCTGTACCTCACTGGTGAAAACACATATACATGTAGCGTAGGTACATACACGGTGATCTTTCTTACCTAAGGTACAAGTCTAATACACCATGCGCTGAGCTGATCCCAATCATGTACCTCACTGGTGAAAACACATATACATGTAGCGTAGGTACATACATGGTGATCTTTCTTACCTAAGGTACAAGCCTAATACACCATGCGCTGAGCTGATCCCAAGCATGTACCTCACTGGTGAAAACACATATACATGTAGCGTAGGTACATACACGGTGATCTTTCTTACCTAAGGTACAAGTCTAATACACCATGTGCTGAGCTGATCCCTGTACCTCACTGATGAAAACACATATACATGTAGCGTAGGTACATACACGGTGATCTTTCTTACCTAAGGTACAAGTCTAATACACCATGCGCTGAGCTGATCCCAAGCATGTACCTCACTGGTGAAAACACATATACATGTAGCGTAGGTACATACACGATGATCTTTCTTACCTAAGGTACAAGTCTAATACACCATGCGCTGAGCTGATCCCAAGCATGTACCTCACTGGTGAAAACACATATACATGTAGCGTAGGTACATACACGATGATCTTTCTTACCTAAGGTACAAGTCTAATACACCATGTGCTGAGCTGATCCCTGTACCTCACTGGTGAAAGCACACATAGATGTAGCGTAGGTACATACACGATGATCTTTCTTACCTAAGGTACAAGTCTAATACACCATGTGCTGAGCTGATCCCTGTACCTCACTGGTGAAAACACATATAGATGTAGCATAGGTACATACACGATGATCTTTCTTACCTAAGGTACAAGTCTAATACACCATGCGCTGACCTGATCCCTGTACCTCACTGGTGAAAACACATATACATGTAGCGTAGGTACATACATGGTGATCTTTCTTACCTAAGGTACAAGTCTAATACACCATGTGCTGAGCTGATCCCTGTACCTCACTGGTGAAAACACATACATGTAGCGTAGGTACATACATGGTGATCTTTCTTACCTAAGGTACAAGCCTAATACACCATGCGCTGAGCTGATCCCAAGCCTGTACCTCACTGGTGAAAACACATATACATGTAGCGTAGGTACATACACGATGATCTTTCTTACCTAAGGTACAAGCCTAATACACCATGCGCTGAGCTGATCCCAAGCATGTACCTCACTGGTGAAAACACATATACATGTAGCGTAGGTACATACACGGTGATCTTTCTTACCTAATGTACAAGTCTAATACACCATGCACTGAGCTGATCCCAAGCATGTACCTCACTGGTGAAAACACATATACATGTAGCGTAGGTACATACACGGTGATCTTTCTTACCTAAGGTACAAGTCTAATACACCATGCACTGAGCTGATCCCAAGCCTGTACCTCACTGGTGAAAACACATATAGATGTAGCGTAGGTACATACATGGTGATCTTTCTTACCTAAGGTACAAGTCTAATACACCATGTGCTGAGCTGATCCCTGTACCTCACTGGTGAAAGCACATATACATGTAGCGTAGGTACATACACGATGATCTTTCTTACCTAAGGTACAAGTCTAATACACCATGTGCTGAGCTGATCCCTGTACCTCACTGGTGAAAACACATATACATGTAGCGTAGGTACATACATGGTGATCTTTCTTACCTAAGGTACAAGTCTAATACACCATGCGCTGAGCTGATCCCAAGCCTTTACCCTTCTGGTGAAAACACATATACATGTAGCGTAGGTACATACACGGTGATCTTTCTTACCTAAGGTACAAGTCTAATACACCATGCACTGAGCTGATCCCAAGCCTGTATCTCACTGGTGAAAACACATATAGATGTAGCGTAGGTACATACACGGTGATCTTTCTTACCTAAGGTACAAGTCTAATACACCATGTGCTGAGCTGATCCCTGTACCTCACTGGTGAAAGCACATATACATGTAGCGTCGGTACATAGACGATGATCTTTCTTACCTAAGGTACAAGTCTAATACACCATGTGCTGAGCTGATCCCTGTACCTCACTGGTGAAAGCACATATAGATGTAGCGTAGGTACATACACGATGATCTTTCTTACCTAAGGTACAAGTCTAATACACCATGTGCTGAGCTGATCCCTGTACCTCACTGGTGAAAACACATATAGATGTAGCGTAGGTACATACACGATGATCTTTCTTACCTAAGGTACAAGTCTAATACACCATGTGCTGAGCTGATCCCTGTACCTCACTGGTGAAAGCACATATACATGTAGCGTAGGTACATACACGATGATCTTTCTTACCTAAGGTACAAGTCTAATACACCATGCACTGAGCTGATCCCTGTACCTCACTGGTGAAAACACATATACATGTAGCGTAGGTACATACACGGTGATCTTTCTTACCTAAGGTACAAGTCTAATACACCATGCGCTGAGCTGATCCCAATCATGTACCTCACTGGTGAAAACACATATACATGTAGCGTAGGTACATACATGGTGATCTTTCTTACCTAAGGTACAAGCCTAATACACCATGCGCTGAGCTGATCCCAAGCATGTACCTCACTGGTGAAAACACATATACATGTAGCGTAGGTACATACACGGTGATCTTTCTTACCTAAGGTACAAGTCTAATACACCATGTGCTGAGCTGATCCCTGTACCTCACTGATGAAAACACATATACATGTAGCGTAGGTACATACACGGTGATCTTTCTTACCTAAGGTACAAGTCTAATACACCATGCGCTGAGCTGATCCCAAGCATGTACCTCACTGGTGAAAACACATATACATGTAGCGTAGGTACATACACGATGATCTTTCTTACCTAAGGTACAAGTCTAATACACCATGCGCTGAGCTGATCCCAAGCATGTACCTCACTGGTGAAAACACATATACATGTAGCGTAGGTACATACACGATGATCTTTCTTACCTAAGGTACAAGTCTAATACACCATGTGCTGAGCTGATCCCTGTACCTCACTGGTGAAAGCACACATAGATGTAGCGTAGGTACATACACGATGATCTTTCTTACCTAAGGTACAAGTCTAATACACCATGTGCTGAGCTGATCCCTGTACCTCACTGGTGAAAACACATATAGATGTAGCATAGGTACATACACGATGATCTTTCTTACCTAAGGTACAAGTCTAATACACCATGCGCTGACCTGATCCCTGTACCTCACTGGTGAAAACACATATACATGTAGCGTAGGTACATACATGGTGATCTTTCTTACCTAAGGTACAAGTCTAATACACCATGTGCTGAGCTGATCCCTGTACCTCACTGGTGAAAACACATACATGTAGCGTAGGTACATACATGGTGATCTTTCTTACCTAAGGTACAAGCCTAATACACCATGCGCTGAGCTGATCCCAAGCCTGTACCTCACTGGTGAAAACACATATACATGTAGCGTAGGTACATACACGATGATCTTTCTTACCTAAGGTACAAGCCTAATACACCATGCGCTGAGCTGATCCCAAGCATGTACCTCACTGGTGAAAACACATATACATGTAGCGTAGGTACATACACGATGATCTTTCTTACCTAAGGTACAAGTCTAATACACCATGTGCTGAGCTGATCCCTGTACCTCACTGGTGAAAACACATATAGATGTAGCGTAGGTACATACACGATGATCTTTCTTACCTAAGGTACAAGTCTAATACACCATGCGCTGAGCTGATCCTAAGCCTGTACCTCTCTGGTGAAAACACATATACATGTAGCGTAGGTACATACACGGTGATCTCTCTTACCTAAGGTACAAGTCTAATACACCATGCACTGAGCTGATCGCAAGCATGTACCTCACTGGTGAAAACACATATACATGTAGCGTAGGTACATACATGGTGATCTTTCTTACCTAAGGTACAAGTCTAATACACCATGCACTGAGCTGATCCCAAGCCTGTACCTCACTGGTGAAAACACATATACATGTAGCGTAGGTACATACACGGTGATCTCTCTTACCTAAGGTACAAGTCTAATACACCATGCACTGAGCTGATCCCAAGCATGTACCTCACTGGTGAAAACACATATACATGTAGCGTAGGTACTTACACGCTGATCTTTCTTACCTAAGGTACAAGTCTAATACACCATGCACTGAGCTGATCCCAAGCCTGTACCTCACTGGTGAAAAACATATAGATGTAGCGTAGGTACATACATGGTGATCTTTCTTACCTAAGGTACAAGTCTATTACACCATGTGCTGAGCTGATCCCTGTACCTCACTGGTGAAAGCACATATACATGTAGCGTAGGTACATACACGATGATCTTTCTTACCTAAGGTACAAGTCTAATACACCATGTGCTGAGCTGATCCCTGTACCTCACTGGTGAAAACACATATACATGTAGCGTAGGTACATACATGGTGATCTTTCTTACCTAAGGTACAAGTCTAATACACCATGCGCTGAGCTGATCCCAAGCCTGTACCTCACTGGTGAAAACACATATACATGTAGCGTAGGTACATACACGGTGATCTTTCTTACCTAAGGTACAAGTCTAATACACCATGCACTGAGCTGATCCCAAGCCTGTACCTCACTGGTGAAAACACATATAGATGTAGCGTAGGTACATACACGCTGATCTTTCTTACCTAAGGTACAAGTCTAATACACCATGTGCTGAGCTGATCCCTGTACCTCACTGGTGAAAGCACATATAGATGTAGCGTAGGTACATACACGATGATCTTTCTTACCTAAGGTACAAGTCTAATACACCATGTGCTGAGCTGATCCCTGTACCTCACTGGTGAAAACACATATAGATGTAGCGTAGGTACATACACGATGATCTTTCTTACCTAAGGTACAAGTCTAATACACCATGTGCTGAGCTGATCCCTGTACCTCACTGGTGAAAGCACATATACATGTAGCGTAGGTACATACACGATGATCTTTCTTACCTAAGGTACAAGTCTAATACACCATGCACTGAGCTGATCCCTGTACCTCACTGGTGAAAACACATATACATGTAGCGTAGGTACATACACGGTGATCTTTCTTACCTAAGGTACAAGTCTAATACACCATGCGCTGAGCTGATCCCAATCATGTACCTCACTGGTGAAAACACATATACATGTAGCGTAGGTACATACATGGTGATCTTTCTTACCTAAGGTACAAGCCTAATACACCATGCGCTGAGCTGATCCCAAGCATGTACCTCACTGGTGAAAACACATATACATGTAGCGTAGGTACATACACGGTGAACTTTCTTACCTAAGGTACAAGTCTAATACACCATGTGCTGAGCTGATCCCTGTACCTCACTGGTGAAAACACATATACATGTAGCGTAGGTACATACACGGTGATCTTTCTTACCTAAGGTACAAGTCTAATACACCATGCGCTGAGCTGATCCCAAGCATGTACCTCACTGGTGAAAACACATATACATGTAGCGTAGGTACATACACGATGATCTTTCTTACCTAAGGTACAAGTCTAATACACCATGCGCTGAGCTGATCCCAAGCATGTACTTCACTGGTGAAAACACATATACATGTAGCGTAGGTACATACACGATGATCTTTCTTACCTAAGGTACAAGTCTAATACACCATGTGCTGAGCTGATCCCTGTACCTCACTGGTGAAAGCACACATAGATGTAGCGTAGGTACATACACGATGATCTTTCTTACCTAAGGTACAAGTCTAATACACCATGTGCTGAGCTGATCCCTGTACCTCACTGGTGAAAACACATATAGATGTAACATAGGTACATACACGATGATCTTTCTTACCTAAGGTACAAGTCTAATACACCATGTGCTGAGCTGATCCCTGTACCTCACTGGTGAAAACACATACATGTAGCGTAGGTACATACATGGTGATCTTTCTTACTTAAGGTACAAGCCTAATACACCATGCGCTGAGCTGATCCCAAGCCTGTACCTCACTGGTGAAAACACATATACATGTAGCGTAGGTACATACACGATGATCTTTCTTACCTAAGGTACAAGCCTAATACACCATGCGCTGAGCTGATCCCAAGCCTGTACCTCACTGGTGAAAACACATATACATGTAGCGTAGGTACATATACGATGATCTTTCTTACCTAAGGTACAAGTCTAATACACCATGTGCTGAGCTGATCCCTGTACCTCACTGGTGAAAACACATATAGATGTAGCGTAGGTACATACACGATGATCTTTCTTACCTAAGGTACAAGTCTAATACACCATGCGCTGAGCTGATCCTAAGCCTGTACCTCTCTGGTGAAAAAACATATACATGTAGCGTAGGTACATACACGGTGATCTCTCTTACCTAAGGTACAAGTCTAATACACCATGCACTGAGCTGATCGCAAGCATGTACCTCACTGGTGAAAACACATATACATGTAGCGTAGGTACATACATGGTGATCTTTCTTACCTAAGGTACAAGTCTAATACACCATGCACTGAGCTGATCCCAAGCCTGTACCTCACTGGTGAAAACACATATACATGTAGCGTAGGTACATACACGGTGATCTCTCTTACCTAAGGTACAAGTCTAATACACCATGCACTGAGCTGATCCCAAGCATGTACCTCACTGGTGAAAACACATATAGATGTAGCGTAGGTACATACATGGTGATCTTTCTTACCTAAGGTACAAGTCTATTACACCATGTGCTGAGCTGATCCCTGTACCTCACTGGTGAAAGCACATATACATGTAGCGTAGGTACATACACGATGATCTTTCTTACCTAAGGTACAAGTCTAATACACCATGTGCTGAGCTGATCCCTGTACCTCACTGGTGAAAACACATATACATGTAGCGTAGGTACATACATGGTGATCTTTCTTACCTAAGGTACAAGTCTAATACACCATGCGCTGAGCTGATCCCAAGCCTGTACCTCACTGGTGAAAACACATATACATGTAGCGTAGGTACATACACGGTGATCTTTCTTACCTAAGGTACAAGTCTAATACACCATGCACTGAGCTGATCCCAAGCCTGTACCTCACTGGTGAAAACACATATAGATGTAGCGTAGGTACATACACGCTGATCTTTCTTACCTAAGGTACAAGTCTAATACACCATGTGCTGAGCTGATCCCTGTACCTCACTGGTGAAAGCACATATACATGTAGCGTAGGTACATACACGATGATCTTTCTTACCTAAGGTATAAGTCTAATACACCATGTGCTGAGCTGATCCCTGTACCTCACTGGTGAAAGCACATATAGATGTAGCGTAGGTACATACACGATGATCTTTCTTACCTAAGGTACAAGTCTAATACACCATGTGCTGAGCTGATCCCTGTACCTCACTGGTGAAAACACATATAGATGTAGCGTAGGTACATACACGATGATCTTTCTTACCTAAGGTACAAGTCTAATACACCATGTGCTGAGCTGATCCCTGTACCTCACTGGTGAAAACACATATACATATAGCGTAGGTACATACATGGTGATCTTTCTTACCTAAGGTACAAGTCTAATACACCATGCGCTGACCTGATCCCAAGCATGTACCTCACTGGTGAAAACACATATACATGTAGCGTAGGTACATACACGGTGATCTTTCTTACCTAAGGTACAAGTCTAATACACCATGTGCTGAGCTGATCCCAAGCCTGTACCTCACTGATGAAAACACATATAGATGTAGCGTAGGTACATACACGATGATCTTTCTTACCTAAGGTACAAGTCTAATGCACCATGCACTGAGCTGATCCCTGTACCTCACTGGTGAAAACACATATACATGTAGCGTAGGTACATACACGATGATCTTTCTTACCTAAGGTACAAGTCTAATACACCATGAGCTGAGCTGATCCCAAGCATGTACCTCACTGGTGAAAACACATATACATGTAGCGTAGGTACATACACGATGATCTTTCTTACCTAAGGTACAAGTCTAATACACCATGCACTGAGCTGATCCCAAGCATATACCTCACTGGTGAAAACACATATACATGTAGCGTAGGTACATACACGAAGATCTTTCTTACCTAAGGTACAAGTCTAATACACCATGCGCTGAGCTGATCCCTGTACCTCACTGGTGAAAACACATATACATGTAGCGTAGGTACATACACGGTGATCTTTCTTACCTAAGGTACAAGTCTAATACACCATGTGCTGAGCTGATCCCAAGCCTGTACCTCACTGGTGAAAACACATATACATGTAGCGTAGGTACATACACGATGATCTTTCTTACCTAAGGTACAAGTCTAATACACCATGTGCTGAGCTGATCCCAAGCCTGTACCTCACTGGTGAAGACACATATACATGTAGCGTAGGTACATACACGATGATCTTTCTTACCTAAGGTACAAGTCTAATACACCATGTGCTGAGATGATCCCTGTACCTCACTGGTGAAAACACATATACATGTAGCGTAGGTACATACATGGTGATCTTTCTTACCTAAGGTACAAGTCTAATACACCATGCGCTGAGCTGATCCCTGTACCTCACTGGTGAAGACACATATACATGTAGCGTAGGTACATACACGATGATCTTTCTTACCTAAGGTACAAGTCTAATACACCATGCACTGAGCTGATCCCAAGCCTGTACCTCACTGGTGAAAACACATATACATGTAGCGTAGGTACATACACGGTGATCTTTCCTACCTAAGGTACAAGTCTAATACACCATGCCCTGAGCTGATCCCAAGCCTGTACCTCACTGGTGAAAACACATATACATGTAGCGTAGGTACATACACGGTGATCTTTCTTACCTAAGGTACAAGTCTAATACACCATGCACTGAGCTGATCCCAAGCCTGTACCTCACTGGTGAAAACACATATAGATGTAGCGTAGGTACATACACGGTGATCTTTCTTACCTAAGGTACAAGTCTAATACACCATGTGCTGAGCTGATCCCTGTACCTCACTGGTGAAAGCACATATACATGTAGCGTAGGTACATACACGATGATCTTTCTTACCTAAGGTACAAGTCTAATACACCATGTGCTGAGCTGATCCCTGTACCTCACTGGTGAAAGCACATATAGATGTAGCGTAGGTACATACACGATGATATTTCTTACCTAAGGTACAAGTCTAATACACCATGTGCTGAACTGATCCCTGTACCTCACTGGTGAAAACACATATACATGTAGCGTAGGTACATACATGGTGATCTTTCTTACCTAAGGTACAAGTCTAATACACCATGCGCTGAGCTGATCCCAAGCCTGTACCTCACTGGTGAAAACACATATACATGTAGCGTAGGTACATACACGGTGATCTTTCTTACCTAAGGTACAAGTCTAATACACCATGTGCTGAGCTGATCCCAAGCCTGTACCTCACTGATGAAAACACATATACATGTAGCGTAGGTACATACACGATGATCTTTCTTACCTAAGGTACAAGTCTAATACACCATGCACTGAGCTGATCCCTGTACCTCACTGGTGAAAACACATATACATGTAGCGTAGGTACATACACGATGATCTTTCTTACCTAAGGTACAAGTCTAATACACCATGCGCTGAGCTGATCCCAAGCATGTACCTCACTGGTGAAAACACATATACATGTAGCGTAGGTACATACACGATGATCTTTCTTACCTAAGGTACAAGTCTAATACACCATGCACTGAGCAGATCCCAAGCATGTACCTCACTGGTGAAAACACATATACATGTAGCGTAGGTACATACACGATGATCTTTCTTACCTAAGGTACAAGTCTAATACACCATGCACTGAGCTGATCCCTGTACCTCACTGGTGAAAACACATATACATGTAGCGTAGGTACATACACGGTGATCTTTCTTACCTAAGGTACAAGTCTAATACACCATGCGCTGAACTGATCCCTGTACCTCACTGGTGAAAACACATATACATGTAGCGTAGGTACATACATGGTGATCTTTCTTACCTAAGGTACAAGTCTAATACACCATGCACTGAGCTGATCCCAAGCCTGTACCTCACTGGTGAAAACACGTATAGATGTAGCGTAGGTACATACATGGTGATCTTTCTTACCTAAGGTACAAGTCTAATACACCATGCGCTGAGCTGATCCCTGTACCTCACTGGTGAAAACACATATACATGTAGCGTAGGTACATACGCGGTGATCTTTCTTACCTAAGGTACAAGTCTAATACACCATGCACTGAGCTGATCCCAAGCCTGTACCTCACTGGTGAAAGCACATATAGATGTAGCGTAGGTACATACACGGTGATCTTTCTTACCTAAGGTACAAGTCTAATACACCATGTGCTGAGCTGATCCCTGTACCTCACTGGTGAAAACACGATGGTCTTTAATAACGATAAATCGAGGAAACTTTAGCACAAACTGTAAAAATGTTAATACAACCAAACTGCGTGTGTTTTCATGAAATATCACAACCAGTAGATATTGTATTAGGAAGTCTTTTTTATATTTTCCTAGGTGATGAACTATTCTAGAGTCTTGAAAAATCAAAACGTTCTTTACCATCATTTCTGTGGCATATACGGAGCATCCATTTCTAAATTTCAGAGAATTTTCAAATGAACATGTTCTGTTTTCATAATAAGGACTTTAAAAAGCTAACCCATCTGTAGCACTTGGTATTACTTTCGGCTTCTTGTGGAAGCCCGTGTTGTCTGAGATTTTATTTATCAGTTTCACACTGATAATTGGACAAGAGTTTTATAATGTCTTTTTACTCAAAGACATACCGTGAATTACGTAAGCATTGTTGATTTTTATTAAGTACCTAATTGACAATTTCTGGTACAACAACACATTTGATTTTGTTATTTATTAGAAAGTAGACAATTAATCTCAATATGATAACTACTAGTGTTAATGAAAGAATATCTTAGTGCATTGTACACTAGACTACTATACTTTTATTGATTTATTCATCCATTTTGCCAATTGCGCAAGAAAAAAAGAGAATACAATCCACTAATGGTAAACATTTTATTATCAAATTTCTATTTTAATTGATCAATTAATTTAATTTATTGTGATTTCAACATTAGATATCTAATTTCATGAATGGATATCATTATTCCTGAAAAGTATGCACATACTTCAATCTCCCCCATGCTGCTGCTTTCATATAAAACTGTGTTCTTTGGTCCGTTGTTTTACACACCATTTGACGTCAATGGCACTTACTTGATAATTCAATTTTCATTTCAGATCACCTGTCAAGTGAACAAACGGTACTGTAGTTTACTGTCTGATAGTATGATAACGGCGGTTAGTACCAGTCTTCCGAATGATCTTGATATACTTGCCATGTTTAGTAATTGATTTCATTGATATAACATGCTATAACAGCATTAAAGAAATACCAGGTGAGAACACACCCCTCCAAAATAAAGATATAAATCGCGAGTACTTTTATGTCTTCGAAGACTACATTAATTGAGAATTCTGATTCTTATTTCAAAAAGTTATGTTTTATCGAATATAATCGAAAATGTGAAATTAAAACCATTATGCTAATATGACAGCCTCCTATATAAACAATGCCATGATATAATTCCCGATATATTTTACTTTGCATATGCATATTGCAAGACAAATAATTGGATAATTTCTTGTATGTATCCATGCAAGCATTAAAATGTCAGAAGAATCAAAATCATTCATGGAAGCCATAGTGTGTATTATATTTCAACATCAATAACATTATCGTAGTTGCATGTTATCCCTTGATTTGATCGGGATAAAATTTGTACGAAAATAATGTTACCCATTATAAAATCTCCAGTAAACTATGGCTTGCATAAATATTTTCTTCCACAAATACAACAGTAAATTTACTAAGCTTTCGAAAGCATTTTCGTTTATTTTGTATTTTGTTTTGACTTCGGAATTTTTAAAGTTGCTTTATCCATTGCGTTTGTTGAAACTACAAAAAAAGTCGTGATATCATGAGAGATGCCCAAGCAGTGTTACCGTTTGTGGCCCGTTGCAAGGCATATGACCGTTCGTCAAGTCTTCGTTGGTGGCTTGTTGAAAGGTATTTGACTGTGCTTCGAATGCTCGTTGGTGGCTCGTCGCAAGGTATTTTAACGTGCTCCAAGTGGTCGTTGGTAGGCATATTATCATGTTTCAAATGGTTGGTGGTTGCTCGTTTCACGGCATATGACCGTGTTTTGAATGCTCGTTGCAAGGAATTTAACCGTTGCCAATCAAAATATTCACCAGGATGTCATTTACAAAGCTACGTGATGTTCACATTATGAATAAAGCTGAAGTACTGATGACTTGACGTTGAGCAACAACCAAACAAACACTATAGATGATTACAGTTTGATCGATTTTTGGTTTTAGAATATCACAGGGTAAAGGTCATCTTTCATCCAGTTATGTTAATGTTTCCATATTGAGGTTATTTGCATATTTCTTTTAGTATGATTCATGAAAATGTTTTACATCCAAAGGTTTCCAGTCATATATCACTATTTCATAGTAACCTCATGGTGATAATTGCAATTAAAATGGCGTTTCAAACATCTTGCCGATGTGGATCTAAGTAGAACGTCGACAATCAATCTTACGCTTGATATTTATCAAATGTTAAACAAACTTTAATGTTGCAGGTTTCATGCCGAGTTTTATACATTTACCAAGCAGGTAAAAATATCTTGTCAGACAATATGCATATACAATGACAGGTAATATTTCGTTTGATAAATAATATTAAATATTTTAAATTACAGAAATATTTATTTTGTCACCGTATGACACACCAAATAAAACGAAAACTCAATGACGATTTTAAACATGAAGAAAAATAATAATATTCCAAAGATAAATGATAAAATAAATATACAACACATTCAGAACAGTTGTAAAATCTAATCCAAAATTACCGTAGAAACAGAAGCACAGTCGAGGTGTACTATACTCGATAACATTGATGTTGTTGAGGTGTACCATACTCGATAACATTGACGTTGTCGAGGTGTACTATACTCGATGACATTGATGTTGTCGAGGTGTACTATACTCGATAACATTGATGTTGTTGAGGTGTACTATACTGGATAACATTGATGTTGTCGAGGTGTACTATACTCGATAACATTGATATTGTCGAGGTGTACTATACTGGATAACATTGATGTTGTTGAGGTGTACCATACTCGATAACATTGATGTTGTTGAGGTGTACTATACTCGATAACATTGACGTTGTCGAGGTGTACTATACTCGATAACATTGACGTTGTCGAGGTGTACTATACTCGATAACATTGACGTTGTCGAGGTGTACTATACTCGATAACATTGACGTTGTCGAGGTGTACTATACTCGATAACATTGACGTTGTCGAGGTGTACTATACTCGATGACATTGATGTTGTTGAGGTGTACCATACTCGATAACATTGATGTTGTTGAGGTGTACCATACTCGATAACATTGACGTTGTCGAGGTGTACTATACTCGATAACATTGATGTTGTTGAGGTGTACCATACTCGATAACATTGACGTTGTCGAGGTGTACTATACTCGATGACATTGATGTTGTCGAGGTGTACTATACTCGATAACATTGATGTTGTTGAGGTGTACTATACTGGATAACATTGATGTTGTCGAGGTGTACTATACTCGATAACATTGATATTGTCGAGGTGTACTATACTGGATAACATTGATGTTGTTGAGGTGTACCATACTCGATAACATTGATGTTGTTGAGGTGTACTATACTCGATAACATTGACGTTGTCGAGGTGTACTATACTCGATAACATTGACGTTGTCGAGGTGTACTATACTCGATAACATTGACGTTGTCGAGGTGTACTATACTCGATAACATTGACGTTGTCGAGGTGTACTATACTCGATAACATTGACGTTGTCGAGGTGTACTATACTCGATGACATTGATGTTGTCGAGGTGTACTATACTCGATAACATTGATGTTGTTGAGGTGTACTATACTGGATAACATTGATGTTGTCGAGGTGTACTATACTCGATAACATTGATATTGTCGAGGTGTACTATACTGGATAACATTGATGTTGTTGAGGTGTACCATACTCGATAACATTGATGTTGTTGAGGTGTACTATACTGGATAACATTGATGTTGCTGAGGTGTACTATACTCGATAACATTGATGTTGTTGAGGTGTACTATACTCGATAACATTGATGTTGTTGAGGTGTACTATACTGGATAACATTGATGTTGTCGAGGTGTACTATACTGGATAACATTGATGTTGTCGAGATGTACTATACTCGATAACACTGATGTTGTTGAGGTGTACTATACTGGATAACATTGATGTTGTCGAGGTGTACTATACTGGATAACATTGACGTTGTCGAGGTGTACTATACTCGATGACATTGATGTTGTCGAGGTGTACTATACTCGATAACATTGATGTTGTTGAGGTGTACTATACTGGATAACATTGATGTTGTCGAGGTGTACTATACTCGATAACATTGATATTGTCGAGGTGTACTATACTGGATAACATTGATGTTGTTGAGGTGTACCATACTCGATAACATTGATGTTGTTGAGGTGTACTATACTGGATAACATTGATGTTGCTGAGGTGTACTATACTCGATAACATTGATGTTGTTGAGGTGTACTATACTCGATAACATTGATGTTGTTGAGGTGTACTATACTGGATAACATTGATGTTGTCGAGGTGTACTATACTGGATAACATTGATGTTGTCGAGATGTACTATACTCGATAACACTGATGTTGTTGAGGTGTACTATACTGGATAACATTGATGTTGT
The DNA here is from genome assembly GCA_963680875.1 of Bathymodiolus brooksi. NCBI lineage: Eukaryota > Metazoa > Mollusca > Bivalvia > Mytilida > Modiolidae > Bathymodiolus > Bathymodiolus brooksi. Next base: position 94,012,995 of record OY804579.1, read on the forward strand.
CGAGGTGTACTATACTGGATAACATTGAAGTTGTTGAGGTGAACTATACTCGATAACATTGATGTTGTCGAGGTGTACTATTCTCGATAACATTGATGTTGTCGAGGTGTACTATACTCGGTAACATTGATATTGTCGAGGTGTACTATACTGGATAACATTGATGTTGTTGAGGTGTACTATACTGGATAACATTGATGTTGTTTAGGTGTACTATACTGGATAACATTGATGTTGTCGAGGTGTACTATACTGGATAACATTGATGTTGTTGAGGTGTACTATACTCGATAACATTGATGTTGTCTAGGTGTACAATACACGATAACATTGATGTTGTTGAGGTGTACTATACTGGATAACATTGATGTTGTCGAGGTGTACTATACTGGATAACATTGATGTTGTCTAGGTGTACAATACACGATAACATTGATGTTGTTTAGGTGTACTATACTGGATAACATTGATGTTGTTGAGGTGTACTATACTCGATAACATTGATATTGTCGAGGTGTACTATACTGGATAACATTGATGTTGTTGAGGTGTACTATACTGGATAACATTGATGTTGTTTAGATGTACTATACTGGATAACATTGATGTTGTTTAGGTGTACTATACTGGATAACATTGATGTTGTTGAGGTGTACTATACTGGATAACATTGATGTTGTTTAGGTGTACTATACTGGATAACATTGATGTTGTCGAGGTGTACTATACTGGATAACATTGATGTTGTCGAGGTGTACTATACTGGATAACATTGATGTTGTCTAGGTGTACAATACACGATAACATTGATGTTGTTGAGGTGTACTATACTGGATAACATTGATGTTGTTGAGGTGTACTATACTGGATAACATTGATGTTGTCGAGGTGTACTATACTGGATAACATTGATGTTGTTGAGGTGTTCTATACTGGATAACATTGATGTTGTTGAGGTGTACTATACTGGATAACATTGGTGTTGTTGAGGTGTTCTATACTGGATAACATTGATGTTGTTTAGGTGTACTATACTCGATAACATTGATGTTGTTGAGGTGTACTATACTCGATAACATTGACGTTGTCGAGGTGTACTATACTCGATAACATTGACGTTGTCGAGGTGTACTATACTCGATGACATTGATGTTGTCGAGGTGTACTATACTCGATAACATTGATGTTGTTGAGGTGTACTATACTGGATAACATTGATGTTGTCGAGGTGTACTATACTCGATAACATTGATATTGTCGAGGTGTACTATACTGGATAACATTGATGTTGTTGAGGTGTACCATACTCGATAACATTGATGTTGTTGAGGTGTACTATACTGGATAACATTGATGTTGCTGAGGTGTACTATACTCGATAACATTGATGTTGTTGAGGTGTACTATACTCGATAACATTGATGTTGTTGAGGTGTACTATACTGGATAACATTGATGTTGTCGAGGTGTACTATACTGGATAACATTGATGTTGTCGAGATGTACTATACTCGATAACACTGATGTTGTTGAGGTGTACTATACTGGATAACATTGATGTTGTCGAGGTGTACTATACTGGATAACATTGAAGTTGTTGAGGTGAACTATACTCGATAACATTGATGTTGTCGAGGTGTACTATTCTCGATAACATTGATGTTGTCGAGGTGTACTATACTCGGTAACATTGATATTGTCGAGGTGTACTATACTGGATAACATTGATGTTGTTGAGGTGTACTATACTGGATAACATTGATGTTGTTTAGGTGTACTATACTGGATAACATTGATGTTGTCGAGGTGTACTATACTGGATAACATTGATGTTGTTGAGGTGTACTATACTCGATAACATTGATGTTGTCTAGGTGTACAATACACGATAACATTGATGTTGTTGAGGTGTACTATACTGGATAACATTGATGTTGTCGAGGTGTACTATACTGGATAACATTGATGTTGTCTAGGTGTACAATACACGATAACATTGATGTTGTTTAGGTGTACTATACTGGATAACATTGATGTTGTTGAGGTGTACTATACTCGATAACATTGATATTGTCGAGGTGTACTATACTGGATAACATTGATGTTGTTGAGGTGTACTATACTGGATAACATTGATGTTGTTTAGATGTACTATACTGGATAACATTGATGTTGTTTAGGTGTACTATACTGGATAACATTGATGTTGTTGAGGTGTACTATACTGGATAACATTGATGTTGTTTAGGTGTACTATACTGGATAACATTGATGTTGTCGAGGTGTACTATACTGGATAACATTGATGTTGTCGAGGTGTACTATACTGGATAACATTGATGTTGTCTAGGTGTACAATACACGATAACATTGATGTTGTTGAGGTGTACTATACTGGATAACATTGATGTTGTTGAGGTGTACTATACTGGATAACATTGATGTTGTCGAGGTGTACTATACTGGATAACATTGATGTTGTTGAGGTGTTCTATACTGGATAACATTGATGTTGTTGAGGTGTACTATACTGGATAACATTGGTGTTGTTGAGGTGTTCTATACTGGATAACATTGATGTTGTTGAGGTGTACTATACTGGATAACATTGATGTTGTTGAGGTGTACTATACTGGATAACATTGATGTTGTTGAGGTGTACTATACTGGATAACATTGATGTTGTTGAGGTGTTCTATACTGGATAACATTGATGTTGTTGAGGTGTACTATACTGGATAACATTGATGTTGTTGAGGTGTACTATACTGGATAACATTGATGTTGTTTAGGTGTACTATACTGGATAACATTGATGTTGTCGAGGTGTACTATACTGGATAACATTGATGTTGTCGAGGTGTACTATACTGGATAACATTGATGTTGTCTAGGTGTACAATACACGATAACATTGATGTTGTTGAGGTGTACTATACTGGATAACATTGATGTTGTTGAGGTGTACTATACTGGATAACATTGATGTTGTCGAGGTGTACTATACTGGATAACATTGATGTTGTTGAGGTGTTCTATACTGGATAACATTGATGTTTTTGAGGTGTACTATACTGGATAACATTGGTGTTGTTGAGGTGTTCTATACTGGATAACATTGATGTTGTTGAGGTGTACTATACTGGATAACATTGATGTTGTTGAGGTGTACTATACTGGATAACATTGATGTTGTTGAGGTGTACTATACTGGATAACATTGATGTTGTTGAGGTGTTCTATACTGGATAACATTGATGTTGTTGAGGTGTACTATACTGGATAGCATTGATGTTGTTTAGATGTACTATACTGGATAACATTGATGTTGTTTAGGTGTACTATACTGGATAACATTGATGTTGTTGAGGTGTACTATACTGGATAACATTGATGTTGTTTAGGTGTACTATACTGGATAACATTGATGTTGTCGAGGTGTACTATACTGGATAACATTGATGTTGTTGAGGTGTACTATACTCGATAACATTAATGTTGTCTAGGTGTACAATACACGATAACATTGATGTTGTTGAGGTGTACTATACTGGATAACATTGATGTTGTTTAGATGTACTATACTCGATAACATTGATGTTGTTTAGGTGTACTATACTGGATAACATTGATGTTGTTGAGGTGTTCTATACTGGATAACATTGATGTTGTTGAGGTGTTCTATACTGGATAACATTGATGTTGTTGAGGTGTACTATACTGGATAACATTGATATTGTGGAGGTGTACTATACTGGATAACATTGATGTTGTTGAGGTGTTCTATACTGGATAACATTGATGTTGTTGAGGTGTACTATACTGGATAACATTGATGTTGTTGAGGTGTTCTATACTGGATAACATTGATGTTGTTGAGGTGTACTATACTGGATAACATTGATGTTGTTGAGGTGTACTATACTCGATAACATTGATGTTGTTGAGGTATACTATACTGGATAACATTGATGTTGTCTAGATGTACTATACTCGATAACATTGATGTTGTCGAGGTGTACTATACTCGATTACATTGATGTTTTCTAGGTGTACTATACTCGATAACATTGATGTTGTTGAGGTGTACTATACTGAATAACATTGATGTTGTCGAGGTGTACTATACTGGATAACATTGATGTTGTTGAGGTGTACTATACTGGATAACATTGATGTTGTCGAGGTGTACTATACTCGATTACATTGATGTTGTCTAGGTGTACTATACTGGATAACATTGATGTTGTCGAGGTGTACTATACTGGATAACATTGATGTTGTCCAGGTGTACTATACTCGATAACATTGATGTTGTCTAGGTGTAATATACTAGATAACATTGATGTTGTCGAGGTGTACTATACTCGATAACATTGATGTTGTCGAGGTGTACTATACTGGATAACATTGATGTTGTGGAGGTGTAATATACTGGATAACATTGATGTTGTTGAGGTGTACTATACTGGATAACATTGATGTTGTATAGATGTACTATACTTGATAACATTGATGTTGTTGAGGTGTACTATACTGGATAACATTGATGTTGTTGAGGTGTACTATACTTGATAACATTGATGTTGTTGAGGTGTACTATACTCGATAACATTGATGTTGTTGAGGTGTACTATACTGGATAACATTGATGTTATTGAGGTGTACTATACTGGATAACATTGATGTTGTTGAGGTGTACTATACTGGATAACATTGATGTTGTTGAGGTGTACTATACTGGATAACATTGATGTTGTTGAGGTGTACTATACTGGATAACATTGATGTTGTTTAGGTGTACTATACTGGATAACATTGATGTTGTTGAGGTGTATTAAACTGGATAACATTGATGTTGTTTAGGTGTACTATACTGGATAACCTTGATTTAGTTGAGGTGTACTATACTGGATAACATTGATGTTGTTTAGGTGTACTATACTGGATAACATTGATGTTGTCGAGGTGTACTATACTGGATAACATTGATGTTGTTGAGGTGTACTATTCTCGATAACTTTGATGTTGTCTAGGTGTACAATACTCGATAACATTGATGTTGTTTAGGTGTACTATACTGGATAACATTGATGTTGTTGAGGTGTACTATACTGGATAACATTGATGTTGTTGAGGTGTACTATACTGGATAACATTGATGTTGTTGAGGTGTACTATACTGGATAACATTGATGTTGGTTATGTGTACTATACTGGATAACATTGATGTTGTTGAGGTGTACTATACTGGATAACATTGATGTTGTTTAGGTGTACTATACTCGATAACCTTGATTTAGAAGAGGTGTACTATACTGGATAACATTGATGTTGTTTAGGTGTACTATACTGGATAACATTGATGTTGTCGAGGTGTACTATACTGGATAACATTGATGTTGTTGAGGTGTACTATACTCGATAACTTTGATGTTGTCGAGGTGTACAATACTCGATAACATTGATGTTGTTTAGGTGTACTATACTGGATAACATTGATGTTGTTGAGGTGTACTATACTGGATAACATTGATGTTGTTGAGGTGTACTATACTGGATAACATTGATGTTGTTGAGGTGTACTATACTGGATAACATTGATGTTGTTGAGGTGTACTATACTGGATAACATTGATGTTGTTGAGGTGTTCTATACTGGATAACATTGATGTTGTTGAGGTGTACTATACTCGATAACATTGATGTTGTTGAGGTGTACTATACTCGATAACATTGATGTTGTTGAGGTGTACTATACTGGATAACATTGATGTTGTTGAGGTGTTCTATACTGGATAACATTGATGTTGTCGAGGTGTACTATACTGGATAACATTGATGTTGTTGAGGTGTACTATACTGGATATCATTGATGTTGTTTAGGTGTACTATACTGGATAACATTGATGCTGTCGAGGTGTACTATACTGGATAACATTGATGTTGTTGAGGTGTAATATACACGATAACATTGATGTTGTTTAGGTGTACTATACTGGATAACATTGATGTTGTTGAGGTGTTCTATACTGGATAACATTGATGTTGTCGAGGTGTACTATACTGGATAACATTGATGTTGTTTAGGTGTACTATACTGGATGACATTGATGTTGTTGAGGTGTCCTATACTCGATAACATTGATGTCGTTTAGGTGTACTATACTGGATAACATTGATGTTGTCTAGGTGTACTATACTCGATAACATTGATGTTGTTGAGGTGTACTATACTGGATAACATTGATGTTATTGAGGTGTTCTATACTGGATGACATTGATGTTGTTGAGGTGTACTATACTCAATAACATTGATGTTGTTGAGGTGTACTATACTGGATAACATTGATGTTGTTGAGGTGTACTATACTGGATAACATTGATGTTGTCTAGGTGTACTATACCCGATAACATTGATGTTGTCGAGGTGTACTATACTCGATTACATTGATGTTTTCTAGGTGTACTATACTCGATAACATTGATGTTGTTGAGGTGTACTATACTAAATAACATTGTTGTTGTCGAGGTGTACTATACTGGATAACATTGATATTGTCGAGGTGTACTATACTGGATTACATTGATGTTGTCTAGGTGTACTATACTGGATAACATTGATGTTGTCGAGGTGTACTATACTCGATAACATTGATGTTGTCGAGGTGTACTATTCTCGATAACATTGATGTTGTCTAGGTGTGCTATACTCGATAACATTGATGTTGTTGAGGTGTACTATACTCGATTACATTGATGTTTTCTAGGTGTACTATACTCGATAACATTGATGTTGTTGAGGTGTACTATACTGGATAACATTGATGTTGTCGAGGTGTACTATACTGGATATCATTAATGTTGTTGAGGTGTACTATACTGGATAACATTGATGTTGTTGAGGTGTACTATACTGGATAACATTGATGTTGTTGAGGTGTACTATACTCGATAACATTGATGTTGTCTAGGTGTACTATACTCGATAACATTGATGTTGTTGAGGTGTACTATACTGGATAACATTGATGTTGTTTAGGTGTACTATACTGGATAACATTGATGTTGTTGAGGTGTACTATACTCGATAACATTGATGTTGTTTAGGTATACTATACTGGATAACATTGATGTTGTTGAGGTGTACTATACTGGATAACATTGATGTTGTCGAGGTGTACTATGCTGGATAACATTGATGTTGTCGAGGTGTACTATACTGGATAACATTGATGTTTTCGAGGTGTACTATACTCGATAACATTGATGTTGTCTAGGTGTACTATACTCGATAACACTGATGTTGTTGAGGTGTACTATACTGGATAACATTGATGTTGTCGAAGTGTACTATACTGGATAACATTGATGTTGTTGAGGTGTACTATACTCGATAACATTGATGTTGTTGAGGTGTACTATACTGGATAACATTGATGTTGTTGAGGTGTACTATACTGGATAACATTGATGTTGTCGAAGTGTACTATACTGGATAACATTGATGTTGTCGAGGTGTACTATACTCGATAACATTGATGTTGTTGAGGTGTACTATACTGGATAACATTGATGTTGTTGAGGTGTACTATACTGGATAACATTGATGTTGTCGAAGTGTACTATACTGGAAAACATTGATGTTGTCGAGGTGTACTATACTGGATAACATTGATGTTGTCGAGGTGTACTATACTCGATAACATTGATGTTGTCGAGGTGTACTATACTCGATAACATTGATGATGTTGAGGTGTACTATACTCGATAACATTGATGTTGTTGAGGTGTACTATACTCGATAACATTGATGTTGTTGAGGTGTACTATACTCGATAACATTGATGTTGTTGAGGTGTACTATACTCGATAACATTCATGTGGTTGAGGTGTACTATACTCGATAACATTGATGTTGTCGAGGTGTACTATACTGGATAACATTGATGTTGTTGAGGTGTACTATACTCGATAACATTGATGTTGTTTAGATGTACTATACACGATAACATTGATGTTGTTGAGGTGTACTATACTCGATAACATTGATGTTGTTGAGGTGTACTATATTGGATAACATTGATGTTGTCGAGGTGTACTATACTGGATAACATTGATGTTGTCTAGGTGTTCTATACTGGATAACATTGATGTTGATGAGGTGTTCTATACTGGATAACATTGATGTTGTTTAGGTGTACAATACACGATAACATTGATGTTGTGGAGGTGTACTATACTGGATAACATTGATGTTGTTGAGGTGTACTATACTGGATGACATTGATGTTGTTGAGGTGTTCTATACTGGATAACATTGATGTTGTCGGCGTGTACTATACTGGATAACATTGATGTTGTTGAGGTGTACTATACTGGATGACATTGATGTTGTTGAGGTGTTCTATACTGGATAACATTGATGTTGTTGAGGTGTACTATACTGGATAACATTGATGTTGTCGAGGTGTACTATACTGGATAACATTGATGTTGTTTAGGTGTACTATACTGGATAACATTGATGTTGTTGAGGTGTTCTATACTGGATAACATTGATGTTGTCGAGGTGTACTATACTGGATAACATTGATGTTGTTTAGGTGTACTATACTGGATGACATTGATGTTGTTGAGGTGTACAATACTCGATAACATTGATGTCGTTTAGGTGTACTATACTGGATAACATTGATGTTGTCTAGGTGTACTATACTCGATAACATTGATGTTGTTGAGGTGTACTATACTGGATAACATTGATGTTGTTGAGGTGTTCTATACTGGATAACATTGATGTTGTTGAGGTGTACTATACTCAATAACATTGATGTTGTTGAGGTGTACTATACTGGATAACATTGATGTTGTTGAGGTGTACTATACTGGATAACATTGATGTTGTCTAGGTGTACTATACCCGATAACATTGATGTTGTCGAGGTGTACTATACTCGATTACATTGATGTTTTCTAGGTGTACTATACTCGATAACATTGATGTTGTTGAGGTGTACTATACTAAATAACATTGTTGTTGTCGAGGTGTACTATACTGGATAACATTGATGGTGTTGAAGTGTACTATACTGGATAACATTGATATTGTCGAGGTGTACTATACTGGATTACATTGATGTTGTCTAGGTGTACTATACTGGATAACATTGATGTTGTCGAGGTGTACTATACTGGATAACATTGATGTTGTCGAGGTGTACTATACTCGATAACATTGATGTTGTCTAGGTGTGCTATACTCGATAACATTGATGTTGTTGAGGTGTACTATACTCGATTACATTGATGTTTTCTAGGTGTACTATACTCGATAACATTGATGTTGTTGAGGTGTACTATACTGGATAACATTGATGTTGTCGAGGTGTACTATACTGGATAACATTAATGTTGTTGAGGTGTACTATACTGGATAACATTGATGTTGTTGAGGTGTACTATACTGGATAACATTGATGTTGTTGAGGTGTACTATACTCGATAACATTGATGTTGTCTAGGTGTACTATACTCGATAACATTGATGTTGTTGAGGTGTACTATACTGGATAACATTGATGTTGTTTAGGTGTACTATACTGGATAACATTGATGTTGTTGAGGTGTACTATATTCGATAACATTGATGTTGTTTAGGTATACTATACTGGATAACATTGATGTTGTTGAGGTGTACTATACTGGATAACATTGATGTTGTCGAGGTGTACTATGCTGGATAACATTGATGTTGTCGAGGTGTACTATACTGGATAACATTGATGTTTTCGAGGTGTACTATACTCGATAACATTGATGTTGTCTAGGTGTACTATACTCGATAACATTGATGTTGTTGAGGTGTACTATACTGGATAACATTGATGTTGTCGAAGTGTACTATACTGGATAACATTGATGTTGTTGAGGTGTACTATATTCGATAACATTGATGTTGTTGAGGTGTACTATACTGGATAACATTGATGTTGTTGAGGTGTACTATACTGGATAACATTGATGTTGTCGAAGTGTACTATACTGGAAAACATTGATGTTGTCGAGGTGTACTATACTGGATAACATTGACATTGTCGAGGTGTACTATACTCGATAACATTGATGTTGTCGAGGTGTACTATACTCGATAACATTGATGATGTTGAGGTGTACTATACTCGATAACATTGATGTTGTTGAGGTGTACTATACTGGATAACATTGATGTTGTTGAGGTGTACTATACTCGATAACATTGATGTTGTTGAGGTGTACTATACTCGATAACATTCATGTGGTTGAGGTGTACTATACTCGATAACATTGATGTTGTCGAGGTGTACTATACTGGATAACAATGATGTTGTTGAGGTGTACTATACTCGATAACATTGATGTTGTCGAGGTGTACTATTCTCGATAACATTGATGTTGTCGAGGTGTACTATACTGGATAACATTGATGTTGTGGAGGTGTACTATACTGGATAACATTGATGTTGTGGAGGTGTACTATACTGGATAACATTGATGTTGTTGAGGTGTTCTATACTGGATAACATTGATGTTGTTGAGGTGTACTATACTGGATAACATTGATGTTGTTTAGATGTACTATACACGATAACATTGATGTTGTTGAGGTGTACTATACACGATAACATTGATGTTGTTGAGGTGTACTATACTGGATAACATTGATGTTGTTGAGGTGTACTATACACGATAACATTGATGTTGTTGAGGTGTACTATACTGGATAACATTGATGTTGTTGAGGTGTTCTATACTGGATAACATTGATGTTGTTGAGGTGTTCTATACTGGATAACATTGATGTTGTTGAGGTGTACTATACTGGATAACATTGATGTTGTCGAGGTGTACTATACTGGATAACATTGATGTTGTTTAGGTGTACTATACTGGATAACATTGATGTTGTTGAGGTGTTCTATACTGGATAACATTGATGTTGTCGAGGTGTACTATACTGGATAACATTGATGTTGTTTAGGTGTACTATACTGGATGACATTGATGTTGTCGAGGTGTACAATACTCGATAACATTGATGTCGTTTAGGTGTACTATACTGGATAACATTGATGTTGTCTAGGTGTACTATACTCGATAACATTGATGTTGTTGAGGTGTACTATACTGGATAACATTGATGTTGTTGAGGTGTTCTATACTGGATAACATTGATGTTGTTGAGGTGTACTATACTCAATAACATTGATGTTGTTGAGGTGTACTATACTGGATAACATTGATGTTGTTGAGGTGTACTATACTGGATAACATTGATGTTGTCTAGGTGTACTATACCCGATAACATTGATGTTGTCGAGGTGTACTATACTCGATTACATTGATGTTTTCTAGGTGTACTATACTCGATAACATTGATGTTGTTGAGGTGTACTATACTAATTAACATTGTTGTTGTCGAGGTGTACTATACTGGATAACATTGATTGTGTTGAAGTGTACTATACTGGATAACATTGATATTGTCGAGGTGTACTATACTGGATTACATTGATGTTGTCTAGGTGTACTATACTGGATAACATTGATGTTGTCGAGGTGTACTATACTGGATAACATTGATGTTGTCGAGGTGTACTATACTCGATAACATTGATGTTGTCTAGGTGTGCTATACTCGATAACATTGATGTTGTTGAGGTGTACTATACTCGATTACATTGATGTTTTCTAGGTGTACTATACTGGATAACATTGATGTTGTTGAGGTGTACTATACTGGATAACATTGATGTTGTCGAGGTGTACTATACTCGATAACATTGATGTTGTCTAGGTGTACTATACTCGATAACATTGATGTTGTTGAGGTGTACTATACTGGATAACATTGATGTTGTTTAGGTGTACTATACTGGATAACATTGATGTTGTTGAGGTGTACTATATTCGATAACATTGATGTTGTTTAGGTATACTATACTGGATAACATTGATGTTGTTGAGGTGTACTATACTGGATAACATTGATGTTGTCGAGGTGTACTATGCTGGATAACATTGATGTTGTCGAGGTGTACTATACTGGATAACATTGATGTTTTCGAGGTGTACTATACTCGATAACATTGATGTTGTCTATGTGTACTATACTCGATAACATTGATGTTGTTGAGGTGTACTATACTGGATAACATTGATGTTGTCGAAGTGTACTATACTGGATAACATTGATGTTGTTGAGGTGTACTATACTCGATAACATTGATGTTGTTGAGGTGTACTATACTGGATAACATTGATGTTGTTGAGGTGTACTATACTGGATAACATTGATGTTGTCGAAGTGTACTATACTGGATAACATTGATGTTGTCGAGGTGTACTATACTCGATAACATTGATGTTGTTGAGGTTTACTATACTGGATAACATTGATGTTGTTGAGGTGTACTATACTGGATAACATTGATGTTGTCGAAGTGTACTATACTGGAAAACATTGATGTTGTCGAGGTGTACTATACTGGATAACATTGACATTGTCGAGGTGTACTATACTCGATAACATTGATGTTGTCGAGGTGTACTATACTCGATAACATTGATGATGTTGAGGTGTACTATACTCGATAACATTGATGTTGTTGAGGTGTACTATACTGGATAACATTGATGTTGTTGAGGTGTACTATACTCGATAACATTGATGTTGTTGAGGTGTACTATACTCGATAACATTCATGTGGTTGAGGTGTACTATACTGGATAACATTGATGTTGTCGAGGTGTACTATACTGGATAACATTGATGTTGTTGAGGTGTACTATACTCGATAACATTGATGTTGTCGAGGTGTACTATTCTCGATAACATTGATGTTGTCGAGGTGTACTATACTGGATAACATTGATGTTGTGGAGGTGTACTATACTCGATAACATTGATGTTGTGGAGGTGTACTATACTGGATAACATTGATGTTGTTGAGGTGTTCTATACTGGATAACATTGATGTTGTTGAGGTGTACTATACTGGATAACATTGATGTTGTTTAGATGTACTATACACGATAACATTGATGTTGTTGAGGTGTACTATACACGATAACATTGATGTTGTTGAGGTGTACTATACTGGATAACATTGATGTTGTTGAGGTGTACTATACTGGATGACATTGATGTTGTTTAGATGTACTATACACGATAACATTGATGTTGTTGAGGTGTACTATACTCGATAACATTGATGTTGTTGAGGTGTACTATACTGGATAACATTGATGTTGTCGAGGTGTACTATACTGGATAACATTGATGTTGTTGAGGTGTTCTATACTGGATAACATTGATGTTGATGAGGTGTTCTATACTGGATAACATTGATGTTGTTTAGGTGTATAATACACGATAACATTGATGTTGTGGAGGTGTACTATACTGGATAACATTGATGTTGTTGAGGTGTACTATACTGGATGACATTGATGTTGTTGAGGTGTTCTATACTGGATAACATTGATGTTGTCGGCGTGTACTATACTGGATAACATTGATGTTGTTGAGGTGTACTATACTGGATGACATTGATGTTGTTGAGGTGTTCTATACTGGATAACATTGATGTTGTTGAGGTGTACTATACTGGATAACATTGATGTTGTCGAGGTGTACTATACTGGATAACATTGATGTTGTTTAGGTGTACTATACTGGATAACATTGATGTTGTTGAGGTGTTCTATACTGGATAACATTGATGTTGTCGAGGTGTACTATACTGGATAACATTGATGTTGTTTAGGTGTACTATACTGGATGACATTGATGTTGTTGAGGTGTACAATACTCGATAACATTGATGTCGTTTAGGTGTACTATACTGGATAACATTGATGTTGTCTAGGTGTACTATACTCGATAACATTGATGTTGTTGAGGTGTACTATACTGGATAACATTGATGTTGTTGAGGTGTTCTATACTGGATAACATTGATGTTGTTGAGGTGTACTATACTCAATAACATTGATGTTGTTGAGGTGTACTATACTGGATAACATTGATGTTGTTGAGGTGTACTATACTGGATAACATTGATGTTGTCTAGGTGCACTATACCCGATAACATTGATGTTGTCGAGGTGTACTATACTCGATTACATTGATGTTTTCTAGGTGTACTATACTCGATAACATTGATGTTGTTGAGGTGTACTATACTAAATAACATTGTTGTTGTCGAGGTGTACTATACTGGATAACATTGATGGTGTTGAAGTGTACTATACTGGATAACATTGATATTGTCGAGGTGTACTATACTGGATTACATTGATGTTGTCTAGGTGTACTATACTTGATAACATTGATGTTGTCGAGGTGTACTATACTGGATAACATTGATGTTGTCGAGGTGTACTATACTCGATAACATTGATGTTGTCTAGGTGTGCTATACTCGATAACATTGATGTTGTTGAGGTGTACTATACTCGATTACATTGATGTTTTCTAGGTGTACTATACTCGATAACATTGATGTTGTTGAGGTGTACTATACTGGATAACATTGATGTTGTCGAGGTGTACTATACTGGATAACATTAATGTTGTTGAGGTGTACTATACTGGATAACATTGATGTTGTTGAGGTGTACTATACTGGATAACATTGATGTTGTTGAGGTGTACTATACTCGATAACATTGATGTTGTCTAGGTGTACTATACTCGATAACATTGATGTTGTTGAGGTGTACTATACTCGATAACATTGATGTTGTTTAGGTGTACTATACTGGATAACATTGATGTTGTTGAGGTGTACTATATTCGATAACATTGATGTTGTTTAGGTATACTATACTGGATAACATTGATGTTGTTGAGGTGTACTATACTGGATAACATTGATGTTGTCGAGGTGTACTATGCTGGATAACATTGATGTTGTCGAGGTGTACTATACTGGATAACATTGATGTTTTCGAGGTGTACTATACTCGATAACATTGATGTTGTCTAGGTGTACTATACTCGATAACATTGATGTTGTTGAGGTGTACTATACTGGATAACATTGATGTTGTCGAAGTGTACTATACTGGATAACATTGATGTTGTTGAGGTGTACTATACTCGATAACATTGATGTTGTTGAGGTGTACTATACTGGATAACATTGATGTTGTTGAGGTGTACTATACTGGATAACATTGATGTTGTCGAAGTGTACTATACTGGATAACATTGATGTTGTCGAGGTGTACTATACTCGATAACATTGATGTTGTTGAGGTGTACTATACTGGATAACATTGATGTTGTTGAGGTGTACTATACTGGATAACATTGATGTTGTCGAAGTGTACTATACTGGAAAACATTGATGTTGTCGAGGTGTACTATACTGGATAACATTGACATTGTCGAGGTGTACTATACTCGATAACATTGATGTTGTCGAGGTGTACTATACTCGATAACATTGATGATGTTGAGGTGTACTATACTCGATAACATTGATGTTGTTGAGGTGTACTATACTGGATAACATTGATGTTGTTGAGGTGTACTATACTCGATAACATTGATGTTGTTGAGGTGTACTATACTCGATAACATTCATGTGGTTGAGGTGTACTATACTCGATAACATTGATGTTGTCGAGGTGTACTATACTGGATAACAATGATGTTGTTGAGGTGTACTATACTCGATAACATTGATGTTGTCGAGGTGTACTATTCTCGATAACATTGATGTTGTCGAGGTGTACTATACTGGATAACATTGATGTTGTGGAGGTGTACTATACTGGATAACATTGATGTTGTGGAGGTGTACTATACTGGATAACATTGATGTTGTTGAGGTGTTCTATACTGGATAACATTGATGTTGTTGAGGTGTACTATACTGGATAACATTGATGTTGTTTAGATGTACTATACACGATAACATTGATGTTGTTGAGGTGTACTATACACGATAACATTGATGTTGTTGAGGTGTACTATACTGGATAACATTGATGTTGTTGAGGTGTACTATACACGATAACATTGATGTTGTTGAGGTGTACTATACTGGATAACATTGATGTTGTTGAGGTGTTCTATACTGGATAACATTGATGTTGTCGAGGTGTACTATACTGGATAACATTGATGTTGTTGAGGTGTTCTATACTGGATAACATTGATGTTGTTGAGGTGTTCTATACTGGATAACATTGATGTTGTTGAGGTGTACTATACTGGATAACATTGATGTTGTCGAGGTGTACTATACTGGATAACATTGATGTTGTTTAGGTGTACTATACTGGATAACATTGATGTTGTTGAGGTGTTCTATACTGGATAACATTGATGTTGTCGAGGTGTACTATACTGGATAACATTGATGTTGTTTGGGTGTACTATACTGGATGACATTGATGTTGTCGAGGTGTACAATACTCGATAACATTGATGTCGTTTAGGTGTACTATACTGGATAACATTGATGTTGTCTAGGTGTACTATACTCGATAACATTGATGTTGTTGAGGTGTACTATACTGGATAACATTGATGTTGTTGAGGTGTTCTATACTGGATAACATTGATGTTGTTGAGGTGTACTATACTCAATAACATTGATGTTGTTGAGGTGTACTATACTGGATAACATTGATGTTGTTGAGGTGTACTATACTGGATAACATTGATGTTGTCTAGGTGTACTATACCCGATAACATTGATGTTGTCGAGGTGTACTATACTCGATTACATTGATGTTTTCTAGGTGTACTATACTCGATAACATTGATGTTGTTGAGGTGTACTATACTAAATAACATTGTTGTTGTCGAGGTGTACTATACTGGATAACATTGATTGTGTTGAAGTGTACTATACTGGATAACATTGATATTGTCGAGGTGTACTATACTGGATTACATTGATGTTGTCTAGGTGTACTATACTGGATAACATTGATGTTGTCGAGGTGTACTATACTGGATAACATTGATGTTGTCGAGGTGTACTATACTCGATAACATTGATGTTGTCTAGGTGTGCTATACTCGATAACATTGATGTTGTTGAGGTGTACTATACTCGATTACATTGATGTTTTCTAGGTGTACTATACTGGATAACATTGATGTTGTTGAGGTGTACTATACTGGATAACATTGATGTTGTCGAGGTGTACTATACTCGATAACATTGATGTTGTCTAGGTGTACTATACTCGATAACATTGATGTTGTTGAGGTGTACTATACTGGATAACATTGATGTTGTTTAGGTGTACTATACTGGATAACATTGATGTTGTTGAGGTGTACTATATTCGATAACATTGATGTTGTTTAGGTATACTATACTGGATAACATTGATGTTGTTGAGGTGTACTATACTGGATAACATTGATGTTGTCGAGGTGTACTATGCTGGATAACATTGATGTTGTCGAGGTGTACTATACTGGATAACATTGATGTTTTCGAGGTGTACTATACTCGATAACATTGATGTTGTCTAGGTGTACTATACTCGATAACATTGATGTTGTTGAGGTGTACTATACTGGATAACATTGATGTTGTCGAAGTGTACTATACTGGATAACATTGATGTTGTTGAGGTGTACTATACTCGATAACATTGATGTTGTTGAGGTGTACTATACTGGATAACATTGATGTTGTTGAGGTGTACTATACTGGATAACATTGATGTTGTCGAAGTGTACTATACTGGATAACATTGATGTTGTCGAGGTGTACTATACTCGATAACATTGATGTTGTTGAGGTTTACTATACTGGATAACATTGATGTTGTTGAGTTGTACTATACTGGATAACATTGATGTTGTCGAAGTGTACTATACTGGAAAACATTGATGTTGTCGAGGTGTACTATACTGGATAACATTGACATTGTCGAGGTGTACTATACTCGATAACATTGATGTTGTCGAGGTGTACTATACTCGATAACATTGATGATGTTGAGGTGTACTATACTCGATAACATTGATGTTGTTGAGGTGTACTATACTGGATAACATTGATGTTGTTGAGGTGTACTATACTCGATAACATTGATGTTGTTGAGGTGTACTATACTCGATAACATTCATGTGGTTGAGGTGTACTATACTGGATAACATTGATGTTGTCGAGGTGTACTATACTGGATAACATTGATGTTGTTGAGGTGTACTATACTCGATAACATTGATGTTGTCGAGGTGTACTATTCTCGATAACATTGATGTTGTCGAGGTGTACTATACTGGATAACATTGATGTTGTGGAGGTGTACTATACTCGATAACATTGATGTTGTGGAGGTGTACTATACTGGATAACATTGATGTTGTTGAGGTGTTCTATACTGGATAACATTGATGTTGTTGAGGTGTACTATACTGGATAACATTGATGTTGTTTAGATGTACTATACACGATAACATTGATGTTGTTGAGGTGTACTATACACGATAACATTGATGTTGTTGAGGTGTACTATACTGGATAACATTGATGTTGTTGAGGTGTACTATACACGATAACATTGATGTTGTTGAGGTGTACTATACTGGATAACATTGATGTTGTTGAGGTGTTCTATACTGGATAACATTGATGTTGTCGAGGTGTACTATACTGGATAACATTGATGTTGTTGAGGTGTTCTATACTGGATAACATTGATGTTGTTGAGGTGTTCTATACTGGATAACATTGATGTTGTTGAGGTGTACTATACTGGATAACATTGATGTTGTTTAGATGTACTATACTGGATAACATTGATGTTGTTGAGGTGTACTATACTGGATAACATTGATGTTGTTGAGGTGTACTATACTGGATAACATTGATGTTGTTTAGATGTACTATACTGGATAACATTGATGTTGTTGAGGTGTACTATACTGGATAACATTGATGTTGTTGAGGTGTACTATACTCGATAACATTGATGTTGTTGAGGTGTACTATACTGGATAACATTGATGTTGTGGAGGTGTACTATACTCGATAACATTGATGTTGTTTAGGTGTACTATACTCGATAACATTGATGTTGTGGAGGTGTACTATACTCGATAACATTGATGTTGTTTAGGTGTACTATACTGGATGACATTGATGTTGTCGAGGCCTACTATACTGGATAACATTGATGTTGTTGAGGTGTTCTATACTGGATAACATTGATGTTGTCGGCGTGTACTATACTGGATAACATTGATGTTGTTGAGGTGTACTATACTGGATGACATTGATGTTGTTGAGGTGTTCTATACTGGATAACATTGATGTTGTTGAGGTGTACTATACTGGATAACATTGATGTTGTCGAGGTGTACTATACTGGATAACATTGATGTTGTTTAGGTGTACTATACTGGATAACATTGATGTTGTTGAGGTTTTCTATACTGGATAACATTGATGTTGTCGAGGTGTACTATACTGGATAACATTGATGTTGTTTAGGTGTACTATACTGGATGACATTGATGTTGTTGAGGTGTACAATACTCGATAACATTGATGTCGTTTAGGTGTACTATACTGGATAACATTGATGTTGTCTAGGTGTACTATACTCGATAACATTGATGTTGTTGAGGTGTACTATACTGGATAACATTGATGTTGTTGAGGTGTTCTATACTGGATAACATTGATGTTGTTGAGGTGTACTATACTCAATAACATTGATGTTGTTGAGGTGTACTATACTGGATAACATTGATGTTGTTGAGGTGTACTATACTGGATAACATTGATGTTGTCTAGGTGTACTATACCCGATAACATTGATGTTGTCGAGGTGTACTATACTCGATTACATTGATGTTTTCTAGGTGTACTATACTCGATAACATTGATGTTGTTGAGGTGTACTATACTAAATAACATTGTTGTTGTCGAGGTGTACTATACTGGATAACATTGATGGTGTTGAAGTATACTATACTGGATAACATTGATATTGTCGAGGTGTACTATACTGGATTACATTGATGTTGTCTAGGTGTACTATACTGGATAACATTGATGTTGTCGAGGTGTACTATACTGGATAACATTGATGTTGTCGATGTGTACTATACTCGATAACATTGATGTTGTCTAGGTGTGCTATACTCGATAACATTGATGTTGTTGAGGTGTACTATACTCGATTACATTGATGTTTTCTAGGTGTACTATACTCGATAACATTGATGTTGTTGAGGTGTACTATACTGGATAACATTGATGTTGTCGAGGTGTACTATACTGGATAACATTAATGTTGTTGAGGTGTACTATACTGGATAACATTGATGTTGTTGAGGTGTACTATACTGGATAACATTGATGTTGTTGAGGTGTACTATACTCGATAACATTGATGTTGTCTAGGTGTACTATACTCGATAACATTGATGTTGTTGAGGTGTACTATACTGGATAACATTGATGTTGTTTAGGTGTACTATACTGGATAACATTGATGTTGTTGAGGTGTACTATATTCGATAACATTGATGTTGTTTAGGTATACTATACTGGATAACATTGATGTTGTTGAGGTGTACTATACTGGATAACATTGATGTTGTCGAGGTGTACTATGCTGGATAACATTGATGTTGTCGAGGTGTACTATACTGGATAACATTGATGTTTTCGAGGTGTACTATACTCGATAACATTGATGTTGTCTAGGTGTACTATACTCGATAACATTGATGTTGTTGAGGTGTACTATACTGGATAACATTGATGTTGTCGAAGTGTACTATACTGGATAACATTGATGTTGTTGAGGTGTACTATACTCGATAACATTGATGTTGTTGAGGTGTACTATACTGGATAACATTGATGTTGTTGAGGTGTACTATACTGGATAACATTGATGTTGTCGAAGTGTACTATACTGGATAACATTGATGTTGTCGAGGTGTACTATACTCGATAACATTGATGTTGTTGAGGTGTACTATACTGGATAACATTGATGTTGTTGAGGTGTACTATACTGGATAACATTGATGTTGTCGAAGTGTACTATACTGGAAAACATTGATGTTGTCGAGGTGTACTATACTGGATAACATTGACATTGTCGAGGTGTACTATACTCGATAACATTGATGTTGTCGAGGTGTACTATACTCGATAACATTGATGATGTTGAGGTGTACTATACTGGATAACATTGATGTTGTTGAGGTGTACTATACTGGATAACATTGATGTTGTTGAGGTGTACTATACTCGATAACATTGATGTTGTTGAGGTGTACTATACTCGATAACATTCATGTGGTTGAGGTGTACTATACTCGATAACATTGATGTTGTCGAGGTGTACTATACTGGATAACAATGATGTTGTTGAGGTGTACTATACTCGATAACATTGATGTTGTCGAGGTGTACTATTCTCGATAACATTGATGTTGTCGAGGTGTACTATACTGGATAACATTGATGTTGTGGAGATGTACTATACTGGATAACATTGATGTTGTGGAGGTGTACTATACTGGATAACATTGATGTTGTTGAGGTGTTCTATACTGGATAACATTGATGTTGTTGAGGTGTACTATACTGGATAACATTGATGTTGTTTAGATGTACTATACACGATAACATTGATGTTGTTGAGGTGTACTATACACGATAACATTGATGTTGTTGAGGTGTACTATACTGGATAACATTGATGTTGTTGAGGTGTACTATACACGATAACATTGATGTTGTTGAGGTGTACTATACTGGATAACATTGATGTTGTTGAGGTGTTCTATACTGGATAACATTGATGTTGTCGAGGTGTACTATACTGGATAACATTGATGTTGTTGAGGTGTTCTATACTGGATAACATTGATGTTGTTGAGGTGTTCTATACTGGATAACATTGATGTTGTTGAGGTGTACTATACTGGATAACATTGATGTTGTCGAGGTGTACTATACTGGATAACATTGATGTTGTTTAGGTGTACTATACTGGATAACATTGATGTTGTTGAGGTGTTCTATACTGGATAACATTGATGTTGTCGAGGTGTACTATACTGGATAACATTGATGTTGTTTAGGTGTACTATACTGGATGACATTGATGTTGTCGAGGTGTACAATACTCGATAACATTGATGTCGTTTAGGTGTACTATACTGGATAACATTGATGTTGTCTAGGTGTACTATACTGGATAACATTGATGTTGTTGAGGTGTACTATACTGGATAACATTGATGTTGTTGAGGTGTTCTATACTGGATAACATTGATGTTGTTGAGGTGTACTATACTCAATAACATTGATGTTGTTGAGGTGTACTATACTCGATAACATTGATGTTGTTGAGGTGTACTATACTGGATAACATTGATGTTGTCTAGGTGTACTATACCCGATAACATTGATGTTGTCGAGGTGTACTATACTCGATTACATTGATGTTTTCTAGGTGTACTATACTCGATAACATTGATGTTGTTGAGGTGTACTATACTAAATAACATTGTTGTTGTCGAGGTGTACTATACTGGATAACATTGATGGTGTTGAAGTGTACTATACTGGATAACATTGATATTGTCGAGGTGTACTATACTGGATTACATTGATGTTGTCTAGGTGTACTATACTGGATAACATTGATGTTGTCGAGGTGTACTATACTGGATAACATTGATGTTGTCGAGGTGTACTATACTCGATAACATTGATGTTGTCTAGGTGTGCTATACTCGATAACATTGATGTTGTTGAGGTGTACTATACTCGATTACATTGATGTTTTCTAGGTGTACTATACTCGATAACATTGATGTTGTTGAGGTGTACTATACTGGATAACATTGATGTTGTCGAGGTGTACTCTTCTGGATAACATTAATGTTGTTGAGGTGTACTATACTGGATAACATTGATGTTGTTGAGGTGTACTATACTGGATAACATTGATGTTGTTGAGGTTTACTATACTCGATAACATTGATGTTGTCTAGGTGTACTATACTCGATAACATTGATGTTGTTGAGGTGTACTATACTGGATAACATTGATGTTGTTTAGGTGTACTATACTGGATAACATTGATGTTGTTGAGGTGTACTATATTCGATAACATTGATGTTGTTTAGGTATACTATACTGGATAACATTGATGTTGTTGAGGTGTACTATACTGGATAACATTGATGTTGTCGAGGTGTACTATGCTGGATAACATTGATGTTGTCGAGGTGTACTATACTGGATAACATTGATGTTTTCGAGGTGTACTATACTCGATAACATTGATGTTGTCTAGGTGTACTATACTCGATAACATTGATGTTGTTGAGGTGTACTATACTGGATAACATTGATGTTGTCGAAGTGTACTATACTGGATAACATTGATGTTGTTGAGGTGTACTATACTCGATAACATTGATGTTGTTGAGGTGTACTATACTGGATAACATTGATGTTGTTGAGGTGTACTATACTGGATAACATTGATGTTGTCGAAGTGTACTATACTGGATAACATTGATGTTGTCGAGGTGTACTATACTCGATAACATTGATGTTGTCGAAGTGTACTATACTGGAAAACATTGATGTTGTCGAGGTGTACTATACTGGATAACATTGACATTGTCGAGGTGTACTATACTCGATAACATTGATGTTGTCGAGGTGTACTATACTCGATAACATTGATGATGTTGAGGTGTACTATACTCGATAACATTGATGTTGTTGAGGTGTACTATACTGGATAACATTGATGTTGTTGAGGTGTACTATACTCGATAACATTGATGTTGTTGAGGTGTACTATACTCGATAACATTCATGTGGTTGAGGTGTACTATACTGGATAACATTGATGTTGTCGAGGTGTACTATACTGGATAACATTGATGTTGTTGAGGTGTACTATACTGGATAACATTGATGTTGTCGAGGTGTACTATTCTCGATAACATTGATGTTGTCGAGGTGTACTATACTGGATAACATTGATGTTGTGGAGGTGTACTATACTCGATAACATTGATGTTGTGGAGGTGTACTATACTGGATAACATTGATGTTGTTGAGGTGTTCTATACTGGATAACATTGATGTTGTTGAGGTGTACTATACTGGATAACATTGATGTTGTTTAGATGTACTATACACGATAACATTGATGTTGTTGAGGTGTACTATACACGATAACATTGATGTTGTTGAGGTGTACTATACTGGATAACATTGATGTTGTTGAGGTGTACTATACACGATAACATTGATGTTGTTGAGGTGTACTATACTGGATAACATTGATGTTGTTGAGGTGTTCTATACTGGATAACATTGATGTTGTCGAGGTGTACTATACTGGATAACATTGATGTTGTTGAGGTGTTCTATACTGGATAACATTGATGTTGTTGAGGTGTTCTATACTGGATAACATTGATGTTGTTGAGGTGTACTATACTGGATAACATTGATGTTGTTTAGATGTACTATACTGGATAACATTGATGTTGTTGAGGTGTACTATACTGGATAACATTGATGTTGTTGAGGTGTACTATACTGGATAACATTGATGTTGTTTAGATGTACTATACTGGATAACATTGATGTTGTTGAGGTGTACTATACTGGATAACATTGATGTTGTTGAGGTGTACTATACTCGATAACATTGATGTTGTTGAGGTGTACTATACTGGATAACATTGATGTTGTGGAGGTATACTATACTGGATAACATTGATGTTGTTTAGGTGTACTATACTCGATAACATTGATGTTGTGGAGGTGTACTATACTCGATAACATTGATGTTGTTTAGGTGTACTATACTGGATGACATTGATGTTGTCGAGGCCTACTATACTGGATAACATTGATGTTGTCGAGGTGTACTATACTCTATAACATTGATGTGATAATTGTTGTCAGTTATTTGCGGCATGCTGTGGTTTTCCCAGGTGAGTGTAGTATTATTAAAAGTGGCATTAAACATCAAAATTAAACATCATAGCCGTTATTCTATTTGAATAAAAAACAATATCACGTTGATCACGGCATCCATCTTATGTAAGTTTTATTTGTGAATTGATAAACACCGATATAATTCACAATTCTAACTTTTACAGTCGACATCCTTCCAGGAATTCTCTTTTACCCATATCATGACTAACACAACATAGCGGAAATGTTCGTTAAATGACCTGTTGTCTTTGAGCGTACCTGATTCTACCTAATTAGCAGATATAAGAAAATAGTTTGCGAACTGTTTATAAAATGAACTCTGTTATAAAAAGAATAGTCTTTTAACTGTATAGGATTTTAGTAAAAATGTATTATATGTATATTTGTTTATAGTTTATAATAGACATGTACCTTTTTTTATAGCGGGGTTTCTTTTGGGATGTTTGTCATAGCTATCGCCATTTTACCAAGACTTCAGTTGTGGCGAATATTATCATTTTAATGGCTTATTCAATTGGAGTAGACAAAATACACAGTAGGGCCTATAATGTACCATTGACAGGAATAGCACTCATGACCTATTTTTGTTTTCTTTTACCCTGAACACACATTTTATTCCTTGTATTGTATATGCTGTGTGTCTTATATGCCTTCAACCCCTGTGGGATAAAACTGTTCTTTAAATGAATACAGTAATAATGCAAACCTAAGATACACAAGGTAGAAGATGTAGAGAAAATGGAGGAGATATCGTGAATTATTTTCTCTATTAGTATCGCAATCGTTCACACAGGTATATCAAATACATAGTCTTTTATCACAATCCTGACACTTTCCTTATTCATAGCTTATCACAGGGTTTGTAAGAACACGACAGGTGACACCAGTGAAGCAGAAACTGCTTATTCTTCCGGAGCACTTGATTTTACCCCCGACTATTAGTGGGGTTCGTGTTGCTCAATCTTTAGTGTTCTATGTAGTGTTTGTTGATAGTTAAGTCTCCCAAACAAAGTTTGGGAGACTTATTGTTTTTGCTCCGTTTCTTATTATTATTATTATTTTTATTATTATTATTATTATTCTTCTTCTCCTTTCTTTCTTTGGCACATGAACTTGTCCACGGCAGATCTCGGGAACTACTGGACAGAATTTCATGAAACTTGGTGGAGTTATAGATATATGATTCTAGTTGGTCCTAAAGTTTTCAGCTTTGTGGTAAAGGGGTCAAAGTCATATTTTGAGGGCTTCAAAGGGGTTGGGGATTACTATAGAATCCTATGGGAAAGTAGAAATTTCGTACATTAATGTTGATAATTTCTAAATCGATAATGATAGAGACATACAATTTTACATAGTGATAGATCACAATTAGAGGAGCAATTCTGGGTTTTCAAATTTTCAAAATGTCTGCCATTTTTACAATGGCTGCCAAAACACGGCAGAAAATATGGGCGGTAAAAAATCAACATTTTCCGATATCATCAAAATTTGATATATGGGTAGATAATAATGTCCCGAATTGATTCCCGACATTGAAAAATTTCTACCGATCGCCATTTTCAAAATGGCCGCCACAATACCGCAAAAATTCAACATTGTCTGATATCATCTAAATTTGGTATGTGGGTAGATTATGATGTCCCGAATTTATTCCCGACATTGAAAAATTTCTATCTGTCGCCATTTTCAAAATGGCCGTCACAATACGCACAAATTCAACATTGTCCGATACCAACGACATTTCATATGTGGGTAGATTATGATGTCCCGAATTTATTCCCGACATTGAAAAATTTCTAGCGTCGCCATTTTCAAAAATGGCTGCCACAATACCGCACAAATTCAACATTGTCCGATTTCAACGACATTTCATATGTGGGTAGATTATGATGTCCGGAATTTATTCCCGACATTGAAAAATTTCTAGCGGTCGCCATTTTCAAAATGGCCGCAAAATTAAACATTGTCCGATATCATTAAAATTTGATATGGGTAGATAATGATGTCCCGAATTGATTCCTGACATCGAAAAATTTCTACCGATCGCCATTTTCAAAATGGCCGCCACAATACCGCACAAATTCAACATTGTTCGATTTCAACGAAATTTCATATGTAGGTAGATTATGATGACCTGAATTGATTCCCGACATCGAAAAATTTCAAAGGTAGCCTTTGATTTATTTTTTAAGCTTGTTGTCAGTGGCCGGTTTGGGAGACTCCATAATCATTAGATTATAATTATATCTTGTTATTTGTCTTTTTGTCCCTTTTCTTTTGGCTATCGTGTTGTCTGTCATTCATCGATTTACGGCTTCTGATTACCCCTTTGGTATCTTCAAGCCCTTCTTATAGTCACGGGGATATCGTATCATATTCCTATAGTCACGGGGCTATCGTATCATATTCTTATAGTCAAGGGGATATCGTATCATATTGTAAGCAACACGTTGTCAACTTATACCTTTGTTTGTTTAATAATAAAATGTTTGTACCATCCCTATTTTGTTATAGTTTTCTCACACAGACATTTTCTGTGATAAATATAATCAAATGTCTTCCATATATAATTGTTAGGATTGCAAATCACTGATAATTAAACTTTCAATAATAACGTCATACATAACAACGACACAAAAGTTCCGAGCAATCCGATATAAGATATGGTGATAACAACAGGTAGTACCTGTCTTCCGAATGATCATAATATACTTGCCATGTTCAATAATTGACTTATGTTCATATCAATTAATTTAAGTGAAATGGCTATTTTACAACAAGAGTCAGTGAAGTTATATTTAAAGAGGACAATATCCAAAATCTTTATGTGTTATGTACAGTATTTTGTAGATCATTGGTTGTCTTTACTTCCTTTGGCCATTGTATTGTCTGTCATTCTGTGTAGTGTTTTGTAGATCATTGGTTGTCTATACTTCCTTTGGCCATTGTATTGTCTGTCATTTTGTGTAGTGTTTTGTAGATCACTGGTTGTCTTTACTTCCTTTGGCCATTGTATTGTCTGTCATTCTGTGTAGTGTTTTGTAGATCACTGGTTGTCTTTACTTCCTTTGGCCATTGTATTGTCTGTCATTCTGTGTATTGTTTTGTAGATCACTGGTTGTCTTTACTTCCTTTGGCCATTGTATTGTCTGTCATTCTGTGTAGTGTTTTGTAGATCACTGGTTGTCTTTACTTCCTTTGGCCATTGTATTGTCTGTCATTCTGTGTAGTGTTTTGTAGATCACTGGTTGTCTTTACTTCCTTTGGCCATTGTATTGTCTGTCATTCTGTGTATTGTTTTGTAGATCACTGGTTGTCTTTACTTCCTTTGGCCATTGTATTGTCTGTCATTCTGTGTAGTGTTTTGTAGATCACTGGTTGTCTTTACTTCCTTTGGCCATTGTATTGTCTGTCATTCTGTGTAGTGTTTTGTAGATCACTGGTTGTCTTTACTTCCTTTGGCCATTGTATTGTCTGTCATTCTGTGTAGTGTTTTGTAGATCATTGGTTGTCTTTACTTCCTTTGGCCATTGTATTGTCTGTCATTCTGTGTAGTGTTTTGTAGATCACTGGTTGTCTTTACTTCCTTTGGCCATTGTATTGTCTGTCATTCTGTGTAGTGTTTTGTAGATCACTGGTTGTCTTTACTTCCTTTGGCCATTGTATTGTCTGTCATTCTGTGTAGTGTTTTGTAGATCATTGGTTGTCTTTACTTGCTTTGGCCATTGTATTGTCTGTCATTCTGTGTAGTGTTTTGTAGATCATTGGTTGTCTTTACTTCCTTTGGCCATTGTATTGTCTGTCATTCTGTGTAGTGTTTTGTAGATCACTGGTTGTCTTTACTTCCTTTGGCCATTGCATTGTCTGTCATTCTGTGTAGTGTTTTGTAGATCACTGGTTGTCTTTACTTCTTTTGGCCATTGTATTGTCTGTCATTCTTCGAATTAGAGATTCTAGTAACCTCTTTGGTACCTTTAAACGATTATTAATATACATAACGAACACAATGGGTTAAATCTTTTTCGAGTTCTGTAAAAATAAATTTGTTTTGCAAGATACTCAGTCATTTTCTCCACAAACATGTTTCCAATGTGATATTGAGAGTCTCTTGTTTCTTTGATTGACTTTCGGAATAAGAACTTCACGTCGGGTGACATTATTGGGACGGGATATACTAACTTCCTCCGGAACACGTGGTCATACATCTAAGCTTAGTGAAAGTTGGTGTTGTCTTCCCTTGTTTTACCTTAATGATTGTACTGTTTCTGTGTTTTGTATCCAGATAATCTCTTTAATTGAATATCTCTTCAGATTTGGGCTCTCTGCTCGACGTGGGGCATTGATGGGGCGGGTAAAACCAACCCTTCTGGATCATATGGGCTTACTCACAATTTTTGTGGGAGATTTTATTGTTTGAGCTTTCGTTTTTTTCCTATTTGTTTGTACTTTTCCAGATCACTATGTATTTAAATACATTTTGTAATTCTTGAGACTTGTGTTTCTGTGTTTTCATCTTCTGAGATGATTTGATGACGTCGGTTTCCTAGCGTAAAGAACAATAAGATATATGTCCGAATGTGGTATTACCAATAACTAACATGATGAAATTGAACCAAAACTATATTGTTCCAGGAGAAGCTGTCCACTACTTGCCTTACCCAATATATACACTGGCCCAGATATAATTATCTTTTATTATGTAATTCCTTTTTACAAGATTTCAAGACATATCTTTACTACAAGAGGGCCTGGATGGTCTGGTGGGGAAGATCGTTGACTTCATACCACAAACATGCCGCCATTGACATGTGCTCTATATCCGATACTAACTTCAAGTGTTATGGTTTACCAACCACATTACCGGGAGTTTCCCCGACCAGTTCATATTCAAGACGGACTGCTTCGTGTTACAAACACCAACCACATTACCGGGAGTTTCACCGACCAGTTCATATTCAAGACGGACTGCTTCGTGTTACAAACACCAACCACATTACCGGGAGTTTCACCGACTAGTTCATATTCAAGACGGACTGCTTCGTGTTACAAACACCAACCACATTACCGGGAGTTTCACCGACCAGTTCATATTCAAGACGGACTGCTTCGTGTTACAAACACCAACCACATTACCGGGAGTTTCACCGACTAGTTCATATTCAAGACGGACTGCTTCGTGTTACAAACACCAACCACATTACCGGGAGTTTCACCGACTAGTTCATATTCAAGACGGACTGCTTCGTGATGATTTATGATTTCAATATATTTTTGTAATAATAATTAGCTAACAAAAAATCACAAATCGCAGACAATATAATTTTCTAATATTTTGCAGAATAGAAATGGTACTTATCATGCTGTGACAGGAAACACTTATTATGTTGTAGTTTTTTCTACTTACACAAAATTATGGTTATCAATTTTCGGAACAATCAAATGGATCATTATCTGTCCCGCATATAGTCATACTGTAAATATAACCTTTTTAAAAATTCTCATTTTATATCATTTCAAATAAACGACATTTAATATGTTAGCACAACATCAGATTACAGTTCATTAACACAGTTGGATAAAAACGTTTGTCGCAGTCACGATGATTCATACTAGATTTTGCCACATTTTAAATGTTGAATTTAAGCTTTAAATAATAAATCTTTGAATATTTGATCCACAAAATATAAAACGGTATAATTACATAATGACAGGAACACGATACGGATGACACATCAAATGAATTATCATGCAATCATTACATTTTCAGTATTAGTAATGGTATACGTATAAACTTGATCTTTATATGGTTTCTGCGTATAAAGCTCGCATGATACTCGATTCACGTTGAACAAACGATAAAAAAAAAAAAAAAATCGGCAGCAATATAAAGCAGACAGGAAAGAGGACATCTTTGAAAGCGAGTAGAGCGACGTTTTCTCTGATATATGTAACCGTAACATATTTTGGCTATGCCGTTTCAGCCCTTTCGTTTTCTCTGATATAAGTAACTGTAGCATATTTTGGCTATGCCGTTTCAGCCCTTTCATTTTCTCTGATATAAGTAACCATAACATATTTTGGCTATGCCGTTTCAGCCCTTTCGTTTTCTTTGATATAAGTAACCGTAGAATATTTTGGCTATGCCGTTTCAGCCCTTTCGTTTTTTCTGATATAAGTAACCATAACATATTTTGGCTATGCCGTTTCAGCCCTTTCGTTTTCTTTGATATATGTAACCGTAGCATATTTTGGCTATCCGTTTCAGCCCGTACGTTTTCTTTGATATAAGTAACCGTAGCATATTTTGGCTATGCCGTTTCAGCCCTTTCGTTTTCTTTGATATAAGTAACCGTAGCATATTTTGGCTATGCCGTTTCAGCCCGTTCGCTTTCTCTGATATAAGTAACCGTAACATATTTTGTCTATGCCGTTTCAGCCCGTTCGTTTTCTCTGATATAAGTAACCGTAGCATAGTTTGGCTATGCCGTTTCAGCCCTTTCATTTTCTCTGATATAAGTAACCGTAACATATTTTGTCTATGCCGTTTCAGCCCTTTCATTTTATCTGATATATGTAACCGTAGCATATTTTGGCTATGCCGTTTCAGCCCGTTCGTTTTCTCTGATATAAGTAACCGTGACATATTTTGGCTATGCCGTTTCAGCCCTTTCGTTTTCTCTGATATAAGTAACCGTAACATATTTTGGCTATGCCGTTTCAGCCCGTACGTTTTCTTTGATATAAGTAACCGTAGCATAGTTTGGCTATGCCGTTTCAGCCCGTACGATTTCTTTGATATAAGTAACCGTAGCATAGTTTGGCTATGCCGTTTCAGCCCTTTCATTTTCTCTGATATAAGTAACCGTAACATATTTTGGCTATGCCGTTTCAGCCCTTTCGTTTTCTCTGATATAAGTAACCGTAACATATTTTGGCTATGCCGTTTCAGCCCTTTCGTTTTCTCTGATATAAGTAACCGTAACATATTTTGGCTATGCCGTTTCAGCCCTTTCGTTTTCTCTGATATAAGTAACCGTAGTATATTTTGGCTATGCCGTTTCAGCCCTTTCGTTTTCTCTGATATAAGTAACCGTAACATATTTTGGCTATGCCGTTTCAGCCCTTTCGTTTTCTCTGATATAAGTAACCGTAACATATTTTGGCTATGCCGTTTCAGCCCTTTCATTTTATCTGATATATGTAACCGTAGCATATTTTGGCTATGCCGTTTCAGCCCTTTCGTTTTCTCTGATATAAGTAACCGTAGTATATTTTGGCTATGCCGGTTTAGCACTTTCGTTTTCTCCGATAAAAGTAACCGTAACATATTTTGACTATGCCGTTTCAGCACTTTCGTTTTCTTGCTCCTAAAGATTTTAAGTGTAGTAATTTGGCTTTCCCATCTTTTGACTTGATACAGGAAAGCTTGAGGATAAGAAAGGGATAATCAAACTCCGTAAATCGAGGAAAGATAGACAATACAATGGTAAAAAAGACAAAAACACAAACTATGAACCGCTAAACATTTTCGTGCAGTGTGGAATTGGTTAAGGTGTACTTGTGTACTCTTATTTATACAGTTGTGGATGTATTGTGCGTGATAGAGTGTTACATTTTTGCACAAAGTTATTTTTCTAAAACATATATACAGTCTATCAAATTGTGCAACTCACTTAAAGACATATTGTCTAGTTTGCTTACAATTGACCAACTGAGAGCCCTGTAATTGTTTTGTGTCTGTATTTGCAACCTACCTCGTAATTTGAATCGGGTACGATGATTACGGTATTTATAAGATTACTTTACTCATATTTTGTTTCCTTGTCTGTGACACAGATGTCTCCCAACAGTCCACCAAAACCACAAAGAACATCTCAAAACTCGATTGAAATAAGGAAAAAGGGGCTGAGAAAATATTGCCTTGTGACGGACCTCTGACAACTACTAATAAGAAACATCCCGCCTTAATGGCGAGTCGTGTATTTAATTTTTCCTGCTCACTGAAACAGCAATGCCGCCCGACTCGGAGTCAACCATTCTTAATTATTTCAAAATTATTTATGTGTGCAAAACGAATAAACAGTAAATATCATTTTTATAATCTTTGATTTGAAGAGAACGGGGATGGAACCAACGATCTTCCGCACTCGAGTCGAAAACCCTTGCTACCAGTTGAAATTAATTTATTTTATATTAGCCGTAGCTCATAAACATACATATTTTTCCAAGTAACCATAAGTTTTAATGCATGAATGATGGTAAAATAGCAGTATAGTGTATTTATTATATTAAATTGAAGATACCATAGGATGGCCTGCATCCGTAATGAAAACGTAGATATCTAATTTAGTGTGTACGACGCGTTTCCGAAATAACATTATTGAAGTACCCTCACAGTCAAAAGATTAAAAAGCCAAATAATGTAAAGGTCTTTTCGAGGAAGTAAGCCAAAGGTATTGTGTTGTGTTTTTTGCTTTTTTTGTCTTCTTCTTGGTGTCAGTTTCTCTGGATTGTCCAATTTTGATTACCCTCTTCGGTATTCTCTAACGTTTATGTACTAAACAGGACAGTCAAATTTGTGAAATGTTCTCTTTGTTTTTTCTAATTTGCGAAAATATTGTCTAATGGTATCAATTGATTAAAGTTTATAAATGTGTTATAGATGGAGATAAAGGTTACAATATTGTCAACAGTAAATATTAATTTATTTTCCGCATTAATATATTTGCGGTTTTTGGACAAAAAATAACTCTATATCACGGATAAAGGTATTTTCACGTCATTAACTCTTAACAAAAGTGTTGGACAAACATTTAAGATAATATTCATCACTATTAAATGTAAATTTATTCAGATATCCTACATATATGATAGAATATATCTCAGGAAATCAATTTTAATATCCTGTAGTGTCCGTAGTGTCCGTTTTATTTGTCAACGATTTGTTTACATACGTTCTTCTCTATGTCTGAAGTTAAAATGAGTAAAATTCGATTGTTTTATGATGAAAAAGGAAAGAAAAAAAAAGGTTCAACACTATGGGTGTTTACCATTACTTTCAACAATATTTCAATTATATGAGGAGGACAGTGGGTCCCTGCTTCCCTACTCATTCCCTCGTGACTTCAGGTTCTCTTGCATGCCATGGACCAAAGCTTTGCACAAGATTAAATTAAATTTATTAAAGGTAAAGAATAAACGTTAGAGAAAACCGAAGTGGAAATCATGAATGGACAATCCAAAGATACTGGCAACATTGGGCACACAAAACACAGGACGAAGAAATACAAAGCACAAAAACACAACACAACACAGAAAACTAACATTGATTGATACACATTAATTTATTAGAATTATGTCTTATTCACTGTTCAGTCATTTTAGATTTTAAGTATATTTGAATCAATTTTATCCTGTAATTATTGCTTTGCTTAGACACATACATGATGTGGAAATGAAAAAGAAATAACACTTTGCGTGAGCTTGTGGTTCCTATCATGATTTCCTTGATAGAGGTTGCTACTAACAAGGAGGCTAAGTGTTCTTAGTGGTTAAGTTGAATTCATCACTTCGAAAGTTTTACGGTCGCCACCATGACTTGGTGAAACGTTAAGGAGGAGTATCTGTGTCTCAACTGATCATGGATATGTTTAGTTTGTCGAAATTACAATCCGATCATTTCCTCATTCATGACGTATCACCGGGTTTGTAAAAAGAGTAACGCGACGGGTGCCACATGCGGAGGAGGAACTGCGTATCCTTCTGGAGCACCTGAGTTCACCCCCGATTTTAAGTGGTGTTCGTGTTGCTCGATCTTTAGTTTTCTGTGTAATGTTTTGTAGATCGTTGCTTGTCCTTTTTTGTGTTGGCATTTGCATTGTCTGTCCTTCGACGTACGTCTTCTGATTACCCCTTTGGTATCTTCAGACTTGTCTTGCAAGACTATGACACATTCTAAATCCACAATGTAACCGGAAGTGAATTACCCATAAGAGTATACTCGGGCTGACAACATCATATTAGCCCGATCGAGTGGGCTGATAAATAAGAGTAATAACAAAATTACCGATCTCCGAACAATCTTACAAAGGGAAAGTCAAAACTCATAAGTATATAACAGACAAAATTAGTCAACAACCGGAAAACTGTGAAAACCGTAATGACCCTGACTTGGTACAGGCATTTCTAAAGAAATGGTGGGTTGAATCAGATTTTAAAGCGCCAAACCTCCCGCTTTCATTACGGCTCAAAGTCTCTGGCTGTCACTATTACAGTATTTATAACAATACTTGAACAAAACAGGTAAAACAGTTCTCAAAGCAGCACCAAGCTCAGTGAAGTAAATGTCAAGGACACTTTTACGTCACACATTGATAAAAAAATATTTTTGACATTTTTGTTGACACCTTATCTTTATACATTTTCACTAATTTTACATCAATTTATTGTAAGTATATAATAAACACAGATTATAGCACTAACTGTTCCATTTCGGCATTCCCAGAAGTAATTGTTGACACGAAATAAATTTCCCAGCAAAAACAAATGTTTTCACAGAATTATAGCCATTATAATCAACAGACATCACAACATGAAGAATATCCTACACGCCAGTATAGTAAATATGTGTCAAATTTCAATAATTATAGTAGTGACTATTGCTACGTCAACAGTTTGCGACTCTGCAAATAGTATATAATAATAAATGTCTGGAAACTGTAAATGAACACTGCCATTGCTGTAGGTAAATATTGCTGAGAAATTTTATTATGATTGATTAGAGAGAACAGAGTGTTTTCGTATAAAAAAAACAAGTATTATAGGTGTTAGCAGACATTCGGCTTTTATTTCATTTAGATAATTATGTTGCCATTTGGTACAAAAAGCACCATCATCTGCATATAGAGCTTTATGTCCATCTTGTAAGTCGGCGTGTGTTATCATTTTAGCGTTACTTTTGTAATAGTAGACTCTTATTCCTCTATTTATTCTCTTCCTAGCCCGTTCCATTGATTTTAAATTTGAATTATATCCCCATTTTTACGAGGTAATATCTGCGAGTAGATCAGCAGAGAATTTGGCAACATCTTGCTGACGATAAAAGTTGCATACATTAAATGTTTTAATACTTCCCTAATGGAACCCATACCAACGTCGTTACCCCCGCAAGCCGAAACAATTAACCATCGCTTGCACCAAAGGCACTAAAGCTGAAATTTTCATTCCAGGTAAACCAGCCCATACCACATTTAGACCATTCTTGTCTAAACCAAGATTTTTTCCCGTTGATCTTTGGGTTGTATGTTTCTCCGCCTTTGCAATGATTGATGACCCGATTATCCATATATTTCTCCTAAATAGACCTGAAATTTTTCACTATTATTATTCAAAACCTATTAAAATTTATCAAATTCTAATGTAATTGCTAAATGCTGATGATTCCTACCTACCTAGCTTTTTAATTTCATAATCTGACTTTTGGATATAACGTCAGAAACTTTAAAGCCTTTTTCAAAACTGATACAACCTGGTAACGTGTTAAATATGTATGGTTTAAATGACAAAATAAAGCTCCTTGTATCTTTGGTCTTGCATTCAAATAATTTATCATATTTTTAACTGGACAAATAACCCTGTTGTTGCATGAATTAATCACCAATTTAGTTGTATTAGCTAACTGATCGGTTTTTGAAGAGGGGATATTCAAGATAACTGTTTCGCCTCCAAAATCTAACGAAATATCTTCAATTCTTAACATGTGTCTCTCTGAATTTTGGGATAGTGCAAATTCACCTACCCTCAAAAAACCAAAAAATGCTACTGAAAAGCAAGCAGCAAAAAGTGTTGCTTAATAGTAAGAATTGCAAACGTGTAACAAGACGTTGATAATCTTTTCCAAAATTTCAAAAGTAATGGGCTTTCTAGCATTAACCCTTTTGTGCATTCTCTCCATCCCAGACAACATCTTTGTAATAACAAATGATTTAGTTGTATCTTAGATAGCCATCATTTTCATTTTGAAATTCAAACCAGATATATATGACTTTGCTGTTGATGCCTCGTAGTTCATTTTTCTAAATAAGCAATGATATTGACTATGTCTGATAACGGTACTGGCCAAATATTCGAAAGATTATAATATAATCTAAAAATTTTCGAATGAGGCTACAGCCGATTCATACACTTTCCATGAATTTTTTGAAATGGAGTTTTCTATTAAACTTTTATATTGTCGTTCAAAAATATCAAAAACTCGCATGGCACCATTGTCGGTGAAGAATCCGCATGAGGAGCTAGTTCTTTGAATTTCTGAAATTAAGCACGAGATAATGTATCAGCTATTGAATTGAAAGCAGTATTGATATATTTTGCTTTTAAATGAAAATTTCCAATAAGTGACCGATAGACAATAAATCACAGGACCTTTAAAACTCTATCAGACTTTGTTGACATAGAATTTAGAATGGAAACGACTGCCATATTATCAACATGAAACAATATTTTCTTTTTGTGAAATTTATTCTTTATGCCATAAACAAATTTCTAAAGCAATCGGTAACATTTCTAAAAATGTCATGTCCCTTAAAATATCTGAATTATGCCATTTCTTTGGCCATTGAAAATAACACAATTTTCCCATAAAAAAGACACCACAGCCATTCTGACATGTAAGCGGCGTACTGCCTTCTCCGGCACTGTCAGTAAATAATTGCAAGTCAACATTTGAAACCCAATCTTTATCTAGAATATAAGACACCCCATTAAAGTTTTCAAGAAGCAATTTCCAAACCATTAAATCATGAAACATATTTCTTGATACCCTTATATAATGATAAGGTTTTGATGCTTTCGCGGTTGCCATGTACAATCTTCTGCTAAATGTCCTTCCAGCCGGAAGAGCTATTGAACAAAATGCCAGAATACCACACAACGATTGTAACTGTTTTAAAGTAACCTTCTTGGAAAAAACAATGAGATTTGATTTAACAATTCCTGGACTTTATTGTCCGGGATCTGTATGCACATTTCAATCGTATCCAAAGTAAGGCCCACATATTCCATTTTTGTCATTGGACCTTCAGTGTTTTCTTTCGCAATAGGAACTCCTAAGCGTTCACAAACATGATCAAATGTTTTCATTAATCGTTTACAATTGTCAGTGTTGGATTCTCCAACGAAAAAGAAATCATCTAAATAAATTATCGAAATTTTGTGACCCATGTTCTTGACTAACTAACCAGTGTATAAATGTTGAGAAATGTTCAAATGTTGAGCATGAAATAGAACAACCCATTGGTAAACATTTATCTATATAATAATTAGAACCAATTTTGAAACCAAGAAGATCAAAATCTCCTGGGTAAATAGGTAAAAGCCTAAATGCCTATTTAATATCTTTCTTTCCTATCAATGCCCCTTTACCTAAATTCCTAACTATGGAAACCGCATTATCAAATAAAGAGTATTGTACTGAAGTAAATTTCTCATCTATAAAATCATTAACACTACCAAAAGTCGGGTAGGACAAATGTGTTTATCAATCGCCAACCCGAAGTCTTTTTTGGAATAACACCAATAGGGGAACATCTCAAGTTAGATATTGGGCTGTATTGAAATGGACCTGCAATTCTTCCTAACTGAATTTCATTTTCAAACTTTTCTAATGCGATCTGAGGATTTTCTAGAACCGATTTAAAATTGTTTGTTTCCACTGGCAACCTTGGACCATGATAATTAATTTTAAATCCAGAGGAAAAACCTTCAAATAACTGTCCTGCTATGTCTTTTTTAGGATAATTATTTAAGGATTCTTTTAAAGCAGCTAAATTAATGGGCGAAATAACCTAATCTCCAAACATTGTATCGGTCTTTTTCTGAAAATAAGATTTTATAATTTATTTTAAGTTTGGATTATTACCTAGTATCATATTGAACTTTGGAACATATACATTTGGCGGGTTAAATTTCTGAACACTTTTGCGATTGTTTGCAAAGGTTTTATCCGTAATTTTTGTAAATTGAAAACAAGACGAAGCTGAATGCATGCCACCACATTTTAAGCAAGAATGTAAATAAGTGCAATTATTTCGAAAACAGTCTCTTTTGAAATTAAAATAGCATTTTCTTTGTTGAGGATTGTTGTAACTATTAACATTTTGTATTCCTGAAGTACCTTTGGCTACAAATCACAACCATAACACGCCATCTACTTGTGACCAAGGACGAGTTGGATTTAAGGATTTGCGTAGCCTAAATTGTTGATCATACATGTATACTCTATCAAAAGTAGCATCCGCCAAGGCACCTCTTATAATTGACATGTAAGTAAACAATTTAGATGCCATGGTAGTGTGTTTTTCCACCAATATTTTGGCATAATTCAAAAAGGCATCTGTCCATGAATCTATGTTTTCAATGTGTTTAGCTTTAACAACTTTGTTCATTTGCTAAATAATCAAACGACCATTATCAACACTGATGCAAGTTTGCATTTCATTAGGAACAGTAAAATTATTTCTAAGTAAAATAGCTAAATCAATATAATCCATGTTCCAAATTTTTTCTTTAGTGTTTTGACTCACAAAAATATCTAATTCTTTAGAAAAAGGCATTAATAACGGATCTGGATTAACACGAGAAGGTGCTAAATTCAAAAGCTCCTCACCATTTACAAACTTTGAACCGGTTTGGACTGCCTGAGAACATTGTTGTTGCAGAACTTGTCGCTGAACGTCTTGCAGCTCTCGTGCTGCTGGAATGGGATCTTGTATCTAGTGTTCTTGTTGTATATGTGGTTGTATTTGCTGTAAATGTTGTTGTTAAATTTGTTGTTCCTGTTCATTGCGTTGCTCTTGTGGCTGTTCCTGTCCCTGTCGACGTCGCCTTCTCCGATTGATGTTTTCATTAACTTCAACTGCTTCTTGGGGGTTACGGTTCCTTAATCGTTGTCACTAACCTGTTTTCATTAATGGGTCTTCTTACTGGTCGGGCCCTAGGCAAGTATAATTTAAGATCAAATTAGTGTATTAGCATATAAATTTATTAAGTTTACCTATGTACATGTAAATTAAGATTAAATTAGTATTAATTATGTATATATATGTGCATGTAAATTAAGAACCCTTGCAGAGAGAACCACCGACTTTGGACAAGTAACTGGTAAACTTATCACATACGAGTCGAGTGCACACTTTTTTGAAAGCTTACAAAGCGGGGCTCGAACTCGGTCTGCAGCGGTGATAAGATAGTTGTCTGAGAACTACGTTAATTATTATGTATACATATGTACTTGATAATAATATTCTATTGCACATATTTTACCTATGTACATGTAAATTTAAATAAGGTAAGTATTTGCTGAGGTTTAAACTAATTTCGAAGAAAATGTTTGAAAATATAGACTTAGTTTAAGCAAAGAGTAGTACACGTGCAAATTACTAGAAACTAGAACGACTGAAGTAACCAATTCCTTATTGAAAACTAAATATAACTTTTATGCAAATAATTAACACATTTGTAAGCATGCATAGTGTATATACTTACAATTTATACCATTCAGTCTGCAAGGAAAGCTACTTTGAATTAAAATGAGATTAAAACAGCTTTCAGAATTGTTAAAGAATTCCTTCTAAATTAATACGAACATTAATTTCTTACACATGCTTTTAAAGTAGAAATATTAAAAGCCTCTTTAAAACAAAGTATAAATGTTGTAACCAATATTTAACGCAAAACAAAATAAGGAAAACAAAAAAAAAAAAGAACCGAAAAGAAAAAAACGGTATGAATAAAATATACTTATGTTAGAAGTTGAGAACTTTTCCATGTTAATCCGATTTGAAGTGTACTGGTGTCGTTCCAAACATGTTGTGTACAAATATAACTTATTTCCACACACTTTATATCAAATCTTCGCACGATAAACGAAGCATGCAAAGCATGAACTTTAAGGCACATTTGAATACGTGTACGGAAAAGATACATGTAATGGCTTTCTTTAAATTAAAATCCACCTGTAAATCTATTGTCAAAACTCTCCATTATTTTTAAGGAATGGAGAGTTATTGTTCTCTTTGTACTTTAGATACTATACACAGACTTTTTTTGTGTTACAAGATTAATAATTGATAAGATTAAGAAAGTACAATGGGTGGATTTTAAGTTGGAGAATGTCCTCGTATCTCTCCATTCCTTAAAAACAATGGAGAGATATTATTTTTAAGGAATGGAGAGTTACTTGGACATTCTCCTATACATATGGATTAGAAAATTCGTGCTATAAAACATGGAATTAACATTTCAAGAAAATAAATCAATTTAATACTGAAGATATTAAATTTAATTAAATGAATATTATAGATGAGATTTACTGTCATTCCATTTGTGATGTATATATATG
Source organism: Bathymodiolus brooksi (assembly GCA_963680875.1). Classification (NCBI taxonomy): domain Eukaryota; kingdom Metazoa; phylum Mollusca; class Bivalvia; order Mytilida; family Modiolidae; genus Bathymodiolus; species Bathymodiolus brooksi. The sequence continues at coordinate 94,054,429 of OY804579.1, forward strand.
TATTTATCCGTTTGAAGAAGAAAACTTGCAAATTAATTTTTGACTTTATATTTTTAGGTTTATAAGTGTTTATCGTCACTGCCAGCAGTTTTATAGCTATAACGTAATTATCATACGTATTGGGGGGTGAACGTTAGTATGCATGTAGCTATTACTAATTGAACCTCTAAAGCCCTCGCTCTTGGGTAGTCTGGAAACCTTAACCTTAAGTGGGTGGGAAATGGAGATCTAACCCATTCAGTTGCGTTAATATTAAGACCAGAGGTCAATGACCTTAAATACCCCCAGCAACCCCATCATTACAAGAACAAAGCACAAATTTAAATAACAAATGTAAAATTCCAATATTAGCAAATAGTACACAACCCTAAACCAAACACACACAAACACAACAGTAAAATATCGCTGATGGATCAATTACAAATTGAATGAAGGAAACGTGTTAACGCGTGTTTCTGATTTAACTGTTTATTGATGTCTGCGTTGTATTAGAAACATATTCTGATCTCGATTTTTGTAGTCTACCTCTCTGACTAAACTTCTACATCATCTATATAATCAGACCACTTATTATGTCCAATAGTCTGACCTATTCAGTTATATAAAATTGAGCATTCACCCACTGTCGGCACTGGTTGAGCAGCTTAGTTGTAAAAAAACGGTACCTATTTCTAATCTATTTCTAATATATATTCTTCTTGACCGCCACTTTTCTTTCTTTATTTTCTTTTTATTAAAGTGCCTATTAAAAGCGAGGAGAGTGAGCGGTCATGTATATTTGTGTTACATGTAGGGGTATCCATAATGCCCCCGTTTCTACGATATTCCGATTGGATAAAGGAACTTTTCTGATAGTGTGAAATTTTGGTTAAATTGATTATTAGATTATATTTATTTTAGCACAATTTTGACTATTTACACGCATTTTAGTCTAGCTGCAATAATGTAGCTCCTGTGAAAAAACTGGTGTCTCGGCAGAGCTACAACGCGGTCCCATTCGTCACAATGGAGCAAAAAAAAAGTTGCAGTTGAAACATAAAAACTCACTATTTACGCTTCAAACATTTCATTATAACTATTACTGATGATCCCAGTCCTTGTTAAATCGGTTTGGCTGAGAAATATATGCTTTTCAAAGGTAGCAACAACCTTGTTCAAATTTATCGATCGTTTTCCATAACCGGAAACTACGGAAGGCGGAGCTTTTCTAAATATGGTATTTCTTACTACACGCATTCACGCCTAAATCGCCAAATATGGTATCGACATCCAAATAGTGAGGCCGGAAATGACGAAATTCAAAATGTTCAGAGACATGGATTTTTATTTTGTGGGAATTACATTCTAAAAAACTGGTAGGTGATAAAAACTTGTTATAATAATGGACAAAAGGAAAGGTTATGTCTTATTATTGATAAATGCAGGCGTCAGAAGCTCTGTAAGCGAGCGCAAAAAATCTCGGCGTCTGCTCCATTACGTGTAATGGCATCCCGTTATAACCCTTGCGAGTAAGCGAGCATTTAGGGTTTTATTATTAGAACTAATTTTAGTCATTAGCTTGATATACATATAACTAAGCAATCTCCATTAATTAAATATATATTTAGATATTTGAAGCTTTGAATTGACAAATAGTACGTCTTAATAAAAAGATTGAATGATCATCAATTTGCGTGCAATCCATGCTTCTTGCATTTAACAGGTATGGAATAGTTTACCTGAGCGCAGTAGGAAACTAAACACATCAAAGTCATTTAAACGTTTGAGATATGATTGATGTTCAGCGCACCGCCTCAGGTCAGCATCACTAATACGTTTTGCAATTTTGGCCGCCATCGTAGTAACAATTATCACCATGGGATCCTTTTACACATTTCTTAATCTATTTCTCATTTCCATTGTGGTTATAAACATCATCATTTTAAAAACCGAGAGCTTGAAGTTACGAGAAAATGACAATGAAATAAATAACTGGCGTCTGATATTTCAAATAAAAACATATGAATAAATAATATTTAATTTGATTTTGATAAACATTTCATGTCTTTTTATTGTATCGATACACAGACGGACGCAGAGTGAGTGTCCAGGGACCATGATTTTTAAGTGAAGGGACTATTTAAATAAATATACTATATAAGTGTATATCTATGTTTACCTCCTAAGTTACTAACTACTGGACCAAGGTTATTAAGATTCGCCTTATTCGATCTCTTAAAAAGTTTATATTCCGATACCAAGATCTTGTCGAAATATATTCCGTCTCTGCAGAGACGATGCTAAACGATGCATTTTCATATAGTGAAAATGTATAAAGATAAGGAAGTCAACAAAAATGTAATTTTTTTTTTATCAATGTGTGACGTAAAATTGTCTTTGACATTTGCTTCACTGGGGTTGGTACTGCTTTGACAACTATTTTACCTATTTTGTTCCAGTATTGTTATAAATACTGTAATAGTGACAGCCGGAACCTTTGAGCCGTAATGAAAGCGGGAGGTTTGTCGCTTTAAAATCTGATTCAACCCACCATTTCTTTAGAAATGCCTGTACCAAGTCAGGGTCATTACGGTTTTTCACAGTTTTCCGGTTGTTGACTGATTTTGTCTGTTTGTATACTTATGAGTTTTGACTTTCCCTTTGTAAGGTTGTTCGGAGTTCGGTAATTTTGTTATTACCCTTATGAATTAGTGTTTTAAATTCAATACTTTGGTTGAATATAAGTGCTTTCATTAAAACACTCATTATTTAGAAAGGTTGTTGCCGTGTGTTATCAATGTTGAATTTTGAAACACATGTTATACAGTGAATATGACAAAATTAACAGTAAAGTGACAAGTAAAGAACGGATTTCACTCGTGTTTTTGTTGATGTTGGTATTTTTATTTTTACCTTTACGTAGTTTTATGCTACAGTAATATGAATTTATTCTCATCTTCTGAGAAGTACAATACATCCAAATGATTTAAAAGTAAAAGTCTCTATTAGTTATGAAAAAAACCTACGATTAACGACTAGTCATCGTTGAATAGTGCCACTTAAATTCTTCTACCACTGACAATACTTGTATCGGACTTGACTATATATATGAGTGACGAATGTCTTATAAGAAACGTGAACTGCCTACCCTTCGCGATCACATGAGTTCACCCCGAGTTTTGGTAGGGTCCGTGTTGCTCATCGTTTTAGTGTTGTGTTTTGTTTGTCTTAGTGCTGCGTCTTGTGTGCCCAATGTTGCCACTGTCTGTGCTTGGTGTTTACCTAGCCATTTTTGTGACATATCTTTCATGGAACATTCCGTACCAGAATTATGATTTACTTCAAAACTAAGGTTCGCTTCATATATACTTCGATTTTATGTTTGATTATCTTACAACAATTTGGCTGTACATTAAAGAAATATAAGACACTAGATGATACCTTCCTAATTAATCATGTATTCAAAAGGGATATGATTCTTGACAGAAATAACATTATCAGAAAATATATATAGAGGTTAAAAAATATATATAGAGGTTAAAAAAAACTCTGACTTCACAATCTAACATTCTATTCAGAAGAGACCAGGCACAAATAAATTTTCAATGACAAAGATATATGGGATTTGAGACAAAAAATACAGATTAATAAAACCATGAAATATCTTTTTCACCCACGAACTGGCAGTTACAGTTTGACAAACAATAGCTGCATTCGATAGAACCTGCAAGTATACACTCTGTGTGGCAAACGACATCTTAATATGTAATATCAGATATCCGTAAAATGAAACAGAAAATATGAAAACTCATAATAAATATACACTGGCAAAGATATATGAGTTTTTATAAACATTTATACAGACTTAACCTGCTGGGTGATTGTCAATAAATTATAGCTGTCAAAAGAATCAATTCGTAACAGTCTATTATTCAAATATTCAAAGCGTACAGAGAGTAAAAGTGTTTCGTCATGGTCTGTTTCTGAATTTGTACGAATTTTGAACAATCAAACAAAGAAATGTTATTTACGGTATCCCATTTTATAGACTTAGTACTATATGTGCTATGTTTGCATTGCATATTTTTCGCATTGATCTTTTTTAATATCGCCTTTGCTTTTCTGCAGTATCCAAATTCATCGTATGAACAAGCATTTCAGACTTTGGTCACACATTTTGTGTTGTAGTTTCAAATTCGCCTTCACGGATTTATTCCCAGATGTTAGTTACTCGTGTTACTAGATCTTTAGTTTTATGTGTAATGTTTTGTGGATCGTTGTTTGTCCTTTTGTCCTTTTGTCCTTTTGTCCTTTTCTTTTAGCCATTGTGTTGTCTGTCCTCCGATTTACTAATTCTGATTACCTCTTTGGTATCTTCAAACTCGTCTCAGCTACAAGGCGGCTACAGAAGAAGAACATGAACCAGACCGTTCCTCAATGGTACTCATCAATCAAAGATAAATAGTAATAAAAGGGTACCATATCATAGTCCAACCTGTTGGAAGATGCTATCAAAACTAAATATTGGATTTGATTTAAATTGGTAAAGGCAGCTGCTTTTGCAATAAAACGTAAGCAAAACAGCGTACGACCATTGTACTATAACGTCATTTGTCTAGCTTCAAGCGGTTTGTTTTGTACACTGTAGTTTAAGCAGAACAAACACTTCTCTCTCTTCGAAAGTAAGTTGAAATAAAAGTCATTTAATTTAAAGTATCAAATTCACAAAGTCATTAATGAAATTTGCCGTTCTCGTTCTGGGTATTAACCCAATGGTGTTTATATTTTATTTGCATTAAAATTGACTTATGACCATCAATCTATCCAGTCTTCAAGCAGAGTGTAGATACCGCCACTAACAGCATTTCACATGTCACAAGAACGGTAATAACACTTATCCAAAAGGTGGGGTGGTGTCGTGGTCATGATCGTATGGTAGTTGGATTTACAACTACCTGTGCAATCAGTGTCTATCACCACTAAAGTTGTGAGTTCGAACCCCGTTCATAGCAAGGTGTATTCGGTACAAGATATGTCAAAAAGTTTGCCAGTGACTTGCGACAGGTCGGTGGTATTCTCCGGATACTCCAGTTTCGTCCACCAATAAAACTGACCGCCACGATATAACTGACATATTGTTGAAAGTGGCGTTGAACACCATAACCCTAACAAAACCAATCCTCTTATCCAGCATTGTCACAACCAAGAAAAGCAACCCAATCGAATTGATGATTTTAGTCAAATGGAGTACCTCCGAACTAAGACGGTCATCCACCATTCGTACATTGATAATTTATTTCGAGCTCACGTAATTAATTTTACGGGGAAAGCAATTAAAGCTCCGAAAAAGGAAACTAATTTAGACCTTTCTTCTATTTTCAATTCATCATTATTTGAAAAACGGAAAAAAATATACACAACAATATTGCATTGAAAATGTTTCTTTCATATCAAACAAATTGATGTGTTTTAAGGTTTGCACGGGTTTGTATTACGTTTTTAACAATAACGAAACTAAAAATTATAGATCTCATCAGGAATAATAAATTGGTATTTAATCAAGCATGTTTTAACTTAAGATATGACGACAAATTACATACATCACAACGTATCTCCGAGAAAAAAAATAGTGCTTTTCCGAGTTCTAGAGACTATAAATGTTTTCATGTTGTAATAGCCATAGCGAAAAACACATTTATCATTACACTGTCGATGAGGAATAGTTATTTCTTCCTTTGATTGTAAAAACATTTAACATTGTCAATATGATATTTAAATGTATCTACATAAAACACAGGAATGATGAATTATCAAAAAAATAAAATAATTATAGCGGAAGACGTTTTTTTGTATTTCAAATGCGGGGTTCAATTATATAATAAATTAATATGAGGAAAACCTAAAATATTAATTTAGAAAAAAAATATTACTGGATTTTTAATTTTGCTTTATATATCAAAGTATATTGCAATTTAAAATTGGATATTGAAGAAATTTCTAAATCTGTAAAACTTATGTCTTATACCTTATCTGTATTTGATCAAATATAATATGCAAAGTGCTCATAGTAAGGAACCAAACCTGGGAGGGAGGATACTGTGATTTCATATTCAGGCAAATGTTTTTCGCCAGCCGATTCATTTTTTTTTTCAAAATCAACAAATGGTGATATTAACGCTAATAGTTTTTGGCAGACAGGACACAAAATATTAAAAAAAAATCTCATCCCTCCTCTAAAAATGGTTTGTATCTAAATGAAAATGGACACAGTGTTTGAAAATTGCTACCATTAGAAGATATATATCAGAAGGATATATCAATACTTATATTTTTTTTCCAGAGCATCAAATTTCCATCTTGACACAATGTTTAACATCTATACAAAAGTACATTGACACAAAACTTCACGGGTGACCGAACATAATTATTGCTAAACAAACATATTCTAAGGTGTATATATTTCATTAACAGATGTCATCTATGAATATATAATATGAAATTTACGACACGGGTTTGAAATTAAACGTCAAACAATATTTATTTAAAATTACAGTGAGGTATACATAATACATCCGTTTGAACACAAATATACAAAACTTACCATTGTAACCCTGGCCATGGATAGGTCTATGGAAGCTGAGCTAATAGGTGACAGACTATTTAGGGACGGGGGAAGGGAAGAAATACCATTTAGATATATTAGGTGTTTGTCTGGAAACATCAACACTTGAGCCAAGTTGAGGTGGGCACCAGTGCGCGAGCCAACGTCTGTGATGTAGATACTTGTCAATAAACATGGTATGGTGAATATTTTATCTCATAACAAAACAGAGCCATGCTCATAGAAACCATTCCAACATATATCCATATAAATCTTTAAAAAATGTCTGGTGGTCAATTACAACTTACCATTACTAGAATTAAACACCATAACACTAAGACATTACGAGAATATATTCTGAAAAAGACACCACAACCAGACCTATACATAAATCATAATACTTCTCTTACAATCTAACTAATAATTCTTATAATCTAGTTTTCAACTGGCATCCATTACTGTTGTTGTTGACAGGATGTCAATATCTAGAAATCTATTACAGTAGAACGTATCTATTTCTTTTTTCTATTTCTAACATTATACTCACGTTTTGTATGGTATATATATTATATATATAAATATGTACAAATGAATAAAGGATTCCACAATGTAATCAACATAGAGTGGTTTTCTTTAATAAATCACTCGTCATTTTGGAGAAAAGTTTGAAGATACTAAAGGGGAAATAAGAAGTCGTAAATCGAAGAAGGACAGACAATGCAATGGCCGAAAAGAGAATACACAAAAAGACAAACAATCATCGACACAACAACTACATAGAAAACTAAAGATTAAACAATACCATCCTCACTAAAAACTAGGAGGTGAACGCAGGTGCTTCGGAAGGATAAGTAGTTCCTGCTCTACTAGTCGCAACCAATGACAAACAGAAACATGAAGAAAAATAAAAACTGGATATTGTACGCTTGCATTAACAAAATATTTGAATGAGACGATGGTGAAACACACTTTTTCTTATGTTTAAGATCTAAATGTTTCCATTCTGTTCACAATAATACAGCAAGTAAGCACAATAGGATCCCGTATAAACATGCGGCCATTTAGCATTATTGTATACCATACCAAGGCATCCTTTATAAACCGCGAATTTAACATTACTGTATACCATATCAAGATATTATGATTTTATCATTACTTCTCGTTAATATGTAAAACAAGTACAATGTATATCTATAATATTGTGTATTGTTTGCCAAAAACTTGTAAATAGTTTTATACGGATCTAAATTGCTGAATTAAACTGAATCAAGTTCATTTTCATATATATAAAGACCATTCATAATGTTGTGATAACTAAGCGACATTTTTCTCACAGACGACTTCGTTAGATAGAAAGGAAAAACGTACCCATAAATCATTGTAAATAAATGGCTTTTGTATCTGTTGATTGTAGACGCGGTCATGATTCGTTACACAAAGCTGCCGTTAAATTGGAAGCCGTACAAATCGTCTCTATTTTCCATTTTAAATAGAATATAAAGTCTACCAAATGTTTTTCGCAGACTTGGTATACATTCTTTACTGAGATGTAATGACAGACTTAAGCATGGTTTAGACAGAACGGCTGTTATAGACAACAACACGTATTAATGTTTGACAGAACACATAACTAAAGAAAAATAACAAATTTTACACATACAAGGCAACATGTTATTGCTATACGGAACGGCTATTATATCTATGTAATTACATTTATTTAGTATTGCGAATGCGATGCCATATCGATGACACAACAACACGAATTGATGTTTGACAGAACACATAACTATAAAACAATAACAAATTTTACACATACAAGGGAACATATTATATGTATACGGAACGACTATTATTTCTATGCAATTACATTTATTTAGCATGGCGAATGCGATGCCATATCGATGACACAAAAATGAGACATTTGTTTCTAAATGTTAATGGAGAATGAACAGAACTTTGAGGATCAATGTGAGTTTACATAGCATATTTCATATGTCTGATAACCTACATGTAATAATACGCAGATGATATCCGTAGGCAAAATCAGAAAATGTATTAGTCTGAGAACGTTTAAGATCTGAAATACGAAAATAACTAAAAATAAAGTTGATATTATGTATTTATTATTTTTGCTATAAACAGATGTTACTCGCTAATGTAGAGCAATGCAAACAGTTGTATTATTAGTTGTGCCCGGGTGGCTCAATGAGTTAGGTAGTTGGGTTACCTAACAACTCATGCAAGCCTATCACCAATACGGTGTGGGTTCGCGCCCAGCTTTGTAAATTACAAAAAGGTGCACTCGACTCGCAGCCACAAGTGATAAAGTTTACCAGTTGCTTGCCCATGGTCGGTGGTTCTCTCCGGGTACTCCGGCTTCTTCCACCACTAAAACTGGTCGCCATGATATAGCTGAAATATTGCTGAAAGTGGTGTTAAACACAATAAATCAATCAAATCCTGTATTATTAGTGTATATTGGTCTAATACTGGTTCAAAGATTTCAGGTAACATTAGCCACTTTTGGATATCCTGTTTTGGTCATTTGGTTTCCTTGTTAAAAACTATCTAGATTTCCAATCTTTTGAACATGAACATCTGATAAAGGTTTTTATTTTCAAAAACGCATCGTGCGCACTAATGTATATATCTACGTTCTATACGATTGTAAGCAGATCATACGTTTATATCTTTGTTCAAGAAATAACGTGTTAAAAATAGACTGTCATCTGGAGAATGTTATGATATAGACATGTCTTATGATGATTGTTATGATGTCAGCAATTGTAAAGGACAAAATTATCAGAATGTGTCGGCCATGAAAGGGAAGAGATACAAAAATCAGATAACAAGAACAAAAAATTAATATTACAGCAGGCTGCACAGACAAAGGAGAAATTTAAATATTTATATAAACATTTTATTTGAATAAAAAGATCAACATGAAAACATGGACTCGGATTCAGACAATTAGACAAGAAAAAAAACAAACTTATACAGTAAATATATTACTGCGGAATGTATTAAAAACACAGCTATGAAAATTCAAAAAGGGGAAAAAAGTTTCTTTTTTGTGATACTTGGGAGAGTCTTTTATTAACTATTCAATTACTATAGTATAAATATAATCATTGAAATCTTCAAACGAGTTTCACTTTTGTTGTTAAATTTATTATATCAATTAAATGTAAATTGAATGTATTTTTTATAGACTTTGTATAGACATTTAAGAATATAAACAAACTATTTATTACATGTATTCTCCAGTTAAAATATTTAGTATTTATTATTGTGTAGGGAATTGTGTTTGCTCATACTGTGATCTTGAGACCATCTATATGGTGTAATGGTTAGCGTAAGGAATATTGTGTGGTGTGTTTTCCTCAATATCTTGAGCACCTAATGCTTGAATTATAGTGTTCAAGCAACTTATGTTTTTCCTTCTAAGGAACCGGGCACTAGACCACATTCTCCTTGGTCTTACACGACACATTCACAGTCTACCCCTCAGTATAACAGTGCACAAAATACACACATACACAGAAATGTATTCCTCAAAATCCTCAATGTTTACTCTCATTTTATTCCTTCCAATTTCTGTACAATACCTTCAAAGTTTGATCGTGTAAACTGAAGACTTTGACAAAAAAATCTTTGTGAATGGTTTTTATCAAAATCTTTGACAAAGTTTTTAAAAATGCATCCATGGTGTTCAGATTGCTCTAAAATTATATTTATGAGATTTCTATGGAAATGCTCCTTGTATTGCTGTTTGAATATTTGTAGTATAAGAAATACAATTATAAGCTATGTAAAGATAATTTAAGACATAAGGTTTAACGTTTTTACTAGTATGTTGAACATAGCCAGTTGTATGGTTCCTTTTAATTAATTTTTCCAAAATATGTTTGTCTATTTTATCTTTTACTACTTTTTACAAACCTAACGAGATTATATTATTAGAAGCAGTAGATATCATCATTACTAATTAATAGAAACAAATATAAGTCAAATTGATTTATATAATTTGTTCACGCGTACTCGATATTGGCTGGCAAGTCTATGTAATGAAGTGTGTCAGTCACATGGAAAAAGTCAATGGTTTGCTGCATAGATATATTCTGGTGTGTTCCGACAATATATAAACCACCATGTAACGGAAATATCGTTGAAAGTGGCAGCGTTAAAAATTCGTAATCCATGTTCATAATCAATGTTAATTGTATATGAATAATGCATAGTACATTACAGAAAAACCTCACCATCTCTTTATAACGGACATATTTTAATGTATGCTTGCTACATTAATGATAACTGTTTACATTCCAGTACACGTAGTTACGTTACATGTAGCCTGCATACCAGGAGATCAAATTAAATTGGATATCAGATATCTAACCAAACGTTGATATATTGCAAAATGCAGTAATATGTATGTCGTATTGTTTCATAATTAAATTAAATACATTTTTCAATACAATTAGCTGGCACCCATTTAATATGTTGCTTTGGCACTGACATGGTTTATTAGATATACATGTAGCTTTATTGAAATTCACAGTTCATAAAACATAATAATTATTAAAACTAAGATACACCCCCCCCCCCTTTATTAAAACTAAGATACACCCCTCCCCTAAGTCATAGATTACCTTAGCTGATGTTGGCTATTCTCTTTAGGCCCTTTGGTTTTCTTGCTCTCAAAGATTTAACAATTATTTGACTTTGAACGTACCCGATGAAAGTTGTAACAGAAACGCGTCGTGTGCGCTAAATTTGATATCTACGTTTTTATTGCACATAGAAAACTAAGACTAGAATAAGGCGCCATTTATTCAGAGACAATATTATTATATCACACTCCAGCAAGATCTAAAAAATTTCTTTGAAGTCTTTATTTCCATTATAGTAGTTCCAATTATCTTTTATTAACATTCTTCTGGAAATCATGCTATTTGTGATGAATAAATACTAAAATATCATATAGATAAAATGTCTATACGACACTCTTATGTGCTGTCCGTATAATGTATACTAAACAGGAATATACTAAAATGCTTACGTGATAAATTTTACTTTTACATTATATTTCAATATGTCTCTAAATATTTTATGTTACTGTCTGTTCTGAGGTTACATTGTACTATTTATTCTTAATTTTTACGCCCGTCAGCATAACATTATTTTCAAATTCTGACAAATTTCACGCGGAATCGGTTTACGTGTCCAAATACTGTTTCTAAATTCAATAAAGCTCATTAAATGTGAACAAAAGGATACACTAAATTGTGAAAATGACAAGTTGTTGAAGGCTAACATCTTCAACGTCTGAAAGGCTACTAAAGAATCCACGTTATATCACCACTGTCTAATTATACTTATTTATCTACGGAATCGGTTTATACCTGCTACAGGTATTGCTGGATAAACACATGGAAGTTATAATGTCAGAATATCCGTCCAAACTGTTTGTAATAGACTGAAAACAGCCGGTTTGCGATCACGTCTTTCAGTCATATGCGATATCCTTGTTCAGCGTCATCGTGCTGCATTCTGATTGAACATAATTTTTGGACCCGTAGAAGATTCAAAACGTCCTTTTAAGTGACAAATCATGTCTACGTTTACGCTGAATAAGGGTAATAACAAAATTACCGAACTCCGAACAATCTAACAAAGGGAAAGTCAAAACTCATAAGTATATAAACAGACAAAATCAGTCAACAACCGGAAAACTGTGAAAACCGTAATGATCCTGACTTGGCACAGGCATTTCTAAAGAAATGGTGGGTCGAATCAGATTTTAAAGCGCCAAACCTCCCGCTTTCATTACGGCTCAAAGTTTCCGGCTGTCACTATAACAGTATTTATAACAATACTTGAACAAAACAGGTAAAACAGTTCTCAAAGCAGCACCAAACTCAGTGAAGTAAATGTCAAACACACTTTTACGTCACACATTGATAAAAAAATATTTTTGACATTTTTGTTGAAACCTTATCTTTATACATTTTCACTATATGAAAATCCATCGTTTATAATCTTTTCTGCAGAGACGGAATATATTTCTACAAGATTTTGGTATCGGAATATAAACTTTTTAAGAGATCAAATGATAGAAAAATAAGCCAGAATGAACGCTACACATTTCCATCATCACATCGTCTAAAAACTCATGCAACAAAACAAATGGTTTGGTACCTATTTTGCATGCTTTAATATCATTGTTAAATTAAATACTTGAAACCTGGATTGTAATTAATAATTAAATTTTATATATTTAAAAAAAAAAGAGTTTGATGTCCTTTCATTTTGGGGTTAGTATATATACAAAAAGACATGATTTGTTTGATTAGTATATCATTACAAACTTGGTACGTTACAAAGGCATAAGTTTCCTTTCTCTCCTATCATTTTTGTGATAAACTTCTTCAGTTAAAACATTCTGTTTTTTTATGTTTCGTTTTTCGTTGCTTTTTGTATATTTTCTTACACTTACTGGTATCTCAATGTTTGTCCTTCAATGTACACAAATATATATATGTAACGTTTAATGATTACAAACATATTTGTATACTGTATCAGCTAGTATTTCATCTCTGGGTGGTAAAATGATTATTTCAAATATCACAATTATTGAGACTGTTAGTACCTCCCTCCCTTTTCCCTCCAGTTTTGTCATGCTAATATTTGTATGGTATCTTTTTATGCATCTTTCGTATTACAGTGTTGTAATCTGCGACTCTGTGACAATAATATATGTTAACTGAATATTCCTGATTACATTTCATATCACTTATCAAGAGGACAACCGAATGGGTTTTCGGCTGTCAGATTAAAAGATAACGACAGCTAGTACCAGTTTTCCGAACGCCCCTAAAATAGAAATCATATTCAGTAATTGATTTCAGTTCTTGTTCTTGTAGCTATTTAAATGTAAATAAAACGTCTACACCAAAAAAATCAAGATATATATCTTTTGCTACTTTAGAACGATCTCGTTTTCCTTCATATCTAATGTTTACAAGTTTGGAAATTGAATAAGTTATAAAGCCTCTTGAAATTGACAATATGGTTGGAGGGAGCATGCATTTTTGAGATCACGGACATCAACATAAATAATATGACAAGAAAGTTAAAACAATGATGGTCAACAGTTCCACTAATATCAACAAAACGAACAACCAATCACCTCTCATCTCAGGCAATTAAACAACCAATCACCTCTCATCTTAGGCAATTAAACACAACAATCCAACCACATATGCAGATGTAAATTCAGGTTCTGAATTGAGACAATCACCACAAAGTGGTGGGTGATAATTGATAATTGGATACTAGAGGAAATGTAGTTAAATTGAAAATCTACTTAAAAAAAGGGTATTTCATTGGTTGTGTTTGAACGTCAAACGAGCAATTTTAGTTATATTAATAATAATCCCTAACACACTAATTAGCAGGTGAAGGTAGCATGATGGCACTATTCTACGTTCAGCTTGTAGGACGAGTTGTGCATGTAAGCTGTCCTCCGTAACATGTCAGGTGCTATTTATAAAAGGTTGCACTTCGTAGCGGATATATTATGTTCCATTTTTTATGCAACCATGGTTTCAGATTCCGTAAATCGAAGGACAGACAATACAATGTCCTACAGAAACAAGGTCAAAAGGACAATGATGTACAAAAAACTCTACACAAAACTAAAGATCGAGCAACACGTCCATCAGTCGTGTTACTCTTGTTTCAAACTCGGTGATATGTCTAAAGATAGAGCAACACGTGCATCAATCGTGTTTCTCTTGTTTCAAACTCAGTGATATGTCTAAAGATAGAGCAGCACGTGCATCAATCGTGTTACTCTTGTTTCAAACTCAGTGATATGTCTAAAGATCGAGCAACACGTCCATCAGTCGTGTTACTCTTGTTTCAAACTCAGTGATATGTCTAAAGATCGAGCAACATGTCCATCAGTCGTGTTACTCTTGTTTCAAACTCAGTGATATGTCTAAAGATCGAGCAACACGTGCATCAGTCGTGTTACTCTTGTTTCAAACTCGGTGATATGTCTAAAGATCGAGCAACACGTCCATCAGTCGTGTTACTCTTGTTTCAAACTCGGTGATATGTCTAAAGATCGAGCAACACGTCCATCAATCGTGTTACTCTTGTTTCAAACTCAGTGATATGTCTAAAGATCGAGCAACACGTCCATCAGTCGTGTTACTCTTGTTTCAAACTCAGTGATATGTCTAAAGATCGAGCAACACGTCCATCAGTCGTGTTACTCTCGTTTCAAACTCAGTGATATGTCATGAATGAGGAAAGATTCGGATTGTGATTACAACAAGTAGAACATATCCATGGTCATTTGTGACAGAAATATTCCGTCACGGTTAACCAAGTTATGATGGCGACCATAAAACTTTGGAAGTGATGACGTCATCTTAGCCACTAGGAACTCTTGCTTCAGTAGTTTCATTGTTAGCAGCAACCCTCTATCAAGGAAATCATGATAGGAACCACAAGCTCTGGAATATCCGATCAACTGACAGATATATACTCCTGCTGGTATGTTGCTACATATAAATGGAAATTTCGCAATAGAAAAATTGAAATCATCTCTTTTGTCGTAAAGTACAAAGTTCCTTAATCATTATGATATATTGAAATAACTGTATATAAAAGTAGTTTTCTCACTTTCCTAATGGCGGCATTATTTTTCATTTTCAATATTGATATCATAGCATTTTTGAAAAGTTGATGTTTGTTGTTTGCTTGTTTGGTGGTGTTTAACGCCACTTTCGACAATATTTCAGTTATATCGTGGCGGTTGAAAAGTTGATGATTTGAGTTAATGATAATGATATAGATTATGTGTTATTTCGCATGTCAGGTGAAAGAAGATGAAAATAAATCACCACAGACAAGAATAACAATCACATACAATATTAAGTTAATTACCATAAAAATTGTATCTAAATATTGAGATATATCAGATTCAACGATAATACATAAAAAAACCTTTGAAGTTTAGTCTATTGAGACTTCGAAGTAACCAAATATTTAATCGCCAGTATATAATGCAAGGTCAGTCATTGACCGTTTCATTATTTACACCAGTTTGTTCTTCGATAAGATAAATACATTGTACAATGATTTTTTTTATCTACGTTTAACAGTTTTCACATTTACGTATTGTAGTGTCCGGCACCGTGTTCGTTTTGACCTTTTCTTGCTCCCGTGTTATTGTACGCTTCATATTGTGACAGGTAGGTTTGGAGTCATAAAGCTAGATTACTTTTCACATTATATTTGTATAATTGCCCGCAACAGGCCGGGTAAATGATACGAAAACAAAAATAATCCAATAGACAAAACTAACTACAATAAAAGGGTAGAAAAATTAAATAAAAACAAAGACTAATGCGAATATCAACAATAACTCATAGTACAAACAGATTAACATTTGTTTATACATTTATGTCACCCAGGGGGAAGTCACAAACATACCAATACCAGTAAAGAGAGAGAGCAGAAATTTAAAGACTGAAAATTAGAGACCCATAAATCTAGCTTAACCACGCCACTTTTTATAGAGGTGTCAGCACCAAGCTAGGACAGTGTGCGGTCATGTATTTATGTGTAAAGGGTATCCATTAATATTATCGGACTTGACTATATACGAGTAATACGGCGGGTGTCTTAAAGGAAGCAGGAACTGCGTACCTTTTGTGAGCACCTTGGTTCACTCCCTGTTTTTGATGGGGTCTGTATCTTTTTAGTTTCCTATATATATGTTGGGTTTTGTTCGTCTTTGTGTGATCAATATTGACAGTGTCTCTGGGTTGTCCATTCTTTATTGTCCTTCGGTTTTCTCTAACGTTTATTTGCCTCTTTCTGTAATTTTCTATTGTAGTTTGGAACTGTTCCGACAGGGTGGTATTTTTTGCTTTTCTATTATACAGGGTGGGCCAAAAAAATGTTACCTTTATTAAATTCTTGCCAGTTCCACAATAACTAACATATCTCTCTCATTTTCAGGTAAATCATAGATAAAGCCTTAGATTTTCATCCCAAGGCATCAATGGATCCAACAACTCGATATACTGTGCAAGAGAGGTTAAAGATTGTGGAGGCATATTTTGCAACGAAATCGGTAGTCGTCACTCGCGACAATTCAGGAGGTACTTTCCTGGGAGAAATCCTCCCAGCAATCTCACAATCAGGCGTCTCCTGGAAAAGTTCAGGGAAACAGGAAGTGTTGGGGATAAAAATAAAGGACACAGTGGTCGGCCACGATCTGCAAGGACAGCCAACAATATTGAGACTCTGATTCAGAGAAGAGGCGCGTGGATTGGGCACGTCATTAATTATTGAACTGTGTTCAGAAATAGTAACAAAATAGGAGACTATTAGTATCAAACAAAAATTTCATGCTTCTGTGACATATTTCTGAATTTTTTTTAAAAAGTATTCACACTTAAAAAAGTAGTGTACAATCAGAATGGGTAGCATTTTTGTGGCCCACCCTGTATATATATATATATATATACTGTCCTTTCTGTCAATTCTTAGGCCAAATGGTATATACGAGGCGGATTCATCTGTATCGGTTATGTTGTGTCATTATTTCTAAGCATAAGGATATGAGATTCAGAGAAACAGAAAAATGTAGTATTAGTATAGGACAAAATATCATAATAAATAACCAGTCACAAGCATGTAGAATGTTGACTTTTTGTCTACTGAACTCAACACGTAAAGTTGATTATGAATGTTCAAACGTTTTTTCCATGTCAGATACAAGTGTTTTAACAAAAAACATCAAAGACACCACTGTAGGAAAGTGGTCTTGTTGAGTACCTTGTATAAGATGGAATATAAATAATCTTCTAACCATTTCTTATATTCTAAGCATTACTTAAACAGTAGAAGCAATATCAGTGTTTGTTTGTTATTGTTATGTATCACAGTAAAAGGCAGTCTAAACTGTTCATATTCATATCATAACAAAATAATGGTAAGATGAAATAAATATACTTTGATGTCAACAACCAGGACGAATGTGTGTATTTTAGCAATAATAAAACATAGATATATAATTTAGCGCACACCATCAATTTGTTTCTGGGATAGTCATCATCAGGTATGCTCATAGTCAAAAGATTAGAATAGCCATCATCAGGTACACTCATAGTCAAAAGATTAGAATAGCCATCATCAGGTACGCTCATAGTCAAAAGATTAGAATAACCTTCATCAGGTACACTCATAGTCAAAAGATTAGAATAGCCATCATCAGGTACGCTCATAGTCAAAAGATTAGAATAACCTTCATCAGGTACACTCATAGTCAAAAGATTAGAATAGCCATCATCAGGTACGCTCATAGTCAAAAGATTAGAATAGACATCATCAGGTACGCTCATAGTCAAAAGATTAGAATAACCTTCATCAGGTACACTCATAGTCAAAAGATTAGAATAGCCATCATCAGGTACGCTCATAGTCAAAAGATTAGAATAACCTTCATCAGGTACACTCATAGTCAAAAGATTAGAATAGCCATCATCAGGTACGCTCATAGTCAAAAGATTAGAATAGACATCATCAGGTACGCTCATAGTCAAAAGATTAGAATAACCTTCATCAGGTACACTCATAGTCAAAAGATTAGAATAGCCATCATCAGGTACGCTCATAGTCAAAAGATTAGAATAGACATCATCAGGTACGCTCATAGTCAAAAGATTAGAATAGACATCATCAGGTACGCTCAAAGTCAAAAGATTAGAATAGACATCATCAGGTACGCTCATAGTCAAAAGATTAGAATAGCCATCATCAGGTACGCTCATAGTCAAAAGATTAGAATAGCCATCATCAGGTACGCTCATAGTCAAAAGATTAGAATAGCCATCATCAGGTACGCTCATAGTCAAAAGATAAGAATAACCTTCATCAGGTACGCTCATAGTCAAAAGATTAGAATAACCTTCATCAGGTACACTCATAGTCAAAAGATTAGAATAACCTTCATCAGGTACACTCATAGTCAAAAGATTAGAATAGCCATCATCAGATACGCTCATAGTCAAAAGATTAGAATAGCCATCATAAGGTACGCTCATAGTCAAAAGATAAGAATAACCTTCATCAGGTACACTCATAGTCAAAAGATTAGAATAACCTTCATCAGGTACACTCATAGTCAAAAGATTAGAATAACCTTCATCAGGTACACTCAAAGTCAAAAGATTAGAATATCCATCATCAGTTAAGCTCATATTCAAAAGATTAGAATAACCTTCATCAGGTACACTCATAGTCAAAAGATTAGAATAACCTTCATCAGGTACACTCATAGTCAAAAGATTAGAATAACCTTCATCAGGTACACTCATAGTCAAAAGATTAGAATAACCTTCATCAGGTACACTCATAGTCAAAAGATTAGAATAACCTTCATCAGGTACGCTCATAGTCAAAAGATTAGAATAACCTTCACCAGGTACGCTCAAAGTCAAAAGATTAGAATAACCTTCATCAGGTACGCTCATAGTCAAAAGATTAGAATAGCCATCATCAGGTACACTCGTAGTCAAAAGATTAGAATAGCCATCATCAGGTACGCTCATAGTCAAAAGATTAGAATAGCCATCATCAGGTACGCTCATAGTCAAAAGATTAGAATAGCCATCATCAGGTACGCTCATAGTCAAAAGATAAGAATAACCTTCATCAGGTACACTCATAGTCAAAAGATTAGAATAACCTTCATCAGGTACACTCATAGTCAAAAGATTAGAATAACCTTCATCAGGTACACTCATAGTCAAAAGATTAGAATAGCCATCATCAGATACGCTCAAAGTCAAAATATTAGAATAGCCATCATCAGGTACGCTCATAGTCAAAAGATAAGAATAACCTTCATCAGGTACACTCATAGTCAAAAGATTAGAATAACCTTCATCAGGTACACTCATAGTCAAAATATTAGAATAACCTTCATCAGGTACACTCAAAGTCAAAAGATTAGAATATCCATCATCAGTTAAGCTCATATTCAAAAGATTAGAATAACCTTCATCAGGTACACTCATAGTCAAAAGATTAGAATAACCTTCATCAGGTACGCTCATAGTCAAAAGATTAGAATAACCTTCATCAGGTACGCTCAAAGTCAAAAGATTAGAATAACCTTCATCAGGTACGCTCATGGTCAAAAGATTAGAATAGCCATCATCAGGTACACTCGTAGTCAAAAGATTAGAATAGCCATCATCAGGTACGCTCATAGTCAAAAGATTAGAATAGCCATCATCAGGTACGCTCATAGTGAACAGATTAGAATAGCCATCATCAGGTACGTTCATAGTCAAAAGATTAGAATAACCTTCATCATGTACGCGCATAGTCAAGAGATTAGAATATCCATCATTAGGTACGCTCATAGTCTAAAGATTTGAATAACCTTCACCAAGTACGCTCAAAGTCTAAAGATTAGAATAGCCATCATCAGGTACGCTCATAGTCAAAAGATTAGAATAACCTTCATCAGGTACGCTCATAGTCAAAAGATTAGAATAGCCATCATCAGATACGCTCATAGTCAAAAGAATAGAATATCCTTCACCAGGTACACTCATGGTCAACAGATTAGAATAGCCATCATCAGGTACACTCATAGTCTAAAGATTGGAATAGCCATCATCAGGTACACTCAAAGTCAAAAGATTAGAATAGTCATCATCAGGTACACTCAAAGTCAAAAGATTAGAATAAACTTTATCAAGTACACTCATAGTCAAAAGATTAGAATAACCTTGATCAGGTACGCTCATAGTCAAAAGATTAGAATAGCCATCATCAGGTACGTTCCTAGTCAAACGATTAGAATGGACATCTTCAGGTACGCTCATAGTCAAAAGATTAGAATAACCTTCATCAGGTACCTCATAGTCAAAAGATTAGAATAACCTTCATCAGGTACGCTCATAGTGAAAAGATTAGAATAACCATCATCAGGTACGCGCATAGTCAAAAGATTAGAATATCCATCATTTGGTACGCTCATCGTCAAAAGATTAGAATAGCCATCATCAGGTACGCTCATAGTCAAAAGATTAGAATAGCCTTCATCAAGTACACTCATAGTCAAAAGATTAGAATAGCCATCATCAGGTACGCTCATAGTCAAAAGATTAGAATAGCCATCATCAGGTACGCTCATAGTCAAAAGATTAGAATAACCTTCATCAGGTACGCTCAAAGTCAAAAGATTAGAATAGCCATCATCAGGTACGCTCATAGTCTAAAGATTAGAATAGCCATCATCAGGTACACTCAAAGTCAAAAGATTAGAATAGCCATCATCAGGTACACTCATAGTCAAAAGATTAGAATAGCCATCATCAGGTACACTCATAGTCAAAAGATTAGAATAAACTTCATCAAGTACACTCATAGTCAAAAGATTAGAATAACCTTGATCAGGTACGCTCATAGTCAAAAGATTAGAATAACCTTCATCAGGTACGCTCAAAGTCAAAAGATTAGAATAGCCATCATCAGGTACGCGCATAGTCAAAAGATTAGAATATCCATCATTAGGTACGCTCAGTCAAAAGATTAGAATAGCCTTCATCAAGTACACTCATAGTCAAAAGATTAGAATAGCCATCATCAGGTACGCTCATAGTCAAAAGATTAGAATAGCCTTCATCAGGTACGCTCATAGTCAAAAGATTAGAATAGCCATCATTAGGTACGCTCATAGTCAAAAGATTAGAATAACCTTCATCAGGTACGCTCATAGTCAAAAGATTAGAATAGCCATCATCAGGTACACTCAAATTCAAAAGATTAGAATAGCCATCATCAGGTACACTCATAGTCAAAAGATTAGAATAAACTTCATCAAGGACACTCATAGTCAAAAGATTAGAATAACCCTGATCAGGTACGCTCATAGTCAAAAGATTAGAATAGCCATCATAAGGTACGTTCATAGTCAAAAGATTAGAATAGACATCATCAGGTACGCTCATAGTCAAAAGATTAGAATAACCTTCATCAGGTACGCTCATAGTCAAAAGATTAGAATAACCTTCATGAGGTACACTCAATGTTAAAAGATTAGAATAGCCACCATCAGATACACTCATAGTCAAAAGATTAGAATAACCTTCATCAGGTATACTCAAAGTTAAAATATTAGAATAACCTTCAGCAGGGACGCTCATAGTCAAAAGATTAGAATAACCTTCATCAGATACACTCATAGGCAAAAGATTAGAATAACCTTCATCAGGTACACTCATAGTCAAAAGAATAGAATAACCTTCATTAGCTACACCCATAGTCAAAAGATTAGAATAACCTTCACCAGGTACTCTCATAGTCAAAAGATTAGAATAGCCATCATCAGGTACACTCATAGTCAAAAGATTAGAATAGCCATCATCAGGTACGCTCATAGTCAAAAGATTAGAATAACCTTCATCAGGTACACTCATAGTCAAAAGATTAGAATAGCCATCATCAGGTACGCTCATAGTCAAAAGATTAGAATAACCTTCATCAGGTACACTCATAGTCAAAAGATTAGAATAGCCATCATCAGGTACGCTCATAGTCAAAAGATTAGAATAGACATCATCAGGTACGCTCATAGTCAAAAGATTAGAATAACCTTCATCAGATACACTCATAGGCAAAAGATTAGAATAACCTTCATCAGGTACACTCATAGTCAAAAGAATAGAATAACCTTCATTAGCTACACCCATAGTCAAAAGATTAGAATAACCTTCACCAGGTACTCTCATAGTCAAAAGATTAGAATAGCCATCATCAGGTACACTCATAGTCAAAAGATTAGAATAGCCATCATCAGGTACGCTCATAGTCAAAAGATTAGAATAACCTTCATCAGGTACACTCATAGTCAAAAGATTAGAATAGTCATCATCAGGTACGCTCATAGTCAAAAGATTAGAATAGACATCATCAGGTACGCTCAAAGTCAAACGATTAGAATAGACATCATCAGGTACGCTCATAGTCAAAAGATTAGAATAGCCATCATCAGGTACGCTCATAGTCAAAAGATTAGAATAGCCATCATCAGGTACGCTCATAGTCAAAAGATTAGAATAGCCATCATCAGGTACGCTCATAGTCAAAAGATAAGAATAACCTTCATCAGGTACGCTCATAGTCAAAAGATTAGAATAACCTTCATCAGGTACACTCATAGTCAAAAGATTAGAATAACCTTCATCAGGTACACTCATAGTCAAAAGATTAGAATAGCCATCATCAGATACGCTCAAAGTCAAAAGATTAGAATAGCCATCATCAGGTACGCTCATAGTCAAAAGATAAGAATAACCTTCATCAGGTACACTCATAGTCAAAAGATTAGAATAACCTTCATCAGGTACACTCATAGTCAAAAGATTAGAATAACCTTCATCAGGTACACTCAAAGTCAAAAGATTAGAATATCCATCATCAGTTAAGCTCATATTCAAAAGATTAGAATAACCTTCATCAGGTACACTCATAGTCAAAAGATTAGAATAACCTTCATCAGGTACACTCATAGTCAAAAGATTAGAATAACCTTCATCAGGTCCACTCATTGTCAAAAGATTAGAATAATCTTCATCAGGTACGCCCATAGTCTAAAGATTAGAATATCCATCATCAGGTACACTCATATGCAAAATATTAGAATAGCCATCATCAGGTACACTCATAGTCAAAATATTAAAATAACCTTCATCAGGTACGCTCATAGTCAAAAGATTAGAATAACCTTCACCAGGTACGCTCAAAGTCAAAAGATTAGAATAACCTTCATCAGGTACGCTCATAGTCAAAAGATTAGAATAGCCATCATCAGGTACACTCGTAGTCAAAAGATTAGAATAGCCATCATCAGGTACGCTCATAGTCAAAAGATTAGAATAGCCATCATCAGGTACGCTCATAGTGAACAGATTAGAATAGCCATCATCAGGTACGTTCATAGTCAAAAGATTAGAATAACCTTCATCATGTACGCGCATAGTCAAGAGATTAGAATATCCATCATTAGGTACGCTCAAAGTCTAAAGATTTGAATAACCTTCACCAAGTACGCTCAAAGTCTAAAGATTAGAATAGCCATCATCAGGTACGCTCATAGTCAAAAGATTAGAATAACCTTCATCAGGTATGATCATAGTCAAAAGATTAGAATAGCCATCATCAGATACGCTCATAGTCAAAAGAATAAAATAACCTTCACCAGGTACACTCATGGTCAACAGATTAGAATAGCCATCATCAGGTACACTCATAGTCTAAAGATTGGAATAGCCATCATCAGGTACACTCAAAGTCAAAAGATTAGAATAGTCATCATCAGGTACACTCAAAGTCAAAAGATTAGAATAAACTTTATCAAGTACACTCATAGTCAAAAGATTAGAATAACCTTGATCAGGTACGCTCATAGTCAAAAGATTAGAATAGCCATCATCAGGTACGTTCCTAGTCAAACGATTAGAATGGACATCTTCAGGTACGCTCATAGTCAAAAGATTAGAATAACCTTCATCAGGTACCTCATAGTCAAAAGATTAGAATAACCTTCATCAGGTACGCTCATAGTGAAAAGATTAGAATAACCATCATCAGGTACGCGCATAGTCAAAAGATTTGAATATCCATCATTTGGTACGCTCATCGTCAAAAGATTAGAATAGCCATCATCAGGTACGCTCATAGTCAAAAGATTAGAATAGCCTTCATCAAGTACACTCATAGTCAAAAGATTAGAATAGCCATCATCAGGTACGCTCATAGTCAAAATATTAGAATAGCCTTCATCAGGTACGCTCATAGTCAAAAGATTAGAATAGCCATCATCAGGTACGCTCATAGTCAAAAGATTAGAATAACCTTCATCAGGTACGCTCAAAGTCAAAAGATTAGAATAGCCATCATCAGGTACGCTCATAGTCTAAAGATTAGAATAGCCATCATCAGGTACACTCAAAGTCAAAAGATTAGAATAGCCATCATCAGGTACACTCATAGTCAAAAGATTAGAATAGCCATCATCAGGTACACTCATAGTCAAAAGATTAGAATAACCTTCATCAGGTACACTCATAGTCAAAAGATTAGAATAGCCATCATCAGATACGCTCAAAGTCAAAAGATTAGAATAGCCATCATCAGGTACGCTCATAGTCAAAAGATAAGAATAACCTTCATCAGGTACACTCATAGTCAAAAGATTAGAATAACCTTCATCAGGTACACTCATAGTCAAAAGATTAGAATAACCTTCATCAGGTACACTCATAGTCAAAAGATTAGAATAACCTTCATCAGGTACACTCAAAGTCAAAAGATTAGAATATCCATCATCAGTTAAGCTCATATTCAAAAGATTAGAATAACCTTCATCAGGTACACTCATAGTCAAAAGATTAGAATAACCTTCATCAGGTACACTCATAGTCAAAAGATTAGAATAACCTTCATCAGGTACACTCATTGTCAAAAGATTAGAATAATCTTCATCAGGTACGCCCATAGTCTAAAGATTAGAATATCCATCATCAGGTACACTCATATGCAAAATATTAGAATAGCCATCATCAGGTACACTCATAGTCAAAATATTAGAATAACCTTCATCAGGTACGCTCATAGTCAAAAGATTAGAATAACCTTCACCAGGTACGCTCAAAGTCAAAAGATTAGAATAGCCTTCATCAGGTACGCTCATAGTCAAAAGATTAGAATAGCCATCATCAGGTACACTCGTAGTCAAAAGATTAGAATAGCCATCATCAGGTACGCTCATAGTCAAAAGATTAGAATAGCCATCATCAGGTACGCTCATAGTGAACAGATTAGAATAGCCATCATCAGGTACGTTCATAGTCAAAAGATTAGAATAACCTTCATCATGTACGCGCATAGTCAAGAGATTAGAATATCCATCATTAGGTACGCTCAAAGTCTAAAGATTTGAATAACCTTCACCAAGTACGCTCAAAGTCTAAAGATTAGAATAGCCATCATCAGGTACGCTCATAGTCAAAAGATTAGAATAACCTTCATCAGGTACGCTCATAGTCAAAAGATTAGAATAGCCATCATCAGATACGCTCATAGTCAAAAGAATAGAATAACCTTCACCAGGTACACTCATGGTCAACAGATTAGAATAGCCATCATCAGGTACACTCATAGTCTAAAGATTGGAATAGCCATCATCAGGTACACTCAAAGTCAAAAGATTAGAATAGTCATCATCAGGTACACTCAAAGTCAAAAGATTAGAATAAACTTTATCAAGTACACTCATAGTCAAAAGATTAGAATAACCTTGATCAGGTACGCTCATAGTCAAAAGATTAGAATAGCCATCATCAGGTACGTTCCTAGTCAAACGATTAGAATGGACATCTTCAGGTACGCTCATAGTCAAAAGATTAGAATAACCTTCATCAGGTACCTCATAGTCAAAAGATTAGAATAACCTTCATCAGGTACGCTCATAGTGAAAAGATTAGAATAACCATCATCAGGTACGCGCATAGTCAAAAGATTAGAATAACCTTCATCAGGTACGCTCAAAGTCAAAAGATTAGAATAGCCATCATCAGGTACGCTCATAGTCTAAAGATTAGAATAGCCATCATCAGGTACACTCAAAGTCAAAAGATTAGAATAGCCATCATCAGGTACACTCATAGTCAAAAGATTAGAATAGCCATCATTTGGTACGCTCATCGTCAAAAGATTAGAATAGCCATCATCAGGTACGCTCATAGTCAAAAGATTAGTATAGCCTTCATCAAGTACACTCATAGTCAAAAGATTAGAATAGCCATCATCAGGTACGCTCATAGTCAAAATATTAGAATAGCCTTCATCAGGTACGCTCATAGTCAAAAGATTAGAATAGCCATCATCAGATACGCTCATAGTCAAAAGATTAGAATAACCTTCATCAGGTACGCTCAAAGTCAAAAGATTAGAATAGCCATCATCAGGTACGCTCATAGTCTAAAGATTAGAATAGCCATCATCAGGTACACTCAAAGTCAAAAGATTAGAATAGCCATCATCAGGTACACTCATAGTCAAAAGATTAGAATAACCTTCATCAGGTACACTCAAAGTCAAAAGATTAGAATATCCATCATCAGTTAAGCTCATATTCAAAAGATTAGAATAACCTTCATCAGGTACACTCATAGTCAAAAGATTAGAATAACCTTCATCAGGTACACTCATAGTCAAAAGATTAGAATAACCTTCATCAGGTACACTCATAGTCAAAAGATTAGAATAACCTTCATCAGGTACACTCATAGTCAAAAGATTAGAATAACCTTCATCAGGTACGCTCATAGTCAAAAGATTAGAATAACCTTCACCAGGTACGCTCAAAGTCAAAAGATTAGAATAACCTTCATCAGGTACGCTCATAGTCAAAAGATTAGAATAGCCATCATCAGGTACACTCGTAGTCAAAAGATTAGAATAGCCATCATCAGGTACGCTCATAGTCAAAAGATTAGAATAGCCATCATCAGGTACGCTCATAGTCAAAAGATTAGAATAGCCATCATCAGGTACGCTCATAGTCAAAAGATAAGAATAACCTTCATCAGGTACACTCATAGTCAAAAGATTAGAATAACCTTCATCAGGTACACTCATAGTCAAAAGATTAGAATAACCTTCATCAGGTACACTCATAGTCAAAAGATTAGAATAGCCATCATCAGATACGCTCAAAGTCAAAATATTAGAATAGCCATCATCAGGTACGCTCATAGTCAAAAGATAAGAATAACCTTCATCAGGTACACTCATAGTCAAAAGATTAGAATAACCTTCATCAGGTACACTCATAGTCAAAATATTAGAATAACCTTCATCAGGTACACTCAAAGTCAAAAGATTAGAATATCCATCATCAGTTAAGCTCATATTCAAAAGATTAGAATAACCTTCATCAGGTACACTCATAGTCAAAAGATTAGAATAACCTTCATCAGGTACGCTCATAGTCAAAAGATTAGAATAACCTTCATCAGGTACGCTCAAAGTCAAAAGATTAGAATAACCTTCATCAGGTACGCTCATGGTCAAAAGATTAGAATAGCCATCATCAGGTACACTCGTAGTCAAAAGATTAGAATAGCCATCATCAGGTACGCTCATAGTCAAAAGATTAGAATAGCCATCATCAGGTACGCTCATAGTGAACAGATTAGAATAGCCATCATCAGGTACGTTCATAGTCAAAAGATTAGAATAACCTTCATCATGTACGCGCATAGTCAAGAGATTAGAATATCCATCATTAGGTACGCTCATAGTCTAAAGATTTGAATAACCTTCACCAAGTACGCTCAAAGTCTAAAGATTAGAATAGCCATCATCAGGTACGCTCATAGTCAAAAGATTAGAATAACCTTCATCAGGTACGCTCATAGTCAAAAGATTAGAATAGCCATCATCAGATACGCTCATAGTCAAAAGAATAGAATAACCTTCACCAGGTACACTCATGGTCAACAGATTAGAATAGCCATCATCAGGTACACTCATAGTCTAAAGATTGGAATAGCCATCATCAGGTACACTCAAAGTCAAAAGATTAGAATAGTCATCATCAGGTACACTCAAAGTCAAAAGATTAGAATAAACTTTATCAAGTACACTCATAGTCAAAAGATTAGAATAACCTTGATCAGGTACGCTCATAGTCAAAAGATTAGAATAGCCATCATCAGGTACGTTCCTAGTCAAACGATTAGAATGGACATCTTCAGGTACGCTCATAGTCAAAAGATTAGAATAACCTTCATCAGGTACCTCATAGTCAAAAGATTAGAATAACCTTCATCAGGTACGCTCATAGTGAAAAGATTAGAATAACCATCATCAGGTACGCGCATAGTCAAAAGATTAGAATATCCATCATTTGGTACGCTCATCGTCAAAAGATTAGAATAGCCATCATCAGGTACGCTCATAGTCAAAAGATTAGAATAGCCTTCATCAAGTACACTCATAGTCAAAAGATTAGAATAGCCATCATCAGGTACGCTCATAGTCAAAAGATTAGAATAGCCATCATCAGGTACGCTCATAGTCAAAAGATTAGAATAACCTTCATCAGGTACGCTCAAAGTCAAAAGATTAGAATAGCCATCATCAGGTACGCTCATAGTCTAAAGATTAGAATAGCCATCATCAGGTACACTCAAAGTCAAAAGATTAGAATAGCCATCATCAGGTACACTCATAGTCAAAAGATTAGAATAGCCATCATCAGGTACACTCATAGTCAAAAGATTAGAATAAACTTCATCAAGTACACTCATAGTCAAAAGATTAGAATAACCTTGATCAGGTACGCTCATAGTCAAAAGATTAGAATAACCTTCATCAGGTACGCTCAAAGTCAAAAGATTAGAATAGCCATCATCAGGTACGCGCATAGTCAAAAGATTAGAATATCCATCATTAGGTACGCTCAGTCAAAAGATTAGAATAGCCTTCATCAAGTACACTCATAGTCAAAAGATTAGAATAGCCATCATCAGGTACGCTCATAGTCAAAAGATTAGAATAGCCTTCATCAGGTACGCTCATAGTCAAAAGATTAGAATAGCCATCATTAGGTACGCTCATAGTCAAAAGATTAGAATAACCTTCATCAGGTACGCTCATAGTCAAAAGATTAGAATAGCCATCATCAGGTACACTCAAATTCAAAAGATTAGAATAGCCATCATCAGGTACACTCATAGTCAAAAGATTAGAATAAACTTCATCAAGGACACTCATAGTCAAAAGATTAGAATAACCCTGATCAGGTACGCTCATAGTCAAAAGATTAGAATAGCCATCATAAGGTACGTTCATAGTCAAAAGATTAGAATAGACATCATCAGGTACGCTCATAGTCAAAAGATTAGAATAACCTTCATCAGGTACGCTCATAGTCAAAAGATTAGAATAACCTTCATGAGGTACACTCAATGTTAAAAGATTAGAATAGCCACCATCAGATACACTCATAGTCAAAAGATTAGAATAACCTTCATCAGGTATACTCAAAGTTAAAATATTAGAATAACCTTCAGCAGGGACGCTCATAGTCAAAAGATTAGAATAACCTTCATCAGATACACTCATAGGCAAAAGATTAGAATAACCTTCATCAGGTACACTCATAGTCAAAAGAATAGAATAACCTTCATTAGCTACACCCATAGTCAAAAGATTAGAATAACCTTCACCAGGTACTCTCATAGTCAAAAGATTAGAATAGCCATCATCAGGTACACTCATAGTCAAAAGATTAGAATAGCCATCATCAGGTACGCTCATAGTCAAAAGATTAGAATAACCTTCATCAGGTACACTCATAGTCAAAAGATTAGAATAGCCATCATCAGGTACGCTCATAGTCAAAAGATTAGAATAACCTTCATCAGGTACACTCATAGTCAAAAGATTAGAATAGCCATCATCAGGTACGCTCATAGTCAAAAGATTAGAATAGACATCATCAGGTACGCTCATAGTCAAAAGATTAGAATAACCTTCATCAGATACACTCATAGGCAAAAGATTAGAATAACCTTCATCAGGTACACTCATAGTCAAAAGAATAGAATAACCTTCATTAGCTACACCCATAGTCAAAAGATTAGAATAACCTTCACCAGGTACTCTCATAGTCAAAAGATTAGAATAGCCATCATCAGGTACACTCATAGTCAAAAGATTAGAATAGCCATCATCAGGTACGCTCATAGTCAAAAGATTAGAATAACCTTCATCAGGTACACTCATAGTCAAAAGATTAGAATAGTCATCATCAGGTACGCTCATAGTCAAAAGATTAGAATAGACATCATCAGGTACGCTCAAAGTCAAACGATTAGAATAGACATCATCAGGTACGCTCATAGTCAAAAGATTAGAATAGCCATCATCAGGTACGCTCATAGTCAAAAGATTAGAATAGCCATCATCAGGTACGCTCATAGTCAAAAGATTAGAATAGCCATCATCAGGTACGCTCATAGTCAAAAGATAAGAATAACCTTCATCAGGTACGCTCATAGTCAAAAGATTAGAATAACCTTCATCAGGTACACTCATAGTCAAAAGATTAGAATAACCTTCATCAGGTACACTCATAGTCAAAAGATTAGAATAGCCATCATCAGATACGCTCAAAGTCAAAAGATTAGAATAGCCATCATCAGGTACGCTCATAGTCAAAAGATAAGAATAACCTTCATCAGGTACACTCATAGTCAAAAGATTAGAATAACCTTCATCAGGTACACTCATAGTCAAAAGATTAGAATAACCTTCATCAGGTACACTCAAAGTCAAAAGATTAGAATATCCATCATCAGTTAAGCTCATATTCAAAAGATTAGAATAACCTTCATCAGGTACACTCATAGTCAAAAGATTAGAATAACCTTCATCAGGTACACTCATAGTCAAAAGATTAGAATAACCTTCATCAGGTCCACTCATTGTCAAAAGATTAGAATAATCTTCATCAGGTACGCCCATAGTCTAAAGATTAGAATATCCATCATCAGGTACACTCATATGCAAAATATTAGAATAGCCATCATCAGGTACACTCATAGTCAAAATATTAAAATAACCTTCATCAGGTACGCTCATAGTCAAAAGATTAGAATAACCTTCACCAGGTACGCTCAAAGTCAAAAGATTAGAATAACCTTCATCAGGTACGCTCATAGTCAAAAGATTAGAATAGCCATCATCAGGTACACTCGTAGTCAAAAGATTAGAATAGCCATCATCAGGTACGCTCATAGTCAAAAGATTAGAATAGCCATCATCAGGTACGCTCATAGTGAACAGATTAGAATAGCCATCATCAGGTACGCTCATAGTCAAAAGATTAGAATAACCTTCATCAGGTATGATCATAGTCAAAAGATTAGAATAGCCATCATCAGATACGCTCATAGTCAAAAGAATAAAATAACCTTCACCAGGTACACTCATGGTCAACAGATTAGAATAGCCATCATCAGGTACACTCATAGTCTAAAGATTGGAATAGCCATCATCAGGTACACTCAAAGTCAAAAGATTAGAATAGTCATCATCAGGTACACTCAAAGTCAAAAGATTAGAATAAACTTTATCAAGTACACTCATAGTCAAAAGATTAGAATAACCTTGATCAGGTACGCTCATAGTCAAAAGATTAGAATAGCCATCATCAGGTACGTTCCTAGTCAAACGATTAGAATGGACATCTTCAGGTACGCTCATAGTCAAAAGATTAGAATAACCTTCATCAGGTACCTCATAGTCAAAAGATTAGAATAACCTTCATCAGGTACGCTCATAGTGAAAAGATTAGAATAACCATCATCAGGTACGCGCATAGTCAAAAGATTTGAATATCCATCATTTGGTACGCTCATCGTCAAAAGATTAGAATAGCCATCATCAGGTACGCTCATAGTCAAAAGATTAGAATAGCCTTCATCAAGTACACTCATAGTCAAAAGATTAGAATAGCCATCATCAGGTACGCTCATAGTCAAAATATTAGAATAGCCTTCATCAGGTACGCTCATAGTCAAAAGATTAGAATAGCCATCATCAGGTACGCTCATAGTCAAAAGATTAGAATAACCTTCATCAGGTACGCTCAAAGTCAAAAGATTAGAATAGCCATCATCAGGTACGCTCATAGTCTAAAGATTAGAATAGCCATCATCAGGTACACTCAAAGTCAAAAGATTAGAATAGCCATCATCAGGTACACTCATAGTCAAAAGATTAGAATAGCCATCATCAGGTACACTCATAGTCAAAAGATTAGAATAACCTTCATCAGGTACACTCATAGTCAAAAGATTAGAATAGCCATCATCAGATACGCTCAAAGTCAAAAGATTAGAATAGCCATCATCAGGTACGCTCATAGTCAAAAGATAAGAATAACCTTCATCAGGTACACTCATAGTCAAAAGATTAGAATAACCTTCATCAGGTACACTCATAGTCAAAAGATTAGAATAACCTTCATCAGGTACACTCATAGTCAAAAGATTAGAATAACCTTCATCAGGTACACTCAAAGTCAAAAGATTAGAATATCCATCATCAGTTAAGCTCATATTCAAAAGATTAGAATAACCTTCATCAGGTACACTCATAGTCAAAAGATTAGAATAACCTTCATCAGGTACACTCATAGTCAAAAGATTAGAATAACCTTCATCAGGTACACTCATTGTCAAAAGATTAGAATAATCTTCATCAGGTACGCCCATAGTCTAAAGATTAGAATATCCATCATCAGGTACACTCATATGCAAAATATTAGAATAGCCATCATCAGGTACACTCATAGTCAAAATATTAGAATAACCTTCATCAGGTACGCTCATAGTCAAAAGATTAGAATAACCTTCACCAGGTACGCTCAAAGTCAAAAGATTAGAATAGCCTTCATCAGGTACGCTCATAGTCAAAAGATTAGAATAGCCATCATCAGGTACACTCGTAGTCAAAAGATTAGAATAGCCATCATCAGGTACGCTCATAGTCAAAAGATTAGAATAGCCATCATCAGGTACGCTCATAGTGAACAGATTAGAATAGCCATCATCAGGTACGTTCATAGTCAAAAGATTAGAATAACCTTCATCATGTACGCGCATAGTCAAGAGATTAGAATATCCATCATTAGGTACGCTCAAAGTCTAAAGATTTGAATAACCTTCACCAAGTACGCTCAAAGTCTAAAGATTAGAATAGCCATCATCAGGTACGCTCATAGTCAAAAGATTAGAATAACCTTCATCAGGTACGCTCATAGTCAAAAGATTAGAATAGCCATCATCAGATACGCTCATAGTCAAAAGAATAGAATAACCTTCACCAGGTACACTCATGGTCAACAGATTAGAATAGCCATCATCAGGTACACTCATAGTCTAAAGATTGGAATAGCCATCATCAGGTACACTCAAAGTCAAAAGATTAGAATAGTCATCATCAGGTACACTCAAAGTCAAAAGATTAGAATAAACTTTATCAAGTACACTCATAGTCAAAAGATTAGAATAACCTTGATCAGGTACGCTCATAGTCAAAAGATTAGAATAGCCATCATCAGGTACGTTCCTAGTCAAACGATTAGAATGGACATCTTCAGGTACGCTCATAGTCAAAAGATTAGAATAACCTTCATCAGGTACCTCATAGTCAAAAGATTAGAATAACCTTCATCAGGTACGCTCATAGTGAAAAGATTAGAATAACCATCATCAGGTACGCGCATAGTCAAAAGATTAGAATAACCTTCATCAGGTACGCTCAAAGTCAAAAGATTAGAATAGCCATCATCAGGTACGCTCATAGTCTAAAGATTAGAATAGCCATCATCAGGTACACTCAAAGTCAAAAGATTAGAATAGCCATCATCAGGTACACTCATAGTCAAAAGATTAGAATAGCCATCATTTGGTACGCTCATCGTCAAAAGATTAGAATAGCCATCATCAGGTACGCTCATAGTCAAAAGATTAGTATAGCCTTCATCAAGTACACTCATAGTCAAAAGATTAGAATAGCCA
The DNA here is from genome assembly GCA_963680875.1 of Bathymodiolus brooksi. Taxonomy (NCBI): domain Eukaryota; kingdom Metazoa; phylum Mollusca; class Bivalvia; order Mytilida; family Modiolidae; genus Bathymodiolus; species Bathymodiolus brooksi. The sequence continues at coordinate 94,088,713 of OY804579.1, forward strand.
TCATCAGGTACGCTCATAGTCAAAATATTAGAATAGCCTTCATCAGGTACGCTCATAGTCAAAAGATTAGAATAGCCATCATCAGATACGCTCATAGTCAAAAGATTAGAATAACCTTCATCAGGTACGCTCAAAGTCAAAAGATTAGAATAGCCATCATCAGGTACGCTCATAGTCTAAAGATTAGAATAGCCATCATCAGGTACACTCAAAGTCAAAAGATTAGAATAGCCATCATCAGGTACACTCATAGTCAAAAGATTAGAATAGCCATCATCAGGTACACTCATAGTCAAAAGATTAGAATAAACTTCATCAAGTACACTCATAGTCAAAAGATTAGAATAACCTTGATCAGGTACGCTCATAGTCAAAAGATTGGAATAACCATCATCAGGTACGCTCATAGTGAAAAGATTAGAATAACCTTCATCAGGTACGCTCAAAGTCAAAAGATTAGAATAGCCATCATCAGGTACGCGCATAGTCAAAAGATTAGAATATCCATCATTAGGTACGCTCAGTCAAAAGATTAGAATAGCCATCATCAGGTACGCTCATAGTCAAAAGATTAGAATAGCCTTCATCAAGTACACTCATAGTCAAAAGATTAGAATAGCCATCATCAGGTACGCTCATAGTCAAAAGATTAGAATAACCTTCATCAGGTACGCTCATAGTCAAAAGATTAGAATAGCCATCATCAGGTACACTCAAATTCAAAAGATTAGAATAGCCATCATCAGGTACACTCAAAGTCAAACGATTAGAATAAACTTCATCAAGGACACTCATAGTCAAAAGATTAGAATAACCCTGATCAGGTACGCTCATAGTCAAAAGATTAGAATAGCCATCATCAGGTACGTTCATAGTCAAAAGATTAGAATAGACATCATCAGGTACGCTCATAGTCAAAAGATTAGAATAACCTTCATCAGGTACGCTCATAGGCAAAAGATTAGAATAACCTTCATCAGGTACACTCATAGTCAAAAGAATAGAATAACCTTCATCAGGTACACTCATAGTCAAAAGATTAGAATAACCTTCACCAGGTACTCTCATAGTCAAAAGATTAGAATAGCCATCATCAGGTACACTCATAGTCAAAAGATTAGAATAACCTTCATCAGGTACGCTCAAAGTCAAAAGATTAGAATAGCCATCATCAGGTACACTAAAAGTCAAAAGATTAGAATAACCTTCTTCATGTACACTCATAGTCAAATAATTAGAATAACCTTCATCAGGTACGCTCAAAGTCAAAAGATTAGAATAGCCATCATCAGGTACGCTCATAGTCAAAAGATTAGAATAGCCATCATCAGGTACACTCATAGTCAAAAGATTAGAATAAACTTCATCAAGTACACTCATAGTCAAAAGATTAGAATAACCTTGATCAGGTACGCTCATAGTCAAAAGATTGGAATAACCATCATCAGGTACGCTCATAGTGAAAAGATTAGAATAACCTTCATCAGGTACGCTCAAAGTCAAAAGATTAGAATAGCCATCATCAGGTACGCGCATAGTCAAAAGATTAGAATATCCATCATTAGGTACGCTCAGTCAAAAGATTAGAATAGCCATCATCAGGTACGCTCATAGTCAAAAGATTAGAATAGCCTTCATCAAGTACACTCATAGTCAAAAGATTAGAATAGCCATCATCAGGTACGCTCATAGTCAAAAGATTAGAATAACCTTCATCAGGTACGCTCATAGTCAAAAGATTAGAATAGCCATCATCAGGTACACTCAAATTCAAAAGATTAGAATAGCCATCATCAGGTACACTCAAAGTCAAAAGATTAGAATAAACTTCATCAAGGACACTCATAGTCAAAAGATTAGAATAACCCTGATCAGGTACGCTCATAGTCAAAAGATTAGAATAGCCATCATCAGGTACGTTCATAGTCAAAAGATTAGAATAGACATCATCAGGTACGCTCATAGTCAAAAGATTAGAATAACCTTCATCAGGTACGCTCATAGGCAAAAGATTAGAATAACCTTCATCAGGTACACTCATAGTCAAAAGAATAGAATAACCTTCATCAGGTACACTCATAGTCAAAAGATTAGAATAACCTTCACCAGGTACTCTCATAGTCAAAAGATTAGAATAGCCATCATCAGGTACACTCATAGTCAAAAGATTAGAATAACCTTCATCAGGTACGCTCAAAGTCAAAAGATTAGAATAGCCATCATCAGGTACACTAAAAGTCAAAAGATTAGAATAACCTTCTTCATGTACACTCATAGTCAAATAATTAGAATAACCTTCATCAGGTACGCTCAAAGTCAAAAGATTAGAATAGCCATCATCAGGTACGCTCATAGTCAAAAGATTAGAATAGCCATCATCAGGTACACTCATAGTCAAAAGATTAGAATAACCTTCATCAGGTACGCTCATAGTCAAAAGATTAGGATAACCTTCATCAGGTACACTCATAGTCAAAAGATTGGAATAACCATCATCAGGTACGCTCATAGTGAAAAGATTAGAATAACCTTCATCAGGTACGCTCAAAGTCAAAAGATTAGAATAGCCATCATCAGGTCATAATCAAAAGATTTGAATAGCCATCATCAGGTACGCTCATAGTCAAAAGATTAGAATAAACATCATCAGGTACGCTCATAGTCAAAAGATTAAAATAGCCATCATCAGGTACACTCAGTCAAAAGATTAGAATAACCTTCATCAGGTACGCTCAAAGTCAAAAGATTAGAATAGCCATCATCAGGTCATTGTCAAAAGATTTGAATAGCCATCATCAGGTACACTCATAGTCAAAAGATTAGAATAGCCATCATCAGGTACGCTCATAGTCAAATGATTAGAATAGTCATCATTAGGTACCTCATAGTTTAAAAGATTAGAATAACCTTCATCAGGTACGCTCAAAGTCTAAAGAATAGAATAGCCATCATCAGTTCATAGTCAAAAGATTAGAATAGCCATCATCAGGTACGCTCATAGTCAAAAGATTGGAAAGTCAAACAATCTAATATGTTTTGGGAGAGTGTAATCCTAAGAGCCTATTTATCAATGACACATGTGCAAGTTGTAGTTTCCTTTCATCCTCTGAATCACAATGTGTATGTGTTTATGCAATTTGCTTCAATTATCATGTTTTAACAGACATTTAAAATTACCGCTAACATTTTAAGAAATGATTCATGGATGTCGTCAGTTTGTTTTCGATTTTAGCATGGCCTGGTAATATTATTTTAGCCAAGCAATTTTTAACGAGCGATACAATCCATGTCGGTAAAAAGCTCTACAGAGCTTATGTTATATGTTTGTAAAAACTCCGACTTTAAATAAAACTTTTATACTTTATACTAAAATGTCAATCATTTCTTAAACTTCGGTGATGTAATAAGATACTCACGGGGAAAACACAGTTTGAAGCAGAAGCAGAATTTTTGGGAAATGCATCTCATCAAATCCACTAACCTTTTATGTAGCAACATTCCAGTAGCACCTGTATATGGAGTGTATATCTCTCTGTTGATCTTATACTCCAGAGTTTGTGGTTCCTATCATGAGTTCCTTGACAGAAGGTTATTGCTAACAATGAATTTGTCGAACTAAGACTTCATAGTTGTTAAGTTGAAGTCATCACTTCGACAGGTTTACGGTTGCCACCTTGAATTGGCTAACCGTTACGGAGTATCTGTGTCACAAATGATCACGGATGTGCCGTTTGTCGTAATCATAATCTGGTTTTTTGCTCATTCATGACTTATCACCAGGTTAGTAACAAGAGTAACACGATGGGTGTCTTAGTGGGGTTCGTGTTGTTCATGTTGTATAATTACATGCATTCACACGTATTTAGTGCCGTATTGTGACGCCTCTACGATTTCCGCGTAAAGGCGATGTTCGACTGTCTTGACTCCAATTTGTTTTGTATGGGATTCATGTATATTTATGTTATTTGTATTTATTTACATACTAGTAAACTGATATCCAATACGATTTGCATATCGGATGATGTTCGTATCGTTTAACAGTAACAAGACGTGTGTCAGATGTGGAGCAGAATTGAACTGCTAACCCATCCGGAGCACCTGAATTGACCCCGTTATTTAATGGTGTTCGTGTTGCTCGATCTTTATTTTTCTGTGTAGCGTTTTATAGATTGTTGTTTGTCCTTTTTCCTTTGGCCATTGGGTTGTCTGTCCTTCTCCCTGGTGGGGTCCGTGTTGTCTGTCCTTCTCTCTGGTGGGGTCCGTGTTGCTGTCTGTCCTTCTCCCTGGTGGAGTCCGTGTTGTCTGTCCTTCTCTCTGGTGGGGTTCGTGTTGCTGTCTGTCCTTCTCCCTGGTGGGGTCCGTGTTGCTCATCTTCTTAGTTTCCAGTGTTGTGTTTTTGCTTTGTTTGTCTTGTGTCCATTGTTGCTCGCGTCTCTGTATAACCCCGTCGGTTTTCCCCATCGTTTATTCCGTATCATTTTCTTCGCTTGGTGTACTTAGAGTAGTATATGTTCTATAATTACAATAATTGGATTTGAACATTTACACTTTTATGGCAGTTTAAAAAGAATTTCGTTAACAAAATCTCTATTAATTATCTTTTGATTGATTTTATACTATTCTACCGGAAAACAGAATAATTGTTGCAATTAAATACAGTCCTTTATCTCAAACAAATCTGGAAACTCATTGCCACGATATGCTGTATTTCATATTTACACTACTATCGCGTGTTATGTATATCAAAGGAAACCAAGAACCGATATCCCGAACTAGTCTAAAATATCTTTTCTTTTATTCTAGTTTCATTTCATAAAACATTTGATATATTTTAATGAATAACATCGGTATTGGAAGATAGTAAATTAAAAAATATATATAGACATGATTGATTAATATTGTTGTTTAATGTCAATTGAGCAGTATTTCAACTATATAAGTGTTAGTGGTATATATTTTGTTTCTTTCTGCGATTTAGCGATTGGATTTTGTTTTAACTGTTTCAAGACTGTATTATTTTTTGCTTTCTTAATATTATTCAAACTGAGGTTAAGCTTACAGATAATAAACAATGTACGTCAGAAGGTGTCACTGTGATGGGCCTATGGGTGGAGGTTTAGATGCTAGAGGCAAACGATGATATACATGTATATTAAATAGAATAGGGAAATTTTGCCTTGACACGGTCATCTACGACCACTCCTAAAACTTATTGATCATTTAGGGCTGCTTCTTCTGCAAGTTGTATTTTAAAAGCTGGAAGCGTGTGCGAACCTCTCCATACACGAGACACAAGGTTTTATGCTGCAGAACAAGAAGAAGTCCCTTTCAGATGAATTGTACCCATAGCTGGAAAAAACCTAGATCATATATCTATACGATAGCTGCGAATAAGTGAATGAGTATTGGTTAACATGAATAAATGATATATGACCAAATCAATATATCCAAGAAATATATATATATATTCTAATTTGTATATTTTGATGTGTACTTGTACTAGACATGTACACTGGATTCATTTTGGGTTTTATTCGACTTTATCATCCACAGTAGACCCAAAAACAAACAAATAGAAAGCAACAACACAATCGGAAAAAACAAAAACTGGGAGTGAGATCAGCTCATACAAGATGAAAGGACCACCATCTCATAAAACATGCTCTTATCATGCCCTATGACCCATTGTTCTGACGTGGCCAACCATTCGTGCGATCATGACAATCATTTAACAACAAAGATATGTTGTAGTGAAGAGAACAATCCTTGGTTACAATAAGTTCATTACAGATGATCATAACTCAAGTCCTTCAGTGAGTTTTCAGTATTACATAAGAATTACTTACACCAGTAAGGTAGATTAATGGCGTCTTAAACAAGCGAATACACAACATAACACATGGTCTAAGTCCATGCATGGCAACCGTCGTGAAACCCCCATAAACGTACATGCATTATTAATTTCAGTGAGCGACCCAGTTGCACCATGCAGCTATTTTCTAGATATTTTGAGGCAGAGTGTATTCATTACCAGAACCAGAAGAGAAGAAGACTACACAATAGTATACAACACCTACCAGAAAGGTACAAAGTGAATACAATGTCAGAACGTCCAACAATAGTATACAACACCTACCAGAAAGGTACAAAGTGTATACAATGTCAGAACGTCCAACAATAGTATACAACACCTACCAGAAAGGTACAAAGTGTATACAATGTCAGAACGTCCAACAATGCTTTTCGCAGCGTATTGCATTACCATGTATATATTTGTTAATAACAAGAAACGTGATAGGATGATAAAATGTCATACGCACACACTATCAGTACATGCTTCATGCCACAACGTAGCACACACAATAAAACTAATGCATGATCCATATAATATTGTTTGTTCACATGTAACTTGTGATTGTAACATGCACAATCTTAGCATGACAACAATAATCTTCAAAGAGATTTAAAACATGTCTGATGTCTTGGATGTTAGATATTCTAATGCAATTAGGTCATCGACAAGACAATTTTTTTCGCTGTTGCTTTTATCACTATCATCACTATTGTTGTCTTTTACTGGTCCAATGGCTTTTTACCAGGACATGCACGGTGTGCTTAAATGCACTAATTTGAAAATATGCAGCTACATTATTGCATTATGGGATAATGACACTATTATGGAGAACAGGAGAAACAAATTGTGAGTATATTAGTGAGCACTGCAATTCAAATACGTGGTTTAGGGCTATAGTTATCGGTGTTTGTTGTCACTTTAAACATTTTATCAGCCATATAGTGACCACCAGACTTTATGGGGTGGAAAGTACTGGAAGTTATATTAACCTCCTTGGGGAGGTATCTGAAAACCTTAACACATGAGGTGACGATAGGGTGAGAACCCTAGTCAGTGATGTTATGAAAATGACCAACAGGCGGTTATCAACCAGGCCCATGCAGATATGAAAAATATCTCTTGTCAAAATTTTAGTGTTTTAAAAAATAAATTTCCATCATTGATATAGTTTACAAATGGAGGTGGTGTGATTATAACATTCAATTTCAATTTCAGTCGCTTCAATCAACGGCTATCGGACACATTAGAAACAAAGACACCCGGGCAGGAATATTTTCTTAATATACAATACATTGAAAAATCAAATATTGCCTGTTATGATTTCCACATAAAAAAAAAACCCATTTGTTTGTAGGAGGGTTCATGTCTTATTTACGTTATTTGTGTTTATTTACGTAGAGTGGTGTTCAACACATATTGTGTTGTGTTTTTATTTTGTTTTTCTTCGTTGTTTGTGTCCTATGTTGTAATTTTCTCTGAATTGTCCATTTTTGATTGCCCTTCGGTATTCTCTAACGTTTATTTAAAAGAGTTGAAGGCTAAATAATTGAAAAGTCTTTGAGAGCAAGAAAACCGAAGGGCTTTAAAGGGATAGCTAAACTCGGATATGGTTATCTATGCCTGAGGATTTTAATCATAATACTGAATATTGCAATGATAAATTTATGTTGTATGTTAAAGGCAAGAAATACAACATCTTTTAACACAATATTTTCTAATATATAATATTATTTTAAAAGTAATGAAAACATTTTTATTGAGTCATCAAATCTTGATAGTCCACGATAACGATGTCTATAATAAAGACAGGACAACACGAAAAAAAGTCACACAATTAATTGGATGTTAAGTACAGTACCTTCGGCACCAACGCAATTAGGTTGGGTCAGCTTCATAAAGAGCGTAGATGGATTCTAAATGTGAGTCTAAATATTAATTATGTATTCACCAACACTATGTAATTATCACTGAAACATATAAATTACAAATTTATTCATTTTTAGATTAGTAAAAAATTGTATTCCATTTTCATTTTCCTTGTAACAGGTTCTATCAAATGTAGCTTTCTATACATACATTTTATGAATGATGTATCTTTTATTTTTAGCATATGTTTTAATTAAAGATGTTATCTTATGATATATTACGAAATAATAAAACCGGCACTGAGGTGAAATGACATATATTAAAAAATCTTTATCACAAATCAAATACAAGAAGAAAATGAATGAATGTGTATTCATATAAACGCCATGTGTCAAATGCCATGTCATATATTATGTACTTATTGACTGGGTATGAGGGAATAGCAAGTTTATTGTCCCTGAGACACTGACTATTGACCGAGGCGAAGCCGAGGTTAATAGTCAGGGTCGAGGGGACAAGAAACTTGCTATTCCCGAATACACAGTCTATAAGTATTTTATTATACCGAAAAACATTAGACTCATAGTTGAATGATCACCTCAAAATGATAAAGAATAATAAAATCACGCATCTTTTGCCAGTATTTTGCATTATAAATCTGAATATTGTCTCATGGACATTGTTATGCTGTTTCCCCAGTTATTCATAAGAGTTTGATTCTTTTGAGAAAGTAGACTTCAACATAAATGTACATGGTGACTACAAGTTTTATGAAAATTTAGAATTTTTTTGAAATTTTTGAAATTTAGAAATTTTTTGAAATTTTAAAAACTTTGTGAAAATTTTGTGAAAATTTTGAAATTTTGAACTTTAAAATTTTTATTTTATTTATTTTAAATTTTTGAATTTTTTTTAAAAATTTTGAAATTTTATGAAATTTCATGAAAACTGAAATTTTAATTTTTTTTTTTAAATTTTGAAATCATGAAATTTTTGAAATTTTGACAAAAAAATCCGGGTTTCTCGATAGCGACGATAACGCCAGAGGATCACGCATAACAATTACCGTAGTTTGTCCAATAAGCGACGTCCAATTAAAAATTCCGCGAAAGTTGTTTAAATTGCCAGTAAATAGTTCAGCGGCAGTCAATAGTCTTGAAAACTATGGACCGGTCAATAGTCTCAGTGTTAAAAATGTGAAACAATAGCATTTTTATTTCTTTAAAAAAGCCTTAAGAAAGTATATACTGAGGTATAATAAAAATTTTAATATCATTTTTTTTATTACAAAAGGATCATTACACTAGCCGCAACAAAATCACACCACTTCTGGTGTCAGACTATCATAAATATGTTACGGAATTGTCATACCTGTGAATTGAGTCACAACTCTCACCTCTTTACAACAAGATTTCAATTGGCTAAAGAGATAACAGCAACAAAACAAACAACTACCTCTCACCTAAAATCACTGAACGCAAAGAAAGACCAGGACATATGCCGATCGAAATCCAGATCCTGGCTTTGGACAAGCACAGAAATGTGATGGGATTAAACTCTTTAATATGAACTCAAATCTCTTCTCTTGGTATTTGGATCATAAACGGTAATACAGATATAAACAAACATAAAAATCCTGCACTCATTTGTTTCCACTCCAAGTAATCTAACCACACACTATCAAACATGAATGACAACATAAAACATGGACAGTGCAAAAACAGCCAGTGAATGCTCGTAGTAAACTGTTGGTTAAAGACCGCTACTCTTGGGTCACAAATATCTAAAAATTAATGGTCTTAGTGTGAGATCAGAATAAATAGGTCATCAATTAGAATAAATAGGTCATCAATTAGAATAAATATATTAATAGAAACATTTCACCAATACCTTTAACATGACATCGTTTACAACGGAAAATGTAATAACATTTATTTAAGTTGGACATACTTTTGAAAGAAGGAATTGAATATCATTGAAAAAAAATCACTCGCTATCTGTAATTTCTTGTGAACGATGCAAAAATGAAACTAATATTCAATTACAGATTCGAAAAGTGGACAAATTCTGTTTTCTAATTCAATATTTTTCTGAATTCTGATTTTGTCATAATTTGACACATCATGTCTTTCGATATTCAATTTATGAACTATTCAGCTATATTATACTTTACGTTTTTATTTTCTCTATTTGTCTTTGTTAGCGCAGTCGGTCAATATAACGTTATTTGGACCGGGAGTGGACTGCCTAGTTTTCGATTCGGTTCCGGAACGGTACCTGCATTATTATTTTAGAAAAAAAGTATAATATAGCAAATAGTTCATGTCACTTCGGGTCATATGGCAGTATATGGACCGGTCCGTCACCAAAAAAATATTATATGGACCTCAGAAGCTTCGGTCCATCCATATAATATTTTTTTGGTGATGGACCGGTCCATATACTGCCATATGACCCTCAGTGCCATGAACTATTTGCTATTTAATATTTCTGTAAGTTCTTAATTTATTTCCATTTCTTTTCATTTCGTCCTGAAATATGTTTTCTTTCCAAAAATAAATAAAATTAGCTTTCAAATTTTGTAAATACAGTATCATTTTCAGAAGAAAAAAAATGTTTTTCACATTTATGTTCTATTCTTATCTCTTTGAATAACAGTTATACTGGTAGGCTGTATTTACAGAAAATTTCGAACGAGAATCGACTGGCACCAATAAAACATGGGTTCATATCAATTCCGATAAATATGCCATATTAGTTGAAGTATTATTAACGCTAAAAGAGTTATATAAATATGTGTATGTTATTTTCACTTATTCTTATGGTGTTGTATGATATATAACTTTTTGTATGTCTGGTGTGAGTTGTGTTTTTGTGTTGTATGTATATAACTTTTTGTATGTCTGGTGTGAGTTGTGTTTTTGTGTTGTATGATATATAACTTTTTGTATGTCTGGTGTGAGTTGTGTTTTTGTGTTGTATGTATATAACTTTTTGTATGTCTGGTGTGAGTTGTGTTGTTGTGTTGTATGTATATAACTTTTTGTATGTCTGGTGTGAGTTGTGTTTTTGTGTTGTATGTATATAACTTTTTGTATGTCTGGTGTGAGTTGTGTTTTTGTGTTGTATGTATATAACTTTTTGTATGTCTGGTGTGAGTTGTGTTTTTGTGTTGTATGTATATAACTTTTTGTATGTCTGGTGTGAGTTGTGTTTTTGTGTTGTATGATATATAACTTTGTGTATGTCTGGTGTGAGTTGTGTTTTTGTGTTGTATGTATATAACTTTTTGTATGTCTGGTGTGAGTTGTGTTTTTGTGTTGTATGTATATAACTTTTTGTATGTCTGGTGTGAGTTGTGTTTTTGTGTTGTATGCTATATAACTTTTTGTATGTCTGGTGTGAGTTGTGTTTTTGTGTTGTATGTATATAACTTTTTGTATGTCTGGTGTGAGTTGTGTTTTTGTGTTGTATGTATATAACTTTTTGTATGTCTGGTGTGAGTTGTGTTTTTGTGTTGTATGTATATAACTTTTTGTATGTCTGGTGTGAGTTGTGTTTTTGTGTTGTATGTATATAACTTTTTGTATGTCTGGTGTGAGTTGTGTTTTTGTGTTGTATGATATATAACTTTTTGTATGTCTGGTGTGAGTTGTGTTTTTGTGTTGTATGATATATAACTTTTTGTATGTCTGGTGTGAGTTGTGTTGTTGTGTTGTATGTATATAACTTTTTGTATGTCTGGTGTGAGTTGTGTTTTTGTGTTGTATGTATATAACTTTTTGTATGTCTGGTGTGAGTTGTGTTTTTGTGTTGTATGATATATAACTTTTTGTATGTCTGGTGTGAGTTGTGTTTTTGTGTTGTATGTATATAACTTTTTGTATGTCTGGTGTGAGTTGTGTTTTTGTGTTGTATGATATATAACTTTTTGTATGTCTGGTGTGAGTTGTGTTGTTGTGTTGTATGTATATAACTTTTTGTATGTCTGGTGTGAGTTGTGTTGTTGTGTTGTATGTATATAACTTTTTGTATGTCTGGTGTGAGTTGTGTTTTTGTGTTGTATGTATATAACTTTTTGTATGTCTGGTGTGAGTTGTGTTTTTGTGTTGTATGTATATAACTTTTTGTATGTCTGGTGTGAGTTGTGTTTTTGTGTTGTATGATATATAACTTTTTGTATGTCTGGTGTGAGTTGTGTTTTTGTGTTGTATGTATATAACTTTTTGTATGTCTGGTGTGAGTTGTGTTTTTGTGTTGTATGTATATAACTTTTTGTATGTCTGGTGTGAGTTGTGTTTTTGTGTTGTATGATATATAACTTTTTGTATGTCTGGTGTGAGTTGTGTTTTTGTGTTGTATGTATATAACTTTTTGTATGTCTGGTGTGAGTTGTGTTTTTGTGTTGTATGTATATAACTTTTTGTATGTCTGGTGTGAGTTGTGTTTTTGTGTTGTATGCTATATAACTTTTTGTATGTCTGGTGTGAGTTGTGTTTTTGTGTTGTATGTATATAACTTTTTGTATGTCTGGTGTGAGTTGTGTTTTTGTGTTGTATGTATATAACTTTTTGTATGTCTGGTGTGAGTTGTGTTTTTGTGTTGTATGTATATAACTTTTTGTATGTCTGGTGTGAGTTGTGTTTTTGTGTTGTATGATATATAACTTTTTGTATGTCTGGTGTGAGTTGTGTTGTTGTGTTGTATGTATATAACTTTTTGTATGTCTGGTGTGAGTTGTGTTTTTGTGTTGTATGTATATAACTTTTTGTATGTCTGGTGTGAGTTGTGTTTTTGTGTTGTATGTATATAACTTTTTGTATGTCTGGTGTGAGTTGTGTTTTTGTGTTGTATGTATATAACTTTTTGTATGTCTGGTGTGAGTTGTGTTTTTGTGTTGTATGTATATAACTTTTTGTATGTCTGGTGTGAGTTGTGTTTTTGTGTTGTATGATATATAACTCTTTGTATGTCTGGTGTGAGTTGTGTTTTTGTGTTGTATGATAAATAACTTTTTGTATGTCTGGTGTGAGTTGTGTTTTTGTGTTGTATGTATATAACTTTTTGTATGTCTGGTGTGAGTTGTGTTTTTGTGTTGTATGTATATAACTTTTTGTATGTCTGGTGTGAGTTGTGTTTTTGTGTTGTATGTATATAACTTTTTGTATGTCTGATGTGAGTTGTGTTTTTGTGTTGTATGTATATAACTTTTTGTATGTCTGGTGTGAGTTGTGTTTTTGTGTTGTATGTATATAACTTTTTGTATGTCTGGTGTGAGTTGTGTTTTTGTGTTGTATGATATATAACTTTTTGTATGTCTGGTGTGAGTTGTGTTTTTGAGTTGTATGTATATAACTTTTTGTATGTCTGATGTGAGTTGTGTTTTTGTGTTGTATTGATATATAACTTTTTGTATGTCTGGTGTGAGTTGTGTTTTTGTGTTGTATGATATATAACTTTTTGTATGTCTGGTGTGAGTTGTGTTTTTGTGTTGTATGCTATATAACTTTTTGTATGTCTGGTGTGAGTTGTGTTTTTGTGTTGTATGTATATAACTTTTTGTATGTCTGATGTGAGTTGTGTTTTTGTGTTGTATGTATATAACTTTTTGTATGTCTGGTGTGAGTTGTGGTTTTGTGTTGTATGATATATAACTTTTTGTATGTCTGGTGTGAGTTGTGTTTTTGTGTTGTATGATATATAACTTTTTGTATGTCTGGTGTGAGTTGTGTTTTTGTGTTGTATGTATATAACTTTTTGTATGTCTGGTGTGAGTTGTGTTTTTGTGTTGTATGATATATAACTTTTTGTATGTCTGATGTGAGTTGTGTTTTTGTGTTGTATGTATATAACTTTTTGTATGTCTGGTGTGAGTTGTGTTTTTGTGTTGTATGTATATAACTTTTTGTATGTCTGGTGTGAGTTGTGTTTTTGTGTTGTATGTATATAACTTTTTGTATGTCTGGTGTGAGTTGTGTTTTTGTGTTGTATGTATATAACTTTTTGTATGTCTGGTGTGAGTTGTGTTTTTGTGTTGTATGTATATAACTTTTTGTATGTCTGGTGTGAGTTGTGTTTTTGTGTTGTATGATATATAACTTTTTGTATGTCTGGTGTGAGTTGTGTTTTTGTGTTGTATGTATATAACTTTTTGTATGTCTGGTGTGAGTTGTGTTTTTGTGTTGTATGATATATAACTTTTTGTATGTCTGGTGTGAGTTGTGTTTTTGTGTTGTATGATATATAACTTTTTGTATGTCTGGTGTGAGTTGTGTTTTTGTGTTGTATGTATATAACTTTTTGTATGTCTGGTGTGAGTTGTGTTTTTGTGTTGTATGTATATAACTTTTTGTATGTCTGGTGTGAGTTGTGTTTTTGTGTTGTATGTATATAACTTTTTGTATGTCTGGTGTGAGTTGTGTTTTTGTGTTGTATGTATATAACTTTTTGTATGTCTGGTGTGAGTTGTGTTTTTGTGTTGTATGTATATAACTTTTTGTATGTCTGGTGTGAGTTGTGTTTTTGTGTTGTATGTATATAACTTTTTGTATGTCTGGTGTGAGTTGTGTTTTTGTGTTGTATGATATATAACTTTTTGTATGTCTGGTGTGAGTTGTGTTTTTGTGTTGTATGTATATAACTTTTTGTATGTCTGGTGTGAGTTGTGTTTTTGTGTTGTATGATATATAACTTTTTGTATGTCTGGTGTGAGTTGTGTTTTTGTGTTGTATGTATATAACTTTTTGTATGTCTGGTGTGAGTTGTGTTTTTGTGTTGTATGATATATAACTTTTTGTATGTCTGGTGTGAGTTGTGTTTTTGCTATTCCCCTTTTACTCTTTAACATTGCTTAAGATTAAAAAATAACATTGTTTAGGACCATAAATTTATTTCGTAGACAAAATTGACATCTTAATGTCCATTACCGTCATCAAGGTCGGGTGATAAATTGTTTAGATCCATACGCAATATCATGTATCTACTTTTTGAAGAATTATGTTGTATATTTTGTTAGAAGAATAGAGTTTCATTTTAACATTATTCTCTGTCAACATAAACTATTCTATCGTGTATGAATACAAACAGAGGGTCATAAATATTGCAAGAAAAGTAAATTAAGTTAACATGGTGGGAAAATGAAACCCAAATATAATGTAGTTATAACAAACATGATATTCAGAAAGTAAAATTGAGGTATCAGATTAAACAACTTCTTTTATTTATCTGATTTAGAAGGTGCATATGAAATAAACCTTTTATCAAATTCTACCATTTTTGTCCAATTAGATTTTACGTGCAATGTCCAAAAAAAAAAAGATCGTAATTGCTGAATATCGTGACTTTCAGTTAAATAGTGTAGGAAGGTGGAAAACGAGAAAAGATAAAACTAACTTGCTGGTGAAACATCCTCTTTAGGGCACGCGCTTGGAAACATTGGCACTTGAGGTGGGAATAGGAATGCTAGCCAACGTCGATGATGTTCAGTTTGTGCCCAGAAGGAAACTTACACTTATCATTCAAGCAGCAGGTCCTAGAGATAGATATCGATCCCTTATGTCAGCAATAGCTACATATTTACAGCATGGACAATGGGAACATGTCATGTACTTTAAATAGGGTTATGATTATGGTTATAACGTGGAGGTCAGTTTTATTAGTGGGGGAAACCAGAGTACCCGGAGAAAAACACTGACCTGTCGCAAGTCACTGACAAACTTTATCACATAATGCTATATCGAGTACACCTCACCATGAGTGGGATTCGAACTCACAATTTTAGTGGTGATGGGCACTTATATCATAGGTAGCTGTAAATCCAACTACCATACGATCACAACAAGGGCGTTCCTTAGGAGGCGCGGGACCCAATTGTTCTCTGTAAATCCTGCAGTGTGTTGTGTGTATTTGAACAGTCGATAGTAGAAAACACCAGCACGGGTCTCAATTGGTCCAATTGGCTCAAGACCGACCCTGGTCACCATCACGACGACCCTCTACTTTAAATACAATTTTCAAATTTAATTATATATCATATATTAACAAGATAAAAAATGAAATACATTTAGCTTTTAACCGATGAACGTTATCTTTTGTCTTTTCTTTTCCAATTAGCGTGTCCATAATTAGGGTTGTGATACTATTACCGTCGAAATTATGCTCAACATTCCATATTATGCAAATAAATAAAATGATCAGAGTTTTCACACCAGAACATTATTGAAACTAATGATTACTGTGAGATGAACAACGACGGGCTGATCTTTAACTTTAGATTTTTAGTCGAAATTTCGAACACGACAGGGGAGATAAATCGGATGGACGCATGTTGATAATGGTTTCAGCGAAATTCAATAGAAGATAACTTGATACATTAAAAACAATATGTGCGCTAAAAAATGTACTAAGTATATCCCTGAAACATTGCTGCACAGATCAATTATGTGACTGTTTGTTGCTGTTTCCAAGGCCAGCCACAGTCAAAGTAATAGTCGGGATTGTTCTACGGATAAATATATTAATACTTATTGAATTTGTCCATCATTTCACGATGACAGATATTTTGTAATTGTCCTATAAAATAGATTCTGATCTCAATTGCAATGTCGTACATCGGACAAAACATCAATCTTACTTGATCCCTGACCTATTAATAATATATTAAAAAAAATGTATAGGCATACAGATGAATAACCTTCTTTAATGGAAGGATATTAAGATTTAATGATGTACACAATGGAACATTCTTTTACTATTATCAACAAAAAGGTTTTTGTCGGTTTACATTGACTGTATACTATGTCAAGGGTCGTTAATCAAACCTACCGTTAAATTGGAAGGTGACCGAACGATTCTTTTGTAATTCGTACTTGAATGTTTGTGAATTCAATAGAAATGCACTTGGTGTTTTATATGACATTTGAACTATAGACCATGTGAATAAATGCATACACTCAAAGAGAAACTAGATTTTAATTCTTTGAATATTAATATTTTAATTGTACAAGACCGTATGAATCAAATAAATCTTCGTACATTAAAACCGTTCTAACAAGTATTTTTTGTCATGGACATGAACTTTTACCTGACTTATGTATTGATATTGGCCAAGAAAACTTAAGCCATTAGGTGTAGACAATATCGAATGTCTCCCCCCCCCCCCCAAAAAAAAATACCTGCTTAAAATCATAATTTTAACAATAAACTCAACAATTTATTGCGGGGCATGAACAATACTTTTGTAGAGTGCAAAGAACGCTGAAGACGTGCTTACCGAAAAGTGGTATCCAAAGCCATAGGAACTGTTGTCACCTCAACGCTGACCTGAAATTCGATACCACCATTGAAACCATGGGGTATAGAAATAGTACATATTTTCTCCTCTAAGGGATGGAACTCCGCTGAAAGGGTCATCTGCTAGTTATATGGGACATATTAAATATACAACTTAGTTTTTGGACGGGGCGCAAACAAGTGCCCCTTGTTTGGAGAAATATCTTCCTTCGTAAGTAAATAGCCATCTGCAGCAGCTTCTTGTTACCAATAGCTTAGAAGTGATGCTCGTTGTTGGTCTGTTGCAAGGGAAAATTTCTCGATCCTGTCCACTATAACACTCTTTTTCCCTCTGGCATTTTAAATTTCGACCCATCGGTTCATCCCATTACCATTGTCATCTTTTTACTTGACTAACGAGATATATTGTTTATAAACTTGCTCTTCCAGATGGATTGCATTTGTGCTCGTATTGACATGAGGATGATTCTAATTGAAGAGCTTGGGGCTTCCGTGTAGAGGCGGTATATGGTATTTACATCTGTTACTACTTAGTTCAACTCCGGTCCGTGTGGAGGTCTACTCGATATAACCTTATGTAATAAGGATTCAGTAGGTCATTAGTTTTCTTCCGCTACTCTGGTTTCCGCCTCCAGCAAAGTTGACCGCAACGATATAACTGATATATCACTGAAAAATGCCATTAAACAGTCATAATAATCCTAATTCTAATCATGTTCAAAGAATTTTTGGGGATTCAGTTCTATTTTTTGCATGCAATGATTAGAATAATTTAGATAATATGCATTATATTTTTTAGAAATCAATTATGTCAACTGATGGTACCGGTTAGTTATCAACAGGTAAATCACTCGCGGCAAATCCAATAACAGAAACTTACGGAATGAATATTAATAAGAGAAATATTGGTAGTTATTTGAATTCCACAAAAATGGATATATATATTCAAAAAATGAAATATGGAAATATGTTTATGCAACTTAGAAAAGTCAAACAAACGGTTTCACGTCAAGTTGATAAATAGTGATAAGTTATGTGTTAATTAATACAAAGCTATTTTGATGGCCAAGAAATATCTGAAATAAATTCCAAATTTTATCAGCAGAAATTGACCTTGAAATCGTTTTCTAATCATTTCACATGTCAACGCTTTTTGTATGCCTGCCGAATATTTAATTACCTGTCTGTCAAAATTAGAAAATTACTACTGAGAAAACTTTTAAATTCAAAATGATATAAATTGCACAAAATGAAAAAATAAAGTTTAGACAGTTTTCTAATTGAATTAAAGAGAGTCAATTAATCATAATTTTCAGCTTCCTGTGTCCCGTACAAATGGCGCCTATTATTATATAAATCTGTCTGTTTTATTTATGAAAACAATATCTTGCAGATGTTCTGTAATAATACCTTAATTATTATGGAGGTGCACTTATCCTTGACTAAAAAGTAGTACAGGTTTCAAGGCTAAAAATAACACATTGCATATATTTTAATTCGAATTTCAGACCCTATCAAATTACTGTTTTTACTCTTACACAAAAGCATATAATATATATTTTTATTACATGTTTAAAAGTAAGGTGCGTGGGTGAGAGAGTGACTAAAAAGGTCGTTGATTTTTATACCGCAAGCACAAAAACACTAACGTGGATTTGCAACCCGATTATCAAGTACATGCATTAAGGTTTATAAAAACTTATATAATCGGGCGCATTTCACTGAATAGTTTGTTATAATATATGTGACCTCCCAATAACCCCCCCCCCCCTATAAAGGTTAGCATACCATTCATCTTAGGGTATGGATTATGGTGTTTAACGCCACTTTCACCAAAATTTCAGTTACATCGTGGCGGTCCGTTTTATTGGTGGGGAAAATCGGAGTGCCCGGAGAAAAGCACAACTCTGCAGCAAACTTTATCACATAATGTTGTATCGAGTACACCTCGCCATGAGCGAGATTCGAACTCGCATCTTTAGTGGTAATATGCATTGATTGCACAGGTAGTTGTAAATCCAACTTCCATACGATTAAGACCACGACAGTCCCTCTTATGGTATGAGTTTTGGTCAACGCTGAATATTTTATCATGATGAGGGACAGCAATCAAAGTTTAAAACTAGCACCTTGTTTCAGGTGTTATTTTCGGGTACCTATAAAGTGCGAAACGAAATAGAAACGAAACGAAACGAAACGAAACGAAATCAACGAAAACGAAACGAAACGAAACGAAACGAAACGAAACGAAACGAAACGAAACGAAATCAACGAAAACGAAACGAAACGAAACGAAATCAACGAAATGGAAACGAAATTAAACGAAACCAACGAAATAGACTGATATGAAGAAAATGGAAGGAAAAAAATAAAAGACAAAACGAAATAAAGAAATAAAAAAAAAAGATAATTCGATTTTTTAAATACAATAATTTTGATTAATTATAACCCATATTGCATGTCTGTCCGTTACAGTACTCCTCACGTACATTACCCGCAACTCAATCCAAGCCGGGTTTGCTTGCCGACAAACTTTCAGAAGTTCAAATGTCATATTTTTATTTGTGTTTGTGTGTGTGTCAGTATTTATGAATAATAAAGTTTCTGGAGTGGGCATATAGAAAAAAATGGGGGATATGAGGGGGTATGTTCATAGATTGAGATATTGAGGGTTCATTATTCGTCTGATTTTATTACGTTTTTCGTTTGTATTCTACATAAATTTTCCTATTCGGAAACCAAACAGGATGGTCTTGAGTTTCAGATTCTGGGCACTATTTGACTACTGGATTTTCCCGACTTGTCACGTTTAATCCCCATGAGCTTCTTATCGGTTTTGTCTGTTTTTGTGGACTTTCCCTTTTGAATGAGCCTTGGCGTACGGTACCATTGTTATTACCTTTATTCGGTAGTGTGCCAACAGATCTGGCGTAATGTCTTACCGTTGTTCTTTCCGAGATATACAGGGGTCAAAAAGACCCAACACTATAAACTTTTTATTTCAAATCCTATTGTTCTATTTTGAAGAACTAAAAAAAAAAAACCAACAGCAACATAACAGGACGTACAGTGAGCGCCCTCCTTACAGAAGAACTTCTGGAAAAAATAATTCTTGCAAAAACTAAACATAAGAAACTCTGGAAGTTTTATTGAAATCCATTCTGTTGTTTAGGAAGAGTTATGGATAACGCAACAGTATCCTCTCTCTATTGTATAGCCTTGTATGACAATTACATAGCCTTAAATGACAAATTCCAAAAGTGAAGAAATTTTAGCAAGAACTGTTAAAATGGGAAAACAAAAATAGAAGGTGCACAATGCCATTTGGTACTAAAGAATTCATGAAATTAATGAACCTTGCCATATGGTATTAAAGATTTCCTGTAAGATTCATTCAATTCCATCAAGTTGTTAAGGAGGAATTGCATAGGCAGTGAGGGAAGCACTCACGGACAAACGGACATATACTATATACCCTCCTCCCGCTGGATAGCGGGGGGTATAACAATATGTGCCGTATCAAATTTTATAAATACCGGACAAAAATTTGGAGGGGGGTTGATTTGCGTTTTTTTAATATGAAAAGGGATCAAAGGGAAAAAAGGTACTTTTACAAGATATGTAGATTTTATTTATATTTCTAAAGTTAATTTTTGATAGGATTTGTATACCTCCGCCAAAAAAAGATTGGGGTATATAGGACTTCTGCTGTCCGTTCGTTCGCTTGTCCTTCCCGTCGTCACACTTTTTCGTCTCTCCGACACACTTTTAAATTTTGCTCGGACGGGGATATTTATTAGTGAACTTTAGCTACTGCACTTATGTTATTTTAATTCCTCTCCTTTCAACAGACTTGACATTGCTCTTATGGTTCCCAAATTTAAAAGAAGCCACTAAGTGAAAAGGACAGACTCCCGCTGAATAAATGCATAGTATTCTTGTTCAATGGTGATCAAATCCTGTCCTCTCCTGGTGAAAGACACTGAGACATGTGTGGGAAGTAGTCTAGCATCGTATTTCGTTTTGTTTTCGTTGGTTTCGTTTTATTTCGTTTTCATTTCGTTGATTTCGTTTCGTTTCGTTTCGTTTTTGTTGATTTCGTTTCGTTTCGTTTCGTTTCGTTTCGTTTTCGTTGATTTCGTTTCGTTTCGTTTCGTTTCGTTTCTATTTCGTTTCGCACTTTATAGGTACCCGTTATTTTCTCTCATGCTCTTATTAATAGATATACACATGAGCTTGCTCTTATTAATAGATATACACATGATCTTGTTCTTATTAATAGATATACATATGAGCTTGCTCTTCTTAATAGATATACATATGAGCTTGCTCTTATTAATAGATATACACATGATCTTGTTTTATTAATAGATATACACATGAGCTTGCTCTTATTAATAGATATACACATGAGCTTGCTCTTATTAATAGATATACACATGATCTTGTTCTTATTAATAGATATACACATGAGCTTGCTCTTATCAATAGATATACACATGAGCTTGCTCTTATTAATAGATATACACATGAGCTTGCTCTTATTAATAGATATACACATGAGCTTGCTCTTATTAATAGATATACACATGATCTTGTTCTTATTAATAGATATACACATGAGCTTGCTCTTATTAATAGATATACACATGATCTTGCTCTTATTAATAGATATACACATGATCTTGTTCTTATTAATAGATATACACATGATCTTGCTCTTATTAATAGATATACACATGAGCTTGCTCTTATTAATAGATATACACATGAGCTTGCTCTTATTAATAGATATACACATGATCTTGCTCTTATTAATAGATATACACATGATCTTGTTCTTATTAATAGATATACACATGATCTTGCTCTTATTAATAGATATACACATGAGCTTGCTCTTATTAATAGATATACACATGAGCTTGCTCTTATTAATAGATATACACATGATCTTGCTCTTATTAATAGATATACACATGAGCTTGTTCTTATTAATAGATATACACATGAGCTTTTTCGTTTTTGTTGATATTGGTTGAATTGTTGACCATCACTGTTTAAACTTTCTTTTCTAATTATAGTTAGATCAAATTCTTTTGTTTTTATAAACATAAATGATTTTGCATTAAATTTTGATGTAAACAATTTACTAGGTATACACAGCTTTTACCTAGTATCCCTAGTAATAGCAAGGGATTTACTATTTAGCAAAGCTTATATCAGAATAAATATTGTTACTACCCTTTTTCAGATCATATACAGTATATATTGTAATCATGAACTATTTCATCATTAAATTCAAACTATCCACCCATTTTCTAAAATACAAAGTTAAAGACACTGAGACCTAGACAATATGGCGTTGTATAGTAAAAGGTCATGAAAAACAAATTTATTAAAAATCAAATTTAATTTCTGATCATGCAGAGTTGACAAAGATTTATTTTCTCGTCATTTTTATCGC
Source organism: Bathymodiolus brooksi (assembly GCA_963680875.1). NCBI lineage: Eukaryota > Metazoa > Mollusca > Bivalvia > Mytilida > Modiolidae > Bathymodiolus > Bathymodiolus brooksi. The sequence goes on from OY804579.1 coordinate 94,111,191, forward strand.
AAGATCAACAACTTATAAACAGATTAATTCGTCCGACATACTTTTTGTAAATAAATAAACACAGCGTTGAAGATATGCGCATTTTTTTTTAACTGTATAAGTGACATATCATTGTTACAAAACTTACTATATTTAATTAGATAATCCGAATGTCAGGAACTACTTGTAGTCGAAGACTAATCCCATATGACACCCATTATAAAATTATACACGAAATGCCACATCCATTTTCTGGTAAATTCAAAACGTATTTGTTTCAAAAGACCACTCTTTATAGTGAATAATGTTGTTGTTTTAAAGCAAAGGTCTGAAAACTTTGTTGAGTTATGTTTTGCAAAGGAGTAAAATTTGAACAATTATTGAAGGTTTATTAAGGGATCTGTCATTATCCGTAGTTGGTTCCTATCAAGAAGCTTGCTTTGCAAGGCTGCTGCCTCGTGCATGGTTTGGTGTTCACATTGTCATATCAAACTTATATGTATTGTATTTCGGGTCACAAGACAGTTTTTCACACGTATATGCTAGATCAATGCATTACAGTACGTTCGCGTTCCTCAGAGCAGCGCGTTGACGTTTGTTCAAACAACACATTGCAATTTGTTCACGTCCGCAAGAGCTATGTATTGCAGTTTGTTCATATTCGCTCGATAAACGTATTATAGTTTGTTTGCCATCGCCAGAGCAACTCGTTGCTGTTTATTCACGTTCGTTGGAGCAACGTATTGTATTTTGTTCGCTAGAGTAACGCGTTGGTGTTTGTTCACGTTCGCTAGAGTAACGCGTTGGTGTTTGTTCACGTTCGCTAGAGTAACGCGTTGGTGTTTGTTCACGTTCGCTAGAGTAACGCGTTGGTGTTTGTTCACGTTCGCTAGAGTAACGCGTTGGTGTTTGTTCACGTTCGCTAGAGCAACACTTTGCTGTTTGTTCACGTTCGCTAGAGTAACGCGTTGGTGTTTGTTCACGTTCGCTAGAGTAACGCGTTGGTGTTTGTTCACGTTCGCTAGAGCAACACTTTGCTGTTTGTTCACCTGCACTAGAGCAACACTTTGCTGTTTGTTCACGTTCGCTAGAGCAACACTTTGCTGTTTGTTCACGTTCGCTAGAGCAACACTTTGCTGTTTGTTCACGTTCGCTAGAGCAACACTTTGCTGTTTGTTCACGTTCGCTAGAGCAACACTTTGCTGTTTCTTCACGTTCGCTAGAGCAACACTTTGCTGTTTGTTCACGTTCGCTAGAGCAACACTTTGCTGTTTGTTCACGTTCGCTAGAGAAACGCATTGGAGTTTGCTTGCCTTCGTTAGAGCAACGCGTTGCAGTTTGTTCACGTTCGTTAGGGAAACGCATTGAAGTCATGCAGTTTTCCTTCGGTAGAGCAGTTCGTGTCACCTGACAAACACTAGCAATAGAGAAATGTGCAACAATGTGTGCACTGAATACAACTTCGGTGATTTCTCCGGGTATTCCGAAAAAACTGACCTCCACGTAAAATTAAAGGAAATATTGTTGAAAGTAGCGTGAAACAACCGTAATCATGCACATGTTCGTAATTGTAAATTATAAAATACAACTACAACCTGTAACAACGAAAGAAAATGTACACTCGATTACATAGCACAATCATGTATTAACAATTAATAGATTTCTATCATAACATTTATTGTCATGTTATTTAAAAAGAAGAAAACAAGATAACACATTCTTTACGTTAAGTATTGTAATATGATGAACTAGTCTATCTATCATTGATGTGCTGTATGATTAAACAAAATATAGAAATGAAAATGTTATACAATATCGCTTTACAACATTCTCTTTCAGATCAAAAGAAGTTGATTCGTTTTGAAAGAGAAATTGTTTACAGAACACCTTAGCGATTGCCTTTGATAAAACAGAAATAATAGATTACACTTCTTTTACAGTATGTCTTTTATTTCAACAGGTTGAGTGATGTTTCCTTTTGAAACTCTCAAAATACTCAAGATCATAAATATAGGTAAAATTTTGAATAATTTATTTAGATTTCGAACCCATAATTATAAAGTGTACATTACATTATAATTAACAAAACGTTTGCCATCAATACCCGTTTATTAAAGTATTGTCAGATTATTCAAATTTCATGCAAATTTGAGAAAAAAAGCTATTTTTAGATTAATGATGATATTTATTTTCAAAAAGAAGTAGTAGAGTGACTTGTATACTGTATTTTTTAACATTAGGGACCAAATGGGTTATAGAAATAGATCCTTACTACAGATAAAAAGGAGCTCATATATACAAATTACCATGTAAAATTACCCCCTAACCCTTATTTTCAGATAATGATATGGGCGATTTCGTAACTAAAATGTGTATTTATTATTTTGTATCAGCTTTGTATAAATGTTTTGACAGGGTTTTGGTTTGACGAATTAATAGAAGTTTAGATGAAATTTATGATAATTTAGTATCATTAAGGCAGATTGCCTGACTAAATATAATGAAGCTTTGCCCAAAAGTTTAACTTTATATGGGAAACCGTTAAAAAAAGAAGAGAGAAAAAAATCTTTTGTGAAGAGTGAGTCAAATGATATTATTTGTTCATCAAACTTAAAAAAAACAGCTTTGGCGAACAGTTTTTAGCATAAAATGAAAAAAAAAAAAATAATAAGACGCCATCATAACAGTTCCAAAATCAAATAGAACTTGATCATTTTCTTCTGGATTGGTACAGACATTTCATTAATACAAAAATAGGTAGTGATTGTTTTTGTTATTAATAGTTAAGCATATTGTTCACTCCCTATGGTAGTCTAACGTATTAGAACATACTAATTAAGTTTTGTTGACCACTAAAACAGTAGAATCATCTTTATATTATTCTTACTATGTTCAGGTTTATAGTCTTGAATTCCTTTGAATGTAAATGTAACATAATGGGGTTAGGTTTATGGTGTTTAACGCCACATTCAACAATATTTCAGTTATATCGTGGCGGTCAGTTTTATTAGTGGAGGAAACCGGGGTACCCGGAAAAAACCACCGACCTGTCTCAAGTATGTAACATAATGGAAATATGGATAAATATAGTAAGTACTTAGTTATCCCTTACTCGGTCGAAAGGGAGAGAACTTTAATATCTACCATCTAACTATGTCAGAAGCAGATAAGTGACCATTTTTTCCATTCATATACACAAAAAATGTAATTATTCTCACTTTGAACAAATCAACATGGTCTTCACAGATAGAAATATTCCTACTGCTGTTTATTTTATAATAATATTCTGAGGGGCCGTCGTCATCGTGATCGCATGGTAGTTGGATTTACAACCACCTATGCAATCAGTGCCTATCACCACTAACGTTGTGAGTTCGAATCGCGCTCAGGCGAGGTGTACTCGATACAACATTATGTGATATAGTATGTCAGTGACTTACGGCAGGTCGGTGGTTTTCTCTATACAACATTATGTGATAAAGTTTGTCAGTGACTTACGGCAGGTCGGTGGTTTTCTCTATACAACATTATGTGATATAGTATGTCAGTGACTTACGGCAGGTCGGTGGTTTTCTCTATACAACATTATGTGATAAATTTTGTCAGTGACTTACGGCAGGTCGGTGGTTTTCTCTATACAACATTATGTGATATAGTATGTCAGTGACTTACGGCAGGTCGGTGGTTTTCTCTATACAACATTATGTGATATAGTATGTCAGTGACTTACGGCAGGTCGGTGGTTTTCTCTATACAACATTATGTGATATAGTATGTCAGTGACTTACGGCAGGTCGGTGGTTTTCTCTATACAACATTATGTGATATAGTATGTCAGTGACTTACGGCAGGTCGGTGGTTTTCTCTATACAACATTATGTGATATAGTATGTCAGTGACTTACGGCAGGTCGGTGGTTTTCTCTATACAACATTATGTGATAAAGTTTGTCAGTGACTTACGGCAGGTCGGTGGTTTTCTCTATACAACATTATGTGATATAGTATGTCAGTGACTTACGGCAGGTCGGTGGTTTTCTCTATACAACATTATGTGATATAGTTTGTCAGTGACTTACGGCAGGTCGGTGGTTTTCTCTATACAACATTATGTGATATAGTTTGTCAGTGACTTACGGCAGGTCGGTGGTTTTCTCTATACAACATTATGTGATAAAGTTTGTCAGTGACTTACGCAGGTCGGTGGTTTTCTCTATACAACATTATGTGATATAGTATGTCAGTGACTTACGGCAGGTCGGTGGTTTTCTCTATACAACATTATGTGATATAGTTTGTCAGTGACTTACGGCAGGTCGGTGGTTTTCTCTATACAACATTATGTGATATAGTTTGTCAGTGACTTACGGCAGGTCGGTGGTTTTCTCTATACAACATTATGTGATATAGTTTGTCAGTGACTTACGGCAGGTCGGTGGTTTTCTCTATACAACATTATGTGATATAGTTTGTCAGTGACTTACGGCAGGTCGGTGGTTTTCTCTATACAACATTATGTGATATAGTATGTCAGTGACTTACGGCAGGTCGGTGGTTTTCTCTATACAACATTATGTGATATAGTATGTCAGTGACTTACGGCAGGTCGGTGGTTTTCTCTATACAACATTATGTGATAAAGTTTGTCAGTGACTTACGGCAGGTCGGTGGTTTTCTCTATACAACATTATGTGATATAGTATGTCAGTGACTTACGGCAGGTCGGTGGTTTTCTCTATACAACATTATGTGATATAGTTTGTCAGTGACTTACGGCAGGTCGGTGGTTTTCTCTATACAACATTATGTGATATAGTTTGTCAGTGACTTACGGCAGGTCGGTGGTTTTCTCTATACAACATTATGTGATAAAGTTTGTCAGTGACTTACGCAGGTCGGTGGTTTTCTCTATACAACATTATGTGATATAGTATGTCAGTGACTTACGGCAGGTCGGTGGTTTTCTCTATACAACATTATGTGATATAGTTTGTCAGTGACTTACGGCAGGTCGGTGGTTTTCTCTATACAACATTATGTGATATAGTTTGTCAGTGACTTACGGCAGGTCGGTGGTTTTCTCTATACAACATTATGTGATATAGTTTGTCAGTGACTTACGGCAGGTCGGTGGTTTTCTCTATACAACATTATGTGATATAGTTTGTCAGTGACTTACGGCAGGTCGGTGGTTTTCTCTATACAACATTATGTGATATAGTTTGTCAGTGACTTACGGCAGGTCGGTGGTTTTCTCTATACAACATTATGTGATATAGTATGTCAGTGACTTACGGCAGGTCGGTGGTTTTCTCTATACAACATTATGTGATATAGTATGTCAGTGACTTACGGCAGGTCGGTGGTTTTCTCTATACAACATTATGTGATATAGTTTGTCAGTGACTTACGGCAGGTCGGTGGTTTTCTCTATACAACATTATGTGATATAGTATGTCAGTGACTTACGGCAGGTCGGTGGTTTTCTCTATACAACATTATGTGATATAGTATGTCAGTGACTTACGGCAGGTCGGTGGTTTTCTCTATACAACATTATGTGATATAGTATGTCAGTGACTTACGGCAGGTCGGTGGTTTTCTCTATACAACATTATGTGATATAGTATATCAGTGACTTACGGCAGGACTGTGGTTTTCTCCGGGTTCTCCGATTTCCTCCACCAATAAACATGACCGCCACGTTATAACTGAAATATTGTTAAAAGTGGTGTTAAACACCATAAACCTAATACTATTCTGGATGTTCCTTTTTTATATGAAAACTGTAGAGATATGTAAGAAATAGTTTCCTCGGATGAAATAGTAACTAAATATGTGTTTAACACCACTTTGACACTATTTTTAATTATATCATTATAGTTAGTTTTATTTGTGGTGAAAACCGGTATACCAAGTTAACACTTCATCATACAAACCGCATCGGTGGTTTTCAAATTCAAATAGTTTATTGATAGTAAACCACACATTGGCGTGCATCAAGACAATACAATATAATTATAATACATTACATAAATATGGATAAGTAAAAGATATGCATATAATAATGATATGAGGTATATTAAATTATTCACAGGAACCCGACGTCAAGGGTCAATGGGAAGCACCACTAACAACGGAAAGAACCACGTTCTTCCCATCGATAGTGGTCCCCCACCGAACGCAAACGCCGAATTCCTGTGAACTATGCACTACGTATATTGTTTGCTTCTTTTAGAAATTTGCAAATTTGTTTTGTTTTGAATAGATCCTTAGGGTCAAGAATCTCTCTGATAAGATCATCGTCAGTTCTAATACTTTGGAACAATGTATTGTAACTATTTCTGATATTCTGTTATTTAGGGCAATGTAATATAAAATGTTTTTCATCTTCAACCGATGAGAGACACAATTTACAAAGACGTTGTTCGAGAGGAGTGCTATTGTAACGACCTGTGGTTTAATGGTTAGAGTACTCGGTTCGAGTGCGGTAGATCGCGGGTTCGAGTTCCGGTAGATCGCGGGTTCGAGTTCCGGTTCAAAACAAAGACTGTAAAATATTGGTATTTGGTGTTTCTCCTCAGGGTAATGTGTCCGGGTGGAGCGACATATTCGTTGACTGTTGTTTCAGTGAGCTAGCACTATAATAATAGAATTAGGAGTTGTGGTTTAGTGCACATCGAGTGAGTGAGTGATTGTTGTTTAACGCCAACTCAGCAATTTTCAGCCATATCATAGCGAGAACAAGCTAATTTTCAATGAAATGATGATGTCATCTCATCGAAATACAACTTGTTCTCACTATGATATGGCTGAAAATATTGCTCACTTGGCGTAAAACAAAAACCACTCACCCACTTAATCATGCAAACCATCAACAAGTCTACATTGATAATCTTAGGTACATGTAGCCCATGTTTTAAAACCATTAATAAGTACAAGTTGAAATACAAGACAATAATGCATATTTAATATTTTTTCTGCATGCAAACATATCATTTTCATAATTGTATAGATTTTTATAGGTTAAAGTTCTGTTTTAGTTAGTTAGAAAACAAATATCTACCACACTAATTTTGTTAAAATATTGGGATAGGTAACAATCGCACGTTTTTGTTTCACAGGTGTTAGAAATATCAATGTATTTGTTAAATAATATATACATGTGAAATTAAATGAGAACGCGAGAAATCATATTCGGTATTTTAACTATTATAGAAATATGATATTGTTTTCGTAAGCGTCTAACATTATCACAATTTACGTTCATTGATTCTGAAGTACAACCCTCCAAGAAGGAGAACCAATCAAAATAGAGTTTAAATCATCTGACAACGAATCAATACCACTACACATTATTTACTTTATTATTTGACAGTGTGTGTAGCAGCTTACAAAATTACGATTTAATTTCCAATATTTTAATGGAATTTTATTACAAAGCTAACATTGATCACAGTTTACTAAACTGATTTTGATAACAAAGATGTTGGTGACACGACTTCATTGGAAATACTTATGATAAATATATATACCTTTTGAATGAGCACAATGCTATGCCATGAGAAAGTTGTTTTTAGTATCTATTATTAGAAATTGTTGGAGAGTAAAATTTTCTTTTGGAATATGTTTTATATTATATGTGGTATTCCTTACAAGCGGATGTTTTAGAGGGGAACTATTTCATCATGATTCTTCTATTCCTGCTAACGATGGACTAGATTTAGACAACGTGGAATTAGTTGACAGGCGACACAATAGGAATTTACAACACTTGTATCATCAAGAGTATTATAACAGACATTTGAAAGCAAGCAGTAAAACACAAACGAGCAAAACCGCAACCATGTTTAACAATAAAAGCCGTATTTTATTAGAAGAAATACGCGATATGGGAAATAAAGTGAAAACGAGAGGGAACATTTCTCGGGACATATATCACAAACGATTGAGTCGTAACGAAAAGAAAAATAAAAACTTGTTTTCTAAAAGGCTTCCAACAGCTATTATTATTGGGGTAAAGAAAGGTGGTACCAGGGCCTTGTTGGAGTTCCTCAGGGCTCATCCAGATGTCAGAGCTACTGGTCCGGAACCACATTTCTTTGACAAAAACTATGAGAAAGGCCTGGAGTGGTACAGGTATGTGAATCGGTTAAGCTTAAAACAAAACAAATAAATCCCATTTCAAAACAACGAAATATTTATTCTGTAGATTGAATACAATTACTGAGACATTTTACAAAACACTCGAAACGATATGATATTTCAACATTTATATGAAAACCTGGAAATCTATACAATATCAAGGGGTTATAAATCATGTGAAAATGTTTTAATACTTAACTATTTACTTACAATAAGACGAAATGTTTTGGGTCATGGAATAACAAAAATAATATAAAAAAAAATTACACCAAATATTAAAATATTTTGAATACCGTGATATAACATGGTATTTAAAAACTGTTATTGTTTTTCTTTGGGGCCTGTCAATAATTGACAAAGCTTAAAGTTATTACTCACACATGAACACATTCATTTAAGAAATTTTACTGTAAAACAAATTACCAACAGCTGAAGTTGTGAAATCGGAAATTTCCAATTAATGTCAAGTTACAGAGAAGCCTGCAATTAATTACTGAAAAAAAACCCCGTTTATAGGGGATTCATATTAAAGCCATGTTTGAAATTCTCTATGATGATTTTTTAAAATCAATTAATGCGGTTAATTAATTTGTCAATTAAAGGGTTATGGTGTTTAACGCCACTTTCAACAATATGTCAATTAAAGAGAATTTTTTCCTTATCGTTTTATAGCAACATAGCTTCATATATTTCTTCCGATTTCATCTGATCAATTATAGATTATAGCCCATTACTCTATCGTCTTATCAAATTTTAATAAGGTGCTGGCCGTCAGTCACTTGCGGTCAGTCCATTAGTCTATGGAGACAACACACTAAGGCCATCTGTCAAACTGTTCATTACATTCTAACCTCCTACCACGAAAGGCCATTGACGAATACACAATGGGGGTAACAAAGGTAATAAAGAGGTGTTCATATTTTTTTTTTATTATGAGAGCTGAAATGAACAGTTTGAATATTATTAAAGATAAAATAACATTGGGTAGTTAAAAAAAATCACAAGCAAAAAAATATTTACTGGTGTACTTTGATGTTATTTTTCAATTTTCGGCTACGTCATTATTTTGAATGTAAATATTGAAATAAGCGCATCACTTTGATAATATAACGTTAGTCCCTCCTTAAATAAAGTCGTACAACTTTGAAGTAACTAGAATACTTGTTTATATTGTTTACAAAGCCTACACAATTATTACACACATGAAAATCAAATGTATCAAGAATCAATAACACAATGCCTATATTTGGAAGTAATGTCTTGTATTATTATATTTTTTTTCCCCTGTAACCCAACCAACCAACCTAATAATATACAGCTATCTAATTGAATGTTCACAACGGGTTTCTGGAATAACCTTCATCAGGTGCCCTTGGTCAAAAGATTGGAAAGCTAAATACTTTAAAAGACAACACGACGAAGGTTAGCTATGTCTGAGGGAGATGTACCTTAGTAAACGACGAAGGTTAGCTCTGCCTGAGGGAGATGTACCTTAGTAAACGACGAAGGTTAGCTATGCCTGAGGGAGATGTACCTTAGTAAACGACGAAGATTAGCTATGCCTGAGGGAGATGTACCTTAGTAAACGACGAAGGTTAGCTATGCCTGAGGGAGATGTACCTTAGTAAACGACGAAGGTTAGCTATGCCTGAGGGAGATGTACCTTAGTAAACGACGAAGGTTAGCTATGCCTGAGGGAGATGTACCTTAGTAAACAGTCCCACACCCAAATTTAAAAGTTTTCTTAATCATTTATATCAAGATTTACTCGCCATAAAGTCGGCCCCTTTTACGATATTCGAAACAAAATAATAACCGGGGATAACATCAAACTAGTACTTTTTGAAGGGCGTTATTACTGAAACAAAAGCAACTATGCAATGTATTGCAACATGATTTTTTATACCAATTCCTTCATAAGTGTAAGCAACATTCTGCTAGAAACTTGTGCCTCCATTACCACCACAAGTATTCAACGAAAGCAACTATGCAATGTATTGCAACATGATTTTTTATACCAATTCCTTCATAAGTGTAAGCAACATTCTGCTAGAAACTTGTACCTCCATTACCACCACAAGTATTCAACGAAATGTATTAAAACAAACACAAGATGATGGTACTTGTAATTTATTCTCTTACCTGTTGTATTTGATATTCTTTTGAGACATCAGAGGTTCTGATAATTATTTATAAACTTAACTAGAAAATGGCCAGATGTGATACACATGCGTCCTATTTGCTATAAAGTAAAATATTAAATTCATTTATGGCCATCTCTTCGTTTCCATTAGTACATTATTAATAATTAACACCTATAATCATGATAATCATATAATAATATTTATCAAAACGTCAAGACAAATTTATTGTACGGGTCGGGGTGATTCTATTCGAGGGGTTAGGGTTATGGTGTTTAACGCCACTTTCAACAATATTTCAGTTATATCGTGATGGTCAGTTTTATTTGTGGAGAAAACCGGAGTACCCGGAGAAAATCCCCGACCTGACAAACTTTATCATATAATGTTGTATCCTGTACACCTCACCTGAACAGGATCCGAGCTCAAAATGTTAATGGTGACAGTCACTGATTGGATATGTAATTGTAAATCAAACTACCATACGATCACGACCACGACGGCCGAATGGTACATTTATTACACTCGTGTAGCAGAATGATCTGCAATTCAATAGTACAAAACAGGAAGGTTAAGTGTGCCATTTGAAAAGAAAGGTATTATTTACAGTTATTGTTTCAGCTATATCATAGCGATAACAAGTTACATTCAATACAACGATGATGATGTCCCCTATGTACTAGACCAACACGCTTAATTTGTCTTTATAGTGCTAGCTCACTGAAACAACAATAAGCTCCATTCGAACACATTAATCCTCCTTAAAACTGTGTGCTTAGTAGTTAAGCAACAAATACTAATGTTATAGTCTTTAGTTTGATCCACCGGGACTCAAACTCACGATACACTGGGACTCGAACCCACGATACACCGGGATTCGAACCCACGATACACCGGGACTCGAAGCCAGCACGCTAACAATTGCATAGGACTCGAACCCACGATACACCACACTCGAAGCCAGCACGCTAACAATTGCATAGGACTCGAACCCACGACACACCACACTCGAAGCCAGCACGCTAACAATTGCATAGAACTCGAACCCACGATACACCACACTCGAAGCCAGCACGCTAACCATTGTATGTTAGTATTCTTTACAATCAATCATTTTGTAATATGTTTTCAATCGAATGTTACTTTTGAAAAAGCAGAATTCTTTCAGTACCCAGAAATATTTTTCTTGTGCTACTGTTAAACAACTTCTTGGAGATGATTTGATACGATTTTTCTCATGTAAAGTGGTTGCCGAATTGGCTACATTTTATGAATTTTCCTACAACTTCACACACTTTCCAATTAAGAGACTTGAGAGAAATGTTACAGCTATTTCTATCATTAAACGCCTTCATGTAATATAAACTGATGATGAAACATCTCGTATGAACTGAACATGAAAATTGAAATCTTATCAAACACCAGTAATTAATTGATGAAAAGAAAAAAAATATCACGCTTTCGGAACAATTCCAAAAATTCATGAAGAATCGCTGAAACGGGCAAAATTGGTAATGATAACACACTTATACACCACCCAATTTCTTGACTTGGTAAAAACACTAATGCAAAAAAGTGGAGTGGTTCAACCAGTTTTATGAACACAAACCCCCGTCCTAGCTAAATGATGCGGTCATACAAGTGTTTTCCGCATGTGACTGTGAGTGAAATGCAAAAACCTTCACACATAATAACGGGTGAGCAACGTTATTGTAAAGAATCATGAAATTTCTATATAATATATTTAATTTTCGTGGCATAGACATTGTTGAAAATGATGTAAAACAACTTTTTATTATCTACTAAGACTTCCGACATCACAGTGATTTACTTCTTATTTTTTATAAGTTTTTATCTTTATAGGAACTTAATGCCGGAGTCGGAACCATATCAACTTACAATTGAGAAAACGCCTGGATATTTCATAACTAAAGATGTTCCGGAGAGAATATACAACATGTCTACTTCAGTAAAGCTAATTGTTGTGGTGAGAAACCCGGTAACACGTGCCATTTCTGATTTTGCTCAAATAGCTTCAAAGTCACAAAAGATACAATCATTTGAAGCAACAATTTTAAAAGATAACGAAACAACAGTCGATACCTCAAGAACTATAGTGAAAATCGGATTGTATTCAAAACATTTAGAAAAATGGTTCTCATACTTTTCGAGGGAACAGTTTCATTTTGTAAACGGTGAAAAGTTAGTAACAGACCCAGGAGCAGAAATGTTAAAGATACAAACGTTTCTTGACCTTCCGGTATCTATTACGGACAAACATTTCTATTTCAATAAATCAAGAGGGTTCCCTTGTATTAGAAAGAAACTTGGGAAAACGCCTCATTGTTTGGATGAATCGAAAGGACGAAAACATCCGTATATACATCCAAAAGCTATAAAATTACTACAGGAATATTATCGACCCTTCAATCGAAGATTCAACAAAATGGCGAGACTGGACTTTGGCTGGTCATAAAATGTGGTGACAAGCAACTTATAATGAGTGGCGTTGCAATAATTCATGGAAATCATAGTGCTTGTGTAATTGATATACTTTGTGTGCTTGAATACGTTCTGATTGTTTGTGTGACTCTCATTAACCTTCGTTTCATTATACTTTATACATGTTAAGTTCAAGATTATATAGTACCAGTTTGGCTGGTACGATAACGTTAAATATTTTTAGTTACCATATTAATTTATTGTAATTTTGTTACAAATGGGTTATAAATACATTAATACTATTTTGTTTTTGCTCGTATCTTATTCACCGGTAATGGAGGAGACATGCAGGTGCAGATGTAATGTTGCTACATATTCACAGAATGTTCACAATGGAAAAATTGAAATTGTCCCTTTGTCGTAAAGTTTCTTTATCAATCGTTCCTCATTGTTAATTTCTAGTTGTAGGTGACTGTCGGAAGCAGACTTATATATATCTGTCATGCCCATTATTTCGCATTCAATGGGATATATGCGATCAATATATATTTACCATACTTTGAATTATTCGGTGAAAGGAAATTGTCTGTAGAGTTGAATGTGAAATCATAGGACTGAGTTACTATATTAGCTTCTTTTACAATTACCATAGAAGCCCCTGCAAGAAGACTGTTTCATATACGAATAAAGAGGCCGCGTTAACAGGGGGCACAATTTGTACCAGTGGGAATGTCGACTATCTGTTAAAAAACACGTCCAACAAATATAACAAATATGTTGTCAATCAAAAACTCCACTCAATACAATTAAAATACCCAGCAGGGGTCGGTCTATTATCACGAAATGACATACTAGTATCGAAATTACAATTAAGAAATATACGGCCGAGATATGAAGTTTTCGCTATGTTGAAAAACATGCTTTAATACAAATAGCAACAGAAACTTGAATGCACATGCGCACTTTAATATATCGATTGCAAACTTTTCTATGTCAGCATTTAAGTTTTAATTTCACCTGAAACTATGAAAATAGATTGAAATAATGTGCAATGACCTTGCACTTTTTCTGCAAAACTGAAATTCTTATCAACTGACAACAAAGCCATTTTATGTGCATATTTACACACAAGCAGGGTACATTAAATGTCATAGAGATCAGCTAATCGGAAGCGTGACGCCATTTCTCATTATCTGGTAATTCCTCTTCAAAATTACATTTATTCTGCAATTTAACAATGTAGCTACCAATGTATAACTAGGTAGTTAACGACTACGCGTTATAAATTTACAAGTTATTATTTTCACCTTAAAGTCGATTTTAATATATCATAGGAACCCCGAAACACGTAAAATCGCTAATGAAATTCTTTTAAAGCTCATAACTCATGTAATTATTGGATACGTCTACAATCAGTTCTGTAAAGAACTATAGGACATTCCTACAACATTTGTCTGTCTTAAGTACGGCATTTCCTACATTGTTTCATTAACACTTTCATTAAGTTAATTATCCAAGGATTGTGTCTACATTCAAGAACAGATAAGTAGTTAATGACTTTCTGTAATGTTTATTTTTAGTCACAAGCCATATATTGAACTCTACTGTTGAGAAATTTAAGGTTACATTTGAATAAACTTGAGATCAAATTTTGGAGAGAACTTTCTTTTGTCTGCAAGATGCAAATATAATATTATTTCAAAGACACCCTATTAGTGAACTAACAGTTATTAGAAGAGCTTGAAGATACCACAAGGGTAATCGGAATCCGTAAATGGAAGGACAGACAATACAATGACCACAAGAAAAGGGACAAAGAACAAAGAACGATCCACAAAACACTACATAGAAAACGAAAGGTCATCATTTATTTTTACTCAAGAAACTTATGATATTGATTTTTTCAATGTGGCTCACCCTTTTATTATTAAAATATTTTAGCTATATTTGTGACATCTGGGCCCAAAAAACTAGTTTAACACTGTCACTTTTTATTGAAGTGCCTGTGCCAAGCCGGGATAGTGAGCGGTCATGTGTTTCTGTGTTTTAAGGATATATGTATGGCGTTTGCTTCTTTCTACAATGTTTCTACTGGATTTCCGAGCTGTTCTAATACTGTAATATATTTAGTTTTTCATTTTATTCTGTTGTGGATTTACTTATCATGATGTGCGAATGTTGTTCAATACAAGTAAAACTTGCAAATTAAAAATCTATTACAGTTCAACATTTCTGGCATATCAAGTCACAAGGTACAAAGACGTGAACAAAAGCTATATGAATAAATATAAAGCAAGAAAACAATGGCAAAAGAAAAAAAGACGGGGACAAACATAAATCATATTCAAGAATACTAAACACAGAAAACTAGAAGAGAGCAACATGAACTCCAAACAACAACCAGCGGGGAACTCGGATGCCCCGTAAGTAATTCATGCTCTACCAATGACAACGGTTAAAATCTAGAAAACTATCAACAATAGAGAAAGAGAGTTGTGGCGATATCGTCGTAAAACGGTGTTCGGTTCGTCTTTAATCCCATTTGTTTTGAAGGGGTTCATGTGTTCATGTTCGTTGTATTTATTTATTATATGAGAGATAATCCCAATAGACCAACAACTTTCCCTGCATTGAGTCATTGTGTGATCAAACATGAAGGAGAATGGGCAACACGGCACGGTATCGATAAAATAGCATATCCCATTCGTTTATTATCTATGGTAAATACATTAATAACTTGAAAAAGCGTCTGAAAAATGTTAATAAGCGTATGAAATGTTAAATATGCAATTGTAGATAATACAGTATGCGGTCGTAGAGTTATAATAATTGAAAATATACAAAAACTACCAAGATGTAAGATTTAATAATAAACAACCGTGTTCATTACATTTGCAGACATGGGATCAGTTAGAGGAAGTGGCGAAATATATTATAAGCATGTTTTTATATATAGAAATGTATTTATGACTGACAAAAAACACAAACTGAAAACACCTGATCCGTGACTGATTACCATATCGTGAAAGACTGACGAACGACACACGTGTAACATGTCTGTTGGTGTCACCAGTGTTGTACCAGATTATCACCTGTTGTTGTCTTTCAGATGATAAAGAAACACATTTTAAACACATATCATATGATATATATACATATATTAATATCATAAAAAAACTAAATAAAAGTGTTTGTTATTAGTATTACCAGTAACAATATAATGATATAACGTTCTTACCTACCACGCAGTATATTGTAGGACTGTAATTATTATGTAATTTAGAAGTTCTGAAACATATTTCATTACAACATACACGTACCTTTAACTTAAACCTTATGAACTATTACAGCATATAAGTTCCATAATTTAGAACTGCTGAAACATTACAAAATATAGGTTTCATGGCAAAATAGTAATGTTAATGATTGAAATCAACAGTTCCCAAATAATGTATTTATTATTTAAGTTAAGACTATACTCTCTCAGGCATAAGTGACCTTGGCCAATCTTGGCTCTCCTGTTAATGTACTTTTGTTTTATTTAAAACAAAATTGTTTGGCTTTGCAATCTTTTGACCTTGAGCGCACTAAATTGGATATTTCCTTTTTTTTTAAATTTAGGATATTTAGTTACAGAATGAAAACAATATTAAATTCTTTTAAAGGGACAGATTAAATACAGAATTTAAAATATTGCATTCCTATTGATCTACACCATATCATAACATGTATCTAATACTGAATAATTAGTACGCTAAAGCTGTCATTATCATTAATAATTTATATTTTGTTCTTATCGACTTCAGTCATAAAGAAAAATCGGATTTAAAAGGCTACATCAACAATTCTCCACGATGAGCAATATATAATAGCTGTTAATAGCTATTTAAGGTATGTTTCAACCTAGTAAAATATCATGACAAGCCAAACTCAATAATAGACTGAATATAGCTAAATTATAACTTTCTTCTGCACATGTCCGTATTGATTCTATAATTAGCAACATCATTCGATCATTAGTGTTCCGAATGTGATAGTTGACCTTGTCCCAACAGAAGATAATTAATAGTTAAACATATCAATCATTTCATTTATCACGGTCTTCGTACATGGCGTGGCATCGATAGTATGGTATTTATATTTTCATCTATATATGTGATCAGTGTATATCCCCACTACGGTGTACGTGATCGACTCCCACCCATGGCGGGATGTACTCGATACAACCTTGTTTGACATCATTTGTCAGCGAATTACGGATGATTGGTGCTTTTCGTACCCGTTTTAAGACATAAAGTCCTGATGATAATTTCATTTACATATTTGCTTAGTATCATCCATCATTCATGGCTTTAATCCTATTGATCTTCAACCCTACAAAATAGAGAGCAAAAACTGTACAAACAAATGATATGAAATTAATGGCGAGATTTTATATTTATATAAAACCTTTCCCATTGATAGCATTAACACGATTGAAATCCTACTTTCATATTCAGCTCGAAAATTAAATTACTAGAATTTTATCACAAATTAGTAGAGATCAAAAGATATCTCGTTCAACATTAAGCCTTTCTTAACGATAATGTCCAGACCATGACCTGCAACACATTGCAAACAACACAAGAACTGCTTAAACATGTATGATTAATATAGATCAGACCTTGTCATATTTAAAGAGTACTATCATAACGATGCTAACATCGGGGACCAACAAAGATCGAATTAATATAGAGACTCAAAAGACAACCGATTTCCTCATTTTGTTGATTCCAAATAATTGGTCATGCATAGCTATTCGTATATGAAATATGTTTAGACTTATAACAGACTTAACTATCCGCAATACGGCGGGTGACTTATAACACACAAGTACTGTTTTCCTTTCTTGAGCACCTGAGTTCATTTCATGTTTTGTTTAGTTGGGTCCGTGTTGTTCTTCTTGTTCGTTTTCTCCGTTGTGTTTTTTTATATTGCTTGTCTTCGTTCTGTGTCTTGTGTCCAATGTTCCATCTGGATAACCTGTAAGTACGAAATAGGATTATTGTTATTGAAAAATGGACATTTAACAATGGGAAAACTAAAGCCAGATAATGACATTTGCAATAAATGTGACAAGTCATGATAATTTGAATTCATACGAACTATTTATATGTGTATGCAGAGCATGGGATAACATAATTGTAGTAAAAAGGACTATTTTATCATATGGATATATGTTTTATTTTTTAAATATTTTGGTATTATTATGTCTTATAAGAAGCAGCATGTGTCCATAATGATTTCAATTGATAATATTAATTTCTCTATATAATATTAATCTCAATAAATAATTAATAATGCTACATATTATCTTTTGTGAAATTATAATTGAGAATGGTTGCTATGATAACGGATCCGAAAACATGTTATGTCTATATTGTTTAACTACTCTTAATGAACTTTGGAGAGAAAATAGGCAAATTAATGTCATTCAACTTATTATTTGAACTTTTTTTCCGACAATATACGTTTCAAAGTTTTTGCATCTTAAGCAAACTTAATTTGCATAATATTTCAAAGTCCCAAAGCAAATTATACTTTGCATTCAGAGTCATATTTTGTTACGGATGTGATGGGAGCATATCATTATTATATATATATTGTCCAAGAAGGCACTAATTACCATCTCCAGAGTGAATACGTCCACTTCGCCTGCAGTTAATGAACTTTCCGTTTAATGTCAATGTCATATTCAATTGTTTCTTGCATGAATCTTCACTACAGGTTAAGACGAGCACAAAGAAGTTGGCACATGCTCCATAAAAGGTACCATTATCTCAGTGCATGTCATCCATTAGATTCAATTATATATTAATAACAATGTATGTAGCGTCAATTTTTTGAAAAATGGATGTTTTGGACTCTGAAGATATTTCTAATGAGATCACCGTAAGCGTTTTTCATGACAAAGACAATTCAAATGTTCGTATCCAAGAAGATGTAAATATTTCTGTTATAACTTTCACAATTAGGAAATATCAGATTAACATTTCTAAAAGATGATAAAGGAAATAAAGATGACATTTTATATTAGATATATAATTTGTAGTAGGGAAGTCGAGCGTGATGAATCAATATTGTATAATAAAAAGATAAATATTTCTTACGGAACTGCAATACATATGTGTAAGCTTAGACTTGATCAATGTTTAAAGCTATGAAACCAAAGAATAAAAGGAAAAAGAGATGCGATGCAATCAATCTGTCAATCTGAAACACAATTTAATGAGCAATGCTTTTACTTCTGTTCTCTTCATGTTATAGTAGACGTAATGTATTTGTTTAATCTTATATCTTCATATCAGCATACCTCGACGACAACTAGCTTGTAGATCAAATGGGTGAGATTCAATGAGTGTGGTTTTCTTAATTTTAAGCAATTTGTCAACTACGAAATTTAATTGAGGGATGCCGGCCATATATGACGAACAAATCCGTAATATCCACTGCCTTCAGTAGGTGTCTGGAAGCCTGAACACAGATAGTAGTCTATGAGAAATATTATCAAATACGGGCAAGGTAATCATAAAAACACTGTTATCACCAACACTATACAAAAATAACAAATATCAATAATGAAACAAATATAGCTGTTTCAACAAGATATAGTTAAGGAATATCTGCGTCACATATGACCATGGATATGTTCCGTCTGTCGTATTCCCAGTCCCGTCCCTTTTCTTCCTTCTTGATTATTAAGCGAATGTATATCGTATCAGCCCTTTGGTATTTTCTCATATTCTGTAACGATTATTTGACAGATGAAAAAAAAAACGAAAAACGAAATGAGAATTACCGTAATTAAATGCGAATAAACTGGCCGAACAAATTTTTAATATCATATCTAGACACAGCGAAATGGAAATGTTTTTAGTAGAGTTCTTAAGACTAATTATAAGAATCTTTAAGTATTGAGAACATCCATTACTCTTTCGTATTTCTTCTAACTGAGTAGGAAATTCTTTTATCCTCACCACCTTGTCACATGGTACTGATAACCATTGATTTGTGTCTCTCGTTTGTAACAAGTATTTTAAAAATGACTGCCATGTTTAAGAATGGATGTAAATCAGTATTACGTTTGAATGGAATACATTGTTTCAACAATATCTAAAAAATGTTCTTTTCCAAACTGCCACACTATTTATGCTGTTAATCTTGATGTATATCCCTTTCTTGTTGTCTGATGGATAAAAGTATTAGCACTATTAATGTAGCAGAGAAGATATTATATCTTTGTAGAGGTGACGTGGAAGATATTATATCTTGTTAGAGGTGACGTGGAAGATATTATATCTTTGTAGAGGTGACGTGGAAGATATTATATCTTTGTAGAGGTGACGTGGAAGATATTATATCTTTGTAGAGGTGACATGGACGAAGATATTATATCTTTGTAGAGGTGACATGGACGAAGATATTATATCTTTGTAGAGGTGACGTGGAAGATATTATATCTTTGTAGAGGTGACATGGACGAAGATATTATATCTTTGTAGAGGTGACGTGGAAGATATTATATCTTTGTAGAGGTGACATGGACGAAGATATTATATCTTTGTTGTGGTGACGTGGAAGATATATCTTTGTAGAGGTAACGTGGAAGAAATAAATTCGTTTGATTGATTGACTGATTGTTGTTTAACGTATAATTACGACTACTAACGTGCAAAAAGTATTCTCACTGAAATGTTTTTTTTACCATATATATCATATACAACCATATTTTTACTTCGAAAAATTGTTCCAGATAATTCTCGTTCGATTTTGATATGTTAAAAATGTTATTAATAAAAGCAGAAATTAATGAGCTGTACCCTATAATTTCAGCAAAATTTTATAATAAAATAATTGTACTATTTAAAGGCAAAACTAAATTTCAAGGGCCAAACACACGATAGATGACAAATAATGCAAGTGTGTTTTTAATCGTGAATATCTTCAAACCATGCCTTTCGGTATAATGCTGCACAAATCTGGAATGAGCTGCCTAATCACTTCAGACAAGTAACATCACTAGAACATTTTAAAAATATAATTTACACATGGAACGGCAGCTCATGCCAGTGCAGTGCATGCAGATGACCTTTAAATTTTTATATCTAAATGTTCATGCTTTTTTAAATATTTCTATTATTTTATTATTTTTTGTTGTTGCTTAAATGCATGAGCCTCTTATTTATAGCTTGCTTTTGTTCAGTTGATATCTGCTTCTGTATCTTGTGTGTATATTGAATTGCATAAATTGATGTATGTTTTTATTTAATATGTTTGTATGCATGATTGTATGTGTTGTTATATATACCATAGTCGATTGTAAAAGGTCATTAGATCTTGTGTTTTATGTATGCTTTATATCTACTTTAAATAAAACTTTGAATTTGAATTTGAATGCTGCACATATATTTTTGTGTTTTTATTGTGCATGTAAGTAGAAAGATGCTTCGGGGATGGGCCTCCATTTGTTTGCTACAAATAAGAGAGAAGATCATAAATGAACTCTGATAATTTTACCTCCCACGACTAACGACTATTTTTAGTAAATTGTTGTGAATTGGTAGCTGGTGTATGTTATTCCTCATTTCTAATGTACAAGAAGGGTGAAATAATACAATAACGAGGCACCCGTGTATGTTCCATCCTTTGGGTAAAATGTATTTGATTCGTTCAGCATTTGAGCAATATGTTTATATTAATATATTCCTATTATGCTCATTCGAAGGGAACTTATTCGACAAAGATAAAAAAAAAAAAGGTACATGAATTGATAAACATCACATTGACTATTGATAAATCCATCTACCATTCTTTCGCGGCTCCGATTACCCTTGAATGTAAAAAGGGGGGAATACAATTTGCGTTTGTGTTACTGAGATTCAGAATTTTTAATTGTGTTGTTTTGAAAAACGTCCAATCAAAGGGCAGTTATGTTGTTGCCGACTATTACTAGCTTCTCATGAAAATGAACCTTTAAGTGATTTCCAAACTAAGCAGCTTATATTTTCTACTTTTGCACCAGTATTTCAGAATTGTAAGCCCGCCTGGCTCCACTTGTGGCACCCGTCGTATTCTTGTTAAATTTAGTTATAAGTCATGAACGATGTAATCATGACAGGATTATGACTACAGCAAGCAGAACATATCTATAGTCATTTGTGATATATGAGAAATAACGACCATCAAATTAAAAAGACACAATGTTGTAACACTACAAGACAACTCAAATACCACTTGTAAATGTAACACTACAAGACAACTCAAATACCACTTGTAAATGTAACACTACAAGACAACTCAAATACCACTTGTAAATGTAACACTACAAGACAACTCAAATACCACTTGTAAATGTAACACTACAAGACAACTCAAATACCACTTGTAAATGTAACACTACAAGACAGCTCAAATACCACTTGTAAATGTAACACTACAAGACAACTCAAATACCACTTGTAAATGTAACACTACAAGACAACTCAAATACCACTTGTAAATGTAACACTACAAGACAACTCAAATACCACTTGTAAATGTAACACTACAAGACAGCTCAAATACCACTTGTAAATGTAACACTACAAGACAGCTCAAATACCACTTGTAAATGTAACACTACAAGACAACTCAAATACCACTTGTAAATGAAGAATGATATCCGCTAAAAGTAAATGCGATAATTTTCATGACGTTATATGAGGTAAATACTATGGAAGGTATTACCTTTGTGATGGTACTCAAGTCCTTCATGTCACTCTACGAGTATATATTATTACCCAACCTTTGTGATGGTACTGAAGTCCTTCAAGTCACTCTAAGAGTATATATTGTTACCTATAATACAAGTTTAACCCTGTCACCTTTCGTTGAAGTCAGAAAGTGTGTTGTCATGTATATGTGTGCTATGGGTATCGATTATTCCTCTCTCTATGATTTTTCGATCGGAATGTAGAACTGTTCCGACAGTGCGGCATTTTTTAGGTTTCATCTTATTCTCAAACATAAGAGACTACCATGCTGTGAACGTTGTTTCGTGTGTAATGTACACCAAATTGATACCAACGCAATAGACACATCGGTATTTGATTTCCATGGTGATAGAAACACCATCTCTCATCCAAAGCAGGAGAAGCTCTAATTTTGATTGAAATAAGACATTTGACATCTATAATACGGTACATGTTAATCATAAACACAAACTGAATGAAGACAGTCGTAATAGTAATCAATGGTGACATTGGAGCTTGGTTCAGATTGAGGACAGTGGTGGAGACGTAGTCCATCTATGTAAATAATATATTTAGTGTAATTAGTGGGTAGTACAAACATAGGGTATTTTATACTGTAGCTGATTCCTATCAGTAGAATGATCAATAATACTTATTTAAGGTGACAAATACCAGTTCATATTTACAACATTAAAGGTAAGTCTATGTTTGAAAAGGTAATTATTCTGGTGAAAAAATGCTTGATTCGGAATAGAAAATCTGTAAATTATATATACTATCGAGAACAACGACGATCCGGTTAATAATTCAAAATTGTAAAACGATTTTACATTTTAAAACTGTTGTCTGAAATTTTTAAAATTATGGATTTTTCACCAAAGATCTAAAACATGAACAATCTAAAAAGTGTTAGAACTTTAGAATATTGAACGTTTTGTCAAATAATTAAGCATCTAGCTTCTCAAACTTGTTCAAAGATTTAGAATTTAAGATTCTTATTGAAACTTTCAGACAATGGTGAACGATGAATTTTGATAAAGTGAAAATGTATAAAGTTAAGGAAGTCAACAACAATCTCAAAGATATATTTTGTCAATGTGTGACGTAAGAGTGTTTTTGACATTTACTTTCGTAGTTAAAATACTTCAGGGGACTCGTGGTTGTTGATGGAGATTGTTCACGATAGATGTTCCACCCTCCTCACTGGATTTAGTACTGCGTTGACTACTATTTTACCTGTTTTGTTCCAGTATTGTTAATAAGTTATAAATGCTGTTATAGTGACAACCCGGACCTTTGAACCGCTATGAAATCAGGAGGTTTGGCGCCCACCATTTCTTTAGAAATGCCTTTACCAAGTCAGGGTCATTACGGTTTTCCCAGTTTTCCGGTCGTTGTCTGATTTTGTCTGTTTATATACATATGAGTTTTGACTTTCCCTTTGGAAGATTGTGCGGAATTCGGTAATTTTGTTATTACCCTTATTGTTAAAAAGAATAGACAATTCTTAATAATTCTATTTTTTTGTTTTTTGAAATTTCAGATTTTTTTTATTAAAACATTTTATTTGATCGATTCTGGTAATCTAATTTTCCAATTTTAGGAAGCTTCGTCTTCTATAAAAACAAATTAGACTAACAATATTTGAGGATAAAAAAAAACAACATTAATTGCATTTTAAATTGGACAAAACCCTTTACTCTCAAGAAATTAATTTCCTGGCAATGCACTTCAAAGAAATAAAACTTGAATAATTCTTGTGTAATGCAGATTATATTACGTCTAGATAAGGATTTCATATTTTTTTTTTAACTTTTAGCTTTATACACTAAAATATCTGTCTGGAATCAAAATCAAAATATGGGATTGATACTAGTTATAGACAAAAGGGCAAGTTTAAAGTCACCGACTTATACAGCCAAGATACGACCAATTATACAATTAAAACGTTTGAAGACAACAAAGGGGTAGTCAGAAGCCGCAAATCGAAGGATAGACAATTCGATGTCCGAAAAGACGACAAAAGGCCAAACAATAATCTTCAAAAGACTACACAAAGAATAAGCAACCCCACAAAATAAAAAAGAAAGAAAAAGAGTTGAAGGATGATAAGTTCCTGCTTCACTAGTGGCACCCGTTTTCGTACTCTTGTTACACAACCGGTGATACTTAGTCTAAATCAAAGTTGATAGCTTTACTCCATGTATGAAGACAATAGTCTCTAATGTTTCAGAGACTTGAACAAAAAGGTTCATGTGGCGTGCCTTTGCACTGGTAATGTGGTTTTGTCTAAAGAATATTTGTCTTGTTTCACAGGTAATGTGGTTTTGTCTAAAGAATATATGTCTTGTTTTACAGGTAATGTGGTTTTGTCTAAAGAATATTTGTCTTGTTTTACAGGTAATGTGGTTTTGTCTAAAGAATATATGTCTTGTTTTACAGGTAATGTGGTTTTGTCTAAAGTATATTTGTCTTGTTTCACAGGTAATGTGGTTTTGTCTAAAGTATATTTGTCTTGTTTCACAGGTAATGTGGTTTTGTCTAAAGTATATTTGTCTTGTTTTACAGGTAATGTGGTTTTGTCTAAAGAATATTTGTCTTGTTTCACAGGTAATGTGGTTTTGTCTAAAGTATATTTGTCTTGTTTTACAGGTAATGTGGTTTTGTCTAAAGTATATTTGTCTTGTTTCACAGGTAATGTGGTTTTGTCTAAAGTATATTTGTCTTGTTTCACAGGTAATGTGGTTTTGTCTAAAGTATATTTGTCTTGTTTCACAGGTAATGTGGTTTTGTCTAAAGTATATTTGTCTTGTTTCACAGGTAATGTGGCTTTGTCTAAAGTATAATTGTCTTGTTTAACAGGTAATGTGGTTTTGTCTAAAGAATATTTGTCTTGTTTCACAAGTAATGTGGTTTTGTCTAAAGTATATTTGTCTTGTTTAACAGGTAATGTGGTTTTGTCTAAAGAATATTTGTCTTGTTTCACAGGTAATGTGGTTTTGTCTAAAGTATATTTGTCTTGTTTCACAGGTAATGTGGTTCTGTCTAAAGTATATTTGTCTTGTTTAACAGGTAATGTGGTTTTGTCTAAAGTATATTTGTCTTGTTTCACAGGTAATGTGGCTTTGTCTAAAGCATATTTGTCTTGTTTCACAGGTAATGTGGTTTTGTCTAAAGTATATTTGTCTTGTTTTACAGGTAATGTGGTTTTGTCTAAAGTATATTTGTCTTGTTTCACAGGTAATGTGGTTTTGTCTAAAGTATATTTGTCTTGTTTCCAGGTAATATGGTTTTGTCTAAAGAATATATGTCTTGTTTCACAGGTAATGTGGTTTTATCTAAATTATATTTGTCTTGTTTCACAGGTAATGTGGTTTTGTCTAAAGAATATTTGTCTTGTTTCACAGGTAATGTGGTTTTGTCTAAATTATATTTGTCTTGTTTCACAGGTAATGTGGTTTTGTCTAAATTATATTTGTCTTGTTTCACAGGTAATGTGGTTTTGTCTAAAGAATATTTGTCTTGTTTCACAGGTAATGTGGTTTTGTCTAAATTATATTTGTCTTGTTTCACAGGTAATGTAGTTTTTTCTAAAGTATATTTGTCTTGTTTCACAGGTAATGCGTGGTTAGAAATGTGTTATTCCGTTTAACCTCACTTTCAAAAGTATCTTAATTGTGTCATGGCGTTCATGTTTATTTGCGGAAGAATCAAGAGTATACGAAGAAAAATAACAGCGACCTGTCGGAAATCACTGACACACTATCATACGATGTACCTCGACATACACGGGAATCGAACCGACAACTTTAGTGGCAATATGCACTGATTCCAACCACAAAGAACTAACGGAGTCGGTCTATTATATAAATGTTGATTTTGGATAATCTTATTGTAACGGTTAACAGTTATGTTTCAACAACTTATCTCATTATGGTTATTTGTCGATTCGTCCGATGTCCTCACTATGAACCTTCGTGACTGCTATCATTTATTTAATGTGATCTTGAGGCCATTATCATCATTGATATGTCTCGTATCGTAGTGTTCAAATACAAAAACAGTGATAAGAAAGGAATAACTTACTTTTTTTGTCACTTAAAAAGATTGAATTAGTTCTGATGAGAAATGAACAGTTGTTTTGTACGTCTATCATGTGGTAATAACATGAAGAACAAAAATATACCACACTGTCAGAACAAAAAAATATACCACACTGTCAGAACAAAAAAATATACCACACTGTCAGAACAAAAAAAATATACCACACTGTCAGAACAAAAAAATATACCACACTGTTAGAACAAAAAATATACCACACTGTCAGAACAAAAAAATATACCACACTGTCAGAACAAAAAAATATACCACACTGTCAGAACAAAAAAACAAAAAAATATACCACACTGTTAGAACAAAAAAAATATACCACACTGTCAGAACAAAAAAAACAAAAAATATACCACACTGTCAGAACAAAAAAACAAAAAAATATACCACACTGTCAGAACAAGAAAAAAAAACAAAAATATACCACCCTGTCAGAACAAAAAAGCAAAAAAATATACCACACTGTCAGAACAAACAAACAAAAATATACCACACTGTCAGAACAAACAAAAAAACAAAAATATACCACACTGTCAGAACAAACAAAAAAACAAAAATATACCACACTGTCAGAACAAAAAAAAACAAAAAAATGTACCACACTGTCAGAGCAAAAAAATATACCACACTGTCAGAAAAAACAAACAAAAATATACCACACTGTCAGAACAAACAAAAAAACAAAAATATACCACACTGTCAGAACAAACAAAAAAACAAAAATATACCACACTGTCAGAACAAAACAAAAAAAAACAAATATACCACACTGTCAGAACAAAAAAAAACAAAAAAATATACCACACTGTCAGAACAAAAAAACAAAAAAATATACCACACTGTCAGAACAATTCCAACATCAATTCGGAAAATCGTAGAAACATAAACAAACAAAATCGAAAATCATAATAGAACCGGTCACTGTCCTGTGGTAATAACATGAAGAACAAAAATATACCACACTGTCAGAACAAAAAAATATACCACACTGTCAGAACAAAAAAATATACCACACTGTTAGAACAAAAAATATACCACACTGTCAGAACAAAAAAATATACCACACTGTCAGAACAAAAAAATATACCACACTGTCAGAACAAAAAAACAAAATTATACCACACTGTCAGAACAAAAAAACAAAATTATACCACACTGTCAGAACAAAAAAACAAAAAAAATATACCACACTGTCAGAACAAAAAAACAAAAAAATATACCACACTGTCAGAACAAAAAAACAAAAAAATATACCACACTGTCAGAACAAACAAACAAAACTATACCACACTGTCAGAACAAACAAAAAAACAAAAATATACCACACTGTCAGAACAAACAAAAAAACAAAAATTTACCACACTGTCAGAACAAAAAAAAAAAAAAATGTACCACACTGTCAGAGCAAAAAAATATACCACACTGTCAGAACAAACAAACAAAAATATACCACACTGTCAGAACAAACAAAAAAACAAACAAATATACCACACTGTCAGAACAAAAAAAACAAAAAAATATACCACACTGTCAGAACAAAAAAACAAAAAAATATACCACACTGTCAGAACAATTCCAACATCAATTCGGAAAATCGTAGAAACATAAACAAACAAAATCGAAAATCATAATAGAACCGGTCACTGTCCTGGCATGGTACAGACACTTCAGTATAAAGCGGTGGGATTAAACCGCCATTCTCAGTGAAATGATGATGTCATGCAAGTGTTGTTTACATGTAATTAGTCATATCACTTACTGAAGTGTCTGTACCAAGCCAGGAAAATGAACGGTTATGTACTTGTGTGTTAGGGGTATCGATGTTGGCTCTTTCTACGAATTTGATATTTGATATGGGAATTGTTCCGACAGTGTGGTATTTTTTGCTTTTCATTTATCACTATATATACTATTCTGGTTGCCTGCACAACAATAAGCTAACACAATATTATTGCTCGCCTATAAACATTCTCCAATGTTGTGAAAAGGCTTCATGAATACCAGAACGTGTTGATGCAGCATAGTCTATAGAGTGCGGCGACACAAATTTGTCGTCACTATCATGATTTGTCTCCATGTTTTAAAATACTTTACTTGATTATTCGGTGAATCATGTTCATCATGAAATAAAAGTTTAAACAATAATGGTCAACAATTGCAGAAATATGAAAAAAGGAAAAAAGAACCCCAACCATCTCTCACCCTAAGTCACTGAACACAATGATACCACGATATATGGCGTTGGAAATCCAGGTCCTTGCAACGGACAGGCACTAACATATGGCGAGGGTAAACAGGTTAATCTGATACATACCCTTTCCTTTTAATAATTGGATCTACAATGACAATACAGATATAAACAAGCAATGAAAAACATCCCTGCAGATTCGCTTCTACTTAAACGACCACACACTACCACAAACATGAAGGACAGCATAGACATGAGGAGTACAACAGCATGGTAAGTGAATGCTTTGTTAGATGACTAATGTCTAGGAAGATTTGTTAAACACCTTTACTCTTGTGACAAAAAATCCATAGTGATGCTTCTCACAAATCTAAAGATATTAATTATTCATAAACATCAAAAGAAAGCAATAGTATTCACGGGAACGAGAATAAATCTCGCTCTCTGCATAGACAGAGCCAATCAGCTTTGGAACTTATTTCTGAAGGTGGTGTGTGGTTGGCGCGCGTAGAAGTAGGGAATACTAATTGCATAGTGTTTGGTTTAACTAGAACGAGGATGGATGGAACGAACTAATCATAATGTCCTGCTCTCGAGGTAAGAATATTAACCATTACACCACCTAACCGAGGTCGTTAAACTACATTTAAGATCAGACCAATTTGAACAAATTGATGATTACATGCACGTGTTAGTGCTTTAGTTAAACTTGGATTGACTTAATACGCCTAGACGTCTTTCATCCTGAGAGTTAAGTACTTAGTAAATCAATTTATAAAAGTAATATTAGATTTACAAGAAGAAAAAAGCAAAACGATTGATATCTGATAATGATTATTGTAACGTCAATGTATTGCATATTGGAACACTTCAAGTTGTTTCTTTACACACACATTGTCTCTCTAAAAACTAAAGGAGAACAGACATTAGGAGGTATATCAAGCTGTCCTCATATATCACGTACATAATATACAAAGGGAAGGGTTGGGATCCCATTAACCGGTTTAAGCCCGTCATAATTGTGTGCCTGTTCAAAGCCAGAACCTGGATTTGCAACGTCATATGTCGTGTCTTTTTTGTGTATGTTTTGTAGATCGTTGTTTGTCCCTTTGTACATTTTCTTTTGGCCATTGTGTTGTCTGTTCTTCTTCGATATACGGATTCTGATTACCCTTTTGGTATCTTCAAACTCTTCTCAGTTAAGATGAGAGGTGATTGTTCGTTTTGTTGATATTGGTGAATTGAGGACAATCACTGTTTAAACTTTTTTTTCATGAAATAAGATACGAAATGTATCCCATGAAAGGGTAGAATAAATTTGAAGAGGATAAACAAGGAGCAAGTCTGACATGCATAATCTAATGACATTTGTGTTTAGAAAGATTGAAACTGTATGAACTGTAATGATTTAACAGTCTATTATTGCTTCATTGTATGTAGTGTCTATGTCGATTTCATAGTTAGTGAGTAATTGTTATTTACACACTAGTTCTATTGTTATCGATAGGTATTCAAATTTTGGAAATACCTATTTGTCAAAAGAATTGGCACGTGTCTTAGGCCCAGGACAAATAGTGACCTCACTTGAACACCTGGCACAGTGGCGAGGTGGTTCAAGCTTGAACACCTGGCACAGTGCCGAGGTGTTCAAGTGACGTCACTATGTGGTCTGGGCCTAACACACGTGCGGCTATTTTGACAAATAAATATTTCCAAAAGTTATACAATACATACCAATAAATGATATAATATAAGTGCGTAAAAATGACAAAGAGTAAAATTATGAAAATATACAACCCAAAATGAGATCATGTTACCTTACACACAAAAAAACCCAAAAACAAATAATTTAAAAAAACCGGTAAAATCTGTGGCTTCATTGTAACTTGAATATTAATTCAAGCTTTTTAAAATATAGTGTCAAACACCGTCTTCATCCAAAAATGATTTGCGAATATAAATAATTCGTCTTTTCTCCAAATTTAAAACGAATTTAATTTACACAGGAATCGTACTTACTGAGGTTAAAGTGCAGTCATCGTGCAAGTTGCGGACTTGTAATATTAAATTTCCAATACAAACCGATATTATATATTTTTTTATAAACAATATCACTAGAGTGTAAGTCAGTTACCGACTTCGATCTCGGGTTCAAGCTAGATAAACACCCTCGCCCGTGCTTTGAGCATCTCGACCGCTACGCGGTCTCGGCACACAATTTACACGGGTTCAGGTGTTCATCTAGCTTGAACCCGAGATCGAAGTCGGTAACTATTACTTCATACTGAATGAGTAATTGTTCAGTTATATAATGGCGGGAACAAATCACATTCGATGAGATGACAATGATCTCCGCTTTGTACTAAACCAACACGCTTAGTTGGATTTGAATAGTGCTAGATCATTGAAACAACAGTCCGCGGGTAGACACATTGCTCCACTGGGGCACATTATCCTGATTCCGAAATTATTAGTCTTTGCTCTCTCTCCTTAATAATGTGTGTTTAGAACAAATATCAGTTTTGTGGTGTTTAGATTGACCCAACCGGGGCTCGAACCCACGATGTACCACACTGTAGACGAGCACACCCACCATTACAACACCGGTGTTATTTACTGCTCTCATATATGATGACATAACAGTAAATATAGCAATAACATTTTGTCTTTATTTTTCTGATCATTCTTTCATTGTTATGTCTGTTATTGTGCGATGAAATAAAGCAGTAAACCACCACCTCCTTTACTGTATAAAATTGTAACTGACAAGCTAAGACCAATGCAAACGCTTCTTTGTAGAGCCTTTCTTGCACGAAACTCTCACCAAAAACACTTAAGATTAATCTTCAGTGATGTAACAAATTCTTTCCAAATCATCATTTTATACTTATGTTATTGTTATTTTCGTAATTTGGGTAGTATTTGTCTTCAGCGTACATGAAATTAACTCTGACATGTCAACACATGTATTCCCATCCTCTCAATCTTTTCGCACTTCAAAATGAAAATAAATCTGAACAAGATATATCTGTTACGCATGCGTAATAATTAATGGACCATCCCCACCATTCATGACGCACGCGTTAATTTCATTTCAGCCTTCCTAATCAATATAAATAAAACATGTAAAAAACATATAGTTCTTTACTGATTTAGTAGGATTAAATAATGTATGATGATAGATTCTAAATCAACGAAAACATTAACCACCACGAAAGCTGTGACTAGCACGTGTTATTTTCGTAATGTTTGTTAAGTAATATTTGTCTTTAGCGCATATGAAATTAACATCGACATGTCAACGCACGTATTCCTCTCCTGAGATTCTTTTCACACTCAAATTGAAAACAAATCTGAACAAGCTACATTTGTTACGCATGCGTGATAATGGATTATCATCACCTTTCATGACGTATACGCTAATTTGATTTCAGTCTTCGAAAATGACATACATGGAGCATTATTATGCTTTCTGTAAATTTCTTCTGTAA
The DNA here is from genome assembly GCA_963680875.1 of Bathymodiolus brooksi. Classification (NCBI taxonomy): domain Eukaryota; kingdom Metazoa; phylum Mollusca; class Bivalvia; order Mytilida; family Modiolidae; genus Bathymodiolus; species Bathymodiolus brooksi. The sequence goes on from OY804579.1 coordinate 94,143,456, forward strand.
TATAAGTTCATGCGATATTTTGGCATATATCACAAAGAATTATATAGCGTTGATATACTATGCGAAAATAGTACATCTACTATGCCAGTTTCACGCGGAGAAGGTTGGGTTTTCAGCTGTCTGTCAAGCTATATATAGCTAGTCCACGTGCAAGGGGGCGGATCCAATCTGTCAATCTATCATAGTCCTCTAAACGTTTTTTAATACTTGTTATTGTTGTTAATTAAATTTCAAGCTTCAAAAATCTTTATATTATTAAAGTCTTAAATGAAACAAAGAATATTCTCACACTTTCAAGACTATCTGATCCAATATATTAGTCACCAATATTAGGACCTCCTTTATTGTAATAGTTCTCAATATATGTTGTCTACATATAACAGTCAGCATAATAATAATAATAATGTTGTGTTAGCAATGACTATGCCATATAGTGGTCAGGGTTGAAGACATAGTGCACTCCCCTTCTGGTCGTGCACTATGTCTGCAACCCTGACCACTATATTATCATAGTCATTGCTAACACAACATTATTATATAAATAGTGATTAACATATGATCATAAAGTTCTACATGAATGATATAATATACAAACCCATGAAAAAACCTTTACTATGTGCCTCGCTGTGCGAAACACTTGCTTAGCAGTATTATGTGTAGCAAAATGCATCAAATAAACAAACTATAAGGAACTTTTGAAATAAAAAGAGTTTGCAGATACCACAGGGGTAAGCAGAATCCGTAAATCGAAGAGGAACAGACAAAACAATGGCCAAAAGAAAAAGTACAAAAGGACAAACAACGATCTACAAAACATACACATAAAATTAAAGATCGAGTACCACGAACCCACTATGCTACATATTAAAATACTATCTGTAAATGTTTGTTTTCTAAATTTTCAAATGTAAATGTAATGGGACTTCATCATTCATCTTATTGAATTGCATGGGGATTTCAGTCATACTCTCGACCACTCAGATCAATCATTTATTTTAAGCGCAAGGTGCGTGATATTCTTCAAATAAAAACTACGCATTGTCCAATTCTAAGGGGAAGCATTTAATACATTCTGCGCAACCACTGAATGCCTCCTTTTAAGATGAGTTGTACCATGTAGCGAGGAAACTAGGTCCTATTTATATATATTTGATTATATAGATATTGTCTGCTCTTTTCAAACTAGACATTGATGACATTACAATTAATGAAATTTCCGCTTAACACGAAAAAGTATCTACAAGTAACAAATACAAGAACAAAAAACAAAAACAAAACAAATAAAATCATGGAATTACCTTCTTTAATAGATGAAATGATATGCTTCTTATCCCTTTTATCTAAATTGTGACAACAATAAATATCGACCGTGACCATATAATATTACAGTTTCCGTACTACATATAATACAGGAAAAGAATGAAATGTATCAGAAAATATACAACAGGGTACATATATAGAAAGATCCGTTACAACAAATGTTCAAACGAAAGTACAGATAGGTTAGCTGGAATCGATTTCCATAACTCTTTATACTAGAAATGTATTAGAAGATATATTGCCACCTTTTTGTACTTGATTAACTATTACGGAATACCCATGCCACAAATGTTCCGTTTGTCATAATCACAATCCGGTTCTTTTTTCATTCATGACTTATCACCCGGTTTGTAACAATAGTAACACGACAGGTGCTACTAGCGGAGCAGTACCACTTATCCTTCTAGAGCACCTGAGGTTGCCCCTGGTTTTAGTGGGGTTCATGTTGCTCAATCTTTAGTTTTCTATCTGGTGTTTTGTAGACCTTTGTTTGTCCTTTTGACCTTTTTCCCTTGGCCATTGTATTGTCTGTCCTTCTTCGATTTACGGTTTCTGATTACCTCTTTTGTATCTTCGAGCTTTTCTATCAAATATAGGCAATATCACAAACAAATCATAGCCAAACAATATTATAAATGAGAACATTATGTCATTAAATAATCAACTCTATATTGTAACTGGTAATACTCATCACACAAGACTCTATTTAGTCTTTAAAATAAAAACGTAGATATCAAAATTAGTGCGCGCGACGCGTTTCTGGAATAACCTTCATCAGTTACGCTCAAAATTGAAAGATTGGAAATATATATATATATATATATATATAATTGCTACAGGTAAAGCAATATATATATATTATATGATATTCATTAAACATGTGTTTCTTCAATGTCTTAAAAAACAGGTGTTAGTATCTGGTATCACACAAATGATACCAATACATGTAGTATATGTGTTGTTCATATGCGACTTTTACGATTTTTTCAATTAATCATTAATCTTCAAACGGAATGACGGAATATATATATAAAGAACATATTTTCTTTGCTGGTTAGACGGTACGTAAATGAGTGAATGATGTTGGGAGAATGACCCACTCCTTTCGTGTAAAACAGTACACAGTAACTCTTTATTGGTGGCAATTAAATATTGTCGTTGATAGTTCGATTTCGACACTATGCATTACATCGTACTTTACCTGTAGTAATTGAAGCACATGTCCATCCCTGTTACCTACACGAGATATTGTTTGTACATTTTGTGTATTAATATTGCTAAAATATTGCTCAGTGGACATTAAGCGACAAGTATTATTCCCGGTTAGCCTTTATTCTTGTATTATTAATTATATATAAGAAGAGTTTGAAGATATCAAATTGATAATCGGAATCCGTAAATCGAAGAGGAACAGACAACACCTAAACGTTGACACCTAAATCGGTGTTATGTAGTTAAACTTACATAGCTATATCAGTTTCAACACTGTTAATGCCGTTAAACCTATTATTAAAATGAAGTCTATCGAACTTAGTGCACTCGACATATTCCGGAACAACCTTCATCAAGTAAAAAGATTGGATGCCAAATAATGTGTCTACAAGGGTGTGCTTAAATGAAAATATAGATATCAAGCCCATCGGGCACGACGCACCCCCGGAACAACCCCCATCAGACTGGAAAGTCAATCAATTTTAAAATATTTTGAAGCAATAACACCAAAACATCTCTCCAACTGCTATAGGTAATCGATGTATTACTTGTATTATGAAATTTGATTATGGCTAATTATCACACTCCTCTTCATATATCAATATCCATTCTATACTTATCAATATCATTAACTCATCAAGTGTTCCGAATGTCACCATCATCCCTGTCTCATCAGACCACAATTAAAGTGTTAGGACTATCAATAATTCCCCTAAGCGTAGGTTTTTTTCAGGATTTGCATATTTTTCAATATTTTCATTGAAATATGATTTATCATTCCTGTCTTGATTCCTCTTGATAATAAAATCGGAATAAAACATCAATAGTAAAATAAAGTTAAATTGATAGATTATGCATGGGTGTAAGACGTTTGAAATTGATAGTAATCATCATCTGATGGAAGTACACGATGACATTCAAAAGGAATCAACATTTTTTTTATTTAGAAAAAAAAATTGACAACAAATTATGAATACGAAATGCAGATTATTCAAGTCGATTGTTACTGTCAATTGAAGGGACGACCCGGATGCGAGAACAACGAAAGCACACACAAAGGTACAACAATATAAATTCTAACATGAACTCCTTCTTTCGCTTTGTTAACAAACAAGCGAGTTATCCATTCGGTATAATCCCATTAGCACACGCGCCGTGTGACTGACTTTTCCATTGGCAGCATAAATTGTGTGCGACATTTTCCGCAAAGGTAGATATAAATTACCGTCTTCCGATCAAAGTATACTACTGTATTTGTACTCTTACACATATCAGAATCGAAATAAATCATGGAAACCAGAATGTGTTTTGAGTTTTAACATGGATTGCAGGATATTAGTATATTTTATCCCTCGCTTCTGGCTCGGGATAAAATACTAATATCCGCCAATCCATGTTAAAACTCCCAACACATTCTGGCTTCCATGATTTATTTCTTAAATAACAAGAACCTGGAGATGATGAGATGACTCGGAAGTAAAAAAAAAGTACACAAAACGTAAAGGTAACGTAATACAAATGATCAACAGTCTGAACCACACAACATCAACTACACAAATGTTAGATCTACTGTTGTTTGACACCGTAGAATAAGCAGATATTCACAAGTTACTACGGAGACCACAGAAATTCCATAATGATCAAGCTATATATGATGGTGACCATATACTATGCTTTCCTTACATATGTCAGTATTAACGTGCAAACAACGAACCTCTTACAAAATCAGCATCATTTCCAATGATAAGACGTCTTTTGCATGTTTGTACAATATCAAAATCTTAAGGCGACTATTATACTATCATCAATCTCAACAAGTATCTCTTTAATAATTAATTAAATAACACATAATAGTAATGATGACATAGAATAAAGAATGATATGGTTACTGCAGTAAATTAGTATATTGTGAAGCAAAATGTTCTCTTTTTGCAACGAATGAAAATGATATGCAAATGTATGCACATAACTCTACATATCACGTTTGCATCAAATCATATTAAGCAGCATCACTTTTCAGCAATTACAATGATAAAAAGCCGATAAGTAATTTATAACACCTTGTATAATTAAGGTTAAAATAGGTTTCATCGATATATCTCTCAATATAAAATTGTGCTAGATGCCGTAAAGGTAGGAATTTAAACATTTTAATGGAAATTAACACGGAAGAAAGTGAAGATTTATTTTTTCAAGACTTTGAAGTTTTCAAGGTGGAAAAAAGTGAATGTTTTATTCTGTTTTACTCGTACGTATTTCAGTTTTACTTCTCCAATTTATGACAATGTATACTCTATCAACTCTAAGGGTATATTATTTCTAGGTATGAACAGTAAAAGACATTCCTTTTATTTCTTATTGTTGTGTATGATCGATGTGAAGACATATTCAATATAAATTGTATTCGAATGCATCAGCATTGTTTTCCACACTGAATAATCCATTAAAAAAGACAGACTTTGTCATTTATTCAATACTAAAATGCACTGACATGTCCCTGGAATAAAGCATGGAATAAAAAAATATCACAGTTCATTCAATTGTTGCACTAACGAACAATCCTAACATAACAATGGTATCGAACTTTAACTACATTGCGCAAAAAGGAATCTAATAATCTTATATACATTGAGAAAATTAGAAAATATAGCTTTTTCACGTGTAAAACATGAGTATTTAAATCGGATGCTAGGTAACATCAGTGTTCTGCCTAACTATTCCTTTCCACGAAGCTTTAACCGATTTATAAACCATGTACATCTCGGGTATTCCCACGTGGTATTGACCTGTCATACGGTATTGAAGTTTTGAAGAGTCTAAAGACAAAGACGGTCAAGGAGCAAATGAAACAGACATCGTTAGTGTAAACCCTCGGGTACTAATAGTTCACCAGTAAAGGTATAGACCCAGATATAAGTGAAAATAAGTGAAATAAAAGTGAAATAAACGAACAGTTACAATGGATTTGTTTTCAAATGGATCTTACCCAACAATAAGAAAATAAGTGAAAACAAAACTTCGTTCATTTCAATACAACTACAATTGACAGTGCAGTGAGCGTCGCTAAAGAATATTTAGTTCTATGTGTAGTATGTTGTAGTAATTGTTTTTCATTTTGGTCCTTGTATTGTCTGTCCTTCGATTTACGGCTTCTGATTACCTCTTTGGTATCTTCTGATTACCTCTTTGGTATCTTCTGATTACCTCTTTGGTATCTTCTGATTACCTCTTTGGTATCTTCTGATTACCTCTTTGGTATCTTCTGATTACCTCTTTGGTATCTTCTGATTACCTCTTTGGTATCTTCTGATTACCTCTTTGGTATCTTCAAACTTTTCATACAGTGTAAATAAATCCAAGAATTGTCTATGGTATATCAATTACACGATTTACCTTTTTCTGATTTGTTTATTTTAGTTTTCAAATAAAGCATTGATTTCAGACGTATACTAAAGGCGTGCAAAAAGACATACATTTAATATCACAATGTAAATTGGCAGTTAGAAACTAACGAACGTAATTTCGATGCAATATTATTGTGTATGACACATAAGAAGACATTTAATAAGTAGTTAGATGGTGATAGTTCCCAAGATGTGATTACAAACAAACAACAGTTATGTTATTAAAGCCATCTAAGACTATTATATGCTAATCATATTAATTATTATATGCTAATCATATTAATTATTATATGCTAATCATATTAATTATGATACATTATCATGTAATCTGGAACAACGTTCGAAAAGAGGTTGATATCCTGTAAAACAAAGTCATTAACCAGCGCTATATATTATAATGGAACTGCATATCATATACAAATTCCATGACAACAAGAACACAAGTCAAGAGCGAGCATAATACTGACTTGACACGGGCAGGTTACCAATGTTGGAAGAGATTTTCGAGTCAGCGAAAGTTGCGACTACACCACCAATAGCAACAGCATCAACACAACAGAAAACTGAAAGAAATAAAGACAGTATGGGAAAAAAAAAAGTCGGATGTAAATCCAGGTACCCAGAGACTATTGACATATACTGCCCTATGTATTACTTACACCCGCTTCATATTTATGCTTATGCTTTGACATTAACAATTATGAGGGACAGTGGTGCTCCATGAATCATGATGATAGTAGTGATTTCGATTTCCCATTAGTAAGGTTTTCCTTTTAAGTAGCAACATTCCTGCGTCCCTGCCTACACAGTGCAGGTATTTGTATTCCTATTGATGCTATATTCTAGACCCTGTTCTTCGCAAACGGAATTATTTTATGAGAAGGCTTCCTACGGGCGACATCTAAATTATGCAACCGAGATTCCGAAAAAACTTATTTTAAGTCATTGCTTCGTAAATTCTATCAATAACATCAATAATTGTGTGGTCCGATGTTTGAACTGGTTGACTTAGATGCTTCAGGAATGAAATTGAGAAGAACAGGGTTACCTGGCTGCTTGACTGAATCTATAAATTAAGGTTACATTAATGTTTCAACCGCATCTGTGGTGTAATGGTTAGCGTACTCGCCTCTCGAGTGCGGTGGATCGTGGGTTCGAGTCCCGATCGGGTCAAGCAAAAAAAAAAGGTAATTGTTGCTTCTCCGCTAAGTACGCAGCATTAAGGACAAAGATCAATGACTTGTTGGCTCGAAATCCTCCTGAAGAAATTTTCTATATAAAAATATGTCCTATAATAGGGATATTTTCTCGTTTTGGTAATATTGATATAATTATTTGACGAAAGAGTAGAAGTAGCATGCCCCTTAACAATATTTGAAGATACCAAAGGGGTAATCACAAGCCTTAATTCTTAAAAAAGGACAAACAATACAATGACCCCCCCCCCAAAAAAAAATAAGAACAAAATGACAACCAACTGTCTAGAAAACACCACAGAGAAAAGATTGTGCAACACGAACACAATTATAAACCGGGATGAACTCGTTTGCTCCAGAACTGTGTAATATACAGCGTATCAATATCAATTCTAAGCATTTACTCCAACTATGAAAAGAAAGTTCCATGGTTCCCTTTCAAATCAATATCATCCACCAATAAATAAAAAAACCGCACGTGTTGTAATGTAAATTAATCGTTTTCTCTATACCTTGAAGTTAGTGATCAAATGTACTTTCATCTCGAGAGGTAAGTATTTAGTAAATCAATGTAAGTACATACTTTGTAATAAGAAAAAAATATACACGATTGATCTTTGATTGTATTAATTTGTAAGTTTTGTATCTAGGAAAAAAGTTATCCACGGAGAGAGAGAGACAATTATTCCATTAAATAAAAACAATGAATTCTCATTTGAATAGATAACGTAGGTAGAAGATATGTTTGTCATATGAGGAATAGGATTGAAAACAAAAACAATACCACACTCTCTTCCATTTCCAAAACCCAATATAAATATCGTAGAAAGAATGAAAATCGATACCCGTAGCACACAAATAAATGACCGGTCACTTCAGCAAAACGTGGCGGGGTTAAGCTTTTGGCCCAAGCCCATAACAAATTAAATGGTGACTTTTGACAAATTTGCTCATATTTTTTTCAATTACGAGGAACTCATTTTTCCCCTTCCTAAAGGCGAGTTATGTATTGGATTATCTCTGAACAGTAGGTGAACATCCATACGAGAGAAACTAGGTCCTATCTCTATATCATTTGATAACAAACAACAAAAACAAAGACAAAAACAAAAAACATAAAACAACCAATAAAAACAAAAACACAAACAAAAACACAAACACAAACACAAACAAAAACACAAACACAAACAAAAACAAAAACAAAAACACAAACACAAACACAAATACAAACACAAACACAAACAAAAACACAAACACAAACAAAAACAAAAACAAAAACACAAACACAAATAAAGACACAAACAAAAACACAAACACAAACAAAAACAAAACAAAAACAAAAACAAAAACAAAAACACAAACACAAACAAAAACAAAAACAAAAACACAAACACAAACACAAACACAAACAAAAACAAAAACACAAACACAAAAACAAACAAAAACAAAAACACAAACACAAACACAAACAAAAACACAAACACAAACACAAACAAAAACAAAAACACAAACAAAAACACAAACACAAACACAAACACAAACACAAACAAAAACACAAACACAAACAAAAACAAAAACACAAACACAAACACAAACAAAAACAAAAACAAAAACACAAACACAAACAAAAACACAAACAAAAACACAAACACAAACACAAACACAAACAAAAACACAAACACAAACACAAACACAAACACAAACACAAACACAAACACAAACAAAAACACAAACACAAACACAAACACAAACACAAACACAAACAAAAACAAAAACACAAACACAAACACAAACACAAACACAAACAAAAACAAAAACACAAACAAAAACAAAAACACAAACACAAACACAAACACAAACAAAAACAAAAACAAAAACAAAAACACAAACACAAACACAAACACAAACACAAACACAAACACAAACAAAAACAAAAACAAAAACACAAACACAAACACACAAACAAAAACACAAACACAAACACAAACAAAAACACAAACACAAACACAAACAAAAACAAAAACACAAACACAAACACAAACACAAACAAAAACACAAACACAAACACAAACACAAACACAAACACAAACACAAACACAAACACAAACACAAACACAAACAAAAACAAAAACACAAACACAAACACAAACAAAAACACAAACACAAACAAAAACAAAAACACAAACACAAACACAAACACAAACAAAAACAAAAACACAAACACAAACAAAAACACAAACAAAAACAAAAACACAAACACAAACACAAACAAAAACAAAAACACAAACACAAACACAAACACAAACAAAAACACAAACACAAACAAAAACACAAACAAAAACAAAAACACAAACAAAAACAAAAACACAAACAAAAACGAATATTGCTATATTTTTGCCATTTTGTCGGGTAGACAAACAATGTTATAAAATCGAAGATGTTTAATATAATGTGCACAACGCGTTTCTGGAATAACCTTAATCAGGTATGGTCAATCAAAAGATGACAAATAATTTAAAGGTCTGTGCATGATAGCGCTGAAACCATATACACATGTACACTAAACACTAAACAGTTAGAATGATCATACAAAAACTAAGTAATTCATTATTTTTATTACATAACAATTTCTGCTTTCTATGCAAATCAAATCAACACAATTTTTCAATACAATACAGCTTCAGAATACTATTTTTGAATTTGATGTGCATATCTATCATTTTGTTCACTTTGGCTTTTTAATAAATCATGACAATGTATAGCAATACTTATTCATCAATATGGCTAATACATTATACTATAATTATATCCATTAGTCTAATTCTAGTATTAGCATGGGGCTGATGAAACACAAGAATAGACACTCTTAAATGAATGATGAATACTTAAGCTTAATGTATCATCCTTTTGGGATTTTAGTTAAAAGCAGAAGCTTGTCTTTTATTAAGCACAATCCCATTAATTTGTTGTAGTTTAAATAAATCAAAATGTAGGTGTGTGCTTAGCTTCTCGATCTACAGGTTATATATGTCAACGAATTAAAGTAATAATTCCTGTCACAAATCACTACTTCCCTTATACTTGAGGTTACAACTTGCTTTCTATTTTTGCAACCTTGATCACATATTTAGAATTTCATAGTATGTGCAACTAATGACTGTGGCTTAATTTTCGCTATTGACGAAATGTTTGCAATGCAATTTTATTTGTCAGTCAACCCCTTGTGGCATCTCGGTGGTGTCTTGTGGGAGTTAAGTGTCTACCTGAGGATATGGACACTGAACATGAACAGAACCGTGTCTACTTGAAGATATGGACACCGAACATGAACAGAACCGTGTCTACTTGAGGATATGGACACTGAACATGAACAGAACCGTGTCTACTTGAAGATATGGACACCGAACATAAACAGAACCGTGTCTACTTGAGGATATGGACACCGAACATGAACAGAACCGTGTCTACTTGAGGATATGGACACTGAACATGAACAGAACCGTGTTTTACTTGAGGATATGGACACCGAACATGAACAGAACCGTGTCTACTTGAGGATATGGACACTGAACATGAACAGAACCGTGTCTACTTGAGGATATGGACACTGAACATGAACAGAACCGTGTTTTACTTGAGGATATGGACACTGAACACGAACAGAACCGTGTCTACCTGAGGATATGGACACTGAACATGAACAGAACCGTGTTTTACTTGAGGATATGGACACTGAACATGAACAGAACCGTTTCTACTTGAGGATATGGACACTGAACACGAACAGAACCGTGTCTACTTGAGGATATGGACACTGAACATGAACAGAACCGTGTTTTACCTGAGGATATGGACACTGAACATGAACAGAATCGTGTCTACTTGAGGATATGGACACTGAACATGAACAGAACCGTGTCTACTTGAGGATATGGACACTGAACATGAACAGAACCGTGTCTACTTGAGGATATGGACACTCAACACGAACAGAACCGTGTCTACTTGAGGATATGGACACTGAACATGAACAGAACCGTGTTTTACTTGAGGATATGGACACTGAACATGAACAGAACCGTGTCTACTTGAGGATATGGACACTGAACATGAACAGAACCGTGTCTACTTGAGGATATGGACACTGAACATGAACAGAACCGTGTCTACTTGAGGATATGTACACTGAACATGAACAGAACCGTATCTACTTGAGGATATGGACACTGAACATGAACAGAACCGTGTCTACTTGAGGATATGGACACTGAACATGAACAGAACCGTGTTTCACCTTCAATCTGTCTTACGTGTGATCATTTATAATTTTGCCTTGGTTTTTATATCCAGATCGTCACTATACGCTGCGCTCATTCTGCTTTAGAAAGTCAGAAATATAAATTCAAATTAATTTAGCGAGTACATTTTGAATTTATGAAAAATCGACGGTGGCAAGTTGAAAGTTCCAATGTAATAGATCTCATTTGATACGTAAAAGGTAGAGAGAAAAGTACGAGCATTTTCTTTTATTTTGTAAACATAACTTGAACATCTGTAGTAAAAACAATAAAGATGACATTTTGTGCATCGGATGTTCATATCTTCAGTGGTGATCGAATACGTATTAAACAGTGGTGTTCGAATGCTCATACGACAGTGGTGTTCGAGTGCTCATACTGCAATGGCGTTTTAATGTTCACAAACCATTAGATTCGAATGCTCATAATCCATTGATGTTCGAATACTAAAAAGACAGTGGTGTTCGAATGATCATAAACCAGTAATCCTCGAATGCTTATTTCTACAGTGTTGTTCGAACTAAAAGACTGAAAAAAACAAATTTAAATGCAAATTATTCATGAAAACAAAACCCCAAAAAGTCCGCGCCTACAACAAACACTCAACTGTAAAACATTTGTTCAAAATATATCAACAAACACCTAGTAGCCAGTGCTTCGGCAATGACATGGTTTATTAGACATATTTAACATCGATATTTACAGTTGCTAAATTACGGAATTATTAAGAAATTTATAGTTCTCATCCCCCAGGCAGAGGTCAGCTTAGCCTAATTTGGCTTTCCTGTTTAGGTCCTTTGGTTTTCTTGCTCCCAAAAATTTGCTAAAAATTATTTGACTTTCCAACCTTCTGGCTTTGAGCGTACCTGATGAAGGTGATTCCAGAAACGTTACCTGATGAAGGTGATTCCAGAAACGTTACCTGATGAAGGTGATTTCAGAAACGTTACCTGATAAAGGTGATTCCAGAAACGTTACCTGATGAAGGTGATTCCAGAAACGTTACCTGATGAAGGTGATTCTAGAAACGTTACATGATGATGGTGATTCCAGAAACGTTACCTGATGAAGGTGATTCCAGAAACGTTACATGATGAAGGTGATTCCAGAAACGTTACCTGATGAAGGTGATTCCAGAAACGTTACATGATGAAGGTGATTCTAGAAACGTTCCCTGATGAAGGTGATTCCAGAAACGTTACCTGATGAAGGTGATTCTAGAAACGTTACCTGATGAAGGTGATTCCAGAAACGTTACCTGATGAAGGTGATTCCAGAAACGTTACCTGATGAAGGTGATTTCAGAAACGTTACATGATAAAGGTGATTCCAGAAACGTTACCTGATGAAGGTGATTCCAGAAACGTTACCTGATGAAGGTGATTCTAGAAACGTTACATGATGATGGTGATTCCAGAAACGTTACCTGATGAAGGTGATTCCAGAAACGTTACATGATGAAGGTGATTCCAGAAACGTTACCTGATGAAGGTGATTCCAGAAACGTTACATGATGAAGGTGATTCTAGAAACGTTCCCTGATGAAAGTGATTCCAGAAACGTTACCTGATGAAGGTGATTCTAGAAACGTTACCTGATGAAGGTGATTCCAGAAACGTTACCTGATGAAGGTGATTCTAGAAACGTTACCTGATGAAGGTGATTCCAGAAACGTTACCTGATGAAGGTGATTCTAGAAACGTTACATGATGAAGGTGATTCCAGAAACGTTACCTGATGAAGGTGATTCCAGAAACGTTATCTGATGAAGGTGATTCCAGAAATGTTACATTATGAAGGTGATTCCAGAAACGTTACATGATGAAGGTGATTCCAGAAACGTTACATGATGAAGGTGATTCCAGAAACGTTACCTGATGAAGGTGATTCCAGAAACGTTACCTGATGAAAGTGATTTCAGAAACGTTACCTGATGAAGGTGATTCCAGAAACGTTACCTGATGAAGGTGATTCTAGAAACGTTACATGATGATGGTGATTCCAGAAACGTTACCTGATGAAGGTGATTCTAGAAACGTTACATGATGAAGGTGATTCCAGAAACGTTACCTGATGAAGGTGATTCCAGAAACGTTACCTGATGAAGGTGATTCCAGAAATGTTACATTATGAAGGTGATTCTAGAAACGTTACCTGATGAAGGTGATTCCAGAAATGTTACATTATGAAGGTGATTCCAGAAACGTTACATGATGAAGGTGATTCCAGAAGCGTTACATGATGAAGGTGATTCCAGAAACGTTACATGATGAAGGTGATTCCAGAAACGTTACATGATGAAGGTGATTCCAGAAACGTTACCTGATGAAGGTGATTCCAGAAACGTTACCTGATGAAGGTGATTCCAGAAATGTTACATTATGAAGGTGATTCCAGAAACGTTACATGATGAAGGTGATTCCAGAAACGTTACATGATGAAGGTGATTCCAGAAACGTTACATGATGAAGGTGATTCCAGAAACGTTACATGATGAAGGTGATTCCAGAAACGTTACCTGATGAAGGTGATTTCAGAAACGTTACCTGACAAAGGTGATTCTAGAAACGTTACCTGATGAAGGTGATTCCAGAAACGTTACCTGATGAAGGTGATTCCAGAAACGTTACCTGACAAAGGTGATTCTAGAAACGTTACCTGATGAAGGTGATTCCAGAAACGTTACCTGATGAAGGTGATTCCAGAAACGTTACCTGATGAAGGTGATTCCAGAAACGTTACCTGATGAAGGTGATTCTAGAAACGTTACATGATGAAGGTGATTCCAGAAACGTTACCTGATGAAGGTGATTCCAGAAACGTTATCTGATGAAGGTGATTCCAGAAATGTTACATTATGAAGGTGATTCCAGAAACGTTACATGATGAAGGTGATTCCAGAAACGTTACATGATGAAGGTGATTCCAGAAACGTTACCTGATGATGGTGATTCCAGAAACGTTACCTGATGAAGGTGATTCCAGAAACGTTACCTGATGAAAGTGATTTCAGAAACGTTACCTGATGAAGGTGATTCCAGAAACGTTACCTGATGAAGGTGATTCTAGAAACGTTACATGATGATGGTGATTCCAGAAACGTTACCTGATGAAGGTGATTCTAGAAACGTTACATGATGAAGGTGATTCCAGAAACGTTACCTGATGAAGGTGATTCCAGAAACGTTACCTGATGAAGGTGATTCCAGAAATGTTACATTATGAAGGTGATTCTAGAAACGTTACCTGATGAAGGTGATTCCAGAAATGTTACATTATGAAGGTGATTCCAGAAACGTTACATGATGAAGGTGATTCCAGAAGCGTTACATGATGAAGGTGATTCCAGAAACGTTACATGATGAAGGTGATTCCAGAAACGTTACATGATGAAGGTGATTCCAGAAACGTTACCTGATGAAGGTGATTCCAGAAACGTTACCTGATGAAGGTGATTCCAGAAATGTTACATTATGAAGGTGATTCCAGAAACGTTACATGATGAAGGTGATTCCAGAAACGTTACATGATGAAGGTGATTCCAGAAACGTTACATGATGAAGGTGATTCCAGAAACGTTACATGATGAAGGTGATTCCAGAAACGTTACCTGATGAAGGTGATTTCAGAAACGTTACCTGACAAAGGTGATTCTAGAAACGTTACCTGATGAAGGTGATTCCAGAAACGTTACCTGATGAAGGTGATTCCAGAAACGTTACCTGATGAAGGTGATTCTAGAAACGTTACCTGATGAAGGTGATTCCAGAAACGTTACCTGATGAAGGTGATTCCAGAAATGTTACATGATGAAGGTGATTCTAGAAACGTTACCTGATGAAGGTGATTCCAGAAACGTTACCTGATGAAGGTGATTCCAGAAACGTTGCATGATGAAGGTGATTCCAGAAACGTTACCTGATGAAGGTGATTCCAGAAACGTTACCTGATGAAGGTGATTTCAGAAACGTTACCTGATGAAGGTGATTCCAGAAACGTTACCTGATGAAGGTGATTCCAGAAACGTTACCTGATGAAGGTGATCCCAGAAACGTTACCTGATGAAGGTGATTCTAGAAACGTTACCTGATGAAGGTGATTCCAGAAACGTTATCTGATGAAGGTGATTCCAGAAACGTTACATGATGAAGGTGATTCTAGAAACGTTACCTGATGAAGGTGATTCCAGAAACGTTACCTGATAAAGGTGATTCCAGAAACGTTACCTGATGAAGGTGATTCCAGAAACGTTACCTGATGAAGGTGATTCCAGAAACGTTACCTGATGAAGGTGATTCCAGAAACGTTACCTGATGAAGGTGATTCCAGAAACGTTACCTGATGAAGGTGATTCCAGAAACGTTACCTGATGAAGGTGATTCCAGAAACGTTACCTGATGAAGGTGATTCCAGAAACGTGTCCTGATGAAGGTGATTCCAGAAACGTTACATGATGATGGTGATTCCAGAAACGTTACATGATGAAGGTGATTCTAGAAACGTTACCTGATGAAGGTGATTCTAGAAACGTTACATGATGATGGTGATTCTAGAAACGTTACCTGATGAAGGTGATTCTAGAAACATTACCTGATGAAGGTGATTCTAGAAACGTTACATGATGAAGGTGATTCTAGAAACGTTACATGATGAAGGTGATTCTAGAAACGTTACATGATGAAGGTGATTCTAGAAACGTTACCTGATGAAGGTGATTCTAGAAACGTTACCTGATGAAGGTGATTCCAGAAATGTTACATGATGAAGGTGATTCCAGAAACGTTACATGATGAAGGTGATTCCAGAAACGTTACATGATGAAGGTGATTCTAGAAACGTTACCTGATGAAGGTGATTCTAGAAACGTTACCTGATGAAGGTGATTTCAGAAACGTTACCTGATGAAGGTGATTCCAGAAATGTTACATGATGAAGGTGATTCTAGAAACGTTACCTGATGAAGGTGATTCCAGAAATGTTACATGATGAAGGTGATTCTAGAAACGTTACCTGATGAAGGTGATTCCAGAAACGTTACCTGATGAAGGTGATTCTAGAAACGTTACCTGATGAAGGTGATTCTAGAAACGTTACCTGATGAAGGTGATTCTAGAAACGTTACATGATGAAGGTGATTCCAGAAACGTTACATGATGAAGGTGATTCTAGAAACGTTACATGATGAAGGTGATTCTAGAAACGTTACCTGATGAAGGTGATTCTAGAAACGTTACCTGATGAAGGTGATTCCAGAAATGTTACATGATGAAGGTGATTCCAGAAACGTTACATGATGAAGGTGATTCCAGAAACGTTACATGATGAAGGTGATTCTAGAAACGTTACCTGATGAAGGTGATTCTAGAAACGTTACCTGATGAAGGTGATTTCAGAAACGTTACCTGATGAAGGTGATTCCAGAAATGTTACATGATGAAGGTGATTCTAGAAACGTTACCTGATGAAGGTGATTCCAGAAATGTTACATGATGAAGGTGATTCTAGAAACGTTACCTGATGAAGGTGATTCCAGAAACGTTACCTGATGAAGGTGATTCTAGAAACGTTACCTGATGAAGGTGATTCCAGAAATGTTACATGATGATGGTGATTCCAGAAATGCGTCGTGTGCACTAACTTTGATATCTACGTTTGTATTGATGTGCAGAGATTATTGGTTTATTGTCATACACGCATAAGCTTTGGAAATAAAAGTGTTTCAACACTGCTACAATATCAGATCACAATATTGAAGAAAGAAAATATCGATCAAAATTATTACCTTGCTAAATATCGACGGAAATATACATGATGAAATACTACTGGTAGTTTCCGGGCTTAATAAAAACCAGGAAAATGAACAAAATGTATCCGGAAATATACAACAGGAAACATATTTAGAAATTTCTAAATATACAGAGATAAACAGGAGTGCAGAAAGGTTTCATTAAATCCTCCCGTACAGCAAACTAAATGTCTTTACTATAACAGTAACATTGCAAAAATATTATATAATACTCTGAATAAAATGGTATTTCAGCGACATTTTACAGTGCATTAAATTTTAATTGCAATTTAATCAGTTCCTATTGTGATTAACACGTTTCCAGTTGACACGGATTAAACACAATTAGTCGATATCATCATAAACTTTTCACATGATGAAGTGCTAAATGTGCTTAAGATGGCTTGTTTGAAATAAGTCCCAAACTGCTTAAGCCAATCAATCTACTGCTCATATGAATTCAATGTGAAATTTAATTATAACTAATTATTAGGTTTCTTCACTTGACATGTGTCAGTGTTCATTCGACAATTAGATACACCGTTAAGCCATTAATGTACGGAATGTGTCACCGTCATTCATTCTGTTCCATACAATTACATGCACAAGTTAGAACTTTCTCTCAACCTGCAGTATTGTGTTGAAGTAAATAAACGTTAGTGAATACCGAAGGGGCAATCAAAAAGGACAATCCAAGGAAACTGGCAACATAGGGTACACAAGATAAATAAACGTTAGAGAATACAGAAGGGGCAATCAAAAAGGACAATTCAGGGAAACTGGCAACATAGGGCACACGAGATAAATGAACGTTAGAGAATACAGAAGGGGCAATCAAAAAGGACAATCCAGGGAAACTGGCAACATAGGGCACACAAGATAAATGAACGTTAGAGAATACAGAAAGGGCAATCAAAAAGTACAATCCAAGGAAACTGGCAACATAGGGCACACAAGATGAAGAAACGTTAGAGAATACAGAAGAGGCAATCAAAAAGGACAATACAGGGAAACTGGCAACATAGGGCACACAAGATAAATAAACGTTAGAGAATACAGAAGGGGCAATCAAAAAGGACAATCCAGGGAAACTGGCAACATAGGGCACACAAGATAAATGAACGTTAGAGAATACAGAAGGGGCAATCAAAAAGGACATTCCAGGGAAACTGGCAACATAGGGCACACAAGATAAATAAACGTTAGAGAATACAGAAGGGGCAATTAAAAAGGACAATCCAGGGAAACTGGCAACATAGGGCACAGAAGATAAATAAACGTTAGAGAATACAGAAGAGGCAATCAAAAAGGACAATCCAGGGAAACTGGCAACATAGGGCACACAAGATAAATAAACGTTAGAGAATACAGAAGGGGCAATCAAAAACGACAATCCAGGGAAACTGGCAACATAGGGCACACAAGATAAATAAACGTTAGAGAATACAGAAGAGGCAATCAAAAAGGACAATCCAGGGAAACTGGCAACATAGGGCACACAAGATAAATAAACGTTAGAGAATACAGAAGGGGCAATCAAAAACGACAATCCAGGGAAACTGGCAACATAGGGCACACAAGATAAATAAACGTTAGAGAATACAGAAGAGGCAATCAAAAAGGACAATCCAGGGAAACTGGCAACATAAGGTACACAAGACGTTCATTTGCATATTTTAAAATATTCATACATATAAGAGCACTGTGGATGACTTTTGTTCCCGTTGAAAATAAAATCTAATGTATCATGAAAAGTGTAAGCGAGTGATTGTTGCTTAACGCCAAATTAGTAGTTTTCGGCTTCATCATGACGGGAACAAGTAATATTATAATGATGTCGATTTTGCATTGTAGAAACTAGTGCGATGATGTGGATGTGTATAGTCAGTAAGAACAACAATTCGTACTCAATTATCTTTGATGTTTATCGGAGATGCAACAAATACACATTTTTATAGTCTTTGATTTTATACAACGGGGATCCAACATATACTATTCTCCAATTTAAGCAAACACTAGCAATTGCACCACAGAGGCGTTTAAATGACGCTTTAGATAGAGACTAAAGTAGCGAAATATATAATTCATACATGTATATCAGACATTTGTCTTAACACAATATAATTATATCCTTGTCATCTATTGTGCCATTGATTTGTAGACATAAAGCGATCCCTAACTAGAAAATAACTTATTGAAGAGCAAACAGGGACGACTAAGAAAGTATAATCTACCAGAATTATAAATAAAAGTGGGAAATATCAAAACAAGTAAGGATCCCTACGATGGTGATATAATGCATCATCATCAATTGGATTCAAAGAAACATGTTGTGTAATAACAATCTATAAACACTAAAGGTTCGATTTTTATGGCTAGATTTACATACAGTCAAACCTGTATTAAGAGGTCACCTTTGGGACAAAGACAAAGTGACCTTATAAGACGGGTGACCTTTTAAAAGAGGTTCAATTCATATGAATTGTTCTATGTCTGGACAAGCAAAATGTGACCTTTTAATGCAGGTGGCTGCTTAATAAAGGTGATCACATGGGCAGGTTTGACTGTATATAGATTATCAATCTCATTATTAGTAAATGAAAATATAATGTGAGTTTGATCATCGGGTTGGTTATGCAATAATATTACAACAAACCCCGAAGCAAAAACAAATTCAAAGGCATGGGGAATAGGAGGAATCATCAGGAATAATAATGATATCACAATTATTTTGACGGTCTTAATTGTATCTGTTAGTCATTATACAGACCACGCAAAGTCGTAAATTAACAGATGGCAATGGCGACGGTTTTTTTTTTTTTTTTTTTTTTTTTTTTTACATCTAGAGCTTCTTGGTCTCTTTCGTCTATTTTTAAGTACACATAAAATATATGGTATGTTATTGGTAGCTAACTCCATATAATCCCCACCATGCAACACTATCTCAGATATATCTTATATAACCATATGTATGTTGCTGTCGTTCTAAGGCATGTGGTAAATTGTAGAGAGAGGGTTTTATATAATGTTGTTATAACGCGTGCCCGAGCTCATTTTGCTCTGATATTATGCAAATAAAAATATGTTTATTTCAAAATCTTGTTAGTAAGTTTTACTGGTGGAGGGAAGAGGGATACATAAAGAAAAGGCACCGACCTGACGGTGTCAGGTAACTAAGTGACTTTATCCCATTATGTTGTATGGATTATTCAGCGTCGTCGCACTGATTGCATAGTTAACTGTAAATGCAACTATCATGCGATCAGGCCATGATGACACCAATAACATGCATTATACATTATGTAAGTATAGCTTCAAAGAAAACAAGACATTTGCCCTGTTAACAACAATAAAATGATAAAATAAAAAAATAAATAAATAAAAAGCAATAAAAATACCAAGTAAAATACTTTGTATTAGAAGTGTATTATGTTATATTGACACTGAATGTTATATTATTATTTTTTTATATATAAAAATTGAATATGCGAATTTAATTTCTTTTTTTTCATCACACTTCTTATCCATCGATAGTTGACGAATGCTGTCTTAGAGCATATTATAAATCTTGTTAGATGAACGATGCTTCCATATTACATTCTTTATAGTTACCCACTGCTTATCAAATAGCTTGGTCATTTTGTAAACTTCAAAATTTTACAATGTTGGTCAACAACATCTAGGCGTGTAATTTTTTTTTTTTAAATTAGATATCCTTTTTTACTACCGCTTTTTTCATCGACCATTTCTTTCTATGTATCGTAATGACTAACTAAATACACGTCTCACCCTTAATAACTCATGTGTTTGGTTCATCGATATTAACAACCTATTAAACACCATAGAAGGCTACTTTCATCTGCAGAGTACTTCCTATTACTCAATTACAGAACAAAATTGAAATGTGAAAACAAAACCGTTTGATATACGATACCGTTCATTCTTACGTTTACGTGGTATCTTCTCAAGAATATTATTCTGTTTCTCTTACAAACCAAAGACACAGATTAATAAATTACCGTATTGAGTTTAATTTTCATGTGAGTAAAATGGAGGATGTCATATAAGTAACGGGAACTGCTTACATTTAGTGAGCACCAGAGGTCACGGCTGTATTATTGAGGGATGGAGGTCCGTGTTGCTTTATCCTGTTTACTTTTCTGTGTTGGGTATTGTTTCGTTCTTTGTCTAGTGCCCACACGTGAAGCAGGTACTGCTAACCAGTCCGGAAAACCCGAGTTCACCCTCGGTTTTCAGTGGGGTTTGTGTTGCTAGATCTTTATTTTTTGTTTTGTCGTTGTTTACCCTTTTGTTCTCTTACGGTTTCTGAATCTCCAAGCTCTTCTTATTGATGAAGTTAATGGTTTACACAAAGGAACTAATAACTGAAAATTAATTAGGCGGATATTACAGCAACAGGCTGAACAAAGAATATAATTGACATACTTGGTTACATTACGATAAGTTACGACCCCATAATACGCATAGACCGCAAATACTTATGCATAGTTCAAAAGACAAGTATGAGGCATATCTTGCTTTCATCTCTAACCTCAAGTGTTGTATATTACTAGTTATCTTTTTGTAATCAGGGGTGCTGCGCCTCAGGGTGTGTGAATTTTCAACACCGGTGTAAAATTCTGTACACCCCTGATTACACCAAGATAACGAATTTATTTCCAAAAAAAAAAAAACCAAACAAAAAAAAAAAAACAACAAAAAAAACCCCAGCGCATTGAGAAAAATGCTATTTTGTATTCGATTCTACATATATTACACATATTATTGTTTATAATAATCACATTTTATGTAAATGTATCATTTCATATACTATTGCTGTGCGTAGTTCAAAATTACTTTTTTTTATTTGATCCCGGGTGTAAATGGTTTAGCTGGGGTGGGGTACTATTTACATCCGGGTAACTAACCAATCAGATTGCAAGATTCTTGCTTCATAAGAAATGCTTACTTATATACGACTTCTCTCAATAAGGAAAGATAAACATAACGCCACATGAACATTTGACTTAGGTAGTAAATAGAATGAGGCATAGAGCAAAAGAATCGATTAACGAAAGTCCAATTCAATTTGAAAGTAGATTGGTGATTGATTGGTCTTTAATGTCAAGTCAGCAATATTTCAACTATATCCATGACGAGAACAGATTTACAAACACCAAATGATATAAAATCCACATGGATGTGCATATTGATGGTAGCCTAGATTGTGTTTAGAAAGAAGATATAATGAATTGGACGTTATGAAACCAACAATCAATCAATCTATCTGGAACACGTGGAGTAATAAATATAGAATAACGGCAACTTTGAAAGTCGAGACAAACATAATCGCTAATGTCTTTGCGAGTCCGATAGAACGAGCTGAATATTTGTGATAATATCTGTCGAGGCCTTCAGAACTCACGTTATTGTTTTTATCGGTGACGTCATAATGTGGCCTACGTCAGATTGACCGATAAACATGTGCATGCAAGCTACGAACTGACCTAATAATGTTTTGGATCAAGGTCAGTTGAGTGATTCAGACTTTATCAGCGGCACACATCAAAGGGAAAACGTCAAATTCGCCGATAAATTTAAATCTACATATAACTGATCAAAACAACAAAAGTCAATAGTTATGAACTGGGTTCTATAGAAATGTCACCTAATATATTCCTCAACTATACACGAAGAAAAAAGTTAAGCACCCCTGATATATTAAAACATAATAAGTTACACTAAGTTTAGATTCTAATATTTATGTTGATTATAGCAAGAACAATGTTCCATTAAAAAGATGTGCTCACACAGGTGTGACCATTATGTCTAATATCGACTAGTCATGCACGTGAACCATGCCTCTCAAGCATTACTCAAAATTCAGTATGTTCACGCTTCGAACTTGGGTATTTAAGTCCGGTGTTTAAAAAAATTATTCATTCTCAGTAAGCATGGTACGAAGGCGAATATCAGAAGCACAGAGATGGCAAATAATCGGCATGCATACAACAGGGATGTCCTTCAAAGCTATAGGACGTCAGATGGGCTACCACTATGCTGTAGTCAGCCGACTGAGAAAACACACACAAACCAACAATGTGAAAGACTTGCCAAGATCCGGCAGACCACGGGTAACATCTGATCGTGACGACAGGGCATTGCAGCGATTGATTAGACGGATGCCATTCGCAACCAGTCCCGTACTCAAACAACACTGGCTGCCCAATAGACGTCTGTCAATAAGAACAGTTAGAAACCATCTGAAATCAGCGGGACTTAAGTCAAGGAGAGTCATTAAACGTCCACTGTTGGCAGACCGACATCGACGAACACGTTTGGCATGGTGTTTAGCACGACGTGGTTGGAATTTAAGGACATGTGGCAAGATCCATTGGTCAGACGAGAGCCGGTTTCTGCTTCATGTAATCGACGGCCGAATGAGGGTTTGGAGACACAAAAATACAGCCTATGCCCCAAGGAACATCCAGCCAACTGTCCCTTACGGTGGAGGCTCAGTAAAGGTTTAGGGTGTATCTCTCATGACTGCAAGCTGGATTTAGTCACCATACAAGGCAACCTAACTGGTGATCAGTACATCAGAGACGTCTAGCAACCAGTTGTTGTCCCCCATTTCGACAACCACCCACTAGCTACAAGGCCTGTGTATATGGATGACAACGCCAGGCCTCATCGTTCAAGAGCAGTAACCGCCTACCTCCAAAGCGAAACCGTAACTTCTGCTCATTGACCAGCCATGAGCCCGGATTTGAATCCCATAGAACATATTTGGGACATGTTAGGCCGTCGCATAAGGCTCTGGAACCTCCTGTGCAAAACATTCGTCAGTTGGAAGCAGCATTGCATCGGGAATGGCAGCAACTATCACAACAGGACATCCGACGTCTAACTGGAGGGATGAGACGCAGGGTTGAGGTCGTCATCCAAGCACGTGGGGGTTACACCCGGTACTGAACTTTGAACAATAGATGTCGTCAAGTGATTCATAAGTGACGTTTTGAAAGTGAAATGACAATCTTATCGTGCTTTTTGAACTGTGAAGGTCAATACTTAAAATGGACATGTTTTACTGCAAAAACTGGCCTTGTGATATTGTGATTAAATATTCATTAAATTAACATTTTTCTTGATTTTGTTGATGGTTTCTTATAGCCAATTAATGTCCTCACAGGTCACCATTGCGTTCTTGAGATTATCTGGTCAGTAATCTCGGGATACTTGTCGTATCATTTGTCATTTCAAAAAAACATGAGGGTGCTTAACTTTATTCTTTGTGTATAGTTGAATACGGTCATTATTTTATGGAAGATTAAATATAAAACCAACATGTGCGTTCAAAATTATAATATATAAATCTTATTGATACCAGCTGTTGTAAAATCGAAGTTTGTTTTGTTTTTATTTGTTTCCTACGATTACTTGAATGATTTCCAGGGTTATGGTTAAAGCTACGGATGTTTATAGTCACTTTCAACAATATTTCAGTGTTTTGTCAAAACCACCGATCTGTCGCAAGTCACTGACAAGCTTTACCTCTACATAGTTTTATCGAGCACACCTCTTCACTGGTCGTAATCGAACTCAAATATTTAGAGGTTATAAGTACAGATGTAGAGGCTATTGGTACAGAGGTAGAGGCTATAGGTACAGATTTCATAGCGTATTTTGCATTTTTGGCTACTAGTATATTTAGACCTTTTGTTTTCTTGCTCCCAAAGACTTTCAACTTATTTGGCTTTCAAATCTGTTGACTTTGAGTGTACACGATAAAAGTTAAATCAGAAACACGTCTTGAGGAATACACTATTTATTTACGTTTGTTTTTCTTTGTATAAAATGCAAAAAATGACTAGAAATAAAGAAAGATAATATTATACCTTGTTTACTGTAGCTACATAAAACAAAATGTACACTTTTATAGATGTCCTTGCATTTATTCTCGGTTGTTCATCTTTTTAGTTTTGTGTGTTGTGTTATTGTGTTTGTTTGTCTTTGTCCTGTGTCTTGTGTTTGTTTGTCTTTGTCCTGTGTCTTGTGTTTCTTTGTCTTTGTCTTGTGTCTTGTGTTTGTTTGTCTTTGTCCTGTGTCTTGTGTTTGTTTGTCTTTGTCCTGTGTCTTGTGTTTGTTTGTCTTTGTCCTGTGTCTTGTGTTTGTTTGTCTATGTCCTGTGTCTTGTGTTTGTTTGTCTTTGTCTTGTGTCTTGTGTTTGTTTGTCTTTGTCCTGTGTCTTGTGTTTGTTTGTCTTTGTCCTGTGTCTTGTGTTTGTTTGTCTTTGTCCTGTGTCTTGTGTTTGTTTGTCTTTGTCCTGTGTCTTGTGTTTGTTTGTCTTTGTCCTGTGTCTTGTGTTTGTTTGTCTTTGTCCTGTGTCTTGTGTTTGTTTGTCTTTGTCCTGTGTCTTGTGTTTGTTTGTCTTTGTCCTGTGTCTTGTGTTTGTTTGTCTTTGTCCTGTGTCTTGTGTTTGTTTGTCTTTGTCCTGTGTCTTGTGTTTGTCTGTCTTTGTCCTGTGTCTTGTGTTTCTTTGTCTTTGTGCTGTGTCTTGTGTTTCTTTGTCTTTGTCCTGTGTCTTGTGTATCCAATGCCCATATTTAATTGCACCTTCGCTTTTCTCTAAGAATTAAAAGAATTCAAGAGTAGTACAACTATAAGTACATAGATATTAATGTATCCATGCCATAGGCAAATCACACACCACAAGTCATATATTATTGAAAAAAGCCGATTGGCTAAAAGGAATAGACTTCGTAGATAGAAGCTTTTTATAAGGACAGTTGTCGTCAGATTAAAATTACTGCATACAATGTGGTACACGTAAAACTCGTATTTTATCAAAAAATATGTCATGTAGTAATAACAATTGCATTGTATATTTTATGATTTTTAGACTGCAATAAAATAAAGCCATAACATACCACGCTGTTTGAACAGTTCCAAAATTCTACCGAAATATCTTAGAAACAGAGACAAATTAGATACCTCCAGCATAGTAAACACATATGTACACTAACGTGCATCCTGGCTTGGTATAGACACTTCAATAAAAAGTGTAGGGGTCAGTCTTGTTGTATGGGCCCAAACCATTATTTATTTTTCCTATCATATCTTGGATGTCCAGAAATAATGCAATTTTCAATATTATAGCCTGCCTTATTGAAGGAAAAATTCAGAAGACTCAATAGCGAAGATACCCTTAAAAAGACACACGTGTATCTACACTGTCCGTCATATATCACAAAGCAAAACGTGCATTCAAGTTGATAACACCGATTGCCTATTTTCAAAAGCAATAGTGACGTAAAATGTATATGTTATTAGTATATTTTATTATTTTCAAAATGTGAGGTAAATACTGATTTACATTTCTGTTTCATTAAATGGTATCTTGGGAATCTTACAAAACGTTCATTCAATGGACATCAAAACGTTTTATTTGGAATGGCATGCGAACATATTAACAAGAATACAATGATAGCTATCTAGCAGAGGGACGTGGCCTCATTAGCTCCATTTTATTCTTTGTTGTAAAATTGTTTTCATTAAGTTATTGAAGGGAAAATGCAGTGATCAAAGTAAAACGTTCATGTTTATACAAACAAACTTTTTTTTGAGGATGCTGTTTCATATTAATTTAGTCATACTAAAACAAACATGTCATTACTTTACAGTATATACGTATGTCTCAAAAGTAATATTAACAGTGTTAGAATATTAGAATTAGATTTTTGAGCTGACAAATGTTTAGTTCCCCCTCGACGGGACCCGAACCTACACCTTTGATACACCAAAACACCAATCGCTTAGCATTATGTGCGTAACCATACGAGATATATAACAATGTTATCAATAAATGTCATTTTCTAGCATTAGGTTGTGATTCTGGGAGAATGATAACCTCGTATGGTGTATGCAAATCACCAGATATATGGAGCGGAAACTATATCTGTAGAAAGGACCATTGTACTGGCATGAAATAAATTGATATTATCAAAATATGTACTGAGACTACATTAGAGAAATTCTTGTATTCATGACTTATCACCGGGTTTGTAACTAGATTAACACGACGGGTGTCACTAGTGGAGCAGGAACTGCTTACCCTTCCCGAGCACACGAGTTCACCACCGGTTATTAGTGGGGTTCGTGTTACTTGATCCTTAGTTTTATATGTAAATTTTGTAGATGGTTGTTTGTTCTTTTGTACTTTTTCTTTTTGGCCATTATGTTGTCTGTTCTTCTTCGATATACAGATTCTGATTACCCCTTTGGTATCTTCAAACACTTCTTAGATAATCCCCAGCTTGTTTTTCAACAAACGACAAGCGGATGTGAACTCGTATGCTCCTGTGATCTACTTCGCTAGTAATTGCTGTGACGAAAATGATAACCATTAAAAACAGATTTATTCCCGAGATAATTTCAATGCATTCAAATTTTTTGTTTTCAGGTTAAATTAATGCATCGATGTCAGGTAAGAATTATTCACTAGACAAATATTTCATTGAAACATTTTCAATTTAATAAAAAAGATATTTACAAATATAATATTTTATCCCGTATAGCCATTATCTGCTAATAAAAATAATCGTTGTTTTGCTGGAACATCTCTCATATCCGTCACACAATAATTGGTACATTTTGTAAATATTCAACATATTCCCACATCATCTCTATGTGGATAGTAAGATTACGTTGATTGTATGAAGTTTTGTATTATACACCTTACTGAATGTATACGGCCACGTCACATCACTCAGGCAAAGGAAAACTTGCTCTCAAAAACATTTAATTATTTAGATTTCTGATCTTATTTATTAACGTATTTCATGAAGGTTATTCCAGGCACACTAAATTAGATATTTACGGTTTTATTCAGAAATATTCATGTCTTTTACAACAAAGATTAAACAACCGAGGTAGTAGAAAGAATACCTTTTAACGAGGACCACTGTTGCTTATTAGTTGGTGCTACTGCATGTAGTCTTTATCGTGTGAGGCGCACGCCAGCATGCCATTCTCTAAAGAGGAGAAACTCATTTCCGAATTTGCTTTCGAGTTGTATTTAGTTCATCCACAACGACCAACGGACTCTTTTTTCAGAGGTGTGATGGTGGGACCGATTTCTCGGTTATATCTTTCTGTTATTAACATTTAATGGCCTGCGGTAATTCAAGAGCAACTGAAATATTATAGTCAATGTGTATATTCATACCTTTGCCAAACAGTATAATATAAAGAAATAGTAAAATTTTATGAATGCAATTCGGAAAGACCATACGACATACTAAGTACTTTGATTTGTATATAATTGCAGCAATTAAACAGTTATATACAGAAATGAAATGAAATTATCCGATCAAATTATTTTAATTGCTTGTATCTAGTAACGTAATTACGTCGTCAAATGCAAAATTAACATATGAAACCATAATTATATAATAATTAAAAGAAAATGCTGCTTCCGTTCCTTATACAGACCAGGAAGTAAATTAACGTGTTACAGGTAATATAATACACTCCTCAGGATATTAACATTTAGACAATCTTGAATAAGGAGAGTCAAACTAGAAAGGTTATCTTATATCATCTTATACGAGTGACTATTCAATTTTACACTAAGATACCAATTAAAGTAACGAAACAGGGTATTGATTACTGTTCTACATTGCACAGTCCTATTTTGCATAACAGTGGCTAATAAATCTTGGAGAATGTAATCAGAATATAATACGATATTTGCACTAGTACCATATCCCATCATATCGCCGAGAACACCCACAGACTTAGGTATATTATGACAGCACTTTCTGCCACTAGTGGGGCCCCGATGTCAACACCCATTTTTATTGGGGTCGTGTTGCTCAATCTTTAGTTTTCTGTCATTTTGTTGTTTTTCTGTTGGCAATTTTAATTTGTATCCTGCTTATTTCTGTTTCTGATTACCCATTTGGGATCTTCAAATATTCACCCATTTCACTATTATCTAAACTGACCACATAAGTAGTGATATATGTTGCAGACAATATCCTATTATCACGAACAAATAACACGAAATACGACATCATTATTTTCTGCCGTCAATTTTTAATGAGCAAATCACGTTCGAGGGAAATTAGTTTAGAGATAAGTTTTCTTTTATTTCATTATGTTCATTCTCAGACCTCTGTGAATTACGTATATTTGAGAGAGGACAGATTAAATACATCAAAACGAAAACATATAGCAAAAATAAACATAAAACAAACAAAGAAGGATGAAATGACCAGCTAATAAATACATACACAAATATTAATGTTCCATTTGTAAGGATATTAACACAGCCTAAATGTGTCTTGGTTGTTGTTTTTGCTTTTAAATGCTCAATTTTTACAGTTTATTTGATTCATAATTTAACACGATATTTTATGCAGTAAAACCCTTGTGTTACTGTTGTAGCATTCCTTTTACCAGTTGTCCTGAAGGTTTTCTTGTTCACAAAGACTAGTAAATTATTTTACTAATCAATCTTTTGACATAGGAACGTGCGATGCACATTATATACTGTAGATATATACATTTTAATTGCACTATAAGAATGCTTCTTTGATTTCTTAAAGACTGTACTTGACCAATATAAATATATTTCTTGTGCATACTGTTCAGCAACAAAGCAAATAATAAAGAAGGTTGAATGGGAAATAGATTAGTCAACCAATTGCCACTTCTAGATAGGTCTCTTAAAATATCATCAAAGAAAAACAATAATATAGCAGACATCTATATGCTGCTTATGAAATATAAACAAGAACGTTTTGTGTTGAAGATATTAATCGCGTAGTGATTGAGTTGCTTCACTGTAACTAAGCATACATCAAAGAAACCGTATTAAATATAAATAAACATTAAATATACCTACATGAATTTAGGACACTAGATGTGCATTTTCTTAACTTTTATGTAAACGTAGATATCCAATCTAGTGTGCACGACGTGTTTCTGGAATAACCTTCATCAGGTGACGCTCAAGGTCAACATGATTGAAATACAAATAATTTAAAAAATCTTTGGGATCAAGGAAACCAAAAGGGCCTAGACAGAATAGCAAAAAAAAAGTTCACTTATGCCTGAGGGAGGAGAACCTTAGTTTTAATAATTTATCATTATATCTTCGGTTTTTGTATGTCTTGTGCCCAGTATTGCCTCTTTTTCTGGTATGTGTATTCTTGATCGCCTCTGCAGTGTTTTCTAACGTTTATATATATTGATTTAGACCATCATCAAACTCTTAGAAGTGACCTGGATTGACGAGTGGTTAACGTCTTTCACGTGCGACCACAAACCTATATTAATACCATTGATTTTGTGAAGGGCTAAGATTTCTAGATATCTACCGTCACCCGGTGTTTCACTGTTGAGTTCGATGCAGCAATGCGAGTCTTACTTTCCCATTAAGGCTAGTAGAAAATAAAAAATCACGATACACTACATTAACAACACCCAACTGATATTTTGCATAGCCTTGATGATATTCTTACTTTTTGTATTAAAATATTATTTTATGACGATTCCAATGATAATGTTTGTTTGTCAGATTACTTTATCCGTATTTAATTATCTCATGACTACCTCGGTAACCGTGAGCAGAAAGTTCATATCAATTTTTAAATTAAGGGTAACAGTAACCTGCTCATTCTCCACTTTGAGATATGAATAATAGTGAGTGCTTATTGAGCTAGTACTTATTGTTTAACGTCCACTTAAAATTTCAGATACATTTTGTATATAATCGCGAGAACAAGATGATGATATCAATTTTGTACAAGGTCAACATGCAGTTTGATTTGATAGTGTTAGGTAATTGAAGCAACAATCTGCATGCAGACATATCGCTCCACTCGGACACATTATCGTGCCTCCTAGCCAGCCAGTTTTTTTTAACCTTTAATGCTGCGTGCTTGATGTAAAAGTAGCAAATACAAATTTTAAAGCAACCAGGGATATATCCCTTATTCTAGTTTAACCTAACTAGGGAGATATCCCATATTCTACAACATCAGATGTTAGAAATATATCCATTACACCATCAAGAGATTACTCATCATTGAAGACTTCACTATCATTTTCACAGCAGAATGTACTTAATAACGTATAATCAGAAAGTAAAAATTGCAGTTGATCTTTAGAAACTATAGGGCTAGGGTTGGGTTTGTAGTCTTTAGTGCCACTTTCAATAACTTTCAGGTCACTGACATATCGTAAAGTCACCTGTTCTCGATAGTTACCAGTTCTCGATAATTATGCGCGTGAAAGTTTTGACATAAATCGGGAAAACGCACGTGTCTTCTGTTCGCCAGGATTTTACCTACGGAACACCACCTGGCTTCGCAAGAAGGAAAAAATGGCTATGCTACGTATCAAGGTATGTATGAACATAATCTTTATATGTCTCAGATATTTATGCACATTTTCTTATTCCAAAAATAACTCTAAATTCACCGGGTCATTGCCTAAAATATACGTTTGTGATGTAAACAAAACTTTGCTGTCAATGAATGTCAAGTACGTATACGGCATGCAAAACCGAAAATATACAGGTGGCGCTGTTAAGGAAAAAAAAGCATGGAACACCGTTCGGGTCATATCTTATCAGTTTTATCTTTATATCAACGTTATTTCTGTATTGTGTAACCCCAATGGAACACTTTTTCAAACATGTTTAATTTTACATGTATGGTTGAAATCAATAATCTTGGTGTTTGCAAATATATTAAATACATTTTTTTCTTTTTTTCCTATAGTTTTTATTAGTAAACATGCCCTCCATAATTGATTTTACACACTTATCGAGAACTGGTGTCGTAATACACAAAGTGTCAGAAATAAGGTCATACACACAAATTATGTTTTCTTCGTAACTTCTAGGAGTAGAACTTTTAGGCTTGGTAGAAATAAAGAACTAGTTTGTAAACAATTATTGTTTCTAAGCGACACACGGGAGAAATTTTTCTTACGCTATCGAGAACCGGCAACACCAGGATACTTTATCGCATACTGTTGTATCGATACACCTCGACATGAACAGTATTCAAGCTCACAATTTTAGTGCCGATAGGCATTGATTGCATAGGTAGTTGTAAATCTAATTACCATACGATCACGACCATGACATCCTCGATAGAACTATGGAACTTGCCATACATATTATATATTAAATACCTTACGTAATAGAGAGGCATACAAAAAATAAAACCAGTGGGTTTTAAGACAAAAATTGCTGTCATTTTTAAAAGTTTCCTTATTATATCCTATGTTAAGCAAAGTACCCTCAGAACCTGGACCCCCATATTGTAAGCTACCTCACCAAAATCAAGGTAAGACTCTTCGTTGAAATCAAACCATTCGTCTGACCATGAACATATTTCTGCTTTTCTTTTAAAAGAGGACTTATTAATATTAGAATTTTCAAATAAAAATGTTTTCAGTCATGGCGCTCGTGACGGACAGCTGGACCTGTTAAACGGCACATATCGTGTGAAACATTAATTTGTTGATGTGATATCAAATTATCTGTTTCAATTTCACACCGATATTTAAAGAAAGTTTTTATCTAAGAAAGTCATACGTCATGTGTTCCATATAGAAAAAAAGGAAAACATCCAATCTCCATTAGCGTGATAAAACATATCTTACAGCTTCCTTAGTCGATAGAAAGAAGGAAATTCACTAATACGTAACAGGAAATAGAACAAACTAATACATTTTTTGGATATATTTGTCTTAATATAGAAGAAAATGATTAGAAATGGATGGAAATCGATGTCTTTTATCAGTCTAAATCTATATACAATGTACAACTAAATTAATCCTACAATAATAATGCCAATGAAATCTATTCCATGTGCAGTAAAATATAGGGATTTCAAAGATTATTTCATAAACAGTGCAAAATGCTATACAACAAACGGTAATTTGGTAACTATCCATATTTATTCTGTGTGAGATATTGCTGATGTCGGAAAATCAGATTTCTCACGCATGCTAGAACAACATTAAATCTGATAAAGTGTAATATGCTTTCAATGTATCTGAAACAGTATGTTAATTCGGTGTTAGATTGGATTGCTTCCTCCCTTGATATCTATCTAATACTATATTCCTTCAATGAAAATTGACATCTGTCCCGAATTGCACTTTTCAAATATATGCATTGTACTTATCATGTAATGATAGCATGATGTTTAGCATGGTGGGTGACTTATAAGAAACCAGGAACTGTTTATACTTCGCACGAGTACCTGGGTTCCCTTGGTTCTTTGATGGGGTCCGTGTTGTTTACCTTTTTAGTTTTCTGTGTTGTGTGTTATATTTATTTGTCTTCGTTCAGTGTCTCTGGAATGTCAGTCGCCTCCCTCTGTTATTTGTCTTCGTTCAATGTCTCTGGAATGTTAATCGCTTCCCTCTGTTATTTGTCTTCGTTCAGTGTCTCTGGAATGTTAATCGCCTCCCTCTGTTATTTGTCTTCGTTCAGTGTCTCTGGAATGTTAATCGCCTTCCTCTGTTATTTGTCTTCGTTCAGTATCTCTGGAATGTTAATCGCCTCCCTCTGTTATTTGTCTTCGTTCAGTGTCTCTGGAATGTTAATCGCCTCCCTCTGTTATGTGTCTTCGTTCAGTATCTCTGGAATGTTAATCGCCTCCCTCTGTTATTTGTCTTCGTTCAATGTCTCTGGAATGTTAATCGCCTCCCTCAGTTATTTGTCTTCGTTTATTGTCTCTGGAATGTGAATCACCTCCCTCTGTTATTTGTCTTCGTTCAGTATCTCTGGAATGTTAATCGCCTCCCTCTGTTATTTGTCTTCGTTCAATGTCTCTGGAATGTTAATCGCCTCCCTCTGTTATTTGTCTTTGTTCAGTGTCTCTGGAATGTTAATCGCCCCCGTCTGTTATTTGTCTTCGTTCAGTGCCTCTGGAATGTTAACCGCCTCCCTCTGTTATTTGTCATCGTTCAGTATCTCTGGAATGTTAACCGTCTCCCTCTGTTATTTGTCATCGTTCAGTATCTCTGGAATGTTAATCGCCTCCCTCTGTTATTTGTCTTCGTTCAGTGTCTCTGGAATGTTAATCGCCTCCCTCTGTTATTTGTCTTCGTTCAGTGTCTCTGGAATGTTAATCGCCTCCCTCAGTTATTTGTCTTCGTTCA
Organism: Bathymodiolus brooksi; assembly: GCA_963680875.1. NCBI lineage: Eukaryota > Metazoa > Mollusca > Bivalvia > Mytilida > Modiolidae > Bathymodiolus > Bathymodiolus brooksi. Next base: position 94,177,864 of record OY804579.1, read on the forward strand.
GTGTCTCTGGAATGTTAATCGCCTCCCTCTGTTATTTGTCGTCGTTCAGTGTCTCTGGAATGTTAATCGCCTCCCTCAGTTATTTGTCTTCGTTCAGTGTCTCTGGAATGTTAATCGCCTCCCTCTGTTATTTGTCTTCGTTCAGTGTCTTTGGAATGTTAATCGCCTGTTCTCTCTAACGTTTATTTTTGTACGTTGTGGTGCCTTATAGAGTGTCAGAAAATTATATGGGATGTAAAACGAGAGGACACCTTTAAACATTTGTTTGTTTGAAATCGTTTGAGACGTTCTTTTTGTCGGGTTGCTTTGGCAATTGTATCTTGTTGACATTACAGGATAAACCCAAAATACATGCATTGTCTTTGAATATAAAATGTATTAGTAAACAACTCGAAAACAGGTGAGAAATGATCGGCAAGCCTCGCATTTCTACCTCTTTTTAAGCCCCATACAATTAAATTTGATATTTAGAGGTAATGTATGTGTATTATATATTTATTATCATATATATCTTAAGTCGTTTACGTTGCATCGATCAAACAGTATCGTCCGAGGGATAGGGTATACCCCAGCTTCAAGGAAGAATTCAAGAAAAATGTGATGTGTTCGATAAGTTTGTATTGTCAAAGTCAGGTACAATGCAATATACAATATACGTACATTGTCGGTAAATATAAAATTAATTTGTACGAGCTTTAGAAACAGGCAGAATAGCGAGACTTCGGCGAGATTTTCAGTGCTGTTTCGCAGCGAGTACAAATGAATTTGATATTTAACGACAATGTACGTATATTGTGTTTATCCTGCAATGTAAAAAAAGTCGGAAAATTTGTCAGATTTAAACAAAAAGGACAGAAACAAGCGTCATTCCTCGCCTTTCATAAATGTTGTCAAGGGTGTCTTCTTCGTGGTCCGCGTTACATTAGTACCAGTTTCATACTTGTCTGCGCCCTTCGCTGTACATAGCTACAGGGTACCAGGGAAGTTTATTCGTAGACTGAAAAGTTTATTCGTATAGTACGAAAAGTTTATTCGTCTAGTACGAATAAAGCAAAAATTTATTCGTATAGCATATTTGCACAGCAAATGTACTGATTGCAGGATAAATTTCAATGTAGGACTTGATAAATTATAAGTTCTCATTATTCAGTCCATAGCTGAAATCGACACTGTTAAGAGCCTCCAGAAAGGGGCTGCTATTTTGGACAGGCATATTTGCCCTTAAAAGATCTAATAACAAGATATTTTAATTCTAAATAACGGATTTATCTACGTTTACGCTAAATGTATAGTTATTTAATTTGACGTATTATGCAAATAAAGTAAAATAGAAGAAAGAGAAAATAGCACACTTTTAGAACAGTTCCTAACTCGACACCCCTAACACAGATATGCTTGTACATAATTGCTCAAGTACATCCACTTCAATGCAAAGTAAGGGTCCGGGTGGCTCAATGAGTTAGGTAGTTGGATTACCTAACAGCTCATACAAGCCTATCACCAATACGGCGTGGGTTCGCACCCACCTTTGTATATTACAAAAAAGGGTGCACTCGATTCGCAGCCGCAAGTGATAACGTTTACCAGTTGCTTGCCCATGGTCGGTGGTTCTCTCCGGGTACTCCGGCTTCTTCCACCACTAAAACTGGTCGTCATGATATAACTGAAATATTGCTGAAAGTGGTGTTAAGCACAACAAATCAAAAATCAAATCAATGCAAAGTGGCGGAACTTAGTTAGTCTTATAGGCCCAAACCTCCCTTCTAAGTGAAATGATGAAATCACCCTTACATATAACTGAGTTGATATATCCTTGGTATTGGCTTCTTTAAATATACATGTGTTGAGCGTAGAATATTATACATTTATTGCATGCTGGTGAGGGAAATATGAAAATTTATTCACCCAAGAGTATCATATTCCCTGAGGGCAACACCCGAGGGGAATATGATATTCGTGGGTGAATACATTTTCATATTTCCTGAACCCGCATGCTATAAATGTTTTATTATACCGAATGAAACCAAGAAAACACATACATGTAAATTACTGCTGACAAACATTTTAAGTCCACTGGAACGTTATCTCAGACATTTAAAAACCACATCCATTGCAACGGTTGCCTGCAAGTGATGCGTTCCGAGTGCCTCTGACGTTTTTCTGTCAAAGAACGATAACTCTGGCGGGAAAACCCGCGAGGCTTCCGAAGGGGTGGAATATGATTTTTATTTCACGGAATATGATTTTTGTCCTGTATGATCACGTGTCCTGATTTGTACCCATTGTCCAATCAAATTAATATATGAGGTATAATAAGACCATTTGCTTCATGAATAATACATTAAGACAGCAAACTTTCACTCCTTAAAGACATACGGGCTGTCAGAATTGATTTTTTTTTGTTTATATTAAAAGTTGCCAATATTCGATGTTTTATACTAATAAAATGTTCTGAGCAAGAAGCCAGGTTTAAAAAATATGCTATAATGTCGAAATTAGTGAAAAGAATTCGAATGTCTGTTGGTAAAATCGACATTAACACGACCTAATTATAAGTCGGCTACTTTTCCGAAGTATGCCGAATACTGATAACTGCTATGAATAACCAGGAAGCATGTTGCATGTACATTCGTTAGAATTAATATAATTTAAGAAATATATCTACGAAATTGGATCTCGGGGTAATCAGTTAATAGTATATAATGGTATTTAGTAAGAATGACACTTAAAATCGGAAATACGTGATGAAATCAATAAAAACAAACCCATACTCTGCAAAGGGGCCCTATAAAGGGAAAATTGTAAACAAATTGTATTGCATATTATTGACAACAGTTGAGTTTCTTGATTATATTTTTCTTAGAAAAAAAAACCAGACATGAAGTTCATTATTTTAATTTAATTTAATTTAAAAGAGATATCACCTAGCGTTTTCTCCTGAAAAAAAAGAATATATAAAAAACTACGATGCAATTCTACTGTCAAAATACGATTCCCCCGAAAAAAGAAACTAAATTATGCTTACGTGTTGAAAAATGGAGTAGGTCGGTATAATATCTTTTTTAAATTTTTACACAAAGCTTGCTGAATCCTCCTTTTTGTGTCGTTTTCGTAGAGAATCCGTCAATGTGTTTGTTCTTCCACGATTCGATTTGTGCCATGTGCTTTCTTCATCAACAAACAATTTCGCACATGCGCAAACGCTTTCACGAATGAGTTCACTGTCAGGTTGTATGAATATTGCGCGTAAACATTATATTCTTTACTGGATTCAAGAAAATAAAACAGCGACGTATTTCCTTCGTTCTAGTCTATTTACGGATGCTATTATGAAAAATTTCAACTGCAATCAGCATAAAACATCGAATATTAGCAACTTTTAATATTAAAAAAATCTTCAATTCTGACAGCCTGTATGCCTTTAAGGCGTTTGTAATCTAAAAGTTAGATTTGTCTTACTTTTTTAATACTGGGAAACAGATTGCAATATAATTATTGTTGTGTGTACGTGTTTTTATACTATGGTAAACAAAAACATAAAATAATTAAACATACGCATATACGGAAAATGAAGAGAAACAAAATAGCAAAAATTGTGAAATGTTAATGACATCATTAGTCATTATCTATTTAATGAGGTCTATTGTTTATGTGTTTGCATCTAATATATCTTGGTTATGATTGAAGTGTCATATAATATAAAGTTCGGTGGTTTTCTCCGGGTACTCTGGTTTTCTCCACCAATAAAACTGACCGCCACGATATGACTGAGATATTATTAAGAGTGGCGTTAAACACCATAACCCTAGCCCTATATTTAAAAGTTGGATTTCGTTATGATTTAGTCTACATACCACTTTGAAAGTTGCATGGAAAATATGGCTTACATAAAAAGGATAAACTGCTTCACGTTTAGATTATGCTTCTACTTCAAATGTCTGATTAATCTAGACAAGACACTGTTACGCATTAGCGATAAATGTGAACCACACAAGCTTTAATTTCTACCTTATTTTTAACATTTGGATTATAATTGCAATAAGTTTGCCTGCGCAAAATATATCTGCAATACAAGAAGTATTTCAACATCGATTCTTATCAAGTTAATTAGCATATTAGCTGTGACCCTGGTTATTTTCAAAGCAGAATTGCAATTACTATGTACAAAAATAGATGCACGTTCCTATATTAAAGAATTTTTTTTTTTACCAAGATCGATAAGAGGCTAAATAATACTACAGTATGTACATCTAACTATTATAATCACTGTACAGATACACGTTATTGGATATAGTTAGTGGAAGCAGATGCTAAAACAATAAATTAAAATAACTAGAAATGGCTCTGTATCCCATCGTACTTGTACGATATTATGTTTTATTATGCTTTCTGTAAATTTCTTCTGTAATATAAGTTCATACGATATTTTGGCCTATATCACAAAGAACTATATAGCGTTGATATACTCTGCGAAAATAGTACATCTACTATTCCAGTTTCACACGGGGAAGGTTGAGTTTTCAGCTGTCTGTCAAGCTATATATAGCTAGTCCACGTGCAAGGGGGCGGATCCAATCTGTCAATCTATCATAGTCGTCTATTATTCATGTTACTGTTTTTAATATTTGTTATTGTTGTTAATTAAATTTCAAACTTAAAAAATCTTTATATTTTTAAAGCCTTAAATGAAACAAAGAACATTCTCACACTTTCAAGACTATCTGATCCAATATATTAGTCACCAATATCAGGACCTCCTTTATTGTAATAATTCTAAATATATTTTGTCTACATATAACAGTCAGCATAATAATAATAATAATAATAATGTTGTGTTAGCAATGACTATGCCATATAGTGGTCAGGGTTGAAGACATAGTGCACTCCCCTTCGGGTCGTGCACTGTGTCTATGTCTTCAACCCTGACCACTATATTGGTATAGTCATTGCTAACACAACATTATTATATAAATATAATAGACATAGAATAATGCCAATAAAAACCACCGACCTGTCACAAGTCACTTTGGCACATAAAGTTGCACTGAGTACACCTCACCATGAGCGGGATTCGAACTCACAACGTTAATGGTGACAGGCACTGATTACATAGGTAGTTGCTAATTAAATACCATACGATCACGACCACGACGGCTCCAAAAGCGAGGTTTGTAAAATCAGTGATGAAGATCTTGATAAGAATTATTTCGGTTGTATTTTATAAAGGCTTGATTTTATTCATATTACTGTTTTTCCTGCGAATTTACATTAATCACACTAAATCATCCACAAAGCTATATTGACAAAGTCTTACTAAAATATATATTACACATCGGAGACCAAATCGATAATATTGCTATATATTAGATTAGACCATAGCTAATTCCTCACCTCCACTATACAGATTGGTATTTATTATATAGTAATCAACGTGATTAAACCATTTAAATTGCCAATTATACGTTTTATGACGGGTTTATTGACCTGTCGCCTTATGACAACTTTCATCTATATCACGGTGACCAATGTTAATACTCACTCCAGAATAAAACCATAGTAAAATGATCTCTATCACTGGTTAAAGCTCGTACATTCCATGCAGTAATATTCGTTGTGTTATTGATGTTATGTTCCAAGCTGCAATCGGATTGATCAAACGACATGAATAAAAAAACATGTAATACAAAATCACGTGAAGTATTTGTAGATTCACTAGAAGCAGAATTACTGTGTAAATAATAAATACATACATACTGGTATTAATACAAACAAATGGTTTTTGTAAGCAATTTTGAAGACTGGTCTATATCTTAGCGCATTTTACTTGCCCAATTGTTTATCAAAGTCATGTCATGGCCGCTCGACGTGAAAGTGGCTGATTTACACATATGAAGAAACTGATTCGAAGCTATAACTTCCATGAAGTAATTTCTGATTTTGTTATCAAGCTCCTAACGACACAACATTCATGCTTTAAAACCATGAATAGACTTTAGTGTTGTTTGATGTAATACACCATAATAACCGTGGAATTTACCTCCCACGAGTTACAACTTAAACAATGATAGTTACACATCAAATAGCAATTGGGAACGAATCCGACAACTGTCATGTACAAAAAATATGATCAATGTGAAGCAAGGAACGCCTATTCAGAGACAATCGGAAAAAGAATTAAAACGAACCTAAGTATTTGATATAAATGGCCACAGCAAATAATGTTCTGTCCGAAAAAATAATATGTTTGACCCTGCCAAATCTTTGTGCCTGTCCTAAGGGAGGACATGTCATTCCAATGCCATATAATGTGATCCTTTTTGTGTTCAATGATTTGAGGTAAGACGTGGTTGTTCGTTTTGGTGGAATTGAGAGCATCGCTGTTTGAACTTTTTCTTGTATTGATGAAAAACTATACGGAGTATAGAGTGCACACGTAGCAGCGGGTGTTCGAGCAAAGGAACGATTCAGAAACAGTAAACAACAACAACAGTACATTCATATAAAAAGGAGACAAAACAAAAAAGCTCGAACAACCACAAACCACTACAAAACAAACCAAGAACGATAATTAGATTCATACTCCGTCTACCACTTTGATGTCTTTAATATTGTAGATAAATTTCCGCTAGCTTTTTATAATGTCGATTACTACGCCTTACAAGTACTTTTTGAACCTACAATTTACATGGATCTAATATACTTCACCACCTTCAGTGAGTTGATTTTCTCACTTCAAATGAATGAAACCAGACAAGTTATTATTACGCATGATCGATAATTATGAAACATGAGTTCGATTTCTTCCTTTACTTCACAACTGGATAGTAATTGCAACAATCATTATCTGAAACACAATCAGGAGTACAAAGAATATTTCAATACTGAACTCCATCACATCATATTAATTGGCATATTACGAGTGACCCTAACCGTGTATACAACACAACAATCTGACAATTGAAATTACCAGAAACATTTCATACAAGGTTTTAACATCAATATGCATGTTTGTTTCTATTCGTGTTTGATAAGATTTTATATGGTACAAAAACACAACATAATCACAGAATCACATCAGGATGAATACAAAAAAGAAAGTATTCAAATCAAAGAAAAGCAAAATAAGGGCAGGAAAATAAAAATAAAAACACAACGTTCTATTAGATATAATCATAGAATCACATCAGGATGAATACGTAAAGAAAGTAGCAAAGAAAAGCAAGACAACGGCAAGCAAATACAAATATAGATAGGACAACACGAACAAAACAGAAATAAACATCCGGGTGTGAGCACAGAAGTAAAGGTAAGTTAATCCTGCTTCATGTACTGTTTTGAAGTTTGATATTTCCAGCTATGTAATATCTCAGTTCAGGAAGAGGACATAGCGAATTATAAGCTGTAACACCATCAACATTTCTCTCAACTGTCATACACTCGAATACAATATATACATATATACATGTATACATCTACGTACAGCACTGTCTAGCATCATATTATGTTGCCAATGATAGAAGATTTATATTGTAAGTAAGTAAAGCTTGAAGATACCAGAAGGATAATCTTTAAATCGAAGAAGAACAGACAGCACAATGACCAACAGACAAAGGACAAACAATGATCTACAAAACACTACACAGAAAGAGAACTAAATATTGAGCAACACTAACCTCACACTGAAGGAACTCAGGTGTAATTATGTGTAAATATAAGTGTTAAATTTTTCCCTTCACGGGGTCTTACTTTGGAGAAAAAAGAGAGAAAAAACTTATATTCAGGTGAACAGTAATTGTTTTATCATGTCTAAAAACAGGTCAACTAGGCAATAAGACTTTCGTGGGTTAGTTGTCAAAGACTTCCAATTATGAGAAATGGAAGTTTTCACTGTCTTTTCAGCGGTATCATGTCAACCAGATTTAAGGCCCGTTGTCACTATCAAAGTTTTCTTTGTCAAAAAAAAACTTTGACAAAGTTTTTGATGAAACTTTGATAGTGACAACGGTCAAAGAAGTCTTTGATCAAAAACTTTGACCAACTTTGATGGAATAGAACTCCATCCTATTTTTCTTCAAACTTTGATGGACTTTGATGGAAATCAATCAATCAAAATACTGTTTTGGAATGATGAGATGATGTTTACAAAACAAAAGCACATGGTAATAAAAAGGCGGGAAAGGGAAAATCAGTAGCCAGAAAACGCAATGTTACTGCAAGTCGTTCTGCCGCAGATATGGCTTCTCGAAGTTTGGTATCCTGTCTCTCTATCAGTGGTCTCACTTTCTCAAGGAGCATCTTGAATGTTGTTTTGTCCATTCTAAAATAATTTCGGAACTCGTTCGGGTCTTCAGTGTGCAATTCTTTAAAAAGTGTATTGTATGCGCTTCTTTGTTTCCTTCTCAGCAACCAAAATCTAGTTGCCCTCCTTCTCACCCTTGTACGGTCCCGGAGTCTCCTTCTAAGGATTGCAATGCTCCTTAGACATAAAGTGACAGCAATGTTTTCATATTTTGTGAGAGTTGGAGCCATTTTTTCGTGTTAACAATTCTTCCCTCCAATTCTTTGACAAAGATGATAAAAAAACTTTGATAGTGACAACAGACACTTTGTCCAAGTTTTCTTTGACAAAGTTTTTGATGGAAAACTTTGATAGTGACAACGGGCCTTTAGTTTTGAAACAAAAACAGGATTTCCAGGAGAAATACATCGAGTGGCGATAAGAAACGGTCTAGTGATTATTTTCATTTAAGAGACAATTAGTGATTGCATACTCTATTTATATCAGGAAAGTGGTCATTATAGACCATAGCTGTATAATAAATCACTGCCTTAAATTGGTTTTGCGATTTAGGTCTAAAAAACGGAATGCATGGATAGCACGGGAGACATCTACTTTCACGAATACCTGATCACGCCCTCTGTTTCCTTGGGAAATATCATCACCTCTGTTTTTTCGTTGTTATTTTGCCTTTGTGTCTATTCTTCTGTTTTTATATATAAAGATGCTCCTTTTGTGGGCACTTGAATAGTCAATGTTCGTCATATATTTACTCAATATGACAATGTCTATCAATTTACGAATACAACATTTATATATGTAAGACTCAGATCGACGTCCAGTCTCTAATCGACGTCCAATCTTCAAATCGGGTCCAATTCTCAAATATATGGCCGTTTTTCACTTTCTCAAATCGATGTTCACTGACGTCACTGACGTATACTTCAAATGAAGTCACACCCGTTAGGAAATGCTTGTGAAGCAATGATGGAGAAGAGACAAGACCAGATTCCAGATGAGGGGTTCTTGATGACAAAAATGCCTGTGTATTTTATAGTTACTGTAGATAAAATCCTATTGTGTTTAGGAGTACTTCTACATTAGCGGACCATAACCCTAACCCTAACCTTAACCCTAACCCTAACCTAATCATAACCCTACCTCTAACCTTAATAATAACCCTAACCATAACCTTAACCTTAACCCTAACCCTAATCCTAAAATTAACCCTAACCTTAACCCTAAATCTAACCCTAACCTTAGCCCTAGCCCTAACCGTAACCCAAACCATAACCTTAACCCTAACCCTAGCCCTAACCCTAACCTTCACCCTTACACTAACCTTAGCCCTAACCCTAACCCTAAACCTAACCCTTTTGTTGTCATATCCGCATGGTAACAAGATGAAAGGCTATGGGTCATGCGCTTTGTTTATTACAATATCTGACTTACGTGGTCCGCCAAAGTAGATTCTACCCTTATTGGAAAAACTGTCGTTACAATTATTTTTGATGGCAAACCTTGATCGTGTAAGCGGGCCTATAGAAATGAGAGTTTGAAAAGGACGTCGATTTGAGAATATCCTAAAATTGGACCGTGATTTGAGATAATGACGTCATTGGACGCCGATTTGAGGAGTGGGCGTCGATTAGAGGCTGGACGTCGATCTGACTCTTTCATATATCTACAAATTTCTATGCAGTATGAATCACAAAGCGCAAGGACACCAATGAAAATATATGATCTATGCCATAGCATTGCAATATTGACCAGTGCACTTTTGAACACGAATTCGATAGTCCTTGTTAAGGAAAATATCTTGAAAGAATATTCCATGAAGTTCAGAGTTTCGTTGAAAACCATTGTAATCAAATTAATAGATTATTTTAGAATACAAGATTTATATATTATTTGGCTTTCAATCGTTATCTGATGAAACGCGTCGTGTGTACTAAATTATTTATCCTGCAATCAGTACATTTGCTGTACAAATATGCTATACGAATACATTTTTGCTTTATTCGTAGCATACGAATAAACTTTTTAAGCCTACGAATACATTTTTAAACCTACGAATAAAGTTGTATATCTACATTGTTATTCGAATAAAAATAAATATTCTATGAACAAAAACAAACGTTTTGTGATTGCAGAAACCATTTTAACCTCACGGATATGTAAGCAACACTTGTACAATGTGACAGACAATCTGTTGTTTTACCAGCTTTAGATGCTACGTTATTAAAGAGAAGCTTTGTGTTATTGCTTTTATTAGGTTTTTCATTTTCTTACAGTATCAAATATAACAGGGATATATGTAGAAAATAGAAACTGCAACACTTGAAGGATATATTCAATTAAAACACTGATATCAAATTTAGGTCGAACGATGCGTTTCTGGAATAACCTTCATCAATTTATTCATTAGGGTATTAAGGCAGTAAAAGTGCCACAAAAACCAATAACTATTGTCAACAGGTGCATCAAACCAGTGTAAAACGAGTAAAAGTTCAATTTCATAAAATCTATATTCTATTTGATGAAGGCAAACAAATCAGTAGTGATGTAATTGGCTTCCGCAACCTAACTCTTAATGATAGATATGTTACAAGTATTAAAGTGTGCTTTATGAGAGAATTGATCCAGATTAAGTCATAAAACAGCCCAATAGGAAAGGATGTGATGAACATTGTCTTGTTCATTGGAAAATCTCTGATTAGTGGAGGCCCTTTAACAGTAAATCTATAGCAATCAATTACGTGCTTGAATAGCTTTTTTCAAACTGATGTTTGTAGCCTTAAGCTCAACTAAACTGTCTTCTTAAGGTCATAAACCGTTGTATTTATGGAAAGGTTATTCTTGTGAGTCCACATAATCTTAAATAGCTATGTTTATTGGTAATTAAAAGGTTTAAATTTGCTCTTAATTAATTTATTGATTTACTAAATACAGAAATATCGAGGATTGGCAAAATACAACTATATTCGCTTTGTATGCGAGAATAAACTGAAACCTCCAACACTTATCCGATCTGTATATAGCATGGCAGTTATTATAACCGAGAACCAGTTGATAAGTTTGTGTATCCTACATCTAGGTTAACAGGAAATACTAAAGCATGGCTGCTTGCCTATTAATACAGGTCTTGTTTACCTAATTTGTGTTTGTTTGCGCATAGTGGTGTCCAACATATATTGTGTTGTTTTTTGCTTGGTTTTTCTCCATCTTGTGTACACTATGCTGTCAGTTTCTCTGGATTACCCCTTCGGTATTCTCTAACGTTTATTTATCCACATGCTATATTTGCTTCACACTGAATTTAATAAATAAGAAAATATTTTTAATACACTGCCAAATAAAAACAGTTGTGATAAAAAAACAGCTTTGTATTTTTTTTTCATCATCATAAAAAACAAAGGGCTAAAACGTGATAGGGAAAATTGGCTATTGTTACCTATGTATGAGGGGGGATAACCTTAATTGTAATAATAATTACATTATTTAGCATCATAATTTGAATATTCATCTCCAACAGTCATTTCAGTTTTTGAACACATTTACTAATTTGTCCTGTGTGATACAGACAGCTGTGACTGCCCCCAAGTGACTACGCAATTACTACATGCCAATTTGGAAGATATGGGTGGAGTCTATAACACATAACAAGAGAAGAAAACCATTCATACATAGTCTGGAGAATAGCCAATCACATACAATCTGGAGAATAGAAATATATATTACTTGCTAATCCCCAAAAATGATTCATATATCTATTTTCTAAAAATATTACATTTTGTTGAATAATTAGAGAAATCCTTAGTTGGTGTCGATTTCTCATGTCCAGTAGCCCTTTGCAGCCTATAATTTTCATTCAAGAACAGTCACTATTTTTGTTTATATCCATATTGCCATGGGAGATCAAATTAAAAGAAAGATGGTATTGAGTTCTGTATTTTAACTTGACACCCTCCATTAAGAGACATATCTACCCGGCAACTTTGGAACACGCTAAGCAGTTCTGTAAGTTGAGCCCTAGGAACAAGCACCAATACCCTGTTACCAATCATCACAGAAAACAATAATATCATGAATACATTGCTGTAAGATGACGCAGATTACAAGTTCCATGTTATACGAATGAATACATTGCTGTAAGATGACGCAGATTACAAGTTCCATGTTATACGAATGAATACATTGCTGTAAGATGACGCAGATTACAAGTTCCATGTTATACGAATGAATACATTGCTGTAAGATGACGCAGATTACAAGTTCCATGTTATACGAATGAATACATTGCTGTAAGATGACGCAGATTACAAGTTCCATGTTATACGAACCTAGATATATAATGCGCACGACACGTTTCTGAAATGGAATTTAAATTGTAGTCATAGTTTTAATAGACATAAACCAACGATATAACATCCTTATTGTACTACACCCATGTTTTAATTAACATTTTTTTGTTTCTCTTCTCTAATACGTTTAGTACTGAAGCTTATTATTATTTTATCACTGTTATTGGTAATTGTTCTGTTTAATGTTTATTTTATTGAATGTTCGTTCTTTTATCTGAATCCAATATTATCATGCAATCTAAACATTTCTATCTTTATTACATGTAATTGTTCATTTATATTGTGTTATAAAACCCTAGATACACGTTATACATATTAATATCTAATAATCAGATCTAATCACAAGGGGGAGAATTAATTGCAATTCATGGGATCACATTCTACAAGAACGAACCAACTATTCGACATCTAAATTTTACTATTCACGTGGGTATAATCTGCTCAGTAGTCAGTGTTTCAGCACTGGCATTAATTATCAGATATATTTATTATTGGAATTTCCAGTTCCAAAATAATGTGTTTCATTATTAACACTAAGGTCCAAACAGCCTTGTGAATATTTGTAATCTAAGCCGATTTTGACTTCACGGCTTACGATATATGGTATGCTTGCTTCCGAAGACTGAACATATTTGACTTTAATAAAATTAGATACGCACAGTTTAAGGACATTGTAAAATATGCTATGTTATATTGTTTATTCATGACAACGCGGGTTTTGCTGAAATTCATATTATCTAAACCTATGTTTTAGTTTTGTATTTGTAGCGTTGTTGCTTTGTACCCTGGTTGTATATTTTGATTTATATACTATGCTATGTAGTTGCAATATGCCTTCTCACAATATCGTAAAAAGTCACTGGCTCACTAATAGAACCAAGGAGTATTTTAATTATTTATACTATATTTAATTCCCTCCTGATGTACAAACGTTAGTTTTCCTTCTTTTAATGAATATGAATTTTGCAAAATTCATATTCGCAAAATATGATAAGAAATCGTAGCTTAAAAAAATACTCGAGCTGATCACTTCCCTTCCGATAGCAAACATATCGATGGATGCATGGCTTTTATTTCAAACTCACACAATATTTGTTTTCATTTAATGAGCTTTAAAGATAACAAAAAAATACAAATTATAATTAGCATGTATATAAGAAATAAAATTAGCATCAATACAGAGGCAGAAAAAATAATTTAATATATTTGTGAAAAGTAATACAATGTATGGTTTCTTATCCTTACAAGTAGAGGCGAAGTCCTGACGAGGACACCAATAATGTTTTGTTCAACTTCATGTCTATGTGGTATAGAATGGCCATTATAAAGTAAATAAAGTTCAATCACATGAACGTGTTCAGACAATTTTATTATCCTCTAATTCGTCATTATTACATTAATATTACTATACGCCCAATAAAATAAGGGAATCGATTAGTAATTGACATTCACGTAGACGATGAAACTGTACAAGGTTGTAGATTTGATCTCTCCAGTAGCTTTTCTTGGCATTATTGTTTGAATATTGAGTCGCCGAACTCGAAATTCCACAAATAGATAAATGATCAGGAAACAATTTATGTGCTAAATGTACACGCAACTAAAGGTAATATTTGCCAGTATTAAATAAACGTTACAGAATACAGAAGGTGCAATACAAAATGACAATCCAGAGAAACTGACAACATAGGGTACACAACAAGAAGAAAAACACAACACACTAAGCGTTAGACACCAATATACGTTAACAAACAGAAATAACGTAAATATCAAATCGATGTGCTTCTGGAATAACTATCATCAGGCACGTTCATGTGTGCATGTATTACTGGCATATAAAAATTACAATTTAAAGAATAGTCTGTCTTCTTTGAGAATTCGTGACCATAATACATTTGCTTATCCTATATATGTATACCCTTTAGAATTACATTAATTATTCATATGACGTCTAATTTTATTTTTTTAAGTTACATTTAATACATGCTGATGACGGTCTGAAAGCAAATAGACAGAAGACGAAAAACAGCTACGAGTATATTATGGGAATACAGCAATTAAATTTCACACCGTTATGGTATATTTACATATTTTCGTAATGAAAATTATAGGAAGGTCTCGTAAGATGTAAATACTATGTGTTATTATTCTTACTATAGTTTAATAAACCAAAAACATTATTTGTAGTCATGCATTTCGAACTAACACAGAATAACCAAACTTGGCTATATTTATAGTAGTTTTGAAAGTTTTAGAACTTCATTTGGTTGCTTAAAGCATCTCAATAGAAACACTGATGACAATGCAATTTGTTTTCCTGTTATCAGATGGCCATTCTATTTGTAAACAACATGTTTATATCAGCAATAAACATTAATCAACATATTGAATACTTATACTACATAATAACCCTTATATACATTGTAATTGTGTTTTCACGTATTGACCAGACCGTGATTACGGTCTATTATTATCAATACAGGGCCAACGATCTGATCGAGAGACTCCAAATTACAAAGGTGTAGAGTGCTGACCTTCAGAATTCTTAATATAATTGGAAAACAAGAATAGCATAGAGCTTAGTTTGAAGACAATGAACTTAATAACTGACAGCGTTAAAATTAACACATGGACACAAGATGCTGTTAAGAATTCTAAAGAATATTGCTATCAAAACAGATAACACTTTAATTACGTAGCAGCACTATTTTAACTATGTTATATTTAAGACTATCTTATGTATAATTCCATATATCAGTTTGGTTGGTTTGGGTTAGGTGTGTTTAACGCCGCCATTTTCAAGAATTTTTCACTTGCATCTAGGAGATCAGTTTCGTTGGTGGGGAAAACTGGTGTACACTAAGAAACATCGACCTGTTGAAAATCAATCACCTATACACTGTTGCATCAGATAATGTTGTTAACTTGGCAGACTAAGACCATCCACGAAAACTGTATTACCTATTCACAGAACAAGATGCAACAAAGACAATAAGTGCTTTTCCTGTACCGTGACCGTGAATGAAACATTCAAGATTAGCATCTCTTGAAATTTATGAAACGAAAATTTAAACAGTGATGCTCAATAATTCCAACAATATCAACAAAATTAACAACCACATCTTACACCAACTCATTGAACATAAAAACACAACATATGACGTTGGAAATTCGGGTACTGGCTTGGGAAATCCACAAAAAATTGTGACTGGTAAAAACTGTTCATGAGTCCCATACCGTCCTTTCTCTAGTATTAATTCCATCAACTCTGTACATAGCTTAATAATTTAATTTGATTTGAATATTTCAATCTGATTGGATAATCCACCTGGAGAAAATTTTGGCTATACTCGATAACCTGGGTTGGTATTGTGACGTTACCAACGTATTCATCCGCCAACGACAAATTCAAATAATGACATGAAATAATCGTAATTAAAATCGAGGAATCATTAAATTTTGTTGTAAAAATTAAATTATAAGGAATATTTGAAATTGTTGAACAGGTTATACTTGCATAACCTGTTTTGGGTCAGTTTACGCTTTTCATAAACTCGTTCGGGGTTTATTAAGCGTAAACTGACCCAAACCAGGTTATATCGTATAGCCTGTTCAACAATTTCAAATATTCCTTAAATGTTTTTAAACATTTGACCAGAACTACTACTTTGCTTAAGCTATGTGGTAGATGTAGAAGTATTTTAACTGGACTATCCTTTTGCATCAGCTTGGTGACATTTATATTCTACTTATGATTTCGATAAATATTATAAGAAATAATGCTGTAGCCTTTTACGGCTACAGTGATGGTTCAGTGCACACAATAAATGTGTATTGCAATGTAGGAAAGGTCTAAAGATACAAATATGTACCGAAAGGGTAATCAAAATGCAGAATAACATTATTTATAAAAGTATATAGGGATAAGACAAGATCAATGAAACAACTTATGACAATTCTGATAGACAAGGTAACATAAATAATAAAACAATATATCAGTTTAAGAGAATGAACAGAACAAAAAAAACACAGCTCTTGTTGCTTATTAACACAATTAATGTGCTTGTAGGACGATTAATTGTTTTTTCTCTCGTTATATAGCTTTCAAAAGTAAGGCTGCTAGACTAAAAGCCGTTCACTATAAAATAAGGCTGCTAGACTAAAAGCCGTTCACTATAAAATAAGATAAGAAAAGATAAGACACTACGACAACCCATAGAAGCTGGGGCCATATATCCTGACAAAAAAGTCAAAACAATTTTAGTTCACAGAGTGGAGATATTTCCATTAACATATGATGTGTTCTACATCTGCACATACTGAATTATATTCATGGCAATTTGACATTGTATAATTGTGTAATGTATTCTATTATCGGACAGCTAATTTCGTTAAATATCGCTATGGGAAATGTAGTGTACTGTCATAACATTTGTCATAACCCAAGCAATGCAAAATTGTAACAAGTTATTCTAGTTCATATTTGTTTAATATAGTCATCTAGAAATGAAAGCAAATACTATTTAAATACACATACCGCATACCACCAGAACAGTTGCAATGTAAGGACTATTTTAAGTCCCTTTTGTTTAACTTAGTATAAGTTTTTTTTTAGAACAGTAATGATAATATTAAAATGAAAAACAAACAATAGCACACTGTCGGAACAATTCTAAAATAGCACACTGTCGGAACAATTCTAAAATAGCACACTGTCGGAACAATTCTAAAATAGCATACTGTCGGAACAATTCTAAAATACCACACTGTCGGAACAATTCTAAAATAGCACACTGTCGGAACAATTCTAAAATAGCACACTGTCGGAACAATTCTAAAATAGCACACTGTCGGAACAATTCTAAAATAGCACACTGTCGGAACAATTCTAAAATACCACACTGTCGGAACAATTCTAAAATACCACACTATCGGAACAATTCTAAAATAGCACACTGTCGGAACAATTCTAAAATAGCACACTGTCGGAACAATTCTAAAATACCACACTATCGGAACAATTCTAAAATAGCACACTGTCGGAACAATTTTAAAATAGCACACTGTCAGAACAATTCTAAAATAGCACATTGTCGGAACAATTCTAAAATAGCACACTATCGGAACAATTCTAAAATAGCACACTGTCGGAACAATTCAACAATAGTACACTGTCGGAACAATTCTAAAATAGCACACTGTCGGAACAATTCTAAAATACCACACTGTAGGAACAATTCTAAAATAGCACACTGTCGGAACAATTCTAAAATAGCACACTGTCGGAACAATTCTAAAATAGCACACTGTCGGAACAATTCTAAAATAGCACACTGTCGGAACAATTCTAAAATACCACACTGTAGGAACAATTCTATAATAGCACACTGTCGGAACAATTCTAAAATCTAATATTAAAATCGTAGAAAGAGGCAAAATTGATACTCTGAGCATAATACGTGACCGCTTACTTTCCTGTCTTGGAACAGACACAACCAAATCAATAGACCACACTTTAAAGAAAACAAACCAAAGCAGAAGTGGAGAATTTCAGTAATGAATAATTCAAAATAGAATTGTAAAATGTACCCCTACATTGCATAGAACTATTTCAACATGACCTTTGTATATCATTGATTCATAATCTGCTAAACTATTGCATTTCAAATAAACGTTAGTGAAAACCAAAAGAATGGACAATCCAAAGACACTGGCAACATTGGGCACACAAGACACAGGTCAAAGACAGACAAAACATAACACAACTCAGAAAACTAAAGATAAGCAAGACGGACCGCCATCACCAAACGGGGTGAACCCAAGTGCTCGCGAAGGGTAAACAGTTCCTTCCTCTTATAAGACACCCGATATGTTTCTCATACGAGTCATGAGACGTACTTGATACCACTATGCACAAACAAAGAAAAAAAGACATGCGCCCTCCTACAAATATAGTTTTGATGTCACAAAACTGTAAGCTGAATAGTAGCTTTATATTTGTTGACGTATCTAGTGTATATGTTGAAAGGTCCACACCGGTTCCTTGGAATTATTAGGTTGTCAACGATGTAGGAATTATGATTACTCCTTTAGTATCTTCAAACTCTTCTTGTCAATAATGTTTTCAACATCATGATATACACAACTTTAAGAAGATTTCCAACCTAAATGTAATAATTATTTACACAGAATGTTCATTCAGTATGCATATTTCAGTTGGTGGGACAAACAGTCGCCGGTGACACAAGCATGAACAACACATTAGCCATTCATGTTTTGTTTTGGTTTAAATTAGTATCAACAATAATACTATGATAGATTTGACACAATTATTCATAGATATGTCAATATTATCAGCATAATCAATCTAGGTATTTTCCGAATGTCATATTCTTTCTTTATCTTGAAATTACAATTAGAGTTTTGTGCTTTATAATTTACATTGGTAATCCCCGGTTTAACTGTAGATCTGGAGGCATGTTTACATGTTTCTGCATGATCTATGCTCCATCAACAATACCGATTAAGAATTTAATGAAGCAAGATTAGTTTGATAGATACATTGTGACTTAATAATAAACGATGATATCATTGTGTGACCTTAAGATGAATATAAAACGTATTAACATATACCGTTTCTGGATTTTAGTTTAAATATTATATAGCAGAATTCTATTTCACTGTTATTTTGCTTATAATGGTCGTAGATGTTTAACTAATAGAGTCGGCGAACAGATATTCAGCTTATAATGGGGAGAACAAATTACATTCGACAACATTATGCCCGCTTTGTATTAAATCAACACGACTACTTGGATTTGCATAGTGTTGGCTCACAGCGACCACAGTACTCTAGTAGATATGCCCGCCACTTGGACACAATATCCTGACTACAAGTAAACCAGTCTTTCCCCTTTCTCCTTAATTATGTGTGCTCAGTGGAGAAGTAACACCTACTCTAGAAGAATTATTGCTATTACTCGAATCGTTAGTTGTGTCTGAAAAACAGAAAATAGCTGTCGTTTTACACTTATTTTAGTGCATGAGTTATGAGAGCCTGTTATATGTACGACTGTGAAATGTAGAACAGCATGCCTGTTACATGTACGACTGTGAAATGTAGAACAGCATGCCTGTTATATGTACGACTGTGAAATGTAGAACAGCATGCCTGTTATATGTACGACTGTGAAATGTAGAACAGCATGCCTGTTATATGTACGACTGTGAAATGTAGAACAGCATGCCTGTTATATGTACGACTGTGAAATGTAGAACAGCATGCCTGTTATATGTACGACTGTGAAATGTAGAACAGCATGCCTGTTATATGTACGACTGTGAAATGTAGAACAGCATGCCTGTTATATGTACGACTGTGAAATGTAGAACAGCATGCCTGTTATATGTACGACTGTGAAATGTAGAACAGCATGCCTGTTACATGTACGACTGTGAAATGTAGAACAGCATGCCTGTTATATGTACGACTGTGAAATGTAGAACAGCATGCCTGTTATATGTACGACTGTGAAATGTAGAACAGCATGCCTGTTATATGTACGACTGTGAAATGTAGAACAGCATGCCTGTTATATGTACGACTGTGAAATGTAGAACAGCATGCCTGTTACATGTACGACTGTGAAATGTAGAACAGCATGCCTGTTACATGTACGACTGTGAAATGTAGAACAGCATGCCTGTTACATGTACGACTGTGAAATGTAGAACAGCATGCCTGTTACATGTATGACTGTCAAATGTAGAACAGCATGCCTGTTACATGTACGACTGTGAAATGTAGAACAGCATGCCTGTTACATGTACGACTGTGAAATGTAGAACAGCATGCCTGTTATATGTACGACTGTGAAATGTAGAACAGCATGCCTGTTATATGTACGACTGTGAAATGTAGAACAGCATGCCTGTTATATGTACGACTGTGAAATGTAGAACAGCATGCCTGTTATATGTACGACTGTGAAATGTAGAACAGCATGCCTGTTATATGTACGACTGTGAAATGTAGAACAGCATGCCTGTTATATGTACGACTGTGAAATGTAGAACAGCATGCCTGTTATATGTACGACTGTGAAATGTAGAATAGCATGCCTGTTATATGTACGACTGTGAAATGTAGAACAGCATGCCTGTTATATGTACGACTGTGAAATGTAGAACAGCATGCCTGTTATATGTACGACTGTGAAATGTAGAACAGCATGCCTGTTATATGTACGACTGTGAAATGTAGAACAGCATGCCTGTTATATGTACGACTGTGAAATGTAGAACAGCATGCCTGTTATATGTACGACTGTGAAATGTAGAACAGCATGCCTGTTATATGTACGACTGTGAAATGTAGAACAGCATGCCTGTTATATGTACGACTGTGAAATGTAGAACAGCATGCCTGTTATATGTACGACTGTGAAATGTAGAACAGCATGCCTGTTACATGTACGACTGTGAAATGTAGAACAGCATGCCTGTTACATGTACGACTGTGAAATGTAGAACAGCATGCCTGTTACATGTACGACTGTGAAATGTAGAACAGCATGCCTGTTACATGTATGACTGTCAAATGTAGAACAGCATGCCTGTTACATGTACGACTGTGAAATGTAGAACAGCATGCCTGTTACATGTACGACTGTGAAATGTAGAACAGCATGCCTGTTATATGTACGACTGTGAAATGTAGAACAGCATGCCTGTTACATGTACGACTGTGAAATGTAGAACAGCATGCCTGTTATATGTACGACTGTGAAATGTAGAACAGCATGCCTGTTATATGTACGACTGTGAAATGTAGAACAGCATGCCTGTTATATGTACGACTGTGAAATGTAGAACAGCATGCCTGTTATATGTACGACTGTGAAATGTAGAACAGCATGCCTGTTATATGTACGACTGTGAAATGTAGAACAGCATGCCTGTTATATGTACGACTGTGAAATGTAGAACAGCATGCCTGTTACATGTACGACTGTGAAATGTAGAACAGCATGCCTGTTATATGTACGACTGTGAAATGTAGAACAGCATGCCTGTTACATGTACGACTGTGAAATGTAGAACAGCATGCCTGTTATATGTACGACTGTGAAATGTAGAACAGCATGCCTGTTATATGTACGACTGTGAAATGTAGAACAGCATGCCTGTTATATGTACGACTGTGAAATGTAGAACAGCATGCCTGTTATATGTACGACTGTGAAATGTAGAACAGCATGCCTGTTATATGTACGACTGTGAAATGTAGAACAGCATGCCTGTTATATGTACGACTGTGAAATGTAGAACAGCATGCCTGTTACATGTACGACTGTGAAATGTAGAACAGCATGCCTGTTATATGTACGACTGTGAAATGTAGAACAGCATGCCTGTTATATGTACGACTGTGAAATGTAGAACAGCATGCCTGTTATATGTACGACTGTGAAATGTAGAACAGCATGCCTGTTATATGTACGACTGTGAAATGTAGAACAGCATGCCTGTTATATGTACGACTGTGAAATGTAGAACAGCATGCCTGTTATATGTACGACTGTGAAATGTAGAACAGCATGCCTGTTATATGTACGACTGTGAAATGTAGAACAGCATGCCTGTTACATGTACGACTGTGAAATGTAGAACAGCATGCCTGTTATATGTACGACTGTGAAATGTAGAACAGCATGCCTGTTATATGTACGACTGTGAAATGTAGAACAGCATGCCTGTTATATGTACGACTGTGAAATGTAGAACAGCATGCCTGTTATATGTACGACTGTCAAATGTAGAACAGCATGCCTGTTATATGTACGACTGTGAAATGTAGAACAGCATGCCTGTTATATGTACGACTGTCAAATGTAGAACAGCATGCCTGTTATATGTACGACTGTGAAATGTAGAACAGCATGCCTGTTATATGTACGACTGTGAAATGTAGAACAGCATGCCTGTTATATGTACGACTGTGAAATGTAGAACAGCATGCCTGTTACATGTACGACTGTGAAATGTAGAACAGCATGCCTGTTACATGTACGACTGTCAAATGTAGAACAGCATGCCTGTTACATGTACGACTGTCAAATGTAGAACAGCATGCCTGTTACATGTACGACTGTCAAATGTAGAACAGCATGCCTGTTACATGTACGACTGTCAAATGTAGAACAGCATGCCTGTTACATGTACGACTGTCAAATGTAGAACAGCATGCCTGTTACATGTACGACTGTGAAATGTAGAACAGCATGCCTGTTATATGTACGACTGTGAAATGTAGAACAGCATGCCTGTTATATGTACGACTGTGAAATGTAGAACAGCATGCCTGTTATATGTACGACTGTGAAATGTAGAACAGCATGCCTGTTATATGTACGACTGTGAAATGTAGAACAGCATGCCTGTTATATGTACGACTGTGAAATGTAGAACAGCATGCCTGTTACATGTACGACTGTGAAATGTAGAACAGCATGCCTGTTATATGTACGACTGTGAAATGTAGAACAGCATGCCTGTTATATGTACGACTGTGAAATGTAGAACAGCATGCCTGTTATATGTACGACTGTGAAATGTAGAACAGCATGCCTGTTACATGTACGACTGTGAAATGTAGAACAGCATGCCTGTTACATGTACGACTGTGAAATGTAGAACAGCATGCCTGTTACATGTACGACTGTGAAATGTAGAACAGCATGCCTGTTACATGTACGACTGTCAAATGTAGAACAGCATGCCTGTTACATGTACGACTGTCAAATGTAGAACAGCATGCCTGTTACATGTACGACTGTCAAATGTAGAACAGCATGCCTGTTACATGTACGACTGTGAAATGTAGAACAGCATGCCTGTTACATGTACGACTGTGAAATGTAGAACAGCATGCCTGTTACATGTACGACTGTCAAATGTAGAACAGCATGCCTGTTACATGTACGACTGTGAAATGTAGAACAGCATGCCTGTTACATGTACGACTGTGAAATGTAGAACAGCATGCCTGTTACATGTACGACTGTGAAATGTAGAACAGCATGCCTGTTACATGTACGACTGTCAAATGTAGAACAGCATGCCTGTTACATGTACGACTGTCAAATGTAGAACAGCATGCCTGTTACATGTACGACTGTCAAATGTAGAACAGCATGCCTGTTACATGTACGACTGTCAAATGTAAAACAGCATGCCTGTTATATGTACAACTGTGAAATGTAGAACAGCATGCCTGTTACATGTACGACTGTCAAATGTAGAACAGCATGCCTGTTACATGTACGACTGTCAAATGTAGAACATCATGCCTGTTACATGTACGACTGTCAAATGTAGAACAGCATGCCTGTTACATGTACGACTGTCAAATGTAGAACAGCATGCCTGTTACATGTACGACTGTCAAATGTAGAACAGCATGCCTGTTACATGTACGACTGTCAAATGTAGAACAGCATGCCTGTTACATGTACGACTGTCAAATGTAAAACAGCATGCCTGTTATATGTACAACTGTGAAATGTAGAACAGCATGCCTGTTACATGTACGACTGTCAAATGTAGAACAGCATGCCTGTTACATGTACGACTGTCAAATGTAGAACATCATGCCTGTTACATGTACGACTGTCAAATGTAGAACAGCATGCCTGTTACATGTACGACTGTCAAATGTAGAACATCATGCCTGTTACATGTACGACTGTGAAATGTAGAACAGCATGCCTGTTACATGTACGACTGTCAAATATAGAACATCATGCCTGTTACATGTACGACTGTCAAATGTAGAACATCATGCCTGTTACATGTACGACTGTCAAATATAGAACATCATGCCTGTTACATGTACGACTGTTAAATGTAGAACAGCATGCCTGTTACATGTACGACTGTCAAATGTAAAACAGCATGCCTGTTATATGTACAACTGTGAAATGTAGAACAGCATGCCTGTTACATGTACGACTGTCAAATGTAGAACAGCATGCCTGTTACATGTACGACTGTCAAATGTAGAACAGCATGCCTGTTACATGTACGACTGTCAAATGTAAAACAGCATGCCTGTTATATGTACAACTGTGAAATGTAGAACAGCATGCCTGTTACATGTACGACTGTCAAATGTAGAACAGCATGCCTGTTACATGTACGACTGTCAAATGTAGAACATCATGCCTGTTACATGTACGACTGTGAAATGTAGAACAGCATGCCTGTTACATGTACGACTGTCAAATGTAGAACAGCATGCCTGTTACATGTACGACTGTCAAATGTAAAACAGCATGCCTGTTACATGTACGACTGTCAAATGTAGAACAGCATGCCTGTTACATGTACGACTGTCAAATGTAAAACAGCATGCCTGTTATATGTACAACTGTGAAATGTAGAACAGCATGCCTGTTACATGTACGACTGTCAAATGTAGAACAGCATGCCTGTTACATGTACGACTGTCAAATGTAGAACATCATGCCTGTTACATGTACGACTGTCAAATGTAGAACAGCATGCCTGTTACATGTACGACTGTCAAATGTAGAACATCATGCCTGTTACATGTACGACTGTGAAATGTAGAACAGCATGCCTGTTACATGTACGACTGTCAAATATAGAACATCATGCCTGTTACATGTACGACTGTCAAATGTAGAACATCATGCCTGTTACATGTACGACTGTCAAATATAGAACATCATGCCTGTTACATGTACGACTGTTAAATGTAGAACAGCATGCCTGTTACATGTACGACTGTGAAATGTAGAACAGCATGCCTGTTACATGTACGACTGTGAAATGTAGAACAGCATGCCTGTTACATGTACGACTGTCAAATGTAGAACAGCATGCCTGTTACATGTACGACTGTCAAATGTAGAACAGCATGCCTGTTACATGTACGACTGTCAAATGTAAAACAGCATGCCTGTTATATGTACAACTGTGAAATGTAGAACAGCATGCCTGTTACATGTACGACTGTCAAATGTAGAACAGCATGCCTGTTACATGTACGACTGTCAAATGTAGAACATCATGCCTGTTACATGTACGACTGTCAAATGTAGAACAGCATGCCTGTTACATGTACGACTGTCAAATGTAGAACATCATGCCTGTTACATGTACGACTGTGAAATGTAGAACAGCATGCCTGTTACATGTACGACTGTCAAATATAGAACATCATGCCTGTTACATGTACGACTGTCAAATGTAGAACATCATGCCTGTTACATGTACGACTGTCAAATATAGAACATCATGCCTGTTACATGTACGACTGTTAAATGTAGAACAGCATGCCTGTTACATGTACGACTGTCCAATGTAGAACAGCATGCCTGTTACATGTACGACTGTCAAATATAGAACAGCATGCCTGTTACATGTACGACTGTCAAATGTAGAACAGCATGCCTGTTACATGTAAGACTATCAAATATAGAACAGCATGTCTGTTACATGTACGACTGTGAAATATAGAAGAGCATGCCTGTTACATGTACGACTGTGAAATGTAGAACAGCATGCCTGTTACATGTACGACTGTCAAATATAGAACAGCATGCCTGTTACATGTACGACTGTCAAATATAGAACAGCATGCCTGTTACATGTACAACTGTCAAATATAGAACAGCATGCCTGTTACATGTACGACTGTGAAATATAGAACAACATGACTGTTACATGTACGACTGTCAAATGAAGAACAGCATGCCTGTTACATGTACGACTGTCAAATGTAGAACATCATGCCTGTTACATGTACGACTGTCAAATGTAGAACAGCATGCCTGTTACATGTACGATTGTGAAATATAGAACAGCATGCCTGTTACATGTACGACTGTCAAATGTAGAACAGCATGCCTGTAACATGTACGACTGTCAAATGTAAAACATCATGCCTGTTACATGTACGACTGTCAAATGTAGAACATCATGCCTGTTACATGTACGACTGTGAAATGTAGAACAGCATGCCTGTTACATGTACGACTGTCAAATGTAGACCAGCATGCCTGTTACATGTACGACTGTCAAATGTAGAACAGCATGTCTGTTACATGTACGACTGTCAAATATAGAACAGCATGTCTGTTACATGTACGACTGTCAAATGTAGAACAGCATGCCTGTTACATGTACGACTGTCAAATATAGAACAGCATGCCTGTTACATGTACGACTGTCAAATATAGAACAGCATGCCTGTTACATGTACGACTGTGAAATATAGAACAACATGCCTGTTACATGTACGACAGTGAAATGTAGAACAGCATGCCTGTTACATCTACGACTGTCAAATGTAGAACAGCATGCCTGTTACATGTACGACTGTCAAATATAGAACAGCATGCCAGTTACATGTACGACTGTCAAATATAGAACAGCATGCCTGTTACATGTACGACTGTCAAATATAGAACAGCATGCCTGTTACATGTACGACTGTAAAATATAGAACAGCATGCCTGTTACATGTACGACTGTCAAATATAGAACAGCATGCCTGGTACATGTACGACTGTCAAATGTAGAACAGCATGCCTGTTACATGTACGACTGTCAAATGTAGAACAGCATGCCTGTTACATGTACGACTGTCAAATATAGAACAGCATGCCTGTTACATGTACGACTGTGAAATGTAGAACATCATGCCTGTTACATGTACGACTGTGAAATGTAGAACAGCATGCCTGTTACATGTACGACTGTCAAATGTAGACCAGCATGCCTGTTACATGTACGACTGTCAAATGTAGAACAGCATGTCTGTTACATGTACGACTGTCAAATATAGAACAGCATGTCTGTTACATGTACGACTGTCAAATGTAGAACAGCATGCCTGTTACATGTACGACTGTCAAATATAGAACAGCATGCCTGTTACATGTACGACTGTCAAATATAGAACAGCATGCCTGTTACATGTACGACTGTGAAATATAGAACAACATGCCTGTTACATGTACGACAGTGAAATGTAGAACAGCATGCCTGTTACATGTACGACTGTCAAATGTAGAACAGCATGCCTGTTACATGTACGACTGTCAAATATAGAACAGCATGCCTGTTACATGTACGACTGTCAAATATAGAACAGCATGCCTGTTACATGTACGACTGTCAAATATAGAACAGCATGCCTGTTACATGTACGACTGTAAAATATAGAACAGCATGCCTGTTACATGTACGACTGTCAAATATAGAACAGCATGCCTGGTACATGTACGACTGTCAAATGTAGAACAGCATGCCTCTTACATGTACGACTGTCAAATGTAGAACAGCATGCCTGTTACATGTACGACTGTCAAATATAGAACAGCATGCCTGTTACATGTACGACTGTGAAATGTAGAACAGCATGCCTGTTACATGTACGACTGTCAAATATAGAACAGCATGCCTGTTACATGTACGACTGTAAAATATAGAACAGCATGCCTGTTACATGTACGACTGTCAAATATAGAACAGCATGCCTGTTACATGTACGACTGTGAAATATAGAACAACATGACTGTTACATGTACGACTGTCAAATGAAGAACAGCATGCCTGTTACATGTACGACTGTCAAATGTAGAACATCATGCCTGTAACATGTACGACTGTCAAATGTAGAACAGCATGCCTGTTACATGTACGATTGTGAAATATAGAACAGCATGACTGTTACATGTACGACTGTCAAATGTAGAACAGCATGCCTGTAACATGTACGACTGTCAAATGTAAAACATCATGCCTGTTACATGTACGTCTGTCAAATGTAGAACAGCATGCCTGTTACATGTACGACTGTCAAATGTAGAACATCATGCCTGTTACATGTACGACTGTGAAATGTAGAACAGCATGCCTGTTACATGTACGACTGTCAAATGTAGAACAGCATGCCTGTTACATGTACGACTGTCAAATGTAGACCAGCATGCCTGTTACATGTACGACTGTCAAATGTAGAACAGCATGTCTGTTACATGTACGACTGTCAAATATAGAACAGCATGTCTGTTACATGTACGACTGTCAAATGTAGAACAGAATGCCTGTTACATGTACGACTGTCAAATATAGAACAGCATGCCTGTTACATGTACGACTGTCAAATATAGATCAGCATGCCTGTTACATGTACGACTGTGAAATGTAGAACAGCATGCCTGTTACATGTACGACTGTCAAATATAGAACAGCATGCATGTTACATGTACGACTGTCAAATATAGAACAGCATGCCTGTTACATGTACGCCTGTGAAATATAGAACAGCATGCCTGTTACATGTACGACTGTAAAATATAGAACAGCATACCTGTTACATGTACGACTGTCAAATATAGAACAGCATGCCTGTTACATGTACGACTGTCAAATGTAGAACAGCATGCCTGTTACATGTACGACTGTCAAATGTAGAACAGCATGCCTGTTACATGTACGACTGTCAAATATAGAACAGCATGCCTGTTACATGTACGACTGCCAAATATAGAACAGCATGCCTGTTACATGTACGACTGTCAAATGGAGAACAGCATGCCTGTTACATGTACGACTGTCAAATATAGAACAGCATGCCTGTTACATGTACGACTGTCAAATGTAGAACAGCATGCCTGTTACATGTACGACTGTCAAGTGTAGAACAGCATGCCTGTTACATGTACGACTGTCAAATGTAGAACAGCATGCCTGTTACATATACGACTGTCAAATGTAGAACAGCATGCCTGTTACATGTAAGACTGTCAAATGTAGAACAGCATGCCTGTTACATGTACGACTGTCAAATGTAGAACAGCATGCCTGTTACAGGTACGACTGTGAAATGTAGAACAACATGACTGTTACATGTACGAATGTGAAATGTAGAACAGCATGCCTGTTACATGTACGACTGTGAAATATAGAACAGCATGCCTGTTACATGTACGACTGTGAAATGTAGAACAGCATGACTGTTACATGTACGACTGTCAAATATAGAACAGCATGCCTGTTACATGTACGACTGTGAAATATAGAACAGCATGCCTGTTACATGTACGACTGTCAAATATAGAACAGCATGCCTGTTACATGTACGACTGTGAAATATAAAACAACATGACTGTTACATGTACGACTGTCAAATGAAGAACAGCATGCCTGTTACATGTACGACTGTCAAATGTAGAACATCATGCCTGTTACATGTACGACTGTCAAATGTAGAACAGCATGCCTGTTACATGTACGATTGTGAAATATAGAACAGCATGCCTGTTACATGTACGACTGTCAAATGTAGAACAGCATGCCTGTAACATGTACGACTGTCAAATGTAAAACATCATGCCTGTTACATGTACGTCTGTCAAATGTAGAACAGCATGCCTGTTACATGTACGACGGTCAAATGTAGAACATCATGCCTGTTACATGTACGACTGTGAAATGTAGAACAGCATGCCTGTTACATGTACGACTGTCAAATGTAGAACAGCATGCCTGTTACATGTACGACTGTCAAATGTAGACCAGCATGCCTGTTACATGTACGACTGTGAAATGTAGAACAGCATGTCTGTTACATGTACGACTGTCAAATATAGAACAGCATGTCTGTTACATGTACGACTGTCAAATGTAGAACAGCATGCCTGTTACATGTACGACTGTCAAATATAGAACAGCATGCCTGCTACATGTACGACTGTCAAATATAGAACAGCATGCCTGTTACATGTACGACTGTCAAATATAGAACAGCATGCCTGTTACATGTACGACTGTCAAATATAGAACAGCATGCCTGTTACATGTACGACTGTCAAATGTAGAACAGCATGCCTGTTACATGTACGACTGTCAAATATAGAACAGCATGCATGTTACATGTACGACTGTCAAATATAGAACAGCATGCCTGTTACATGTACGCCTGACAAATATAGAACAGCATACCTGTTACATGTACGACTGTAAAATATAGAACAGCATACCTGTTACATGTACGACTGTCAAATATAGAACAGCATGCCTGTTGCATGTACGACTGTCAAATGTAGAACAGCATGCCTGTAACATGTACGACTGTCAAATGTAAAACATCATGCCTGTTACATGTACGTCTGTCAAATGTAGAACAGCATGCCTGTTACATGTACGACTGTCAAATGTAGAACATCATGCCTGTTACATGTACGACTGTGAAATGTAGAACAGCATGCCTGTTACATGTACGACTGTCAAATGTAGAACAGCATGCCTGTTACATGTACGACTGTCAAATGTAGACCAGCATGCCTGTTACATGTACGACTGTCAAATGTAGAACAGCATGTCTGTTACATGTACGACTGTCAAATATAGAACAGCATGTCTGTTACATGTACGACTGTCAAATGTAGAACAGAATGCCTGTTACATGTACGACTGTCAAATATAGAACAGCATGCCTGTTACATGTACGACTGTCAAATATAGATCAGCATGCCTGTTACATGTACGACTGTGAAATGTAGAACAGCATGCCTGTTACATGTACGACTGTCAAATATAGAACAGCATGCATGTTACATGTACGACTGTCAAATATAGAACAGCATGCCTGTTACATGTACGCCTGTGAAATATAGAACAGCATGCCTGTTACATGTACGACTGTACAATATAGAACAGCATACCTGTTACATGTACGACTGTCAAATATAGAACAGCATGCCTGTTACATGTACGACTGTCAAATGTAGAACAGCATGCCTGTTACATGTACGACTGTCAAATGTAGAACAGCATGCCTGTTACATGTACGACTGTCAAATATAGAACAGCATGCCTGTTACATGTACGACTGCCAAATATAGAACAGCATGCCTGTTACATGTACGACTGTCAAATGGAGAACAGCATGCCTGTTACATGTACGACTGTCAAATATAGAACAGCATGCCTGTTACATGTACGACTGTCAAATGTAGAACAGCATGCCTGTTACATGTACGACTGTCAAGTGTAGAACAGCATGCCTGTTACATGTACGACTGTCAAATGTAGAACAGCATGCCTGTTACATATACGACTGTCAAATGTAGAACAGCATGCCTGTTACATGTAAGACTGTCAAATGTAGAACAGCATGCCTGTTACATGTACGACTGTCAAATGTAGAACAGCATGCCTGTTACATGTACGACTGTCAAATGTAGAACATCATGCCTGTTACATGTACGACTGTCAAATGTAGAACAGCATGCCTGTTACATGTACGACTGTCAAATGTAGAACATCATGCCTGTTACATGTACGACTGTGAAATGTAGAACAGCATGCCTGTTACATGTACGACTGTCAAATATAGAACATCATGCCTGTTACATGTACGACTGTCAAATGTAGAACATCATGCCTGTTACATGTACGACTGTCAAATATAGAACATCATGCCTGTTACATGTACGACTGTTAAATGTAGAACAGCATGCCTGTTACATGTACGACTGTGAAATGTAGAACAGCATGCCTGTTACATGTACGACTGTGAAATGTAGAACAGCATGCCTGTTACATGTACGACTGTCAAATGTAGAACAGCATGCCTGTTACATGTACGACTGTCAAATGTAGAACAGCATGCCTGTTACATGTACGACTGTCAAATGTAAAACAGCATGCCTGTTATATGTACAACTGTGAAATGTAGAACAGCATGCCTGTTACATGTACGACTGTCAAATGTAGAACAGCATGCCTGTTACATGTACGACTGTCAAATGTAGAACATCATGCCTGTTACATGTACGACTGTCAAATGTAGAACAGCATGCCTGTTACATGTACGACTGTCAAATGTAGAACATCATGCCTGTTACATGTACGACTGTGAAATGTAGAACAGCATGCCTGTTACATGTACGACTGTCAAATATAGAACATCATGCCTGTTACATGTACGACTGTCAAATGTAGAACATCATGCCTGTTACATGTACGACTGTCAAATATAGAACATCATGCCTGTTACATGTACGACTGTTAAATGTAGAACAGCATGCCTGTTACATGTACGACTGTCCAATGTAGAACAGCATGCCTGTTACATGTACGACTGTCAAATATAGAACAGCATGCCTGTTACATGTACGACTGTCAAATGTAGAACAGCATGCCTGTTACATGTAAGACTATCAAATATAGAACAGCATGTCTGTTACATGTACGACTGTGAAATATAGAAGAGCATGCCTGTTACATGTACGACTGTGAAATGTAGAACAGCATGCCTGTTACATGTACGACTGTCAAATATAGAACAGCATGCCTGTTACATGTACGACTGTCAAATATAGAACAGCATGCCTGTTACATGTACAACTGTCAAATATAGAACAGCATGCCTGTTACATGTACGACTGTGAAATATAGAACAACATGACTGTTACATGTACGACTGTCAAATGAAGAACAGCATGCCTGTTACATGTACGACTGTCAAATGTAGAACATCATGCCTGTTACATGTACGACTGTCAAATGTAGAACAGCATGCCTGTTACATGTACGATTGTGAAATATAGAACAGCATGCCTGTTACATGTACGACTGTCAAATGTAGAACAGCATGCCTGTAACATGTACGACTGTCAAATGTAAAACATCATGCCTGTTACATGTACGACTGTCAAATGTAGAACATCATGCCTGTTACATGTACGACTGTGAAATGTAGAACAGCATGCCTGTTACATGTACGACTGTCAAATGTAGACCAGCATGCCTGTTACATGTACGACTGTCAAATGTAGAACAGCATGTCTGTTACATGTACGACTGTCAAATATAGAACAGCATGTCTGTTACATGTACGACTGTCAAATGTAGAACAGCATGCCTGTTACATGTACGACTGTCAAATATAGAACAGCATGCCTGTTACATGTACGACTGTCAAATATAGAACAGCATGCCTGTTACATGTACGACTGTGAAATATAGAACAACATGCCTGTTACATGTACGACAGTGAAATGTAGAACAGCATGCCTGTTACATCTACGACTGTCAAATGTAGAACAGCATGCCTGTTACATGTACGACTGTCAAATATAGAACAGCATGCCAGTTACATGTACGACTGTCAAATATAGAACAGCATGCCTGTTACATGTACGACTGTCAAATATAGAACAGCATGCCTGTTACATGTACGACTGTAAAATATAGAACAGCATGCCTGTTACATGTACGACTGTCAAATATAGAACAGCATGCCTGGTACATGTACGACTGTCAAATGTAGAACAGCATGCCTGTTACATGTACGACTGTCAAATGTAGAACAGCATGCCTGTTACATGTACGACTGTCAAATATAGAACAGCATGCCTGTTACATGTACGACTGTGAAATGTAGAACATCATGCCTGTTACATGTACGACTGTGAAATGTAGAACAGCATGCCTGTTACATGTACGACTGTCAAATGTAGACCAGCATGCCTGTTACATGTACGACTGTCAAATGTAGAACAGCATGTCTGTTACATGTACGACTGTCAAATATAGAACAGCATGTCTGTTACATGTACGACTGTCAAATGTAGAACAGCATGCCTGTTACATGTACGACTGTCAAATATAGAACAGCATGCCTGTTACATGTACGACTGTCAAATATAGAACAGCATGCCTGTTACATGTACGACTGTGAAATATAGAACAACATGCCTGTTACATGTACGACAGTGAAATGTAGAACAGCATGCCTGTTACATGTACGACTGTCAAATGTAGAACAGCATGCCTGTTACATGTACGACTGTCAAATATAGAACAGCATGCCTGTTACATGTACGACTGTCAAATATAGAACAGCATGCCTGTTACATGTACGACTGTCAAATATAGAACAGCATGCCTGTTACATGTACGACTGTAAAATATAGAACAGCATGCCTGTTACATGTACGACTGTCAAATATAGAACAGCATGCCTGGTACATGTACGACTGTCAAATGTAGAACAGCATGCCTCTTACATGTACGACTGTCAAATGTAGAACAGCATGCCTGTTACATGTACGACTGTCAAATATAGAACAGCATGCCTGTTACATGTACGACTGTGAAATGTAGAACAGCATGCCTGTTACATGTACGACTGTCAAATATAGAACAGCATGCCTGTTACATGTACGACTGTAAAATATAGAACAGCATGCCTGTTACATGTACGACTGTCAAATATAGAACAGCATGCCTGTTACATGTACGACTGTGAAATATAGAACAACATGACTGTTACATGTACGACTGTCAAATGAAGAACAGCATGCCTGTTACATGTACGACTGTCAAATGTAGAACATCATGCCTGTAACATGTACGACTGTCAAATGTAGAACAGCATGCCTGTTACATGTACGATTGTGAAATATAGAACAGCATGACTGTTACATGTACGACTGTCAAATGTAGAACAGCATGCCTGTAACATGTACGACTGTCAAATGTAAAACATCATGCCTGTTACATGTACGTCTGTCAAATGTAGAACAGCATGCCTGTTACATGTACGACTGTCAAATGTAGAACATCATGCCTGTTACATGTACGACTGTGAAATGTAGAACAGCATGCCTGTTACATGTACGACTGTCAAATGTAGAACAGCATGCCTGTTACATGTACGACTGTCAAATGTAGACCAGCATGCCTGTTACATGTACGACTGTCAAATGTAGAACAGCATGTCTGTTACATGTACGACTGTCAAATATAGAACAGCATGTCTGTTACATGTACGACTGTCAAATGTAGAACAGAATGCCTGTTACATGTACGACTGTCAAATATAGAACAGCATGCCTGTTACATGTACGACTGTCAAATATAGATCAGCATGCCTGTTACATGTACGACTGTGAAATGTAGAACAGCATGCCTGTTACATGTACGACTGTCAAATATAGAACAGCATGCATGTTACATGTACGACTGTCAAATATAGAACAGCATGCCTGTTACATGTACGCCTGTGAAATATAGAACAGCATGCCTGTTACATGTACGACTGTAAAATATAGAACAGCATACCTGTTACATGTACGACTGTCAAATATAGAACAGCATGCCTGTTACATGTACGACTGTCAAATGTAGAACAGCATGCCTGTTACATGTACGACTGTCAAATGTAGAACAGCATGCCTGTTACATGTACGACTGTCAAATATAGAACAGCATGCCTGTTACATGTACGACTGCCAAATATAGAACAGCATGCCTGTTACATGTACGACTGTCAAATGGAGAACAGCATGCCTGTTACATGTACGACTGTCAAATATAGAACAGCATGCCTGTTACATGTACGACTGTCAAATGTAGAACAGCATGCCTGTTACATGTACGACTGTCAAGTGTAGAACAGCATGCCTGTTACATGTACGACTGTCAAATGTAGAACAGCATGCCTGTTACATATACGACTGTCAAATGTAGAACAGCATGCCTGTTACATGTAAGACTGTCAAATGTAGAACAGCATGCCTGTTACATGTACGACTGTCAAATGTAGAACAGCATGCCTGTTACAGGTACGACTGTGAAATGTAGAACAACATGACTGTTACATGTACGAATGTGAAATGTAGAACAGCATGCCTGTTACATGTACGACTGTGAAATATAGAACAGCATGCCTGTTACATGTACGACTGTGAAATGTAGAACAGCATGACTGTTACATGTACGACTGTCAAATATAGAACAGCATGCCTGTTACATGTACGACTGTGAAATATAGAACAGCATGCCTGTTACATGTACGACTGTCAAATATAGAACAGCATGCCTGTTACATGTACGACTGTGAAATATAAAACAACATGACTGTTACATGTACGACTGTCAAATGAAGAACAGCATGCCTGTTACATGTACGACTGTCAAATGTAGAACATCATGCCTGTTACATGTACGACTGTCAAATGTAGAACAGCATGCCTGTTACATGTACGATTGTGAAATATAGAACAGCATGCCTGTTACATGTACGACTGTCAAATGTAGAACAGCATGCCTGTAACATGTACGACTGTCAAATGTAAAACATCATGCCTGTTACATGTACGTCTGTCAAATGTAGAACAGCATGCCTGTTACATGTACGACGGTCAAATGTAGAACATCATGCCTGTTACATGTACGACTGTGAAATGTAGAACAGCATGCCTGTTACATGTACGACTGTCAAATGTAGAACAGCATGCCTGTTACATGTACGACTGTCAAATGTAGACCAGCATGCCTGTTACATGTACGACTGTGAAATGTAGAACAGCATGTCTGTTACATGTACGACTGTCAAATATAGAACAGCATGTCTGTTACATGTACGACTGTCAAATGTAGAACAGCATGCCTGTTACATGTACGACTGTCAAATATAGAACAGCATGCCTGCTACATGTACGACTGTCAAATATAGAACAGCATGCCTGTTACATGTACGACTGTCAAATATAGAACAGCATGCCTGTTACATGTACGACTGTCAAATATAGAACAGCATGCCTGTTACATGTACGACTGTCAAATGTAGAACAGCATGCCTGTTACATGTACGACTGTCAAATATAGAACAGCATGCATGTTACATGTACGACTGTCAAATATAGAACAGCATGCCTGTTACATGTACGCCTGACAAATATAGAACAGCATACCTGTTACATGTACGACTGTAAAATATAGAACAGCATACCTGTTACATGTACGACTGTCAAATATAGAACAGCATGCCTGTTGCATGTACGACTGTCAAATGTAGAACAGCATGCCTGTAACATGTACGACTGTCAAATGTAAAACATCATGCCTGTTACATGTACGTCTGTCAAATGTAGAACAGCATGCCTGTTACATGTACGACTGTCAAATGTAGAACATCATGCCTGTTACATGTACGACTGTGAAATGTAGAACAGCATGCCTGTTACATGTACGACTGTCAAATGTAGAACAGCATGCCTGTTACATGTACGACTGTCAAATGTAGACCAGCATGCCTGTTACATGTACGACTGTCAAATGTAGAACAGCATGTCTGTTACATGTACGACTGTCAAATATAGAACAGCATGTCTGTTACATGTACGACTGTCAAATGTAGAACAGAATGCCTGTTACATGTACGACTGTCAAATATAGAACAGCATGCCTGTTACATGTACGACTGTCAAATATAGATCAGCATGCCTGTTACATGTACGACTGTGAAATGTAGAACAGCATGCCTGTTACATGTACGACTGTCAAATATAGAACAGCATGCATGTTACATGTACGACTGTCAAATATAGAACAGCATGCCTGTTACATGTACGCCTGTGAAATATAGAACAGCATGCCTGTTACATGTACGACTGTACAATATAGAACAGCATACCTGTTACATGTACGACTGTCAAATATAGAACAGCATGCCTGTTACATGTACGACTGTCAAATGTAGAACAGCATGCCTGTTACATGTACGACTGTCAAATGTAGAACAGCATGCCTGTTACATGTACGACTGTCAAATATAGAACAGCATGCCTGTTACATGTACGACTGCCAAATATAGAACAGCATGCCTGTTACATGTACGACTGTCAAATGGAGAACAGCATGCCTGTTACATGTACGACTGTCAAATATAGAACAGCATGCCTGTTACATGTACGACTGTCAAATGTAGAACAGCATGCCTGTTACATGTACGACTGTCAAGTGTAGAACAGCATGCCTGTTACATGTACGACTGTCAAATGTAGAACAGCATGCCTGTTACATATACGACTGTCAAATGTAGAACAGCATGCCTGTTACATGTAAGACTGTCAAATGTAGAACAGCATGCCTGTTACATGTACGACTGTCAAATGTAGAACAGCATGCCTGTTACAGGTACGACTGTGAAATGTAGAACAACATGACTGTTACATGTACGAATGTG
The DNA here is from genome assembly GCA_963680875.1 of Bathymodiolus brooksi. NCBI lineage: Eukaryota > Metazoa > Mollusca > Bivalvia > Mytilida > Modiolidae > Bathymodiolus > Bathymodiolus brooksi. The sequence continues at coordinate 94,216,583 of OY804579.1, forward strand.
AAATGTAGAACAGCATGCCTGTTACATGTACGACTGTGAAATATAGAACAGCATGCCTGTTACATGTACGACTGTGAAATGTAGAACAGCATGACTGTTACATGTACGACTGTCAAATATAGAACAGCATGCCTGTTACATGTACGACTGTGAAATATAGAACAGCATGCCTGTTACATGTACGACTGTCAAATATAGAACAGCATGCCTGTTACATGTACGACTGTGAAATATAAAACAACATGACTGTTACATGTACGACTGTCAAATGAAGAACAGCATGCCTGTTACATGTACGACTGTCAAATGTAGAACATCATGCCTGTTACATGTACGACTGTCAAATGTAGAACAGCATGCCTGTTACATGTACGATTGTGAAATATAGAACAGCATGCCTGTTACATGTACGACTGTCAAATGTAGAACAGCATGCCTGTAACATGTACGACTGTCAAATGTAAAACATCATGCCTGTTACATGTACGTCTGTCAAATGTAGAACAGCATGCCTGTTACATGTACGACGGTCAAATGTAGAACATCATGCCTGTTACATGTACGACTGTGAAATGTAGAACAGCATGCCTGTTACATGTACGACTGTCAAATGTAGAACAGCATGCCTGTTACATGTACGACTGTCAAATGTAGACCAGCATGCCTGTTACATGTACGACTGTGAAATGTAGAACAGCATGTCTGTTACATGTACGACTGTCAAATATAGAACAGCATGTCTGTTACATGTACGACTGTCAAATGTAGAATAGCATGCCTGTTACATGTACGACTGTCAAATATAGAACAGCATGCCTGTTACATGTACGACTGTCAAATATAGAACAGCATGCCTGTTACATGTACGACTGTCAAATATAGAACAGCATGCCTGTTACATGTACGACTGTCAAATGTAGAACAGCATGCCTGTTACATGTACGACTGTCAAATGTAGAACAGCATGCCTGTTACATGTACGACTGTCAAATATAGAACAGCATGCATGTTACATGTACGACTGTCAAATATAGAACAGCATGCCTGTTACATGTACGCCTGAGAAATATAGAACAGCATACCTGTTACATGTACGACTGTAAAATATAGAACAGCATACCTGTTACATGTACGACTGTCAAATATAGAACAGCATGCCTGTTACATGTACGACTGTCAAATGTAGAACAGCATGCCTGTTACATGTACGACTGTCAAATATAGAACAGCATGCCTGTTACATGTACGACTGCCAAATATAGAACAGCATGCCTGTTACATGTACGACTGTCAAATGTAGAACAGCATGCCTGTTACATGTACGACTGTCAAATATAGAACAGCATGCCTGTTACATGTACGACTGTCAAATGTAAAACAGCATGCCTGTTACATGTACGACTGTCAAATGTAGAACAGCATGCCTGTTACATGTACGACTGTCAAATGTAGAACAGCATGCCTGTTACATGTACGACTGTGAAATGTAGAACAACATGACTGTTACATGTACGACTGTCAAATGTAGAACAGCATGCCTGTTACATGTACGACTGTCAAATATAGAACAACATGACTGTTACATGTACGACTGTCAAATATAGAACAGCATGCCTGTTACATGTACGACTGTCAAGTGTAGAACAGCATGCCTGTTACATGTACGACTGTCAAATGTAGAACAGCATGCCTGTTACATATACGACTGTCAAATGTAGAACAGCATGCCTGTTACATGTAAGACTGTCAAATGTAGAACAGCATGCCTGTTACAGGTACGACTGTCAAATGTAGAACAGCATGCCTGTTACATGTACGACTGTGAAATTTAGAACAGCATGCCTGTTACATGTACGACTGTCAAATGTAGAACAGCATGCCTGTTACATGTACGACTGTCAAATGTAGACCAGCATGCCTGTTACATGTACGACTGTGAAATGTAGAACAGCATGTCTGTTACATGTACGACTGTCAAATATAGAACAGCATGTCTGTTACATGTACGACTGTCAAATGTAGAACAGCATGCCTGTTACATGTACGACTGTCAAATATAGAACAGCATGCCTGTTACATGTACGACTGTCAAATATAGAACAGCATGCCTGTTACATGTACGACTGTCAAATATAGAACAGCATGCCTGTTACATGTACGACTGTCAAATGTAGAACAGCATGCCTGTTACATGTACGACTGTCAAATGTAGAACAGCATGCCTGTTACATGTACGACTGTCAAAAATAGAACAGCATGCATGTTACATGTACGACTGTCAAATATAGAACAGCATGCCTGTTACATGTACGCCTGTGAAATATAGAACAGCATACCTGTTACATGTACGACTGTAAAATATAGAACAGCATACCTGTTACATGTACGACTGTCAAATATAGAACAGCATGCCTGTTACATGTACGACTGTCAAATGTAGAACAGCATGCCTGTTACATGTACGACTGGCAAATGTAGAACAGCATGCCTGTTACATGTACGACTGTCAAATATAGAACAGCATGCCTGTTACATGTACGACTGCCAAATATAGAACAGCATGCCTGTTACATGTACGACTGTCAAATGTAGAACAGCATGCCTGTTACATGTACGACTGTCAAATATAGAACAGCATGCCTGTTACATGTACGACTGTCAAATGTAGAACAGCATGCCTGTTACATGTACGACTGTCAAGTGTAGAACAGCATGCTTGTTACATGTACGACTGTCAAATGTAGAACAGCATGCCTGTTACATGTAAGACTGTCAAATGTAGAACAGCATGCCTGTTACATGTACGACTGTCAAATGTAGAACAGCATGCCTGTTAAATGTACGACTGTGAAATATAGAACAGCATGCCTGTTACATGTACGACTGTGAAATGTAGAACAGCATGCCTGTTACATGTACGACTGTCAAATGTAGAACAGCATGCCGGTTACATGTACGACTGTCAAATATAGAACAGCATGCATGTTACATGTACGACTGTCAAATATAGAACAGCATGCCTGTTACATGTACGCCTGTGAAATATAGAACAGCATGCCTGTTACATGTACGACTGTAAAATATAGAACAGCATACCTGTTACATGTACGACTGTCAAATATAGAACAGCATGCCTGTTACATGTACGACTGTCAAATGTAGAACAGCATGCCTGTTACATGTACGACTGTCAAATGTAGAACAGCATGCCTGTTACATGTACGACTGTCAAATATAGAACAGCATGCCTGTTACATGTACGACTGCCAAATATAGAACAGCATGCCTGTTACATGTACGACTGTCAAATGTAGAACAGCATGCCTGTTACATGTACGACTGTCAAATATAGAACAGCATGCCTGTTACATGTACGACTGTAAAATGTAGAACAGCATGCCTGTTACATGTACGACTGTCAAGTGTAGAACAGCATGCCTGTTACATGTACGACTGTCAAATGTAGAACAGCATGCCTGTTACAGGTACGACTGTGAAATGTAGAACAACATGACTGTTACATGTACGACTGTGAAATGTAGAACAGCATGCCTGTTACATGTACGACTGTCAAATGTAGAACAGCATGCCTGTTACATGTACGACTGTCAAATATAGAACAGCATGCATGTTACATGTACGACTGTCAAATATAGAACAGCATGCCTGTTACATGTACGCCTGTGAAATATAGAACAGCATGCCTGTTACATGTACGACTGTAAAATATAGAACAGCATACCTGTTACATGTACGACTGTCAAATATAGAACAGCATGCCTGTTACATGTACGACTGTCAAATGTAGAACAGCATGCCTGTTACATGTACGACTGTCAAATGTAGAACAGCATGCCTGTTACATGTACGACTGTCAAATATAGAACAGCATGCCTGTTACATGTACGACTGCCAAATATAGAACAGCATGCCTGTTACATGTACGACTGTCAAATGTAGAACAGCATGCCTGTTACATGTACGACTGTCAAATATAGAACAGCATGCCTGTTACATGTACGACTGTCAAATGTAGAACAGCATGCCTGTTACATGTACGACTGTCAAGTGTAGAACAGCATGCCTGTTACATGTACGACTGTCAAATGTAGAACAGCATGCCTGTTACAGGTACGACTGTGAAATGTAGAACAACATGACTGTTACATGTACGACTGTGAAATGTAGAACAGCATGCCTGTTACATGTACGACTGTGAAATATAGAACAGCATGCCTTTTACATGTACGACTGTCAAATGTAGAACAACATGCCTGTTACATGTACGACTGTCAAATGTAGAGCAGCATGCCTGTTACATGTACGATTGTGAAATGTAGAACAGCATGTCTGTTACATGTACGACTGTCAAATGTAGAACAGCATGACTGTTACATGTACGACTGTGAAATATAGAACAGCATGCCTGTTACATGTACGACATTCAAATATAGAACAGCATGACTGTTACATGTACGACTGTGAAATGTAGAACAACATGACTGTTACATGTACGACTGTGAAATGTAGAACAGCATGCCTGTTACATGTACGACTGTCAAATATAGAACAGCATGCCTGTTACATGTACGACTGCCAAATATAGAACAGCATGCCTGTTACATGTACGACTGTCAAATGTAGAACAGCATGCCTGTTACATGTACGACTGTCAAATATAGAACAGCATGCCTGTTACATGTACGACTGTAAAATGTAGAACAGCATGCCTGTTACATGTACGACTGTCAAGTGTAGAACAGCATGCCTGTTACATGTACGACTGTCAAATGTAGAACAGCATGCCTGTTACAGGTACGACTGTGAAATGTAGAACAACATGACTGTTACATGTACGACTGTCAAATGTAGAACAGCATGCCTGTTACATGTACGACTGTCAAATGTAGAACAGCATGCCTGTTACATGTACGACTGTCAAATATAGAACAGCATGCATGTTACATGTACGACTGTCAAATATAGAACAGCATGCCTGTTACATGTACGCCTGTGAAATATAGAACAGCATGCCTGTTACATGTACGACTGTAAAATATAGAACAGCATACCTGTTACATGTACGACTGTCAAATATAGAACAGCATGCCTGTTACATGTACGACTGTCAAATGTAGAACAGCATGCCTGTTACATGTACGACTGTCAAATGTAGAACAGCATGCCTGTTACATGTACGACTGTCAAATATAGAACAGCATGCCTGTTACATGTACGACTGCCAAATATAGAACAGCATGCCTGTTACATGTACGACTGTCAAATGTAGAACAGCATGCCTGTTACATGTACGACTGTCAAATATAGAACAGCATGCCTGTTACATGTACGACTGTCAAATGTAGAACAGCATGCCTGTTACATGTACGACTGTCAAGTGTAGAACAGCATGCCTGTTACATGTACGACTGTCAAATGTAGAACAGCATGCCTGTTACAGGTACGACTGTGAAATGTAGAACAACATGACTGTTACATGTACGACTGTGAAATGTAGAACAGCATGCCTGTTACATGTACGACTGTGAAATATAGAACAGCATGCCTTTTACATGTACGACTGTCAAATGTAGAACAACATGCCTGTTACATGTACGACTGTCAAATGTAGAGCAGCATGCCTGTTACATGTACGATTGTGAAATGTAGAACAGCATGTCTGTTACATGTACGACTGTCAAATGTAGAACAGCATGACTGTTACATGTACGACTGTGAAATATAGAACAGCATGCCTGTTACATGTACGACTGTCAAATATAGAACAGCATGACTGTTACATGTACGACTGTGAAATGTAGAACAACATGACTGTTACATGTACGACTGTGAAATGTAGAACAGCATGCCTGTTACATGTACGACTGTCAAATGTAGAACAGCATGCCTGTTACATGTACGACTGTGAAATGTAGAACAACATGACTGTTACATGTACGACTGTCAAATGTAGAACAGCATGCCTGTTACATGTACGACTGTCAAATGTGGAACAGCATGCCTGTTGCATGTACGACTGTGAAATGTAGAACAAAATGACTGTTACATGTACGACTGTGAAATGTAGAACAGCATGCCTGTTACATGTACGACTGTCAAATGTAGAACAGCATGCCTGTTACATGTACGACTGTGAAATGTAGAACAACAGACTGTTACATGTACGACTGTCAAATGTAGAACAGCATGCCTGTTACATGTACGACTGTCAAATATAGAACAACATGACTGTTACATGTACGACTGTCAAATGTAGAACAGCATGCCTGTTACATGTACGACTGTGAAATGTAGAAAAACATGACTGTTACATGTACGACTGTGAAATGTAGAACAGCATGCCTGTTACATGTACGACTGTGAAATGTAGAACAAAATGACTGTTACATGTACGACTGTGAAATGTAGAACAACATGACTGTTACATGTACGACTGTCAATTGTAGAGCAGCATACCTGTTACATGTATGACTGTCAAATGTAGAACTGCATGCCTGTTACATGTACGACTGTCAAATGTAGAACAGCATGCCTGTTACATGTACGACTGTCAAATGTAGAACAGCATGCCTGTTACATGTAAGACTGTCAAATGTAAAATAGCATGCCTGTTACATGTAAGACTGTCAAATGTAGAACAGCATGCCTGTTACATGTACGACTGTGAAATGTAGAACAAAATGACTGTTACATGTACGACTGTGAAATGTAGAACAAAATGACTGTTACATGTACGACTGTGAAATGTAGAACAACATGACTGTTACATGTACGACTGTCAATTGTAGAACAGCATACCTGTTACATGTACGACTGTCAAGTGTAGAACTGCATGCCTGTTACCTGTACGACTGTCAAATGTAGAACAGCATGCCTGTTACATGTACGACTGTCAAATGTAGAACAGCATGCCTGTTACATGTACGACTGTCAAATGTAGAATAGCATGCCTGTTACATGTAAGACTGTCAAATGTAGAACAGCATGCCTGTTACATGTACGACTGTGAAATGTAGAACAAAATGACTGTTACATGTACGACTGTGAAATGTAGAACAACATGACTGTTACATGTACGACTGTGAAATGTAGAACAGCATACCTGTTACATGTACGACTGTCAAGTGTAGAACAGCATGCCTGTTACATGTACGACTGTCAAATGTAGAACAGCATGCCTGTTACATGTAAGACTGTCAAATGTAGAACAGCATGCCTGTTACATGTACGACTGTCAAATGTAGAACAGCATGCCTGTTACTTGTACGACTGTGAAATGAAGAACAACATGACTGTTACATGTACGACTGTGAAATGTAGAACAGCATGCCTGTTACATGTACGACTGTCAAATATAGAACAGCATGCCTGTTACATGTACGACTGTGAAATGTAGAACAGCATGCCTGTTACATGTACGACTGTGAAATGTAGAACAGCATGCCTGTTACATGTACGACTGTCAAATATAGAACAGCATGCCTGTTACATGTACGACTGTCAAATATAGAACAGCATGCCTGTTACATGTACGACTGTTAAATATAGAACAGCATGCCTGTAACATGTAAGACTGTCAAATATACAACAGCATGACTGTTACATGTACGACTGTGAAATGTAGAACAACATGACTGTTACATGTACGACTGTCAAATGTAGAACAGCATGACTGTTACATGTACGACTGTCAAATGTAGAACAGCATGCCTGTTACATGTACGACTGTGAAATGTAGAACAACATGACTGTTACATGTACGACTGTCAAATGTAGAACAGCATGCCTGTTACATGGACGACTGTCAAATGTAGAACATTATGCCTGTTACATGTACGACTGTGAAATGTAGAACAAAATGACTGTTACATGTATGACTGTCAAATGTAGAACAGCATGCCTGTTACATGTACGACTGTCAATTGTAGAACAGCATGCCTGTTAAATGTACGAATGTCAAATATAGAACACCATGACTGTTACATGTACGACTGTGAAATGTAGAACAGCATGCCTGTTACATGTACGACTGTCAAATGTAGAACAGCATGCCTGTTACATGTACGACTGCCAAATATAGAACAGCATGCCTGTTACATGTACGACTGTCAAATGTAGAACAACATGACTGTTACATGTACGACTGTGAAATGTAGAACAGCATGCCTGTTACATGTACGACTGTCAAATGTAGAACAGCATGCCTGTTACATGTACGACTGTGAAATGTAGAACAACATGACTGTTACATGTACGACTGTCAAATGTAGAACAGCATGCCTGTTACATGTACGACTATGAAATGTAGAACAACATGCCTGTTACATGTACGACTGTCAAATGTAGAACAACATGACTGTTACATGTACGACTGTGAAATGTAGAACAGCATGACTGTTACATGTACGACTGTCAATTGTAGAACAGCATGACTGTTACATGTACGACTGTCAAATGTAGAACAGCATGCATGTTACATGTAAGACTGTGAAATGTAGAACAGCATGCCTGTTACATGTACGACTGTGAAATGTAGAACAACATGACTGTTACATGTACGACTGTCAAATGTAGAACAGCATGACTGTTACATGTACGACTGTCAAATGTAGAACAGCATGCCTGTTACATGTACGACTGTCAAATGTAGAACAGCATGCATGTTACATGTACGACTGTCAAATGTAGAACAGCATGCCTGTTACATGTACGACTGTCAAATGTAGAACAGCATGACTGTTACATGTACGACGGTGAAATGTAGAACAGCATGCCTGTTACATGTACGACTGTGAAATGTAGAACAGCATGCCTGTTACATGTACGACTGTCAAATGTAGAACAACATGACTGTTACATGTACGACTGTGAAATATAGAACAGCATGCCTGTTACATGTACGACTGTCAAATGTAGAACAGCTTGCCTGTTACATGTACGACTGTCAAATATAGAACAGCATGCCTGTTACATGTACGACTGTCAAATGTAGAACAGCTTGCCTGTTACATGTACGACTGTCAAATATAGAACAGCATGTCTGTTACATGTACGACTGTGAAATGTAGAACAGCATGCCTGTTACATGTACGACTGTGAAATGTAGAACAGCATGACTGTTACATGTACGACTGTGAAATGTAGAACAACATTCAAATACCGTTCCTGCACTTTAATTCGTCTTTTAGTGTAAAGGGGATAGTCTCCCATGTTCATTGACATCATATACACAGTTGTTAACCTTTTTTTAGATAACGATGACATCATGTCCAATAATATGGACATGTTCATTAAAAGATACACTTATATATTGAATACACGTATCAGCTTGTTTTCGCGGGATGGGAGTTAACCATATCTTGAAGTGCAGTAAACACCAACGCAGAAATTAAAATGATTGAAACAAATAACGAGATTATACTGAAGCGGAAATTGGACTATTATCGAGATAATACAAAACGCAAAATATCTTCATGCATAATTTCTCTTACGAAGTATGGTATTCAATAATATGTACTAGCCATATATATATATATATATACTTAAACCTATCATTAGAGGAAAGAAAATGACGGAGTTTTCTTCCGAAAGGTTAACGTCAATATGAAATCGTATTCGTTATAAACCAATAAAATCCCACGTTACATTGGACTTGACACTATATCAAATAGTACTTTAATACTGGGACATATCTATCAGATTACCCCATTATAATACAAAAATAAAGTTCTGACAGAAATATTATTTATTTCTAAATATATAGCGTATGTAATATTGATCAAACTGGTATACATTTCATTTTGTTAATGACTTATCACATGTGTTACATTGTAAATTACACTTCTTTGTCCGCCTCTTCAACATAGATTATGTACGGTATCCTTTAAAGATTGCTTTCATCTTTAGAAGCAGGTCCTTGTATATATTTTATACAGATATATTCAATCAAAATACAAGAAATAAAACTTGTTTTGCATGGGGTATAAATTAGCCTAGCATGGGGTATAAATTAGTCTTTATGTAAAACATATTAATAATTCGAAATATTTTTCTACGATCACACACCTGGTATACATAATACGAATATAATGAAAATACCTACAAATTAAAGTCAACACATCAACATATGGTGGTTGGATATTAACGTCTAGTATAAATGTGAGCAAGTGCATATGACCATCAAAGTTTACACCAACTTTATGTGATTAATTCTGAAACCGGTCAACAATATGATTAACAATCACCTCTCACCTCAAATCATTGAAAACAAAATACACAACGATATACGACGTTGATAATTGGATCTTCAAGGAGTATACAGCTATACAACAATACAAATTAGCTTCATGCTATCACATAAATGAACTACAACACAAATATGGACACTACAATAGCAGGGTCAGTGAATGTTAGTTGTTAACTGACAACTACATAAGTAGGTAGACTTTATTGGTTAGAGTTTATCAGTGACGTTCGGATGATCATCAGTATCTTTCTCAAGATATTTTTGTTAATGTTTGTCAGTGACGTTCGGATGGTCATCAGTATCTTTCTCAGGGTATTTTTGTTTCGTCCACCACCAATAGAAGTAACAGCTATGATATATCTCAAATATTTTTCACCCATACATCCATATCCTAAGCATAAGCTTAATGGCAATTATTCATGAAACGTATATCAATTTGCAATACAATATTTTAGTTGATTGACAAAAAAACTCGATTAATCACACACGTTCCGTTCTTTGGGCGATTCGTCTGTCACAACCACGCTTAAAATACTGTCCATGCTCACTGTTCATCAAAAGGTCTCTAATACAGATTGAACCTAATTGGATACTTACTATAGTGTAATGTGCGCAAATATCTTCATTATAATCTGTGTTATTATGTGGTTATATATCATCTTTGATACTTTAGCCACATTAACACCAAACAAGGTTTGGGACCGGAAAATTAGTTTAACCCCCAAAAGTTTTCATTCTCAAGTCAGAAAGTGAGCGGTCATGTATTTGTTTGTTGGAGGTAGCGATTTTGTCTCTGTTTCGATGATTATTCGACTAGATTTAGAACTGTTCCGATAACATGGTATTTATAAAAAAAAAATTCGCTTTATTACTTCCTGTTTTCCTTAGTATAGTTACAATGTAGGATGTTATTTCGTACACACGATACCTTACACATTGCAGAACATACAAAATAGTAAATAAAAACCATGTCCATTTAATAATGATATTTCACAAGTTACACACATGCCTGTAGATTGATACCAGGAAACACATGTTTTACAAGATGTACAAGATTGATCAGACTGAATAAATATAATTAACTAAGGAATGTTATATATGATATGAAAGTCATCTTTATGTATTGAAGGTGCTAGACAAAATAATGAAACATGGAGCAATATATTGTTAAAATAACTTTCATACTGCTTCAATTTTGCATTGAAATTTCTAAATATTTATCTTTTTTAATAAATCCATAAGTTTTTTTCTCCCCCAATAAAATTCGTAATAGTTGATAATATTTAACAGAATAAACGTAGCATAGCTAAAAGCATGTTCCACCAATTAAAATATAAACGCAGATATCAAATTAAGTGCGCACGATGCGTTTCTGGAATAACCTTTATCTGGTACGTTCAAAACCGAAAGATTGGAAAGTCAAATAATTAGAAAAGTTTTGAAAGCAATAGAACCAAATCTAAGATCTACATTTAAAACTAGACGTATCTATAGTTTTTAACACTTTGGTGTTTGGTGCTTTAAAATCTGATTCAACCCACCATTTCTTTAGAAATGCCTGTACCAAGTCAGAGTCATTACGGTTTTCACAGTTTTCCGGTTGTTGACTGATTTTGTCTGTTTATATAATTATGAGTTTTGACTTTCCCTTTGTAAGATTGCTCGGAGTTCGGTAATTTTGTTATTACCTTTATTTGATGATATAGTGTAAGAGTTATATTGCATTGCTATCATGTTCTGGCTTCCTGGCAGACGGTATCATCATGGACGTATCAATGTTCCACCATGACAAGACACTTGGTTTTATGGTAGTATAATGAATGCTGATAATTCACCTCGTGTTTCTGAAGTAGCAAAGCTTGTCCGACCTATTGCGTATACATGAGTTGGATATATGCTTCTGTGTATATATCTAAAGTGTATGCCTCAAATGTCAGACGTTCTAATGACAAGTGAGTGTATCGGTCGTAGACATTTGTGATATAGCTTACTAGTACCCACAGCCTGACCTTCCTTGTAATTTGGAAACAATGTTATTACAATGTGATGAAAGATGGAATCTATGGACGGATTAGTCATTGAATCACTTGTAATACAAACGTAGATATCTAATTTAGTGCGCACGTTTCTGGAATATTCTTCATCAGATACGCTTAATCTGTCAAATGTCTTATTTAATACAAAGCTAATACAATCTCATGAACATGCACACTATACAATAAACGTTATAACAGTATACCAATTGACATGCAATATGTAGGTATATTTAAAAAAAAACTAACCCCATCGGTGGTGTAATGGATAGCATGCTCGCCTCGAGTGCGGTAGATCGTGGGTTCGAGCTTCGATCGTGTCAAACCAAGGACTATGAAATTGGAATTTGTTATGTCTTCGCTAAGCACGCAGCATTAAGGAGATAGAGCAAAAACTGTTTGGTTCGGAATCAGGATAATATGTTGGAGTGGGGTGACATGACTATCCGCGGACTGTTGTTTTAGTGAGCTAGCAATATAGAAATTGAAATAAGCGTGTTGGTCTAGTACAAAGCGGACCTCATCATCATCTCATTCAAAATTAACTTGCCATGATATGGCTAGAAAACAATTACTGAGTTGACGTTAAACGATAATCACTGAGTATTAAAAAAAACCCATATATCATCAAAAGAGCTACAGATTTAAAGTGTCAAAGAGCTAAAACTTCATCTATCTGTTATCAATAATTAGTTGTCATTCATTATTTTGACTAGGCAATAATTTTAAGAGAGTTAATGATATTTTCCAGACAGTATGACCAACCGCTAATTTTGATAAATTATATCAACTGTGTTTAGGAACTCCCTACATCAGAACCGTTATTTATGTCCCTGTTAGTTTTTATTGTGTCAATTGGTGTGGTCTTGGATATTTGATAAGAAAGTTTAGAGCGCTCTGGTAAATCTGAGGAAAGTTAGAGAATGAGTTTAGATGTGGATGGATGTGCTTCTAGGTTTATAATCATACTTTATAGATAATGAACTTGTAAATAATAAATATATATATATATGAATACAGATTTGTTATTAATTAAAACCAGTGCCAAGCTAAGGGCCCCGTGACAAAAGTTAGATAACAAAATATCCAAACAGACCAAACCATGCTTAATTCTGTAGCATTTTATTTATTATAGGTAAAAGGAACCTAGTATAACTACAAATGTATTAATAATTATCGTGTGCACTGACCTTTTCCCAATTTATAATTGCTATTACCATAAATTGATTATGAAGTTAATCATTCCACAAGTGTTTCACTATGTAAATATCATTAGTACTAGAATAAGATTAAGATGACAGTGGATGCTCCACACTAGCATGCAGATAATTAAATATTTTGACCATAAGTACCACAGATAATTTGAAAAAAGAAATAATTATAGTATTAGAATGGGGTGAGTTTTTGCTGTCTGTCTTTGTAGTTTTCCTTCACCAGTGAGCTGTAAGTAAGTTTAATAAACAGGAAAAAATATAATATTAAAGTGAAAAACAAAACAGCTCCAAAATCTAATTTAAGAAATCGTAGAAAGATGCAAATGTCGATACTCCTAACAACACGACCACTCATTCTATTGGTTTGGTACAGGCATTTCGATCAAAAATGGCGGAGTTAAACTAGCTTTATGACATTTTATCATACATTCTATAATAACTGTAACATTTAGCAAAAAACTTTACAACTGTCAAAGTAGATAATAAATACCCGACGATCATCGAAATTGTACAACATACGATAGTTTATTTCATTCTAGAGAAAATGTATTTTATGCAATTATAGAAACGGATACCAAGAAAGTGACAAATGATGTGACAAGTGACTTACTGACCGAGTTTTACTCTGATTCCACATTATATCAGAATGAATCATCATAGATGACCACCAACAATCATCATAGATGACCACCAACAATCATCATAGATGACCACCAACAGTACACTCACTTGCCAGTATAACTCCTGACATTGGACATCAACGTTGATCAGAGATAAACTAGGTAATCTACAAATTAAAACGATAATCCACCTCGTGTTTATGAATTAAGTGCAAGCGAGGTGGAGAGGTGGATCACCAACACTTAATTATATTAACTGCACAGACAAAGCTTATATCAAAATCAATTAAAACGGTCACTTTATTGTCAACAAGTACATACAAAAACATCATCATAAGCCAAGTTCAACTTCGTATAATCTAGATAACATCTTTATTATCAATTCAGAATATAATGGGGGCATAAATACCCTCCAGTACCGTCCTCTATGTTATATAGCCACGTTATATCAATTTGATTTGCTTTATATGATGATAGATTCAGATCTCATTAAGTGAATGACACCGTAGTGGACCCAATATGGAATGGTAGTTGGGAATTACATTTATCTACTTGTGCAACCAGTTTCTGTCATTAAATTAAAAAGTTGTACGGTCGCCATTATGACTTTGTTAATCGTTACGGTTAGTCGGTGTCACAAATGACGACAGAGGTGTTCCGTATATCATAATCACAATCCCCAAAAACCTGCTAAGATTAAAGAAAAAGATTATCCGTTCTTCATTTGTTAAACAAATCAAAGGTATAAGTAACTTCAATTGTGACGTCACGGAAACAAGGGGATATATTTCTTTGCGTTTTATCACGACTTTTTATAGCATCAATGAAGTACATGAAACAAAGACATTAAAGAAAATAAGGCAGTTCACGTTCTATAGAATGACATTAACATGGGAACGGGATTGAATGAATTGTGATTTTAACGATTCTGTAAAAAAGCCCTTTAGTTTACTCGCTCCCAAAGACATTTGTTATTTAGCTTTCCAATCTGTTGACAATGAGCGTATCTGATGAAGTGTATTTCATAAAAGCGTCGTGCATACCAAATTAGATATCTACGTTTTTATTTTTATGCATATTTCACATACATTGGTGGTGTGACCGACAATACCGGCGAAACTTCATCTACGAATTTGTTGGAAATGGATTGAGTGGGAACCTAATTTCAAAGAGAATGAATAAACGTTAGAGAAACCGAAGGAGTAATCAAGAATTGACAATCCAGAGAAACTGACAACATTGGGCACACAAGACACAAGACGAAACAAACAAAACAAAAGCCACATAGGTATGTATAGACGACCGATTACCTTACACTATTAGCTTACTCTTCCAATACATTATCGAAAGTGAAATATGGATACAATCACATGAAGAATTTAAGAATAAGTGTAGGAACTATGATTAATTGAGTATGAATTGTGCAGTACGGTCAATTGTGCAAAATCAATTCAATATTAATAACAAATGTATAAATAATAACATGATCCAAGTTTAATTATATATGGTGTAGACAAGATCTTTTATGACAATTTCAGATCAATTAAAAATTGAATTACCCCCCTGGGATCTCATTTTATATTATACCCTAGCTACATAAATTGATTTTGTGTTTTCCTTTACAATGAGAGAATCAGATTAAGGAATAAAGTTCATTATGTAGAACGAATCATTACAATAAAGACAGAATTACCAAGACGTCATAAAAAATCGTAACTTTGAAAATAAGAAAGAAGCAAATGAACAAAAACATACGAATGTAAAAAAGACAGACAATAAGCAACATGAACAAACACAGAAACTTAGAAGCAGCAAGACAGATCCCATCAAATGTCGGGATCAACTCAATTGCTGCGGAGAAGTATACAGTTTGTTCTCCATACACGACACCATATTAATCAGGGGATTAATCAAGGTCTAGTAAATGTCGTACTTGAGGTTAAATGAGACAGACATTGATTACAATAGTGCTAACAGATTCTGAATTATGTGTGAAATTTACTCTAAGCAGCGATCAACCAATTCGTACGTCATTAGTGAAGATTTTAATCTTTCTGTTATAACCCTTGTGTTTTATAATGATGCAACGTAACACTTGAATCAGCATTAATATATAATTACGGCGTCAGATTGTCCGACATTTTCAAAATATCAATATGGGTATATTTTGTCCGTGAATCGGTGTGTTTCCATGTGAAATGGGGTTTATCTTTTTCATATAGGTAAATAAACTTGAGCTACAAATACAGTCGGCTTAGGGGACGTCGCGGTCGTAATCGTATGGTAGTTGCATATTACAACTTCCTTTGCAATCAGTTCCTATCACCACTAAAGTTGTGAGTTCTAATCCAGCTAATGGCGAGGTGGAAAACATTATGTGATACAGTTTGTCAGTGACTTGCGGCAGGTATGTGGTTTTCACCCGGCACTCCGGTTTCTTCCACCAATAAAACTGACCTTTACGATAAAACTGAAATGTTGTTGAAAGTGGCGTTAAAGACTATAAAATAACCAACCAATAATAGGTTTACGTGCGATTCGTAATGGAAAACACATTTTGTTTTACAAAACACGTTTAAATTATAAATGACAAAACAATTTGCCACAGAATTAAAGTGAAATATCATGTTTTATTTTAGCAGGAATGTGCCTTTTATGTAGATTACCGATTACTTATTTCTTTGTTAATCGAAAAACAATGTCTTCCTACCAGATATATGCATTTTGTAGTACTTTTTCGAATTCCCTGTACCCCATATCTCTCATGCATTCAACCAAAATGACAGTGTTCTGTGAATAGCTTCGAAGAAGACACAGCCAATGTATAGCGGAAGGGAATTCGTGGTATGTTTTGTGATTTGAGATGACATATAGCTGTTCGTTTTATTGATATGGATGGAATTGTTGCCGATCACTTCTAACGACATTAGTTTGTCCTTGACATTTACACAGGTTTGTTTTATTTGTCCATTATATGTATGTGTATAGTATACAAAAAATGTATATCAATCTCAAATCCTTGACATATATATGTCTACAGTAAGATCATTAATATTAATTAAGATTTCATTTTCAAAAGTAGATTGATTGGTAAACAATAGATAAGGAACGATTGCATCTTATCCTAATTATCTTGGGATATATTATTGATGTTTCCCTCTGCACCTTCTAATGGATTCTCCCTTCATATTTTGATTAGATTTTTACATAATTGATGGGCAGTTCTGACTTTTAAGCTATTGCAGTATGTAAGTTATTCTATTGTACATTTGTAATATGTCATCCCCCCTCATTTGACATTAAATAGGGTGTTCTTATTAAAATGACGAAGAAATAAGTCTAGGAATGGAGACACAAAACTTTTACCATTATCGGATACTAGTTAATAACATATTAGGGTTGATAATTATTCAAACAATAATAATGAGCCAATCATCATGCAAATGAAAAAAAATATTACCAAACTGTCAGAATCATTTCAAGCTATAATAGAAAAATGGTAGAACCAGAAGCAAAATCGACACCTCTATCACACGTACACGTGACCGTTCACTATCGACACCACTATCACACGTACACGTGACCGTTCACTATTGACACCTCTATCACACGTACACGTGACCGTTCACCATCGACACCTCTATCACATGTACACGTGACCGTTCACCATCGACACCTCTATCACACGTACACGTGACCGTTCACTATCGACACCTCTATCACACGTACACGTGACCGTTCACTATCGACACCTCTATCACACGTACACGTGACCATTCACTATCGACACCTCTATCACACGTATACGTGACCGTTCACTATCGACACCTCTATCACACGTACACGTGACCGTTCACTCTCTCATGGCTTGGAACAGGCAAGCACTGTACATATTTGCTTCCACTAAACATACCACACATTATCACCGAAAAGGATAACTTGACAGCATACACATTTGAAAGTACAATATCTGGGTCAGTAGATGATTATAGACTAACAAAAAGATAAGAAGGTAGAATATGTTGGTTAAAGTCCATTATTATTAGAACTTCAAAATACATAACTGACACTTCTGTTCGTCTTTACCTCCAGTCGTTTGTAGGAGGACTCTAGTCTAACTTACGTTGTTTGTGTTTGTTGTCGTATAGTGGTGTCCAACACGTGTTGTGTTGTGGTTTGTTTGGTTTTTCTTCATCTTGTGTGTTCTGTGTTGCCAGTTTCTCTGGGTTGTCCGTTTTTTGGTCCCCTTCGGTATTCTCTGGCGTTTATATTTTAACAGATTTAATATCATTTATTCCTTTTTTCAGCAGTAAAACTATTACATTTGGTGGAGTCGAACATTATATTATTCTATTCTGCAATAAATAGTTTGTGGGGTTTAAATCTCAATCGTCCTTATCACAATCTGCCTTCTATTATACATTTAAACATTTTTGACGATTTCAAAAACATAAATATAAGACGAGGATAATTTAACCAGAGATCAAACGAAAGATATTATCCTTCTAGTGATAGATGGCCACCCCACCCCTTGAACTTGGAGTAAATCCAGATTCCCTAGAAACTTGCAAGAAAAGCACACCATATATATATTTGATCTGTAAATTAATACAGACCGGACGGATGAGATGTACACTTTTATATTTAGTAAAATTGTAATTACATTATAACACGTGTGATATGTTGTAAATAAACTATGGTTCATTGGTACATGACGTGTATTTTAAGTATCAAACACTTCAAGACTAACGCTAATTACGAACCTTTCTTTCAACTGGTTAACTGAATATTTAGCTTCTTTTATCTCTAACAAATAACAGCAGGTCAAAACAATTGGCAATGCAGATAAATTAATGAAATGCACTTGTATAGACAATAATAACTAATTTTTCATTTTCTTTTTTCATTTTAAAGAGGGAAAACAAGTTCTTTGTACGCATTATTGGGTGATATTTTGACTTTACTTGAGATAGCTTTGCATATTACATCACCACTTGGTTGAGTTTTAACGCCAGCAATACCCCGGACGCCATTGGCATTGTTCTAGTGAAGGTCTTTGATCACTATGTTGTACTTCTAAGTCGTTTCATTCAGTAGTCTGAAAAGGAAGATATGAAGATACAAGAGAGATAATCAGATCAGAACCAAACAATGGTCCACAAAACACTAAACAGAAAACCAGAACGAGCAGAATAAAACCATTAAAGCTGCTCTCGAAGGGAGAGAAGTTCCTGCTCCACCAGTGGCACTCATCGTGTTACTCATGTAAACAATCCGGCGGCAATGATTCATATTTTATATCCCTACCGTAGCACTAACATTAACGACAAACATTTCTTTGTTGAGGCTTACTTCAATTTCAAAATTTATTTCCACAATTGAATAATGAAGCTGATTGAAGAAAATACATGTTTTCGACACATTCTTGTTTTTGCAGAACGAACAACTTTTAAATGTTGTCATTTTATGAAGTATTTAACGTTTCTTGTCAAGAAGAGGACAAATAGTCGATACCTTAAGTATAACTGTTACGTTATTTATCGTAAATTAATTGTTAAATTGTTTATGTGACTATTTATCATGATTGCTATTGTTCAGTTTGACAGAACTCGTTCAAGGATAATGTCCAACAATTAATAAACAAACAAACACAATACGTCAACAATGTAATACCCATATATATGGAGAAAGCAATATTGCTAAGAGTAGTGATTTATCTAATATGTTACTTTGAATGCAATTGTAACGAGAGCTTCTCGCATGACACGAATAATGTGTTAAATCATGTATGGAGGAAACAAGAAAAAGATGTAGTAGGTTCACATCTCCAGTCACTGCCAGACTTGCTGTATTCTAAACATTCTGATTATGTAAAATATTTATCATAAATATGTCAACGAATGTGTAATCTTCCCATGTTTTTAGCATTAGCAGACAGTCCCTACGATTGTCAGCTAAGGAAACTGGACCATTGAAGTGCATTAACCACAATTCTACTGTATTCGAAAATCGTTAAATATTGCAGACATATAATCATCCGTATTTTGGTTTTTGAATATTTTGCACCTTTTTGAACAATGTTTAGATTAAGATCTGTTTGTTGTGGAAACAAAAACAAAAATACTCGGAAGCAAAAGGTAAAGTCTGGAAAACATACTTACTTATGAAAAACTGAAAATAACTGGAATTAAATGCTAAAACATAATTGATTTAGATTTGGGAATAAATTTTTTAAGGTAAATGGCATTACTTACAAAGAGTCCCCTGGGTTTGGCCATTGCGTTGGATGTTCGATTTACGGATTCTGCTTACCCCAGTTGTTATCTTCAATTTCATCTGTACCTAATTTTACCGTATTTTGAATTAGATGCGTTAGTTTCTCCGATATTAACCTCGTTGTTAACAGCCTATTAGTATCTGTATATCAACTCGACAAGGCCATCGCTCTAAAGCTATTACATTTTTTGTATTAATATCTCATCGAAGAGATATTAATCATTGTAGGACATATCATTGTACCTGAACAATTTCTGTTATAATGGAGCATTTTGATGATGTCAGCTTCAGAGAACGTTTTTTGGAATAAGAGTGTTATTTACAAAATAGGAATTGTACCTTAAGCAAGCATATAATCAGAGGTTTCTTTCACAAAAAATAAGGCTTCCGTCATATGTAACCGATTTGTGCTATCCTGTTTAGAGCCTTTGGTTTAGGTTCCCAAAGGTTTTTTTTAATACAATGTATTTAATATTTCCAATCTTCATTTTTGAAGCTTTTTCCAGTAGTAAATTGAATGCACTAAAATATATATCTACGGTTTTATTTGTGTTTTTTTAATATGTTTTTACACCTCTCATCTTCTTCTTGAACAACGTGTATATTCTGAAAGCTAAAAATAAATAAAAGTCATACGAAATTTGGGACTTTTGCGTGAATTGTCTACAGGACGAGCAATTTTTTAAATGAAGAACAAGGACAGTTAATGAAGTTTTCACAAGTATCAGCCTATCAGTATGTACCAATCTTAGAACATGTGTTTACAGGAATGATCATTAACACAGGAAGCTTATGATACGTAAATCACCAGAGGTAACAGCACACCGTATATTTCCGCTATATAATGATTAAAAGGTGGTAACAGGGTTTTTTGTAGCTTTGTAGGAGGTCCATACTTTAACATATATGTTATTTGTTTATTGTCCAACATGATTTTCAGATCATACGATGTTAGAGACGTTTTACAATAGCACCACTCGTTTCTGTAGTAGTGGAGCAGTAACTGCGCATGTATGATTCATGTTGCTCAATGTCTTTGTAGAGTTGTGTCTACCATTGTTTATCTTCTCTGCTCTTTTCGTGTGGTCATTGTATTATCTCCGTATAAGGCTACCCCTTTAGTATCTTCACAATTTATTATTGTTCATACATTTTTTGGGGTCAAAAATGATTGATCGATTGGTTGTATGCATATGTGAATGAATGTTGAATGATAGGTAGAGTGTACATCTGCGAGTGTATGAACATTTCTACGATTTCATATTGTATTGTTTATATATGTATGTGTCTATTTGTACTAATGTACTGCATAGTTTATGAGTCAGGGGTCCGTTGTTGAACTTGTGATTAAGCTAATCATATGATTAGCCCTAATTATATTTTTAATTCCTAATCACATACTTAGCTAATGCAATAATTAAATTATGTTGCTTGAACTGTTTTTAATCAATGTATTAACTAATCATATTTAATAATTGCATTAGCTAATTATGTGATTAGGAATTAAAAATGTAATTAGGGCTAATCATATGATTAGCTTAATCACAAGTTCAGCAACGGACCCCTGTATTTAGGTTCTCATTTAATATCAAGTAAGCAGTATTTCATCTATATTCATGGGAAGAATATGAAACGTTTGAAGATACCAAAGGGGTAATCAGAAGCCGTAATTAGAAGAAGGACAGACAATACAATAGTCAAAGGAAAAAGGACAAAAGGACAAACAACGATCTACCAAACATTACACAGAAAAATAAAGATCGGGCAAGACGAACCCCACTAAAGACCGAATGAACTAAGAATCTCCGAAAGTGTAATCAGTTCCTGCTTCACATGTGGCGCCCACCATACTACTATTGTTACAACCCCGGTGATAAGTTATGAATGAGGAAAG
Organism: Bathymodiolus brooksi; assembly: GCA_963680875.1. Lineage (NCBI taxonomy): Eukaryota > Metazoa > Mollusca > Bivalvia > Mytilida > Modiolidae > Bathymodiolus > Bathymodiolus brooksi. The sequence continues at coordinate 94,238,887 of OY804579.1, forward strand.
AACCAGATTGTTATTACGACAAACGGAACACATCAATGGTCATTTATGACACAGACACTCCGTAACGTCTACCAAGTCATGGTGCCGACCGTAAAACGTTTGAAGTTATGAAGTGGTACCAGAATGGGCCAACGGACCTAGGCTTAGATTTACAGAGAAAAGAAAGATAATATGGAAATGGTCTGATAGCTCTGTCTGCCAATGGACCACTACCCAACACTCCTAATAATATGTTGCTCATGTGGAGCTGCAGCAAGTTTTCTTTTACGCGCTATGCTTCAACAATGTAAAATCTTGTAGAATGTAGTAGTATTATTCTACTATATTTCACATTTTGTACAATTAATATTTCACAAACCAAACGATGTCGTTATCTTTAACGTCCGTAACTGCTTTATTGAGCGTTATCAATAACATCTAAACTGGAAAAAATATAGAATATGCACAAGTCCACATTCTTCTGAAATATTTCACCTTAAGCAAATTATAAACATCTGCTGTAGTGAAATAGGAAACTTCCAATGTGTGTCAAATTACGGAAACCTTGTAGATAATTTAATATCTACCTGATCTCCATTCAAGTCATTTCCTGATTTTAATATAGAAAATACTTCAAGATTGAATGTTATACCGGAAATATTGTTGAAACATCCAATACAACTTTAACCTGCATGGAACGACATGCTCATGGATGCTTAGTCACATGTAATACAACAATGTTCTAGAAAGTTCGTCGTTGTTGAATGTTGTCTGTTTATGTGTGTGCTGCTTCCAGCGATGATTCTATCTTTTCTCTTACAGATCACTAATAAACATGCGTTTGATACACACAAAACAATTCTATCAGTAGAAAGTACAGTAATGAACTTTTAGGTTTTAGGATTACTTTGTTGTGTTCTCCACTGATATCTCGAAATGTTAAAAGAAAAGTACATGTAGCCGGTCAACATATTTGTGAAATATATTTAATAATGTATAAACAAATCTGTTACATGTTATATAAACCACAATTACCTTGTCTAAGGTATGTTATATGGACAGATGCATACATTAATATTTTAGTAGTCAACTATAAGATTGTATACATTCGTTTATAATTTAATCATACTATTCTCAAGAAAACCATGTCATTAAACACGAATTACAATTTCTTGATAAAACCCGTCTTTGTGGTGTAATGGAGAGTATGCTCGCCTTGGAAGATCGTGGGTTCGTTCACCTGGCTGGTATTATCAAACAATTCATATTTATCGCCTTTTCTGCTATGCAAGCAGTACTAAGGAGAAATGACGAGCAAAATGCTTACCTGTGGGATGTTTTGTTGAGCCCGCTCTATGATAATCTTGTGCTGAGGTAGCACTTTAAAATTCCCCACAAAGTGTTGATCTAGTACAAAACAGACATTACCATTATCACATAAAAGGTATCTTGTTCTATTGACCCAGAATAAAGCAGCACTGACTCACTATTGTGTGTAATAAAGAGTAAATCCCTTGATCTTCGTCTAACACGTTTTCTAATTCAAATTCCAAAGAGTCTGTACAGTTTTGTGAAGTTCATGTTAGTTGTTCAATAGATTCCGTAGCTGCAAAACGATAGGAAACAAATCTAACAAGAGCATCCCCAGACAACACTCCCATCTATCGAAAGGGCATCCCCTATCCACCAGTTGGAGACACGCTGAGCAGCCCTGTTGGTTGATCCCTAGGAGCAATCACTAATACTTGGACGATACCCCCAACAACACCCCCATTTAAGTTAATATGAAGTTAATAGGACCTCGAAATTGAAAAGATAATTTAAACAGTGATGGTCAACATTTACACCAATGTCAACAAAACGTACAGCTACCTCTCATCTGAACTGCCTGAACACAAAAAAGGCACAACGACATATGACGTTAGAAATTCAGGCACAGGCACAAAAATGTGACAAGGTTAAACCAGTTAATAGAATACCAACCTCCCCCGCTTCATACCTAGATCTCCAATGGCAATACAAATATAAACAAACGATGAATAAGAACCTGCACAGATTCTCTTCCACTCAAACAGACCACATATATGTATTATCACAAAAAAGAAAGATGGAAATATGGAAACAGTACAATATGAAATACCAAATAATAAAAACAAACATATAGCAACGTACGAACATTGTTACAATGTCCAATGTTTTTCTAATTTATCGTTATCAACAGGAAATTAATATAATTTTCTCTGCCTTTATAGACACTAACAAACGACTATGCAAATACAGAAAATACATAAACATGCATTTGAACATCGATCTACAAAACAGAAAAAAAAATAATCAAAAACATATAAAAATGAAATTTATTACCATTAGGAAAAATATCACACTCGCTAAATGTTATTATCAATGAACATCAAAAGATTTTTATTTGTAATAATTTGTCTAGTAATAAAAAGGATGAACAGCATGATAAGATCAAACATGTCGACGAGTTCCGAAATTGTTTCCTAATCCCTACAGAATCACTATACCATTTTATATATTGATTAATTGATTGATTTTTGTTTTTATCTTGCCATATTCATGACAGATTTATAAACAATAAATCATAAAAGTTAAAATGGTAGAGACAGATCAAGGGACGGTGGGATATGTCTAGGGACTCGATCCAAGGACGGTGGGATGTGTCTAGGGACTCGATCCAAAGACGGTGGGATATATCTAGGGACTCGATCCAAGGACGGTGGGATATGTCTAGGGACTCGATCCAAAGACGGTGGGATATGTATAGGGACTCGATCCAAGGACGGTGGGATATGTCTAGGGATAGGTCTAGGAACTCGATCCAAGGACGGTGGGATATGTCTAGGGATATGTCTAGGGACTCGATCCAAGGCCGGTGAGATATGTCTAGGGATATGTCTAGGGACTCGATCCAAGGACGGTGGGATATGTCTAGGGACTCGATCCAAGGACGGTAAGATATGTCTAGGGACTCGATCCAAGGACGGTAGGATATGTCTAGGGACTCGATCCAAGGACGGTGGGATATGTCTAGGGACTCGATCCAAGGACGGTGGGATATGTCTAGGGACTCGATCCAAAGACGGTGGGATATATCTAGGGACTCGATCCAAGGACGGTGGGATATGTCTAGGGACTCGATCCAAAGACGGTGGGATATGTATAGGGACTCGATCCAAGGACGGTGGGATATGTCTAGGGATATGTCTAGGAACTCGATCCAAGGACGGTGGGATATGTCTAGGGATATGTCTAGGGACTCGATCCGAGGCCGGTGAGATATGTCTAGGGATATGTCTAGGGACTCGATCCAAGGACGGTGGGATATGTCTAGGGACTCGATCCAAGGACGGTGAGATATGTCTAGGGATATGTCTAGGGACTCGATCCAAGGACGGTGGGATATGTCTAGGGACTCGATCCAAGGACGGGGGGATATGTCTAGGGACTCGATCCAAGGACGGTGGGATATATCTACGGACTCGATCCAAGGCCGGTGAGATATGTCTAGGGACTCGATCCAAGGACGGTGGGATATGTCTAGGGACTCGATCCAAGGACGGTGAGATATGTCTAGGGATATGTCTAGGGACTCGATCCAAGGACGGTGGGATATGTCTAGGGACTCGATCCAAGGACGGTGGGATATGTCTAGGGACTCGATCCAACGACGATGGGATATATCTAGGGACTCGATCCAAGGACGGTGGGATATGTCTAGTGACTCGATCCAAGGACGGTGGGATATGTCTAGGGACTCGATCCAAGGCCAGTGAGATATGTCTAGGGACTCGATCCAAGGACGGTGGGATATGTCTAGGGACTCGATCCAAGGACGATGAGATATGTCTAGGGATATGTCTAGGGACTCGATCCAAGGACGGTGGGATATGTCTAGGGACTCGATCCAAGGACGGTGGGATATGTCTAGGGACTCGATCCAAGGTCGGTGAGATATGTCTAGGGATATGTCTAGGGACTCGATCCAAGGACGGTGGGATATGTCTAGGGATTCGATCCAAGGACGGTGGGATATGTCTAGGGACTCGATCCAAGGTCGGTGAGATATGTCTAGGGATATGTCTAGGGACTCGATCCAAGGACGGTGGGATATGTCTAGGGATTCGATCCAAGGACGGTGGGATATGTCTAGGGACTCGATCCAAGGTCGGTGAGATATGTCTAGGGATATGTCTAGGGACTCGATCAAAGGACGGTGGGATATGTCTAGGGATTCGATCCAAGGACGGTGGGATATGTCTAGGGACTCGATCCAAGGCCGGTGAGATATGTCTAGGGACTCGATCCAAGGACGGTGGGATATATCTAGGGACTCGATCCAAGGCCGGTGAGATATGTCTAGGGATATATCTAGGGACTCGATCCAAGGACGGTGGGATATGTCTAGGGATTCGATCCAAGGACGGTGGGATATGTCTAGGGACTCGATCCAAGGTCGGTGAGATATGTCTAGGGATATGTCTAGGGACTCGATCAAAGGACGGTGGGATATGTCTAGGGATTCGATCCAAGGACGGTGGGATATGTCTAGGGACTCGATCCAAGGCCGGTGAGATATGTCTAGGGACTCGATCCAAGGACGGTGGGATATATCTAGGGACTCGATCCAAGGCCGGTGAGATATGTCTAGGGATATGTCTAGGGACTCGATCCAAGGACGGTGGGATATGTCTAGGGATTCGATCCAAGGACGGTGGGATATGTCTAGGGATATGTCTAGGGATATGTCTAGGGATTCGATCCAAGGACGGTGGGATATGTCTAGGGACTCGATCCAAGGTCGGTGAGATATATCTAGGGATATGTCTAGGGACTCGATCCAAGGACGGTGGGATATGTCTAGGGATTCGATCCAAGGACGGTGGGATATGTCTAGGGACTCGATCCAAGGCCGGTGAGATATGTCTAGGGACTCGATCCAAGGACGGTGGGATATATCTAGGGACTCGATCCAAGGCCGGTGAGATATGTCTAGGGATATGTCTAGGGACTCGATCCAAGGACGGTGGGATATGTCTAGGGATTCGATCCAAGGACGGTGGGATATGTCTAGGGATATGTCTAGGGATATGTCTAGGGATTCGATCCAAGGACGGTGGGATATGTCTAGGGACTCGATCCAAGGTCGGTGAGATATGTCTAGGGATATGTCTAGGGACTCGATCCAAGGACGGTGGGATATGTCTAGGGATTCGATCCAAGGACGGTGGGATATGTCTAGGGACTCGATCCAAGGCCGGTGAGATATGTCTAGGGACTCGATCCAAGGACGGTGGGATATATCTAGGGACTCGATCCAAGGCCGGTGAGATATGTCTAGGGATATGTCTAGGGACTCGATCCAAGGACGGTGGGATATGTCTAGGGATTCGATCCAAGGACGGTGGGATATGTCTAGGGACTCGATCCAAGGACGGTGGGATATGTCTAGGGACTCGATCCAAGGACGGTGGGATATGTCTAGGGACTCGATCCAAGGACGGTGAGATATGTCTAGGGACTCGATCCAAGGACGGTGGGATATGTCTAGGGAATCGATCCAAGGACGGTGGGATATGTCTAGGGATTCGATCCAAGGACGGTGGGATATGTCTAGGGATTTGATCCAAGGACGGTGGGATATGTCTAGGGACCATTGTTAGTCTTTTTGTCAGTTTTCCTTAGGTCATTGTATTGTCTGTCTGTCCTTCATTGAATTACGGCTTCTGATTACACATTTGGTATCTTGAACGGTTTCTTTTATGCAATGTTCACGTATTCTTAAACTACTAGTAGTCATTAATTCGTGTGTTTCACTCTTGTTATAAATACAAAATAAAAGAAAGAAAAAACAACACTCCCTTTCTAAGAGCCCTACATATGATAGGATGCAAAACCAATATTATATCTGGCCTGAATGTGATATTCATCCTACTTCTTGTAGCGGTATAGACCACATTAATAATACATATTTCGTATCTGATACCATATGTTTTAAATAAAGGTGTAAATGCATCTGGACAAGTGATCGTTACGCTTGACAGATTTCCAATGCATTAGCGCCTTAAGTCTCAGCAGATTCTTAATTAAAACAATCTCAATTGATTTCTGAGGTAGAAATTAAAGCTGATTTGCCCTTCACAGTTGACCGACATTTCCACGTGCTGTATGTGCAAAATTGACATATTGAACGCATGGCAGTTTAACGAAGCTTTCAAAGAGGTGAGCTGTCGCTATAGGCCTATACATGTATTACTATAAGAAAACTAATGCATTTTGATAGATTTACTAAATAACGTTATACTAACTAACTAATGCATGTTACAGATATTATAATGTAACGAAGGATATAATTGTAATAAAATGAAAAACGAATCTCCACATGTTTTCATATGGACACGAACCCTCTCGCCTATAAAGTTGTGATTTTAGAAGATGAAAGGAATATGGTGACTTCTGGTACAAGCGAGATTTCCTGTAGTTTGTACGAATTTTCGTTCATTTTTGGTGACACGGTTTTTGTTGTTGTTCATATCGCTATTTAGGTTAAGCTCCATATTCTTGTATTTATCGCTCCCTACTGGCAGAAAACCTATTAACAGTACATGGCATGCCAGAAATTGGTAGAACAACATTAAGACTAAGATAATCAATCCCTATCACCACTCCAGTTTCAATTGCGTACATGTATATGTAGATGTAATTCCACATACGTACACCTCTGATTATTCCTTTGGTATTTTCAAACGTTTTGTCGACATTACGGGCTTACGTATATATCATATTTCTCGTGCGAAATAAAGTAATGATTTCTGTATTCAAATTCACAGAATATATTAAAAACATGATATATTGGTTTTTTTACTAACAAAATGCAATAGAGTAGTGAAATTAGGCATTATATACAAGTCATTTTTCGATGAATATCTTTGTTTTCAATGATTTGATATGAGGTGAGGTGGTTGTTAGTTTTGTTGATATTGGTGGAATGGCTTACCATCACTGATTAGAGGTGTCTGTGTTCGCCTTGTTGATCACTGATTAGAAGTGTCTGTGTTCGCCTTGTTGATCCCTGATTAGAGGTGTCTGTGTTCGCCTTGTTGATCACTGATTAGAGGTGTCTGTGTTCGCCTTGTTGATCACTGATTAGAGGTGTCTGTGTTCGCCTTGTTGATCACTGATTAGAGGTGTCTGTGTTCGCCTTGTTGATCCCTGATTAGAGGTGCCTGTGTTCGCCTTGTTGATCACTGATTAGAAGTGTCTGTGTTCGCCTTGTTGATAACTGATTAGAGGTGTCTGTGTTCGCCTTGTTGATCACTGATTAGAGGTGTCTGTGTTCGCCTTGTTGATCACTGATTAGAGGTGTCTGTGTTCGCCTTGTTGATCCCTGATTAGAGGTGTCTGTGTTCGCCTTGTTGATCACTGATTAGAAGTGTCTGTGTTCGCCTTGTTGATCACTGATTAGAGGTGTCTGTGTTCGCCTTGTTGATCCCTGATTAGAGGTGCCTGTGTTCGCCTTGTTGATCACTGATTAGAAGTGTCTGTGTTCGCCTTGTTGATCACTGATTAGAGGTGTCTGTGTTCGCCTTGTTGATCACTGATTAGAGGTGTCTGTGTTCGCCTTGTTGATCACTGATTAGAGGTGTTTGTGTTCGCCTTGTTGATCCCTGATTAGAGTTGTCTGTGTTCGCCTTGTTGATCACTGATTAGAAGTGTCTGTGTTCGCCTTGTTGATCACTGATTAGAGGTGTCTGTGTTCGCCTTGTTGATCACTGATTAGAGGTGTCTGTGTTCGCCTTGTTGATCACTGATTAGAGGTGTCTGTGTTCGCCTTGTTGATAACTGATTAGAGGTGTCTGTGTTCGCCTTGTTGATCACTGATTAGAGGTGTCTGTGTTCGCCTTGTTGATCACTGATTAGAGGTGTCTGTGTTCGCCTTGTTGATCATTGATTAGAAGTGTCTGTGTTCGCCTTGTTGAATACTGATTAGAGGTGTCTGTGTTCGCCTTGTTGATCACTGATTAGAGGTGTATGTGTTCGCCTTGTTGATCACTGATTAGAGGTGTCTGTGTTCGCCTTGTTGATCACTGATTAGAGGTGTCCGTGTTCGCCTTGTTGATATTGGTTGAACTGTTGATCAAATATCACTGTTTAAACATTTGTTTATAATTTGCACAATGATATACGGCTTTGATTATAATTACATGTACTAGAAAATTAAGGTGTGCTTAATCAAAACTGCTTTGCTTTTCAATTTGGTTTACATCTATTATCGTGCATCAAAACAAACTGACAAAGGCTGTATGCTGTTAACGTTTGTGCTATGATCTAAGTAACCATAAGACAACTCCTCTTTACGAATGGACAGATAATTTTCAAAATCAATATTGTCATTTTACGCCTTATAATAAAACGCTATCATCTTCATACTCTCTCAATAATGGTTATTAGTTGTATTTACCCAATCAAAATGTAACTTGTTCTAGTCATGATATAGCTGAAAGATTGTTCATGTGACGTTAAACAATAATTATTCACTCTCAATCATTCTGGTTTGTTAGTAGTGTCTTGTCTACGTTCACATCGCCGTCTGATGCCATTAAATATTCAGCTAAATGTATAACATCCCTACATTAACTTAAATAATACATATTTTAACCTTAATTAACAACCACCGGCAGGCGTCGTATGACGACAACTATTACATAAAGAATAAATAATTCTAGTTGTTAACCAACTCAGATGAGAATTCATCAAAATGGTGAGTAGGATCTCAAGCTCCAAATAGGTTGACAAAACATAATACATATTTCGTTTGTTTTTGGTTGTAACTGACATCAATTAGTGATGTTTTTATTATTGATACTGCTATGTTTGTTTGATACATTGACCTACACCTAGAAGATAACTCTGATGGACGGATGAGACCGAAATTTTACGAGAGATGATTTCAATTTTCCTATTGTGAATATTCTATTTATATGAAACAACATTCAATCAACCCCAGCATATATAGTATCTAAAAGATGATGCGATATTCCAGTGATTGTGTTTTCTATCAGGATTTCCTCGATAGAGAGTTGTTGCCAACAAGAAAGCTACAGAAACAGGTGTTCTTAGTGGTAAAGTTGGCGTCAATATTTCGATTGTCAAGATGACTTAGATAACCGTCTGTCTCACATATGAGTTCACCACGTTTTTAGTGTGGTTTATATTGCTCAATATTTAGTTTTCTACGTAGAGTTTTGTGTATCATTGTGAGTCTTTTGACACTCATCATGTTTCTCTTAAACGACACGATTATGATCTTTATGAAATTGTGTTGGACACCAGTACACTTAAAGTAATATGAAAGGCCAATATCGTGGAATTTTTGGATTAAATATTTTCACTTAATATGTCATTTAATTTTAACTAAAATCAACTGCATAACATTAAAAATCCGCTCTAAAGCAGATTTTAAGAGCAAATCGCAAAATAGTTGACAGCAGATAATTCTGTTTTCCAGTACAGTATTGCAAATGATATGCGCGTGACACAAGATTTGAACTCTTTCGGGGAGATTATCGCTCATGCACAATGTTCAGTTGATGAAAAAATAATAATATATATATTCCGTGTGTACCACATAAGAATAATTACACAACAAAAATTGGTTCACACGACATGAAACAGACAGATTCCTCAATAATCATTGTCAGGAATGTATGCGTGCATCCATGATTGTTTATCTTTTCTTCACGAGGTCATGATCGGCAATCATCGGACCAAAACTGATCTTCACGAGATTATGATCGGCAATCATCGGAACAAAACAACCAAAAGTTAATCAGTCTCCACAGTAATGGCGAGGACGATAAAAATGCACACGGATTTGCAGATTTCTAGTTGTTGGGAACATATTTCGACTTGTAACATGCATGAATAGCTTAGTAAATGTACCGCCGTATTCCAAATTGAATTTTCAGGGAAACATTTTCTTCACCCAAAACTGGTGTAATATTACTTTAAATAAATACATATAACATAAATAAAACATGAACCGATACAACACAAATGGAAGTATAGACTCACCGAATATCGCAGTTTTAATAGCAGGCGTCACATCACGGAGATAAAACGTGAAAACATTAAATTTGATACTGACGTTGCGCACGATATTGCGTCAAAGATGAACAATCTTATATATTTCTCTGAACATGAAGTTTCTATTTAATTTGAAATATGTTGACAGAAAACATCATGCATTTTCGTATTTTAGATTTGTATGAACCACCCCCACCTACAAATTGATAGAAGTTTGTCATAATTATCCGGAATATTTAATAAAATGACATGAATTATATCTAAAAACGTCAAAATTTTGCGTGTAAGACGTAACAAGCTATAAGCATTTTACTTAAAGAAAAAACAGGTGCGCTCTGGCAGAAAGCGTGAAACGGGCAAAATTTTGCATGCCAATTTTACGCCATATTTTCTTTATGATGTTATATGAAAAAATATGCCGTGTTGAAGAAAAAGAGGCTATTTCCGAAAATTCCGAATTCACTTGCTTCTGTAAGATTCTAAGGAGTTACAAGTTTCTTCAAGTTAAACTGATAATAATTATAGAATGATAAAACATTCAATTCTGATATTTTAGCATCTAAAAGTACTATGAATCATGTATAAAATACATAATTTTCACAGCTTTGAACTAACGCATAAAAGCGCCACGTCTGTTTTCGGATGTCTTGCAAAAATGTCCAAGGTCGAAGTTTTACGATTCCAAGTAATGAAACGGTCATATAGTAAGACGTCATATTGTAAGATAAATGCTTAAATTGTCAAAAATGGTGGTTTTTTGTATAAGTACCTATATCGAATGAGACATAGAGCATAGTTTTTAAAAATGTATCTACTCTTAAAACATCTTTTGGAGCAAAGCCGAATGTCTTGCAGTTTTGTCCACTAAGCGATTTTTACGTTGTAAACGTTATACAACCATTATGTACGTTGCTGATGTTCAACCGTTTTATACACATGGTAAAAGTGTTGACTCGACTCGAAAGTTACTTGATATACATACGCTTTATATGACATACTTTTATATAATTAGAGAGCTTCCTTTAACCTGTTTAAATCACTAAATTTAGCCATATTATTAGTAATACCTTTACAAAAATTACTAATTTCGATAAAATTATACAGGAGATGAAGAAATAATTGTTTGATTTCCGTATAAATGTAGAAATAATAATTAGTCATTGAACATAAAGATAAGTTAATTAAAAATGTTAATTACGTAGACGTTCACGGAAATCTCCAGAAATCTCGCAGTGGTATACATGTATATGTTACAGTACAAATTGGAATCCAGTGGGATCCGGAATCCTACTAGTACATATTGGAATTCCAATTTCTACTAGAAGAAATTGGAATTCTGATTTGTACTGGATTTAAATCAGTAGAAATCAGAATTTCAATATCTACTAGGACAAATCAGGATATATCCAGATTTGTACTAGGAGGATCCTGGATCCTACTAAGCTTTCAGTAGGATTCAGAATATTACTGAATTTAAAGCTTAGTACGATTCTGGATATTACTGAATTGAAAAACATAAAAATATGTAAAATTTGTGAAATATAAAATAAGTCTTGTGCGATAATTTAATTACAAATAGTGAGGAAAATACATTTTAATACAATTTTGGATTAAGTTTCCTATTTATTACAACATTTGGTCAAAGTTTGTTTGTGGCATCTGCTTTAGCAAGATATCTTGAATTTGCGGCATGAACATCGCATTGTATTACATTTTCCAGCACAGTTACATGTGGATACCAGATTAGCAGTTTCATTTACTGTCCAGTTTTTCTGGCAAGCTTGAATGTGAGAAATTTCCAGTAGTAAATTAGGTTCAATAGAATTTAATCCTGGGAAGCAAACTGTTCTTAAGTCAACTAGGTCTTCAGTATTCCATCTTTTGAAAATATTTTGTAAACGGATTTGGAATCGGTTACTTTTTTTTACTTCAAGAACTTTGCATGGAAATATGCCTAAAAAGTGTATACAGTATTTCAATGGGTAAATCGTCTTCGTTGACTATCCCTTGAGTTGCAAGTTGTTCAAACATGGCGATTGATGATCTGGGGTGTTGCCCAAAGACTATCCCGCAGGGAGTTGTCTTGGTAGTAGATGAGACTGAGGTATTCATACCATACACAACTAAGGGGAGACCAGAACTCCATCTTTTCTGGTTATCCTGAATCCATTTACTAAGCTTAATTTCAAGGTCACCATTTGCCCTCTCAATACAACCTTGAGACTGAGGATGTCTAGGACGTCCATGAATGATAAGAAGATCAGTCCAGATGTGCTTCAATTCTGTTATCACTGTGGCGACAAATGCACGGCTATCAGATTGCAGTATCTTTGGTGGTCCAAACTGGGTAAAGATTGTCATCAGTCTCTCAGCAACACCAGCTGCAGTTTTGTTAACCAAAGGATATGCCCAAGAAAACTTACTAAAATGATCTCTAGCATGCATTATACAACGAAAATCATTATCTGGTCTACTTGTCATGTCAATTAAATCAACTTGTACTCTAGTAAGAAATCATAAGGAAATAATGGGCTTTCCAGCTATGGGCTTCTTCAGAGGTTTTCGTGTGAAACATGTCGTACATGCTTCTATGTATAAGCCTATAAGAGGAAAACGGATTCCAGCATAACTTTTTTTAACTTCATGTCAAGTTTTATCCCTACCAGAATGTTCAAGTGACATTTGTGAATATCATTGAATACCTCATCTCTTGTAACAACAGGACAATCACTTTTCAAGCAAATTAGAATGTCCTTTTCCCCTATAGTAGTCTTCCTGAAGTTGTTTTTGGCCCAGTGTTTAAATTTTGCCCCCTCTTCTGTTTTATGTCCCTTCTCTTTGTCAAGGCAGTTGAGAATAGCTTCATATCTAAGTCCAGAGAGAACAAACTTTTCTTTGTCATAATGCTTTCGAAGATTCTCTTCATATTCCAAAAGTTTCATATAAAATAATTCCTTGTGGTCTTCCATTTCACTTTCACTTACAATGAATTTAGAAATGATTACAATTCATGAGGCGAGTTAGAAAGTTATGTGACTGTCCTGTCAGGACAGCCTTTAGAGAGGATTAAGTATTAATTAAAGATCAGTAATCATTGATCATACAAGTATATTTATTTAGCTTTTACTGATTTTACCTAAGGGACATACAACAAAAGATTTGTATTAAAAAAGTGTTCATATTTATTTTTTCATGTTTCTCCTTTTTTCAATTTTTTATTTCAGTAGGATCCTGGATCCTCCTAGTACAAATCTGAATATCCTGAATTGTCCCAGTAGATATTGGAATTCTGATTTATACTGGTTTAAATCCAGTACAAATCAGAATTCCAATTTCTACTAGTAGAAATTGGAATTCCAATTTGTACTAGTAGGATTCTGGATCCTACTGGATTCCAATTTGTACTGTAACATATATACATTGAAGAAATCCCCCATCACCCCCCCCCCCCCCCCCCCCCCCCCCTCCGAAAACTATAAACTTTTTTTTTTGTACTTTGTTTATTTTTAAAGAAAAACAGAGGCAGATACAAATACAAAAACATACGACATACATATACAAATTTACATAGACAAAGGACATTTAATTTATAAAAAACAAACATTTTGCAATACTGCACTGTAATTTCAAACTCCAAGGATAGTTTCATATGGCAACCTCTTTTTATATATTCTTTTTGTGTAGAGGATAGGAAATTTATGGTTATCTTTTCTATTTTTATATAATATTTCAGATATTTAGACCACCATTTATGCTGAGTTTATCACCCAAACACCTACATTTATATAAGTAATACTTTAAAATCAAAATGACTTGATCATTAGTGTTAACTGGATCTAAAGGTTTCTTTATACCTAATATAATATTAGGTGCATTTATATACTGCATGCTAAGACCACAATTTTCAAAAACATTTATCAATGTAAACCAAACATTTTTACTGTAGGTGCACTCCCAAAAAGTTTTAAACTTGTCAGTCAAAATAGAAAAATTCAACAAATAATTTCTTAAAATTCAGACGATCTTTTGGTCCGAGAGTTGTCTTATTACAACTGTGGTGATTGCTTTATTGGCAAAATTCAAAGCTGCGAAAATGCATTGGTAACGATATGAGAGTTACAATAGAAACTGCATGTGAAAACAATGACGAACGTATAGATTCTGATTCCGATACAATCGAAATTATTGCAGAGAGAGGTATGGTGGTTGCAGTTTTAGCTGACGATCCGAATTATAAATATTACCTTTTAAAACTGACAAGAAGTCCAGAAACAATTGAACAGAGATTATTATAAATACATTTGTAATGTACATGTAATTTAAATGAAATAATTTCAATCAAAATATTTGTCACTATTACATTTTATTTGGAAATACGAAAAACATATATAAAACCATATGTTTCTTGAAATACATAATGCTGCTTACAATTAATTATTTACGAAATAAAATAAAACGATACCCAATTTTAACACATTTGATTGCTTTAAGGGTTCTATAAAGCTTATATTTCTTTTTGTTAAACTATTTTAATTACCGACTTTTAATAAATTGATATGGTGTTTCCGGAAATCCAGGTCTTTCCACTTTCCGGATCAAATGTTACAATCGCCCCTTTCATCTGGTTCCTTAACTGGTTCTGTCAATAACACCGGCGTTGGAAACTTGATTTTAACGGTAAATCAGAAAACAGACAACATTACATTTTGTAGACATAGTTGGTGGATTGTGACAACACTGATAGATTAAGACAACAGTTTCTAATTAGTATTTTGTGCTTGCGTAAGAGAATTTCATGCCTCGTACATGTATACCCTGTTTCACTCACCTGCACGTGTCGACTTTCACGCCGTCGGGTCATTGCATGAGATGTGTTATGACATTGACACTGACAGTAAATACATGACTAATTTGTTCACTCTGCGACAGCGTTGTAACTTGTATTATTTTTGACGTTGCCTGTAAAATCTTTTGATTTAAACATGGTTATTTTCTTTTATATGGTAACTGAATTTACTGGCACTAAATAAAAGTAAAATAATATATTTGTAGGTCACCACAAAGGTGAACATGATTTTGTAATAATGAAAAAATAATAGACCCATCTTGTAATGGTACGTCTCTTTGTCATCAAACACCACAATGCCTTGTTGACTATCTATGTATGTTACTATAGTATATGCATGTACACAAACAAGGGGAACCACATCGGTGCACAGGGGCTAGGTGCGTCCGAAAAAAAACCCAAAAACTACTATATAATACTACAAGGGGGCGAACTCGCTTGCTTCCATTTTTTTAAGTCGTCGTGTTAAATTGATCGTAACTTCGGAACGCCTTAATATTTCCACCAGTCGAAAGTCAAGTAATTTTCCTTTCCAAAGAGACCCCAATTGTTAGTCTAGGCCTCCGAACTGCTGAGGTATCATACACGAACCAAAACAAAACGGCGTGAAAATCCGAAGTCGTACAAATGCTGGGTTGACCACTTCCCATCTGTGTACAGACTTTCCCATGTGTAAACGAGTCATTTTGACTAGCTAAATACTTTCATCCATTCAAATTATGATAAAATTTCTTACCTTACGCCAATTTATATGTCCTTTAAGTCTGTTTTTGAAAGAAATCCCATTTGCATCCTTGACAAACGCCCATAGACATGAAAATTGAGAGTTCTAATGGGCTTTTTGATTGGCTGAAATTTAACACGACGACTTAAAAAAATGGAAGCAAGTGAGTTCGCCCCCTTGTAGTATTATATAGTTTTTTTTTTTTTTTCGGACGCACCTAGCCCCTGTGCATCGGTGGTGTAATGGTCAGCATGCTCGCCTTGAGTGTGGTAGATCGTGGGTTCGTGCCCTGATCGGGTAAAACTAAGGACTATAAAACTGATATCTGTTGCTTCTCCGCTAAGCATGCAGCATTAAGGAAAAAGAGCAAAGATTGGTTGGCTCGGAATTGGGATAATGTGACTGACTGAGTGGGGCTACATGTCTATCCGTAGACTGTTGTTTCAATGAGCTAGCACTATAAAAATCCAACTAAGCATGTTGATCTAGTACAAAGCGGACCTCATCATCATCTCATTGAATGCATGGATAGTCAACAAGGCCCTGTGCAAACACCACCTTAAAGAAAACGGTGGTTAGTAAAAGTGGTAGCCCAGGTCCGGTTCCAAAAACCCTGGCCCAAATTCGTATTTTCTTGATTACATCTTTATAAAGGCATTAATTTTGATAAAATTTGAACATAATGCATAAAATTATGTATTTTATCACATTTTTTAAACAAATATAAAAAAAATAAGTTTTTATATGAAATATCGGCAATATAAGTTTTCGAAGTTAGTAAAAGTTGTAACCCGGACCAAGGCGGAATTTTCAATTAATCGTTGATTACACCTTTATTTCTCGTTAAAACTTCACAATATTCAGAATGAACATTTTTCAGTATTAAATAAATGTAAAAAATATTTTAAATTCAATGGTAAATGTTCTCTTTTGTCATGGGAGCATTTTAGATTCTGATAAAAGTTGTAACCCGGGCCGGAAGTGATAAATTGGTTTGAATCAGTTTACAAAATGTACATACGTCTTAATTCTTACAAAATTACCTGTAAAAATATAGTATTTCAAAAATATATAGAGAGATATATTAAACTTTTTGTTGAATATGATGGGATTGTATTTTTTGGTTAATTTCTTTGCAAAATTTTTATTTTTTAATTCTTTATAAAATATAGTTTAGTTAAATTAAGAATTTTTAATCCATTGAAATTTTTTTGTTATAATTTTTAAACCTTAATTTAATATAAAAAAGAAGATATTGATATTTAAAAAAAATACATTTTTTTTCATAAATTGTTACGGTAACCAAATGACTTTTACAAAATTATTCTTTGGCATTTTTGTTCTCAAAATTATGGCGTCCACGTCGCAGAGCTGGGCAGTATCCAAAATTGATACTGGTGAACTCCTCAATATTTACCTGTACAATTACCTGTCCTTGTTGGTCACGTGACCAGTCTTTGTTTACAAATCGTAATATATTAATATTGCATCGTGGAGAAAAAAGAAAACTTTTTTTTTTAAATTGATAAGATATATATGTTGTTGTAGTATTGAAGTATGTTTTTACAAAATTTCAAGAATTTTAAAGAAGAAATAAAGGTGCAATCATTGATTAACTGAAAATTTCGTCTTGGCCCGGGTTACAACTTTTACTAACTTCGAAAACTTATTTTGCTGATATGTCATATAAAAAAACTATTTAAAAAAAAAATAATAGGAAAATGTGATAAAATATATAATTTTACGTAATATGTTCAAATTTTATTAAAATTAGTGCATTAATAAAGTAAGTTGCAATCAAGAAATATCGAATTTGGGCCAGGGTTTTTGGAACCGAACCCGGGCCCGGGTTACCACTTTTACTAAGCACCAAGAAAACATAGAACATCTCTAATGCACATGTAATATAAAACTCATTAAAAAAAAGCTTAAGTTAGTTATTTTTCTATTTACGATAATAACGTAAAGAAATGAAAAAAAGAAGTAATTGAAGAACAGTAAAACTGTAACTCTGTCTAGCATTTTGTTCCGTCGTGAAGTTAATTGGGTAAACACTGTGATTGAAAGGTTAGTTGTGTATAATGTTTAGGTTATTGCTCGGAAAAATATATTTAGTGGGTATTATACATGTTATGTATAAGAAATATAATCTGCTTTAACCCTGCAAAATGTTTATTCCTGTCCCAAGCTGGGAACAAATGAATTTCAATCTGTAAATGTCATGGTCTTTGCTTTGTACAATGATTTTTAGATGAGAGGTGGTTGTTTGTTTTGTTGATATTGTTCATGTTGTTGGAAGTGTTGACCATAGACTGATGAATTCTGTCTCATATGCTACTCTACTCTCTGTATTGAAGTGTATTCTACACTACATTACAGTAGGCTACAATGGATTTTTTTTTTTTAAATGTTGTTTATATAATAATCTTGACTATGCTTGCTTGGTTTTCAGATTCATGTACCAAGATAGATAACTCTTGAAAATCTTATATATTGCAGGAAATCCAGGATATTCTGTGGCTTTGTAATTTATATGACCTTGGCAGTGACTGCATCTTCTGACTTTACCATTAAATGGTAGGCTACAATCCAGAGGAATACAAATTGTCAACAAGAGACTATGCTAGTGTTGGAGCTATTTGTGGTTTTGTGTCAAGAGTAGTTTGTCAGCCACTAGACGTAATTAAAATTAGATTTCAGGTACAAAATAAAATGCTAAAATTTTGTAATACATAATTATTGAGTTTGAGATGATGATTTCTTTTTCAGAAATATTTTTCATTCCTAGAAATTTATCTGCTTGACATTCATGGCATTAAATAGATGATTGTCTGTCTTAATTTCACTAATTTTTTATACTGCAGCAAACATTTGGGGTGGTATTATTTTATGTCGCTGTCGTTGTGGTCATACGTTTGAAGACAGAAAGGTTTCTGCATGATAACATAAGTTGTAGTTGATGAATCCTTCTTTATTTTGAACACAATGATCCTTGGTACCGAATAAAGGTTGGTATTGATTTGCAGTATTATAACCATACCTGTTTCCAAACAAGAGACCCTAAGGTACAAAAATGAATGTTTCTGTTATTTGTACACAGAGAGTTTTTTTTCCATCTGATTTTGTAATTAATTCCTCAGGAAAATCCCTCTCAGAAAAATGCACAGCGTTTTTATGTAACTATTACTGTTTTTGACATAAAAGGGGGAAGTTTAAAATTCTTAACTTTTAATTTTTCATTCAATTTTAAAGCATTTTTTTGACAAAATGATCATCTAAATGGGTTATTGATTGGTCATAAGAAATAACTGTATTTTAATTTAAAAAAGGGTCTAAAAGGGGCACAAATTCTGAAATTTCGCATATTTGGAAGGAATGTAAATTTTTTATTTTTCATCCAATTTTGATGCAGTTTTTTCTTTTAGAGCTTTTGGATGTATGTTTGATGGGTCCGTCTTATTATTATTTCGGAGATAAACTTAACTGAAAAGAGATTGTATAATTATAATACATCATATTGATGATAGTGTTTGTAATAGGAGTACCTGGAGAAAACTACCGACTTGCAGCAAGCAACATAATGTTGTATCAAGTACACCTCGTCATGAGTGTGATTCAAACACATAATTTTAGTGGTGATAGGCACCGATTACAAAGGAAGTTGTAAATCTAACTATCATACAATCATGACCACGACGACTCCCCACAAACAAATATATTATATATTTTCTGATAATATACATAACTTGTACTTCTTATATGTAAATTTGCTCTCAATTTGAATACACTGCTAGCAAAGATATTGGTTCATTAATGTTAAGAAATAAAAAATGAAACAATTTATTGGTTTTATTTCTGTTCTGTATAACAAAAAAAGTAGTTAGTTAAAAAAGAGTTGTCTTTCTTTTCATGTACCAAAAATACTTTGTAGTTTAAAAAGAGTTGTCTTTCTTTCCATATACATTGCATTTTGTTTATATTACAGCTTCAAGTTGAACCAATATTGAAATCAAAACAATCTAAGTATTGGAGCATACATCAAGCATTTAAATCTATTATAAAAGAAGAAGGTGTAACAGCCTTGTGGAAAGGTCATGTACCAGCACAGATACTCTCTGTCTGCTATGGATTGGCTCAGGTATGGTTTAATTCTGTAGTTGAAAGGTCATGTACCTGCACAGATGAGATACTCTCTGTCTTCTATAGATTGGCTCAGGTATGGTAATTCTGTCGTAGAAAGGTCATATACCTGCACAGATACTCTCTGTCTGCTATGGATTGGTTCAGGTATGGTTTAATTCTGTAGTTGAAAGGTCATGTACCTGCACAGATAATCTCTGTCTTCTATGGATTGGCTCAGGTATGGTTCTATTCTGTAGTAGAAAGGTCATATACCTGCACAGATACTCTGTCTTCTATGGATTGGCTCAGGTATGACTTAATTCTGTAGTTGAAAGGTCGTGTACCTGCACAGATACTCTCTGTCTTCTATGGATTGGCTCAGGTATGGTTTAATTCTGTAGTTGAAAGGTCATGTACCTGCACAGATACTCTGTCTTCTATAGATTGGCTCAGGTATGGTTTAATTCTGTCGTTCATATATGATGGATTAATATACTGTGAAAATCCACACTGTTGATTATTTATGAAAATTTAAATGGGGGTGGGTTCGGTGAAATAGATCAAACTTACAATCAATGATGAAGAAAAGGCATCAACTGTTGACAGACTTACCTCCCCCAACAAGCCTGGCATTCAGAATATAGCTGCTGCAAAATTGCTGAAAATAGTTATAAACGTTCATAACTCATGCAAGGACATTTTATTGTAAACTATAAAGGTTAAAAAAAAAAGAGGTAAAATATATTTAGGTTAAACATATTTCAACAATCCAAACAAGTGATTAAAAAAAATTCTAATTCATCTAAAAATAAAACATAGAATTATAATTATTGATTGCAATTTTCATGGCACTTAATTAACTGTTGTACATTCTGACGTCAGTATTATTGTACAAGATTCATGCTTTGGTATGAGTACAAAATACTTAGTACAAATTAATTTGCTGCATGCATAATAGGATATTGTAAAATGTAACTTAAAGGGTTTCCAGAGTTATTTTACTGTGCTAAAGTGCATTTACATGGTCAAATATTTCCTTCAAATTTGAAAATTTTCATTTTAGTAGTGTCATTTCTTTTTATTAAATTTTATTCAAAGAATCATTAGAGCATTTGTAGATACACAAAAGTACATGAAAAACAAAATGTAATTTTTTTTAGGAAACTAATTTTGATTTTAAGCATTATATTTTTATCATATTTTGTAGTTTGCAGCATTTGAAGTGCTAACATCAGTAACATGGAAGTATTTGCCAGAGAAATTAACCACAGATTACCGACCGTTAACTCACACCGTGTGTGGAGGTCTAGCAGGATGCATAGCCATAACAGTAGCTCAACCAGCCGATGTTATGAGAACAAGATTTGTTACTCAAGGAAAACACAAGGTGTGTAGTAAAACAATAATGGTTATCCTAATATGACATCCTATATTGAAGTTTGATGGTTTATGGTGTTTAACGCCACTTTCAACAATATTTCAGTTATATCATGGTGATCCGTTTTATTGGTGGAGGAAACCGGAGAACCTGGCAAAAACCACTGACCTGTCGCAAGTCACTGACAAACTTTATCTCATAATGTTGTATCGAGTACACCTCGCCATGAGCGGGATTCAAACTCACAACTTTAGTGGTGATAGCACTGATTGCACATCCATATTGAAATACAAATTAAAGGATGCCAACACAAATTGACAACATCACTACGTTTTGCGATCAAAAACGTCACAATTTCTCCAATGACGTTAATCATAAGCAATCTAAATTCAGATTTTTTAAACAGTAGGACAGCCAGCGTGACAGGAGAGCTCCAAAGTCAAGTCCCAGTCACGTGACTTTCGCTTCATTTTTGATGAAAAATGACGTTCAACCCTTCGCTTAAAATACGTCGGTTTACAATAAATATTTATGCTTGAAATCAATTAAAATATACGGAAGATGTCTATGGATAAATAGAAATTTATTGCATCACTTCAGTTTTTATTTATATTGTGCACAAACATCGAATTTTGCTACTTGAAGTGGACTCAATTTCAAAACAAATGTCAAGGTGGTTCTATTTAAAAGAGAAAATTTAATTAAAACAATATGATGGCTTTCTGTAACATACATTGCCTGAGGAAATCATCTAGGATCATTGTCATACAGACAACTAGTGTCAATGTCTTGTGGGATGCAATTGTTCCACTTAGCCCTACACCCACCTTGATCGGATCGACCATTTGCCAAACAACGAAATTCATTGTCTTTCGGAACACATCGGTGGTGTTCCTTAACATCAACAATAAACGACACCTAAGCGTACATCCGAAAGAGTATATTTCATTTGGGAAATGGGTGTCTATGTCTTTTTTTTAATTTTCTTGTATTAATACCGTATTTTTCAGTTTAATTGAATTATTTGTATTGCAATATTGTTTTAGACATTGTGCATTTTGTAATTTAGACTGGGGAATTACTATTTATTATCACTTTAAATTTAAAAAAAAATCATCTATGACTATGATACTAGACTTGCACAGGGAATGTACAACAATTAATAATTTCAATTTAATTTAATTTCAATACAACAGGTACAAGATAAATAGAAAGAAATAAATGTGTGGAAAAAATAAAAGCATGTAAACAAAAATTAAGCGAATTGAAAAAATATGAAAATATTATAAAAGAAAAAAGGGAAACCTTGAGACACAAAGGGGCATAAAAAATTGTATTCAGATAACTTAACCCTTCCTATTATATCAAGGCAAATTAAAAAAAAATCAGTGTAAGCAAATATTTTTCTTGAAATTAGGAAATTTTATAATCTGAATGAAAGCTACCAAGTTTCATGTTTATCTCACAATGTAAATATCAATGTATTTGGAATATTCATGTGTTTGACACAACTACAAACTAGCTTTTATAACATATATGAGTGGTCAAGTTGTAACAATTCTTTCCCCTTGACATTCACAAAATGACCAGCATTTACAAAATGAGTACTTAGGTTGCAATAATTCTTTCTCCAGGACATTCACAAAATGACCAGCATTTACAAATATGGGTACTTAGTTTGCAATAATTCTTTCTCCAGGACATTCACAAAATTACCAGCTTTTACAAATATGGATACTTAGATTGCAATAATTTTTCCACCATGACATTCACAAACAGAATGATTATAGCATTCACATAAAAGACAGACACAAAATGACTAGCATTCACATAAAAGACACATACAGAATAACTAGCATTCACATAAAAGAGCATATTGAATGACTACCATTCACATAATTTTAAGACACATACAGCATACTTGCATTCACATGAAAGGACAAACCAGAATTCCAAATTTCACTAAGTAAATTAAATGACTAGAATAGAATGAATATGTTTTCTGTTGGCAAAATAACCAAGTATTGGTTAATATTGTTTAAAATTGAAGTTAAAAAAATTTATTTTATTTGTTCCAATGACTGGAAAAAAGTTAATAAATGGGCACATTTTGAAAAACTCTTTTCTGTAAAAGAAAATTTATAAATTTCGGCATTAATATTCATAGATAAAAGATAATTATATTTCTCATAAACAACAGGCAACATAAGTACCTTTTCATCTAAAAAAAAAAGCATGAATAACAAATTCAACAATATGTTGGAGTGTATACAGGTCTAAATGTCTGTAGAAACTTGTTCAACAACTTGGTTCTGGTTCCATATATCTATAAGAAATTGAAAAGTTTGAGATCTTGTTTCAGCTCCACTTTCTGACCTAGAAAATGTGTTACAACTGTTATAACAATATGTACCACAATATGATTTATCTTCTGAGCCAAATTCTTTACAGAAATTTAATTCATTCTTGAAATGTTTAAGATAAGTCCTGGTTTTCAATTGAAATTGAAATAAACCTTTTGACTTTCAGATGAAGTTTCACAAATTACACATATTACACAATCAAAAAGTTCTTTTCTGAATGACTTTATTATAATTTATGACACAAGGTGTCTTGAAAACTCATGGCATTTGTTTGATGATGTACTTTAAAAATAATTGGAATGCTGGTCCATGTTTTTTTACTTCATGGATATTTTAGAAGAAAAAAACCATATATATATATATATATTGATTTTCAAACCTGTATGAATATATATATAAGACTTATCATATATTCTTATTTTTATTTATTCAAATATTCAACCAATAAACATCACAGGAAACTTTGCATTTATACTCATAGAATCTGAAACTAACAGAAAATAAACATCCATTTTATTTAATAGAATCTGTAACTTTGCCCCTTTGGTATCTTCAGACTCTTGTTAAAAAAAAAATAAACATCCCATGTCCAGTCTGTATATATATATATCTATCTACAATGATCTAAAACTAACTAAAACTGGAGGTTGTCAATACCATTGGCACTGAAAAGTAGCATGTACACACATCAATAAGTATTTCAGGAAAACAGACTGAAAATGAAAAAAAGGGGGGGGGGTGTAAATGCTTGACATGAACTAAATATGTAGCCTTATGCTATGCCATGTTAATCTAGAGTGAATTTAACATAATCTTTCACCATTCTCTGCATGACAAGATCATACATTATAATGCAGTCCTTTTTATTTCTAAAATGTATTTATTAATTATGTCAATATTTTGACATGTCCATAAATGCCATGGAACGAGTCAACGAAAATGAAAGATTTGTTGTTAAAAATGGAATAAAATGACTTTATATATGTGTGACTATGATTGGTCAAGTGGTTCTTTCGTGTTTAAACAGAAACAGTCACATTTACATCCTAATAGATCGATCAATCTATGAAAAAACCCAGAAATATTTGGTTAGAATCTCGAAATATAGTGCTTCTTGTTTACATCCAAATATGGAATTCTAGTGACGAATGATGGGGAAATATGCAAATAATCCATACTCTAATACGTGTTTCTAGCTATTTTTACCAAATTTATTAATAAACAGCCAATGGGATGCAATTGTTCCACTTAGTTAAAGAGTCTATTTTAGCGCCATTTTTTTTTTACAACATTTCATCAGCAGCGGTATCCCGAGTTCCAGCGTTGATTTCAAGCAAACGATATCATAAATACACGTATTCACGCGTCAGTCACGTTACAATTTTATTTAAAAAATGGATTCAATAAAAATGAATACTTCTTTCAGTTTTATTTATGAAGATATTCAGTAAAAACACATGGGGTGTCGACGTAAACAATGCATGGCCGCTCACTTGTAAAGCGTCATGTCTAAAAAAAATAGAGTTACGTCCCTTGATTTCGGGATTTGACTTTGCATTGTTGGAGGTACGGAATCTGTGCGTGGCTTCCCGACTGTAAATACATTTTCTTTTAAGAATCGAAAGTAATTTCATTTCATTGTTTAGATTTAATATTTTCGTAAATTTAATTATATCCCTCCCTTAACTGTGCACCATTCAGAATAATAGAATTTTCATGAAAACTACCCATGTTAGAATAGAGAAATAATTCATGGAACCTGTAGTTTGTTGGAGATTTAGTATGTGTAACATTATTTTCCTCAGCGATAACAGATGGAGATATTAACATGGGTAACATTCTTTTCGTTAAATTTAATCCTCAGCGATGGTCATAAAACTATATCATGCTTCGCAAATCAAGAGATTTTTACCTAGTTTTATTACCATTTTCATATTAGCATGATTTCTTCTTTTTATAGCACCTTGCCAAAGGCAATGTGAGCTTTTGCCATCACTTGGCATCCGTCGTCTGTCGTCCATCATCCGTTAACTTTTCACATTTTAATTTTCTCCACTGAAACTGCAAAGCCAATTGATCCGAAATTTGGTAGGAAGCATCTATGGAAGGTCCTCTATAAAGGTTGCTCATTTCGTCCCGATCCGTTTACAAACAGGGCCACCACAGGCAATTCTTGTTTCTGATTGGTTGATTTCTAAAAAACTTCTCCTCTGTTAAAAGAAAGATAACTCTTGCCTAAACTGTTAAAAGAAAGATAACTCTTGATATTACCTCCCTTAGAAATTAACTAATGCTGATATAGTGTAACATGTTTATTCTATACATTACAAGTAGGTATTCACATTTTGATATTCTTTTTAGCAAACCTTGCCAAAGGCAATATGAGCTTTTGCCATCACTTTGTGTCCGTCGTCTGTCATCTGTTTACTTTTCACATTTTAATCTTCTCCTCTGAAAACCCTCAGCCAAATGAATTGAAACTTGATAGGAAGCATCTATGGAAGGTCCTCTCTAAAGAATGCACATTTTGTTATGATCCATTACCAAACATGGCCGCCACAGGCAATTGTTAAAATTTCTCATGGCATGAAAAAAGTTTAACTTTGTAAAACTGTACTTTTTGCTGCCTTATTAGCTCACCTTGCCAAAGGCAATGTGAGCTTTTGCCATCACTTGGCGTCCGTCGTCCGTTAACTTTTCACATTTTAATCTTCTCCTCTGAAATTCCTCAGCCAAATGTACCGAAACTTGGTAGGAAGCAACTATGGCAGGTCCTCTATAAAGATTGCTTATTTCGTCCCGATCCGTTAACAGACATGGCTGCCACAGGCAATTCTTGTTTCTGATTGGTTGATTTCTAAAAATCTTCTCCTCTGAAACTGCTAGGCCAAATGAACTGAAACTTGGTAGGAAGCATCCTTGGAAGGTCCTCTATAAAGATTGCTCATTTAGTTCCGATCCGTTAGCAAACATGGCCACCACAGGCAATTCTTGTTTCTGATTTGTTGATTTCTAAAAAATCTTCTCCTCTGAAACCGCTTGGTCAAATGAATCGAAACTTGGTAGGAAGCATCCTTGATAGGTCTTCTATACAGATTGCTCATTTAGTTCCAATCCGTTAACAAACATGGCCGCCACAGGCAATTCTTGTTTCCGATCCGGCGATTTCTAAAAAATCATTTCCTGTGAAACCGCTTTGTCAAATGAATCGAACCTTTGTAGGAAGCATCCTTGGAAGGTCCTCTATTAATACTGCTCATTTCGTCCTGATTCGTTAACAAACATGGCCACCGGAGGCAATTCTTGTTTTTGATTTGTTGATTTCTAAAAATGTTCTCCTCTGAAACCGCTTGGTCAAATGAATCGAACCTTTGTAGGAAGCATCCTTGGAAGGTCCTCTATTAAGATTGCTCATTTCGTCCCGATTCGTTATTAAACATGGCTGCCACAGGCAATTCTAGTTTCTGATTGGTTGATTTCTAAAAAATCTTCTCCTCTGAAACCGTTTAGTAAAATGAATCGGAACCTGGTAGGAAGCATCCTTGAAAGGTCTTCTATAAAGATTGCTCATTTAGTTCTGATCCGTTTACAAACATGGCCACCATAGGGCATTCTTGTTTTTGATTGGTCGATTTCTAAAAATCTTCTCTGAAATCACTTGGCCAAATGAATCGAAACTTAGTAAGAAGCATCTATGGAAGTTCCTCTATTAAGCTTGCTCATTTCGTCCCGATCTGTTAACAAACATGGCTGCCACAGGCAATTCTTGTTTCAGATTGGTCGATTTCTGAAAATCTTCTTCTCTGAAACTGCTTAACCAAATGAACCGAAACTTGGTGGAAAGCACCTATGGAAGGTTCTGTATTAAGTTTGCTCAAAGCAGAATGAAAGGTGAGCGACTTCAGAGAAATATATGCATTGTTCCCAATTTCAATATGAAATCATAAATAGAGTGTTCTTTAACTAGAAGGTGTGATCAGTATTTCTTAAGTTCTATAAGATGAAACAACTCTAGAGCAATGCACATGCACAAGCGTGAAATTGATTTTCCTTCCGAGAATATTGTATATGCTGTTGTGAATGTGAATAGTTCACTAAATTATCAGGTTTAAAGGCACTGCAATCAGTAGTTTGTTAAATACATTACATTCACTCCAATTGAAAGAATTGTTTAAAGAGACGAGAGAAATAAGTTTATAATCATTGTGTGTGAAACATTTAATTTTCTTTTGTAAGTTTGCATATGTAGCCGGTACTTGTATCCCAGTTGTAGCTTAGTAAAAGTCCAGTCTGCATGCAAGTTTCCATTGCAATCAAAGTTTAAACAGGCACCAACTACTGTCTATTTCAGATATATACCTCTCTATACTCAGGAGTTAGGACTTTGGTTAAAGAAGAAGGGTTTCTAGCTCTTTATAAAGGACTTGTTCCAGCAGTGATGCAGATTGGACCACAGATGGGATTACAGTTTGGTTTCTATGCATTATTTCAAGGAGTATGGAGACAGTTTTTTGAAATTGAAAAACATGCAAAACCCGGTATGACATTTTTTTTAAATTTTCAAATAGATCAAAGTTCCTTAATGGATGAAAATCTGAGGGAAAATAATATAAAACAAAAATGCCAATAAGAAATTCATGGTAAAATCTGATAACACTCCATCTGTGTCACAAAATAATTCAAGAAAATAAATACAGGAAAAACTAATTGTAAATAAATGAGTTGTGTTCTGTAAATATGAAGGCGAGACATCCATGGTAGTCATTTCAACTTGTCTTCCACAAAAAGCTTGACTATATCAACAAAATGAAACAAAAACTACCACAGTCAGAGTAATAACAAAATCCAATAAAAAAATCATTGAAAGAGGCAAAATAGATACCCTTAACACACAAATACATGAGTACTGACTTTCCTAGCTTGGTTTGAAACACTGAGCTTCTCTGTTTTTTAGGATTATCATATGCATACTCAAGAAGAGGGCACCCAGAACATTACACTCAGCATCTGATAAGGTATATGACTGTTAGGGAACAACCATTTTTGGTACCAAGTTTTATAAAAAGATAAATTGAACAGAAAAATGCAAAAAACAAATATTTGACCATGCAGGAAATTTTGGTAAAATTTGAAGAAAAAAATTTATGGATTTTTCATGCCCAAAAAATTAATAATCTGATTATTGTGTCGTATGTTTTTGTATCATAAAAATATAAATCTGATGCAAATCTCCATTTAGGGCCCGGGTGGCTCAATGAGTTAGGTAGTTGGATTACCTAACAACTCGTACAAGCCTATCACCAATATGGCGTGGGTTCGCACCCGGCTTTGTAAATTACAAAAAAGGGTGCACTCGACTCGCAGCCACAAGTGATAAAGTTTACCAGTTGCTTGCCCATGGTCGGTGGTTCTCTCCGGCTTCTTCCACCACTAAAACTGGTCGCCATGATATAGCTTAAATATTGCTGAAAGTGACGTTAAACGCCAAAAATTAAAAATTAAATCCATTTGTGTATTGGGGCCATTGTGGTACTTCGGTTTTCTCCACCAATAAAACTGACCGCCACGGTATAACTGGAATATTGTTGAAGGTGGCATGAAACACCATAATCCTAAATCCTTACCCATTTGTGCATTGAGGTACAAGAGTGCAAGAGAAGTTACAGTATGAATATATATTACAGGTGTTTCTGAAAGTTTATTGTGTGGCTCTGGTGCTGGAATTTTATCAAAGATGATCATTTATCCTCTAGATGTTATCAAAAAGAGGCTAGAAATACAAGGATTTGAGAAAGCTCGGACAGATTTTGGATCCGTTAGACACTATAATGGACTTACTGATTGTCTAACCACCATAGTTAAACAAGAAGGACCTAGAGGACTATTTAAAGGATTGTCACCAAGCTTGTTGAAAGCTGGATTGGCAGCTAGCAGTAACTTTTTAGTGTATGAACAGTGTTGTTATTTATTACGAGTATTTTATTTATCTTCTAGTTGATATTTATTTTTTCAAGCTTTAATTTTTTTTACGAATTTTTGTGCATAAATGTTCAAATATAAAACTTTAATTTGTTAATTACATTTTTTTTGTAGTTTGAAAGATCCAGATATGTATATGTTATCTGGATGTAAATTGATTGATACCGAAAATATCAGCCTGCCGAGCTAGAATATGAAGTTTAGTGGCGAGTGAGCGAAGCGAAAGAGTCACAAGCTTCATATTCTGTCGAGCAGGCTGATATTTTTCAGTATCAATCATATTCACATTCAGATGACATGTTTATCATCCTTAAATCAAACATAAATACGGATACATCTATATTTGTATTTTCGTGGGAAAAATCACATGATTAAAAATACGCTTCCCCAAAACATAGTTCATAAGTAGTTTGCAAATATACCATTCATTTTTACAGGTTTATATAAATGTTAAGATTGTTGAATTTTTCCTTTAATGGTGATATTCATTGTTTTTATTTATTACAAACATCAAAGTCGGCAATTCACCAATTTTGTTTACCAATGCTATTCCGTTTTAGAAAATATAAAGGTCACGACCTCGCTTATGACGTAAAAATTATGACGTCTCGGCAGAGGTTTTCAAGAATTGTGACAAGTACATTTTTGTAGGACGATGTTTGTTGATATTGCTGACACGACAGTTCCTAATTTGATATATGTTTAAAAAATAAAATGTTAACTAGCTAATGGTGTTGCTGAATTTTATTTACTTTTGTCATCTTCACAGGAATTATCGTTTAAATGTTGGGAGAATTTGGTGATAACTCCTGCTCACTGCTGATAAGTCCAGCTCAGCTCATGCGAACTTTGAAACGAGTTTTGCTTATGGAGTCAGCAGGTAGATATAGCGGGAGGGAAGAATGATAAATACATTTATTCTTATATGACGTCCTTTCGCTTTGTAAATGAACGAGCAGTTTATTTAGCTGACAAATCTCATTAGTACATGCACGGTGCACACTGTTAAGCCAGGTTATAAAATCACATATCAAGGTCAAATTATTGTTTTTTAAGTAGTATTTTCTTGTCCGGGCCATAACATTTTTGTCTTTCGAGATAGGTCAATGATATTTGGTATGTGGGTGCATGACCATAAGGCGGTGTGTCGCGTACCGTAATGACCTTCATGGAACCTTGACCGTTGACCTCAAGGTCAAATAATTGTTTTTTTAATAGTATTTTCTTGCCCGGGCCATAACATATTTGTCTTCCGAGATAGGTTGTTGTACAGATGGCCGCATTAAGGGGAGACATAAGTTTTAGGTATCTAAAACAGTTCTTCCTAGTTTTTTTTTATATTTGATTTGTAAGCATAATATAATATTTGGATAAAGTTTACTCATGAATAAAAATGATTTTGCTGCAAGAAGCTAGTGATCTTAAGCAAGCTATGGTGTAGACTTAATTTGTACACATGTTAATGATATTAAAGAAAATCTTGGGACCAGTTACTTGACCAGGCCTTATTTTAAGTATGAATAAAGATTCACTTCTCCGTTTCTAAAAATATATAAGCATTATTATATGTTATATTTCTAGAATTTTGTTATTACACACAATCTATAACATCACTCCAATTTCCCGAAATATTTGGCTGGCCATGTCAAATTCGGACAGATATACAGTACTTTCATGACTTCAGAAACTTAGCAAAAAAGTTGATCTCTTCTGGATCTGATAAAATGAAAAACAAAAAAATACCACACTGTCAGAACAATGGAAGAATCATAAAAAAAAATGTACAATTGATATCACTAATAAACACATTCAAGACCACTTAAATTCTTGGATGGTAAAAGAATTTGCACACTTATGCTTTTTGGTAAGCAACCCACATATTTGCTTATTGTGGCATTTATTAAAAAAAAAAGACCTTGTACAGAAAAAAAGACAAAGAAAATGCAGACTAGTTGTAGTTGATTATTTAAAATGTAATATAATGATAGCCTTGTCCTCTTATTATCTGAAACATAATCTTGTTACCTACTAGTTTTAACCACACAAATTTAATATGGAAAATAAATTCTTTCTACCTCAGCCCACCTTATTTTATTACTTCAGTGTGGAGCAACATGTTTATTTTATTTATCCTTCACAGGATTAACTTTGTCAATTGTTACTATGGGAACTATAGATCATAAAAATAGTCCCTAGTTTCTCCTCAAAGGTGTTCAACCCTTCTGGTAGATGCTACATAATGATGTTATGTAAATCAGGGACACATGCTCAAAGAGTGCTAGACTTCATTCAGATAACAGAAAACTATCAGCATCTCAGAATGAGCAATGCTATGTTTAAAATGTCTGTCATTGGTGACCCTTTTATTTGTCACAATCAAAACATCCATCCATAAGTCCTCTCCGAGTGTTTGTTTTTGTATATAATCTTATTTATTGTTATCTTGACGTGCCCTCATGCATATTGTTGAAATATTACTAACTAGTTATTAAAAAAAGTCAATCAAATATTTTTTTATGAAGATTTACATAATAGGAGTGTTCGTCAAGCTAATTAGTGGTGCAAGAATCTCTAATTTGTATAATCAATAATGATTTATTGATGAGCAATAAAAGAGTTACACGCTATGGCTATAATTTTATTTTTATTTTAGCAACTTCTTTATCTCTCAATCAATTTCCAGTCTGTAAAGTGTTCAATAAGATTTAAAACATTCATATTTTTTATGCAAATTTGTGTCATGTTCCACATGTCATAAACATTTCCCGCTCCTTTCCTCATTCATGACTAAATATCACCCGGTTTGTAACTAGATTAAGACGACGTGTGCCACTTGTAGAGCAGGAACCGCTTACCCTTCCGGAGTACCTGAGTTCACCCCCGTTTTTTAGTGGGGTTTGTTTTACTTTATCTTTAGTTTTATATGTATGTTTTGTAGATCGTTGTTTGTCCTTTTGTATTTTTTCCTTTGGCCATTGTGTTGTCTGTTCTTCTTCGATATACAGATTTTGATTACCCCTTTAGTATCTTCAAACTCTTCTTACATTTTAAATGTTTTGAATTATGAATGAAGGTAAAGATTTGTAATCCTGCTTTTTGTACACAATTAAGAGTGCTTTAATATATGATATATAATTTTACAAATTTAGCGAAAATATTTAGAAAAGTCATATTGTAATTTAGAACTATTCTAATATTTTTTTCACTTAAGAAACAACTTTTATTATTAATCTATGAGATATAAAAATTGAAATGGGTTAAAATTGACTCTCCATAAGATATCAGAAAATTCTGCCAATTGGGAAAGTTCATGTGATGCTATGACATATGACATCACTGTCACAACATGTCCTAAAATGCTTCATTTGTTGCATAGCAACAAAAGGTTTGATATGAAAGTCCATATTTTGTTGTCAACAATGGAACCATTTATTTTTCTTATGCATATTGTAATACACACCATCTTTGCAGCTTTAAAATAGTTTCCACATATTTAACACAACATATATTACCTCTGATTCCTATATTTATATACATAAATTCCTTTTTATTTGTGATGAGTTTCTTATAGCCCATGGTTTGTTATGTTTGTAACATTTTTATTTTGCTTTTTTATATGCCATAATATTGTTATTTTGTATTTTTTGTTATGCAAATTGCATTCATTTGATTGTTTATGAAAGCATGCATTTATCTTAAAAGTACCGGTATGTAGATATCAATTAGGAAAATTTGTATTCTACATTTCAAATTTAAGCCAACAGATATCCAGCCAAATTTGTTTTTAGGTATGTTTGTATTCATTATTACTTTTGAAATATATTAACGAAAGTAAACATGTCATTAAAAATATTCAGCCTGTCTGTATATTTGTCGACTGTGATTTACCCACATCGCCTTTTTCACTGTCACCAAATGGTATTCTTAGCGTTGATTATTTCATATTTAAAGCATGTTAGTAGATAAAACAATTTCTGTGTACAATTTTGGTGCCTCATTAAAAATTTTAAAAATATGACGAATATTTACAATTATTATTATGTTTTTGATTAGTAAAGGAAATATGGCAATTATTATTTATTAGAAGCACAATATTGTATTCCTTAACATGTGAAAAAGAAATTTCACCTAAATTAAACAAATTTTATGCACTACACAGCCACAGACCTATATGACAACTTTACAGCCATGGAGAAGAAATATATTATGTATACAGTTCAGGACTGAGACTCTTGTGTTCTTTGCATCAACTCTTCTTGCCCCTTTGTATTTGAGTGTCGATGTTTCCAATCATGTAGGTCATTTCATTGGGAGGGGAGGTTTGGGCCCTTAAAACGAGTTTATCCCAGCATTGATGTACATGTACCATAACAGGATAGTGGTTGATCATGTATATATGTGTTGGTGTGTCGGTTTTACCTCTGTTTCTGTGGTTCTCTGTGTTATTTTTTTTATTTCATTTTATTCAAATATCACATGTTCGCCTACTAGTATTTTTTTTTTTTGATTAAAAATGGACCATCATTGTCAATCGTTTGGCAGTGGGATAATCATATTCAAATGAATTCAATACATATATATGACCTGTAGAAGTTCATAGATTTGGGTTACAAATTGACTTATTTTGTCGAGCAAAGGAGTTCCTTATGAAATGTTTGTCGATTTCGAAGGACACATTTTTCTACAATTCTTTGGTATTCATATGAAAACAAATTAGAATTTGGACAACAAAACAAATTCAGAAGCGAAAACTATTAATATCACATTCAGGTATATTGATGGATGTTCTGTGGGAAGAGTTTGAAGAAACCAAAGGGGTAATCTTTGTCTTTGTACAGGTAAAATTCCTCCGGAATTCGGAGCACTCCAATTCTTCTTCTTTCGGTATACAGCTATCCATCCACTGGATGATCACTAGCTGTTGCGCATGCATGGGAATAAACTTCATAAAGAAATAACAATAAATTCAGTCAATTTATAACATATTTACAAGTGGTGCCAAACAGAAATAAATTTTGTGGTCAAAACTATTTACAATTTCATTTTTATTTAAATTTGTGATTGTAGTTGGCTGAGAACAGTTGGTGTTAGCTGTTCTCTAAACGTGTTGACTGTTGGACATAGAATTATAGTTTGAGGTAGTAAATTCCAGTGAATGATTGTGTTCGGAAAGAATGAGTACTTGTACGGATCTTTGAATGCATGAAGATGTCTGTATGTAAATGGATGAAATTGTCTGATTCTTGGGTCTGTTGGTATTAATATTGTTGGAGGAACTGCAACTATATGGTGAACAATCTTGTAAAACATAACAAGTTTTGTTTTGAATCGACGTTGTTGTAATGTAGGCCAGGTGAGAGTTTGTAGCATATCTGTGACGCTGCTAGTATTATGGTATCGGTTGCAGGCATACCTACCTGCCCATCGTTGGACCATCTCAATTTTATTGCAATGTTCCATAGTGTGAGGGTCCCAAACTGAGCATGCATACTCTAGTTTTGGAAGGACAAGATATAGGTATGCCTGTGACTTTATATTTGTGTTGGAGGTTTTAAGGTTTCTTTTAAAAAATCCAAGACTTTTATTTGCATTGGCTACTATAATGTTAGTATGCTGTGTCCATTTTAAGTCGGATTGAAGAGTGGTTCCAAGATATTTTGCTGAAGAAACTTGATTCCAAAGTATGGTTGTGTAGCAAGTAGTTATGTTTTACAGGATTTTTCTTGTTTGTTATTGTAAGGACTGAGCATTTGTCTGGGTGGAAAGCCATCAGCCAGTCACTTTCCCATCTTGCGGCAGCATCAAGGTCTTCTTGGAGACTATCACAATCTTTGTGGGATTTGATAGTTTTGTAGATGATGGTGTCGTTGGCTGGATTTCAAATATTCTGGCAAGTCATTTATTTATACCAGAAAAAGAACAGGGCCAGATTGTTCCCTGAGGGACACCAGAAGTGACCGGAGCAATATCTGATGACTCTCCATCCAGAACCACTGTTTGTGTACGATTTGATAAAAAGGCAGAGATCCAGTTTAATGTTTGATTCTTGATTCCATTTGTATAGAAGTTGTTGATGTGGAACTTTGTCAAAGGCTTTGGCAAAGTCCATGATAATGAGATCAGTTTCAATATTTTTATCTGAATTTGCGGCAAGTTGTTGAACAAAGGACAGTAGTTGAGTTTCACAGGATCTAGAATGTCTGAAGCCGTGTTGAAGATCATATAATAAACTTGCTTTCCAGATGGTTAAGTATGTATTTTGTAATGACATGTTCCATAATTTTGCAACTGATACAAGTGAGAGAGATTGGTCTGTAATTTACTGCGTTGTATTTTTCACCTTTTTTTGTATGCTGATGCAACATTTGCATGTTCCCAGTCAGATGGTACGCAGCCAGTCTGACGTGATTTTTGAAAAATAATGGTTAAGATTGGGGCTGTAAAATTTTGAGGATCTTTTAGTATTCTGCCGCTGATGTTGTCTGGGCCACTGGCTTTATGCGTATGCGGGTTGATGTTGTTAAGTAGTTTTTGGATGCCATGTGTTGTGATGGTGAGTGATGGTATTACTGGATGTGGACTCACACCCTTGTTCGGAATGTTATCTATTGACTCAGTGGTAAATACAGATTTAAATTGTTCGTTTAAGATGTTTGCCTTTTGCATAGTGTCGGCAACTAGTTGTCCCTCTTTTTTCAAGGGAGCAACTCCACTGTTGTCAGTTCTGAGTGATTTTATGAAGAAGAAGAGTTTTTTTGGTTTCGATTGGTCATTAAAACTTTGATCTGGATCATTTGTTGGAAGGTGTAGAATTAATTTTTTCTATATAGGTGTTGTAAGCATGTCTTTGTTCTTTCTGGACCTGATGTTTCAACTGTTTGTATTTCTCTTTATATTTTTTGTACTTTTTCATTTTGAAGTATAATTTGTTCTTTTTATTAATCATCTTTCTTAGTTTATTATGGACCCAGGGTAGTCGATGTTTGTATGTTAGCATTTGATGTGGGATGTTTTTATTAATTGATTTTGTAAGATTGTTCTTAAATAAGTTCCACATTTCATTTACAGTACTTTTTGCATCATTGTTTATGTTTATTATCTTTTTAAGTGTGTCTTCTAAATCAGACTTGATGTTATCCCAGTTTGCTTTGTCATACTTAAGGATTTTTCTGGGTTGTTGACGTACTTTACGCAGCCATATGTCTGCTTTTGTGTAAACAACATCATGGTCACTAAGCCCAAGAGGTGGTAATGTATGAACTTTATTGATGTTAGATGGATTGGTTACTAGAATGAGATCAAGAGTTCGCTCTTTTCTAGTTGGAACATTTACTAATTGATGGAGATTGTTTTCGTCGATGATATCTAAGAGTTTGATGTTAAGTTCTGTTTCTGGTTTACCTGGTATAACTTGTGGTATAGACCAGTCGATATGACCCAGATTAAAGTCTCCTCCTAAAATAATATTGGTATTGGATGCATGATTTATTCTACTGAGGGATAATTCAAGCTGTTGTAGAGATGTTCCCTTATCAGATGGTGGTCTATAGTATGCACCTATTAGTAAGTTCTTACTTCCAGACATGTTTATTTGAGACCAAACTATCTCGCAATCAGTTTTGAGTTCGCTTACTTCAGTACTGATAAATTCTTTGTTGATGGCAATGAGCACTCCTCCATAACTTTGGTTGTTTTTATTTTGTTTCCTGTCTGACCTGTAGACATTGAATAATTCGGATGGAAAGAACTCATATGATGATGTATCTTTTTCTAACCATGTCTCTGTTCCTAAGATTATATCGGGTTTAGCCGAGTCAATAATTTGGTTACGGTCTTCTTACTTATTTTTTATTGATTGAAAATTAATGTTCAAGATTCTAACTGGTTTACGATTTTTATTTGGATAATTATGGATAAAATTATAAAACCTAACTTAACTAACGGGCACATAAAATTATAAAACCTAACTTAACGGGCACATACTTAAAAAGATACGTATACAGTTAAGATAAAATATACGTAGTAGTTAAATGTTCATCATTTCCATGTTGTATAAGTTCGGTTAGTGGCATAAAAACGTATTTACATCCAATACTAAAAAGTATAAAACGTGTGTTTTAAAATAGTCGTTTCAGAAGTATTCCAATTAATAGCGTTGTTAAAAGTCCATTCCGCTGTTTAGTTATTCATATTAGTAAAAACGTATATACACACAGCACTAAAAGATAAAAGTGCAGTCGTAATTTATACAAATGTTCTTTCCTTCACGCACTCTTCGAATACAGCAATTCTTCCGTTGTTTCTGTTTCTGTCATGTAATTGCCTCCTTCATCATGTTGAAGATTATGCAATGACCTTGGACTGCACATTTTAGTTGAACTAATCAAGTGTGTGGGATAATGATTTAATGGGGCTTATTTATAATTAAAAGTTAACTACAAATGTATAAACATGTTGTTAAAACAAATTGACTCATAAAAGGTAAAATCATCATTTAAGTATGCATATAAACAGTTTAAAATGTAAAACGATCTCTTTAATGAACGGATCGGGTGCTGGACACAGTAAGAAACATATGCTATTAGCTGACTTATATAAGTTTGATAAATTCTGAAAAAACAGTTCTAGAAATGTACTATTAGCTATTGACTACATGTATCTGCCCTTCTACATAATGTTCTTCAATATTTCAGTTCTCTTTTGATGTAACACAAAGCAGTAGTGTTGCGTGGCTCTTTCAATTTGCACTAAATCCTGGTTCGTATATGGAATCAGTTGGTTTATTTTACATGAGGTGCAGTCCCAGATGATTTGCATAAGCAGCCCATTTTGTTCTAGAGTCCGTGTACCACCCCCCTTGCCTCTTCCAGAGCTTCATATAGTTTCGCCATTTCTGTTTTTCTGTTTTCTTCTAAAGTTTTACATTCCAGTAATAAATGCTCTCTATCTTCTTCTTCTTCCCCACATAGTTTACAGATCGGAGATATTTTATTACGGCTGAACTTAGCTTGGTGATATTGTAGCATATAAGTATCAGTAATTAAACGTAATTTGATTTCTGCTTTTTGTATTTCGTACTTTCGATTTTTCACACTTCGTAATATGTTATGTGGAGTTCCTATTGGACTTTACTGAATTTCTAGATATTCTAATGTATATTTTGTTTGCTTTTCGTTTGTCCATTTATCGATACCAAAAGCTGTTAATGGCCTTTTTCATTTCATTTTTCCACTGCTGTTTCTTTGGATGATTTTCTAGTATTTCTTCTGGAGATGGTAGATTATATTTTTGGAGTGTCTTCCTAATTCTACAGATGAATAATTTGTCTTCTTCTTTGAGTTTTCCATTTCCCATATGAGTATTTCTTTTTCAATGGATGAGTCTAGCCTGGCTAAGGTGGTCAACAAGATCATTACATTTTTGTCCAGCGTTGTCTCTATTGATTCTGCCCCTATTAGTATGTAGATAGCTACTGCTGCGGTTCGCTCTGGAAGGCATTGAAATTGTCTGCAGGTGGCCCCTTGAAGCTGTTCTAATTTCGTCGTGTCTAATGATGTATATGCCTGGATTTCTAGCCCATATAGATACCGTGGGACAGCGTATGTATTCCAGATTTTCAGTAGAACTACTGGGGATATTCCTGATCTTGCGTGCAGTCCAGGTCCTAGTAAGGCATATATTGTTCGTCTGCTTATACTCAATCTCTTTTCAATATTCCCCCCCCCCCCCCCGTTTTCTTGGTAAGTTATTCTGAGGTGCTTAATTGATTGTACTCTGTTTATTTCCTGGCCTCCTATAATATATTTTTTCGGATGTGTTTGTAGAGTTTTTGATACATTTATTATTTCTGGGTTTTCTGGGTTTAGTTTCACTAAATCTCTTTAGGTGTTATATTCTAGGAGATTTAACATGGCTTGGATGTCTTTACTCTCTCCCAGCAGAGCAATGTCATCTGCACAGGCAGGAGCTGATACAGTAATATTTCCGATAGTAGCTCCCAACGTGCTTTTTGCAATACTATCCAAAATTGTGTTGTTATACCTCTTGTAGAGTAAGGTTGACAGTTTTGCACATTGGCGTATCCCTTGTTTAATATCTATTCTTTCTATGGTCTGGTCTCCCCATTTAGCTTCCAGGATTAGCCCATCATAAATGTTCCTTAGTAATAGCCACATATCACCAGTAATTCCATCGTGGTATAACTTATTTAACATTATGTCATGGTTGACGGTATCAAATGCTTTTTTGCGTCTACAGCCAGAAGTTCTAAATCCTGATTAAATTTTTTGTACATTAATATAGTTTCTGATGCGATAAATGCTGTAAATTTACTAGATGCGTGTTCAGTGAAACCTCTCTGCAAGGGATTTTGCGTCGGAGATAGCTGTTTTTCTATCACTCTTTGATGACTGACCCAATAATTTTTGACAACGTGTTTGTAACGACTATGCCTCTATTATTTCCTGGTAAAGTTTTGTACTTTTTCTTTTTCAATACTGGTGTTAAGATGCCACTTTTCAAATTATATGGAATATTAAGCTCTTCAAATATTTGGTTGATGATTCTACAGATTTCTGTTGCCAATTCAGCATTTGCAAATTTAAAGTATTCTGCTTGTATTCCATTTTAATCAGCAGCTTTCCCATTATTCAGTTTTCGGATAGCTTGTTTTACTTCTGCTTCAGTTGCTGGTGGGATTTTCACCTTATTGGCTGTTACTTCTGCTATGATGTCATTTTGTATTGTGCAGAGGCTGTTTCGTTCGAGGTCAAATTTGTTTTCGTACAGATTAGGAGTAGCTAGATTTTCAAATTGTATTTTCCAGGCTTCCATAATATTACTTTGGTTGTATTCAAAATTGTCTATGACCAGTGTATCAGTATTTATTGCAGAGTTACTTCTCTGTATTCTTAGCAATTTGTGGAATGTTTTACTATCGTCTTGAGATACTTCCATAATTTCTGAGATCAGTTTGTCCTTTATTGAGGCATATGCTTGTCGCTGTACTTGACGCAATGTTCGTTTTTTCTTTATCATATCCTTTCTTTCGCTTTCAGTGCTACTGTTCGATTTTCCATTATTTTTCCAAATCCAATATGCTTTTTTAGCCTCTTTAGATGCTTGGTCGATGCTACGATTCCATATTCCTCTACCTACAGATTTTAGTGTCTTTAGGTGCCTGTATTTTGGTATGGACTTCCTTCCTGCCTTGTGTAATGTATTCTCTAGTGTGGCTATTCTGTCTGCAACACTTAGTTTTATAGTGTTTTTATGCTTTCCTATTTCTGTTTGTATGATTTTCTTATATTCGTCAGAATTGCATTTGTCCCATGCTGGCTTGGTATAGATTTTAGCTGATATTGGTGCCAATTTACTTATTTGGGTGGTAATTTCTACTTTAATGAGAGTATGGTCTGAGGTGTTTAAGCATCGAACGATATGATTGAAACCCTAGGTTGTAGGTTCAAAGTTTTTCCTTTAATCAGAATATAATCTATCTGAGATTTGCCTTTTCGGTTATGATGGTGGAATGAAAAATCAATTGGATAGTTTGTAGGCAATATCAGGTTTCTTTCTATAGTAAAGTTCTTAAAGATGCGATCCTTTCGTCTGTCGTCTCTATGTAATGAAGCATTCATATCTCCACAGAGTAGAATGTCGTATGTTTCTTCATATTTTTGTATGACCTCGTTCAATTGATCCACCATGTCTCTGTATTCATAATCCCCCTCCTTGATATCGGATGGCATATAAACATTTACTATGCATAACATTGTTGGTACATTATTGATTGTAATAACTTGTGTACGACTGCCCCCATCATATTTTATTTTAACTGCATTGTTTATGGTTTTCTTCCAGAATACGGCTATACCGCCATTGCCACGAAGGGACTTGTAGTTAAGTTTTATATCATCATCGTCCACTGCTTTAGCCGAAACGTTGAAATCTTTGTGCATAATTTCCAGCATTTTCTTTTCTAATGATAAAAGCCAATGTTCTTGTATGCATAATATGTCACAAGTGTTCAGTACTTTTTTGAGATATTTTGAATTCCTTTTTGCACTCTGTATATTTATTGATCCTATGATTGTTGTCTGTATTTTTCGCTTTGCCATGCAACTGTTGTTGCACGGCCGGCTCCTAAAAAAGGCACCTTTGCTGTGTTAGTTACAGTTGGGGTTTCAATCATAGATTGTGTATTTTGTTGATAATCTTGAGTGGTATTTGGTAGTTGTGGGTCTGCTGGGAGAGAGTATGCATAATTTTTTCCATCCAGCTGAGCTACCTTTTCTATACTAGTTTTGTTGTTACTAGTTGTACTATTTGTGTTGTTCGGAGTTTGGTTTACATTTCCAGAAAGTTGAGTATTCCTCCATTGTAGGTTTAATGTTCGATATTCACCATTTCGATTTTTACAGTTCTGATTGCCTGTTCTTTGACGCTGACAAGCCATTATTTTGAGTTTGACGATGCCTATACTTCCCATTTGTTGGCACGATTGTCGTACGATTAGGATTAGCTGGGTGTCGGATGTTGTTAAAAGGCGTGTAGTATTCAGGCTGTACTTGTGTTTGTCCCTTGTTTGTATTGACGACTTGCGGGTATTGACTAGTACGTTGGAAATGCACAGGTGGTGGTACAACTGGGTTCGTGAAGGCGACATATGATGGTATTTGTGCCTGTGGAGGTGCAACATAGTGTTGGTTAGGTTGTGGATGATCTTGCTTACTATTTTCCCTCCTGGTACAGGAATTGTCGATGCATGGAGCGAGTTTCTCTTTAGCTTCTAGAATATTAAATTTGCATTTTAGTTCATTCATTTCCATGAAGTGCTTAATTTGAAGATCTTTTAATTCTAGTTTGTGATTCATTTCTTTTTACAAGTTGTCTATACGGTCAGTAAGCTGTGGTTCAATCTGTCCCATTTTGTAAAATAGAGATTATTGAGGATGGTCGTTTCCGTACATTTCAGCTCTAATTGTCATTGAATCCTTAATACCTAATTTAGCTGTTAGCAGATCTATGGTGTTTTTGTAGTCGTTAGATATCTCAAGCATGGCTATTTTGTCTTTGCAGTCGGCAAGTTGCATTTCTACCGATTCATAGTCTAATTGATCTCTTTTCTTGGTTCGTTTCTGCTTCGTCTTGGCTTACTGTCTATTAGCATTTGCTATAGTTGCATTAGTTGCCTGTGTAGTATGGCTATGTGGTGGTACCTCTACAGATTCTGTAGTTTTAGTAATATTTATATCCCCCGCAAACATAGTTTGGAGGGGGGGTATATAGGAATCGGCCTGGGTGTCTGTCTGTCTGTCTGTCAGTCTGTCTGTTTTGAGACAATTCAGTATGCACTTTGTCATCGCAAAATCTCCTACATGATTAATCAGAAGTTCATGAAACGTTGCACATTGCAAGATCCTACTATGAAGATGTGCACATTAGTAGTATATCCTGGTCCATCAAGTTTTCCCAGAATTATGAGTTGTGTTCCAAATATGTTTTGGCTAATTAAGATGATGGGGACGCGGGGGTATTAGTCCTGCGTAGCGGACAGTTACATTATTCCATTTTTGTATCAATGCGGGACTCCTGCGTCCAGCAGTACCTCTAGTTTGTTCATCTTTATCATTATTTGTGTTGACAATGTTTGGCACTTCAGATTCTGCTGTATTGTTGTTACAGTTGTTTTCTACCATTAGTTGTTTAGGTTCTGTTTCTTCATAGGGCATAGTTATGTTTAATGCCGTACATGAGGAGCATATATATTGGTCGTCTGGTATGCAGCCTTTATTCACGCATTCAGCATGATGCCAGTTAGTACAATGTTTGCATTCTATGGCAGACTTAGTGTCCATTGTAGTTTCACAATACTGACAGTTTAATATATATTCATCCCCTGTCCCTTCTCTGTCATCTAATTC
This sequence comes from Bathymodiolus brooksi, assembly GCA_963680875.1. Lineage (NCBI taxonomy): Eukaryota > Metazoa > Mollusca > Bivalvia > Mytilida > Modiolidae > Bathymodiolus > Bathymodiolus brooksi. The sequence continues at coordinate 94,282,310 of OY804579.1, forward strand.
TAATTCAGTGCTCAGACAGTGTTCATGTAAAGTTTCTATCTCAGTGCTTGTATTTCTAGTTGGTAAAGCTTGATAGTCTATGGCTTTCCTATCTGGAGGTGGTGATATTTCATTAATCCTTTGTACTGGTGTTGAAGATTCACGCAAGGACAATGGTTGCGCATCAGTTGTTGAATTTATAGTATCGTTGGTATAAGTTGGTGGACTACAGCCTTGTAAATTTGGCGATATCATATGCGCTGTGTCGTTACGATTATGAGTTTTAGTATAATCTGTGGTTGTTCTTTGGACATTTGGTAGAGAAAGCTGGCAAATTTCCCTAATCCCTAATTTTATTATGCAACCCTTTATAGTCAGTATACTGTTCCAGGCATTGGCATATTATATGCAAGTCCTCTTGTATGAATTCTTGTAGCAAGTAACCATTGACATGCATCGATTCTACTTGTGGTGTTAAACATGTTTATCCTATAAAGTTGGCGATTTATTCCACCATTTTTGTGTTTAATGGATAATGATTCTTCTATAATAAGCATTTTTCCAGCCATACTCTCATAGTCCGGTTTGCTTGACTTTGTATGTAGACGAAATGTTTTTTTTATACTAGAATGCTCATAGTATTCATATATTGATTTTTTCAATATTTCATATGATGCTGTAGAACATGTTATTACTAAAGTTCCAGATTTCAGTTCTATATTGCATAGGCTTCTTTCAATGGCCTCGATGTTCTTTTCCTGAGTCTTTTTGGTATTAATTTTGTAACTCATCTTATGATTGTTGTCGGGATTTTGCCTACTTGGCGTATAAATTTGTGGTGGGTTACCACAGGCACTTGTTTCTGGTAATTTTTTTTTACCTAGATACTATATATACTACAAGGTATGTAACCGTTCATTTGTAAAAAATCTAGGTCATCGTGATTTTCGCGTTTTTTCAACTCGACGGAGGCCAGCATGGAGGAATAGCCTACATCATCTGAAACTACGATAATGTATCTACAAAATGATGTATAAAACACCTACCTTTGCTGAACCTCAACAATGCAACAGACCTTTTTCCACGGGTCAGTTATCAGCTTTCATCATCCAGTTGGTCACCTGGCAAGTTCTACCCCGCAGTGAATGAAAAGTTCAAGGTCGAACTCAGGTAAAGTATTTGATTGGTCGAAGTTTTTCATTACATTTAGCAAGCTGGAATTCTGAAGTTTATTTTTATAATTTTTCATCAAAATGGAGAAGATGCAAAAAGAAACATGTGATGCTGTATTAATTTTCCCGCCTATAAGACTTTCAGTCCTGTTGATATACTTCAGGGAAAAATCCCGAGGTTGTATAGAAAGTTCACAAATTTTTGAATTCTAAAAATAGCCACAGATTTGCATTCAAACTACACTTTTATTCTAAGAAATTAAAACACTTTTATTAATTTTTTTTATTGGAATGCAATATATATATAATTTTCTAACATCTCAGTATTTTTTATAGCATTTTTATTACAACTTATCTTATATTTTCTTTCACTGCGGGGTAGAACTTGCCAGGTGACCAACTGGATGATGAAAGCTGATAACTGACCCGTGGAAAAAGGTCTGTTGCATTGTTGAGGTTCAGCAATGGTAGGTGTTTTATACATCATTTTGTAGATAAATTATCGTAGTTTCAGATGATGTAGGCCATTCCCCCACGCTGGCGTCCGTCGAGTTGAAAAAACGCGAAAATCGCGATGACCTAGATTTTTTACAAATGAACGGTTAGGTACCTTGTAGTATATATAGTATCTAGGTTAAAAAAAATACCAGAAACAAGTGCCTGTGTGGGTTACGTACCCTGGTACTTCTAGCTCTGACGAGTGATGCCCTCATTGTTGTCTAAGAAGAGCAGATATGTAGATAAATATGTTCAGTTCCTCAGTTGTAGAGTCAATATGATAATCTAGGGTTGGTACAGATACGAACACTGGCAGGACAACTAGCTTGGAATCTCATGCACACTGACCTAACCATTACTAATAAAGCGTAAAGTTCTATTTCAATTCCAATAATCAGAATTCGTAAATCGAAGGACGGACAACACAATGACCAAAAGAAAAAGGACAAAGGGAGAAACGATCAACAAAACACTACACAGAACACTAAACATCTACGAACCCCAATAAAACTGGGTGTGAATCAATAATCCTAACTTGACTAATTAGATTCCATTAATATATAGTAAAGAACGTGAGGTAAAAGGTGCTACAGCTACCTCCGCCTTATTTCCAGACATTTACCTCGAATTTGACACCATAAACCAGACTATATAACAAAGGAGAAGGCTTCAAATTTGTCATAAATTTTCCACGCCTTTACAGTAAAATATCAACCACTCCCGCGTATGGAGTTTATATTTTTACAACTTGTTCTTTAGCTGGAGATTGTGGTTTGTATTCAGACTTACATTTATAACAATTCAACGCCACAGGCTTCTGAGTACAAAACTATTAAATCAAGGATTTTAAAGGTTTGTTTCTTCTTGCATTTCAAAAAAGTTATTCAGAAGATATGAAAACAGCGTTGAAATGTATTCCATCACTGGCGTACAGATGACTAAAGGTGGTATTGACGGATGACTAACGGTGGTATTGACGGATGACTAAAGGTGGTATTGACGGATGACTAAAGGTGGTATTGACGGATGACTAACGGTGGTATTGACGGATGACTAAAGGTGGTATTGACAGATGACTAAAGGTGGTATTAACGGATGACTAAAGGTGGTATTGACGGATGACTAAAGGTGGTATTGATGGATGACTAAATGTGGTATTAACGGATGACTAACGGTGGTATTAACGGATGACTAACGGTGGTATTGACGGATGACTAAAGGTGGTATTGACGGATGACTAACGGTGGTATTGACGGATGACTAAAGGTGGTATTGGCGGATGACTAAAGGTGGTATTTACGGATGACTAAAGGTGGTATTGGCGGATGACTAAAGGTGGTATTGGCGGATGACTTAAGGTGGTATTGGCGGATGACTAAAGGTGGTATTGGCGGATGACTTAAGGTGGAATTGGCGGATGACTAAAGGTGGTATTGGCGGATGACTAAAGGTGGTATTGGCGGATGACTTAAGGTGGTATTGGCGGATGACTAAAGGTGGTATTGACGGATGACTAAAGGTGGTATTGACGGATGACTAAAGGTGGTATTGGCAGATGACTAAAGGTGGTATTGACGGATGACTAAAGGTGGTATTGGAAATTATATTCAAATAAACGTTAGAGAAAAAACATGGGGTATTCAAGAACAAACAAACCAGGAACACAAGTAAAATTAAGCACAGGAAATAGAATGAATTTAATACAAACATCAGCGTGATGGATTTTTTCCCTTGCTGATAAACGATAGAAGAAAAACAAAAAGAAAGGACGAGCAACAAGGTGATGGTGAACTCGAGTGCTCGCGAAGGATAAACACTTTTTGTTTCTTATTTCTCATATTCAAGTCCGGTAACACTTCTATCGATGATAAAGGAAAAAATGTAAATATTTAGAGAAAGGGAAAAGTTCCATCTTCATTTGAGAAATTTATATTTCCATGATGACCGAATAATATTTTCGCACAATGGGGAACCTTGACACAGATAATTTAAGTACGCAATAGTTTACTTTCGGTCAGTTCTTATTATTGAGAAAACGTAATATATTCTGTCGTTATTATTCCACAGATATATCAATTAACAATTATAGCTTGCTTGACATTTAACGGCAATCTTGTATAAAAAGGGATCCTTTATTTATGGTCATTGCGCTTAAATACGATGATTGTTACTTTGAGATAGATACTAGTTTAAACGCATCTGTAACATCCATTTTTACTCATGATAGCACAAAACACATAATTGACGACTGTGAATGACATATGTTTCCAGAAAAAGACATTATCGTTGGATGATTTTATGATGTGTACTCAGACGCGTCTTGACAACAGAAAATTGGACAATGATACATTTTACGGTACATATATAATTACGATTTCGTAAATAAAACGAAAAGGAATGTATTCAGTTAGTTAACACACATGTTAACCCCGAGTAAGACTCTTCTATTCCTTAATTTCATTTTCAATAGAATTCACCTCAAAAATGAAATTGCTTTAATACGAGAAACTAAGTATTTATCAGAGCAACAACGGTAAGTGATAAAATAAGGGATATACTATTTGGACCGATGTTTATCTGGAAATACATTAGTTGTCCTCGTGTAGAATCCAAACACGTTTTAGTGTTAGGTTTAGGGTGCTTAATGCCACTTTTAACTTTTAAGTTATATCGTGGCGGTCAGTTTTATCGATGGAGGAAACCGGTGTACCCGGAAAAAAACACCGACCTGTCGCAAGTCACTGACAAATTTTATCACATAATGTTTGTATAGAATATATCTAACTATGAACAGGATTCGAACGCACAACTTTAGTGGTGATATGAACTGATTGTACTGGTAGTTGGATTTACAACTACCATACGATCACAGCCCAGGTTAAGCTGTAAGACGTTTCTGTTCTTTAATTTCATTTTTAATAGAATTCACCTCAAAAATCAAATTGTTTTAATACGAGAAAGTAAGTGTTTACCAGAGTAACAACATTAAGGGATAACATAAGGGACGCACTATCTGTACTGATGTTTAAATGAAGTACAGATGAATCCCAAATTAGTTGTTGTGTGGAGTCCGAACACATAAGAGAAAAGAATATGTGAATCTATTATCTAAATTATATATATTTATTATACACATATCTCATACATGCATTATAATGAATTTTTTTATTAATAATTTTCATTATAAAGGTTCAATTATTCAATAATGTAACACAATACTATGGATACTAGGAACAACTGTATAAATAAAAGAATACCGTTTTGAAATATTGAATATATTAGGACGTTCGTCATTGAAAGTAATTACTTTGCAATTATATTGAAATTCAATTCTTTTGGAAGATAATCTGCTTATTTCTAAAACAACACAATAATCAAATATACACAAATAATAGAATTTTCGAAAATTATGCAAAAATAGACTTGAAGTAGGTAATCATCGATATTATAAATAAGGGTAATAACAAAATTACCGAACTCCGAACAATCTTACAAAGGGAAAGTAAAAACTCATAATTATATAAACAGACAAAATCAGTCAACAACCGGAAAACTGTGAAAACCGTAATGACCCTGACTTGGTACAGGCATTTCTAAAGAAATGGTGGGTTGAATCAGATTCATTACGGTTCAAAGGTTCCGGCTGTCACTATAACAGTATTTAAATACAGGAACAAAATAGGTAAAATAGTTGTCAAAGCAGTACCATATTCGGTGACGTAAATGTCAAAAATATTTTTACGTCACACATTGACAAAAAAAATATCCTTGACATTTTCACTATATGAAAATGCATCGCTTATAATTTTTTCTGCAGAGACGGAATATATTTCGACAAGATCCTGATATCGGAATATAAACTTTTTAAGAGATCGAATAATGCGAATCTTTTAATAGCCCTGGTCCAGTAGCCTGTTTCTCAGATGAAGATGACGTTTCAGGAAATCAGAATAATTGCTACTGGCCCTTGCATAACGAATCAATTGCGAGATGTAAACACCATATGCAGGAGAAGCTGGTATATTGCTGCACATAAATAGTGTATTGGTGTTGTTATTGTGAGAGACTAAACCTTCCTTTCGTTCTGCATACACGTTCGTTTTGTTGACATTGGTGGAATTGTTGACCATCACTGTTTTAACTTTTTTTTCGTATTGGCATGATTGTTTTTCATCTGCAGCCAGTCTAAAGATCATTTAGAGTCAGCTACCCTTCAATGAAGACTATTAAAACAGGAGTAGAATAAATGATTATCATTTTAAGATATAAATACTCTTGTGTAAGTAATTCCAGTAGTTCATAATTATAACACTTATGGTATAAAGTACTCATTCAGACAGCAACCTATTGAAAAATGTCCTTAATTTATATAGTTAGACATTGATTTATCTTTTTTGAAGACTTTTTTGTTCCACTAATTAGGAGCTTAACCAAACAGTACTATTCGAAGGTCAGTAATCGCTAGAATCTTAAATAATGTAATAGGATTTAAATTTGACTTCATGTAATGGCAATTTTAGATATTTATTGTAGCAATTACACTATTCTATTCTCTTTTGAGCAAAACCTATTTTCTTCGGAAAATAACCTTATCAGCTTAATCTAAATCTGTTAGACATAAATAATTTACGGGAGAAAACGTTTGTTTCCTGTCTGTTTTTCACGTCAATATCAGAATAAGTTTGATTAATGATAACATTTCATTCAAATTTATAATAACTGAACAATGATTTAATTGCTGCCATAATTCTGTAATGACGTACAAGAGATTTAAGTCTCCAATCAGTGACATTTATCAGGAAAGCCTACATGATTAAGAATATATGCATGTCTTGTATCATGGAGAACCGAAAATTTATTGAAAATTATGGTGAGAGTCAACCATGGCTTATCTTTAATTTTTCCCTACCGTACTTCAAAGATAGTTTGTAAAATAAACGAATACCATGTTAGGTTTGATTCAACACAATTCTTCATTCTGATATGATAATTTTCACATTTAAATCACAAAGGAAACTGATTGCAAATAAACGTCCTGTTGTAAAGCGCGTTGATAGGCTATTGTTTAGAGTGTTATTTAGCACTTCTTTTTAATTATGCTTTTTCTAAGAATGCAACTTGGTGAGAGTTGTAATATCTAAATATAGAGCTTGACACACTTCCTGATACGTTCATTTTGTTAAAATAAGATCCGTCCTAATACTATCATGGGGATTTGTAAGATACAATTACTAGACAAAATAATCAGTTATGACATGTGTATTCTGACAAAGCGTGTGAGTATATAAATACAATCGGAAAAGCGCTCGGACGTTTCCGTCATTGGCTGATCAAACGGAAGCAACATTGAAACACAGATGATTTCACGTATGCTACGTGCACTTTAAGTCGACCTGACTTCTTTTTGTTAATTTAGATAAAAGTCGAAAATATCTGCAGCAAAACGAAGAACTATTTAGAAATCCTCATGTCTGGAAAATGGTCTCTGACTTTGATAAGTAAGTTGATAATTCCCACCATGTTTCTTAGATATCACACGCCTGGTGTTATTTCCACTGCAATATATACATACAAGCGTTAAATGGTGACTGAATGCAATGATGTTCTAGACACGGTTTTACTGCAATTACTATCATAAAGGTTACTGGTACTGCTAATATGAAAACAAGTAATCCATTCTACTGAAGTCTGGATTGTCCTTATTTTGATGTTGGTGAGCGTCATTGGCTTTCAGTGTCTAGATATTATACATGTATTACATATCACAGGGGCTAAATCTTGCAGTCTCTAAGGAACATTTTGAGGTTACCATCGAGAGTAAAAGTAAGTTAACAAGTCAGAGTGCAAGAGTAAATAAGTAAGCCCATTATCTTGACAATGTCCTTTTTAATTAGTTGTAATTAGACGATTATTGGATTATCTTCTGTCTCAGCTTTAACCAGTTTTATAGTGATTTGTCCTGAGATGTGCGCATTATGAATATCCACTGATTGTTTGGTTGGTGTTTGACGTCATGAACAGTATTTAGCGATACTTATTGCGAGATCAACTTCAGAATCAATAAATCAGCTATAGACAATACACATTTAAAACCAGAAAAGATGTTTTAATTGCGACAAATAAACAACATATTGGGTCATAGCAAAGTAGCATGCAGCGTGCACGGACCACCAACTACCACTCCTTACATAAGTCCAAGCATGGGGTACTCATTTCGTTCCTATTTGGGGGAGGGGTAAACTATTAATACCAGTTTTGTCATGTGTTAATTGAGCGTAGCCTTTTTGAAATATGACTTTAATTGTTCATGCTGTCCTTTTGGCCTATAATTTCCGCTTGAAAACGATGCCCCCAGTTGTTTGTAGGAGGGATCATGTCTTATCTATGTTATTTGTTTTTGTTTTCGTATAGTGGTGTCAAGCATGTCTTGGCTATATGAGTAGAATGGTGGTTGTCTTATTAGAGGCAGAAACTGCTTACCCTTCGCGAGTATCTGGCTTCATTCACCGTACAGTGTTTGGTGGGGACCATGGAAGCCATCTTTTTAGTTTTCTGTGTTTGATGGGGACCGTGGAAGCCATCTTTTTAGTTTTCTGTGTTTGGTGGGGACCATGGAAACCATCTTTTTAGTTTTCTGTGTTTGGTGGGGACCATGGAAGCCATCTTTTTAGTTTTCTGTGTTTGGTGGGGACCATGGAAGCACCGTACGGTGTTTGGTGGGGACGTGGAAGCCATCTTTTTAGTTTTCTGTGTTTGGTGGGGACCATGGAAACCTTTTTTAATTTTCTGTGTTTGGTGGGGACCATGGAAACCTTTTTTTTCAGTTTTCTGTGTTTGGTGGGGACCATGGAAACATTTTTTTAGTTTTCTGTGTTTGGTGGGGACCGTGGAAGCCATCCTTTTAGTTTTCTGTGTTTGGTGGGGACCATGGAAACCTTTTTTTAATTTTCTGTGTTTGGTGGGGACCATGGAAACCTTTTTTTCAGTTTTCTGTGTTTGGTGGGGACGATGGAAACATTTTTTAGTTTTCTGTGTTTGGTGGTGACCATGGAAACCATATTTTTAGTTTTCTGTGTTTGGTGGGGACCGTGGAAGCCTCTTTTTAGTTTTCTGTGTTTGGTGGTGACCGTGGAAACCATCTTTTTAGCTTTCTGTGTTTGGTGGGGACCATGGAAACCTTTTTTTTTAGTTTTCTGTGTTTGGTGGGGACCATGGAAACCTTTTTTTTAGTTTTCTGTGTTTGGTGGGGACCATGGAAACCATCTTTTTAGTTTTCTGTGTTTGATGGGGACCATGGAAACCTTTTTTTTAGTTTTCTGTGTTTGGTGGGGACCATGGAAACCATCTTTTTAGTTTTCTGTGTTTGGTGGGGACCATGGAAACCTTTTTTTTAGTTTTCTGTGTTTGGTGGGGACCATGGAAACCATCTTTTTAGTTTTCTGTGTTTGGTGGGGACCATGGAAACCTTTTTTTTAGTTTTCTGTGTTTGGTGGGGACCATGGAAACCATCTTTTTAGTTTTCTGTGTTTGGTGGGGACCATGGAAACCATCTTTTTAGCTTTCTCTGTTGTGTTTTGCTTTTGTTTTTGTTGTTGTTTTTGTTTTGTTTGTCTTCGTTCTGTGTCACGTGTGCCCAATGTTGCCAGTTTCTTTTGATTTGCCCTTCGATTTTCTCAAACGTTTATTTACGATATTATATTAAATTCTTTATAATTCTATCAAATAATAAAAACGTAGATTTTAAATTTAGTCTGCACGACGCGTTTCTGGAATAACCTTCATCAGGTACTCTCAAAGTCAAAAGATTAGAATAACCTTCATCAGGTACTCTCAAAGTCAAAAGATTGGAATAACCTTCATCAGGTACTCTCAAAGTCAAAAGATAAATATCTCCAATGGGAAATATGTTTATGCTTAGAAAAATAAGTGTAGAAATCTAATTTAGGGTTCACGATGAGTTTCTGTAATAACCGTCACCAGATGCTCTTTTAAATCAAAAGATTGACAGACAAGCAACAACGACGTTTTTTGTGAGCAAGAAAACATTTAGGCTTAAACAAGATAATCTCAATCAGCCAAGGTTAACCATGGATGATGAACCTAAGTTTAAGTAATAATTACATTACTTAGGAACTGGTAAATTTCAAAATAACAAATATACTAGTAAATAGAAAATCATTCTAATATGGCGAGATTTTGATTAAGAATCAAGTAAAATTAGTTTTATTCTATTAAGGGTAAGATCTGGATACACAAATTCAACAACAGTACAAACACAATGAAAACATTAAGAGCTGGGTTCAGTCATTCAAATATTAGACTTGAATGTCTGAAATTAATTTAGAAAATAACAAATCTTTAATTCTGTCACACATATACTAAAATAAACTTAACAGATTGTTTTGCAATTTTATAACAGCATTTAATAAAGAAGTGTTGAACTGTATCCAACCTATGTGTGGGAAGTATATGAAAGACTGATAAACATGTTGTAGAACGTAATTCGGAGCACTAGAGTTCACATCCCCGGTATTTAGTGGGTTCGTGTTGCTCAATCATCAGTTGTCTGTGTAGTGTTTTGAAGATTATTATTTGTCAGACATATCTGAAATTAATGTAGAAAATAACAAATCTTTAACGCTGTCACACATCTACTGAAATAAACTTAATAGACTGTGTATAATTTTATTAGAACATTTAATAAATGAATTCTGAACTGTATCTAACCTATGTATATACGAGGGGGTTAGGGGTATGGTGTTTAACGCCACTTTCAACAATATTTCGGTTATATCGTGTGTAAACGAAAGACTGATAAACATGGTGTATATCTCAATTCGGAGCACCTGAGATAACACTGGTTTATTGAAGGGTTCGTGTTGCGCAATCTTTAGTTTTCTGTGTAGTGTTTTGTCGACAATTGGTGTTTGTCCTTTCTTTTGGCCACTGTATTGTCTGTCCTTCTATTTACCACTTCTGGTTACCCCTTTCTTTCTTTTGGCCACTGTATTGTCCGTCCTTCTATTTACCACTTCTGGTTACACGGTTGGTATCTTGAAACGATTAATGCATTATTTCTTTAGCATGTTGAAATAGAGAATAAGACGATAATTCGGGTACAAGAAACAATAGTAAATTATTATATTCAATGACTCAGAGAAGTAATTCATGGTGTTATAGTTAAACACGGTATAAACTTGGACATATGCCAAAGTAATCCTGAATACTTAATAGATAATGCTCATTACTGGATCTATCGTGGAGTAGTAATTTCCACGAACATGAGAACTGAGACACACAATTTGAGTATGGATCAATGAATTGATGTAGACGAAGATAGGATTTCCAAAGCTATGACGTAATATTAGGTTTGTCTATGACGTAATATTAGGTTTGTCTATGACGTAATATTAGGTTTGTCTATGACGTAATATTAGGTTTGTCTATCATTTAGATTTACGGGTTCTGCTTACCTATGTGGTATCTTCTAAGTTTTCTGGAAGGAGTACATATAACTTCTACAAACATATTCATTAGAAAAGCATATTTCCAGGTATTTCATAATCATCCAATTTAACTCGACGTAAACCACAAGTTAAAATCCTCGCACCGTACATCACACTCTTTGACAGTTTGGTATATACAACAATAGATGTAATTGAAAGGCGAATAGAAGAATTAGCTCTATATTCATTTGTGATATCAGGGGCGATAACCTTTTAACCAGATACACAATACTACAACGTAATCACAAATCAGGTACGTTACTAAGGCAATAAATATGTCCCAATACATGCATGTCTTTAGGAAAATATTATGTTCTGGATTATCCGTTTTTGATTGTACATTCGGCATTCTCTTGCGTTTATATGCAATCCGATACAAAGAAGATATGAAAGTGTTTAGAATATATAGAAGAGTAATTTTAAAGATAACAATGACATTTATTAAATCCTTGTCAATTTGATATTATTTTGAACATACAATTACACTAATCTATGGACAAATGTCCCCAGGGAGTTTTCTTCTTTTTAAAATATAGGGCCTGGGTGGCTCAATGAGTTAGGTAGTTGGATTACCTAACAACTCGTGCAAGCCTATCACCAATACGGCGTAGGTTCGCGTCCGGCTTTGTAAATTACAAAAAGGGTGCACTCGACTGGCAGCCGCAAGTGATAAGTTTACCAGTTACTTGCTCATGGTCGGTGGTTCTCTCCGGGTACTCTGGCTTCTTCCACCACTAAAACTGGTCGCCATGATATAGCTGAAATATTACTGAAAGTGGCGTTAAGCACCAAAAATAAAAAATAAAATCCATATGTGTATTGGGGCCATTGTGGTACTTCGGTTTTCTCCACCAATAAAACTGACCGCCACGGTATAGCTGAAATATTGTTGAAGGTGGTATGAAACACCATAACCCTAAATCCTTACCCATTTATGCATTGAGGTACAAGAGTGTAAGAGAAGTTACAGTATGCATATATATTACAGGTGTTTCTGAAAGTTTATTGTGTGGCTCTGGTGCTGGAATTTTATCAAAGATGATCATTTATCCTTTAGATATTATCAAAAAGAGGCTAGAAATACAAGGATTTGAGAAAGCTCGGACAGATTGTGGATCCGTTAGACACTATATGGATATTTTGCCATTGGGTTGTCTGTTCTTCTTCGTTTTACGGATTCTGATTACCCCTTTGGTATTTTCAAACTCATCTTACATATTTATGTGTATATCCATAAATGGAATAGATGATGAGAATAATAACAAAAAGAAACAAAAGATTGGACACACAAATCTCCAACAAAAATAACACAGGTGATAAGATACGGTGTTTTTTGAAAATATTTTAGCATCCCAATAAAACTTGGGCACTGTCCTGATGTACATATTCTCCAAAGTGGAACAATTTAATAACAATTTGAAGATTCCAAAAGGGGTAATCAGAATACGTTAGTCGTGAAATGATAGATAATACAATGGCCAAAATAAAAAGGGGAAAAACCACAGGCTACAATCGACAACACACAGATAAACTAAAGATTGAGCAACACAAATCCCACTAAAAACGAAGGAGGGAGAGTGAATTCAGCTGTTCCGGGAGGGTAGTCGCTACCGCCATACTAGTGGAACCCGTCATGATACTCTTCCTATGCTGCTGAAGCGGATCATTGAATATCGTATTAACTAAAAATAATTTAATTTGATGTGAATACTGCAATCTGATTGGTTGATCCGCCTGGAAAAAATTGTTCTACTTGATAACCTGTGTCGGTATTGTGACGTCACCAACATAGTCATTCGTCAACGACGAAATCAAATAGTCCCATGAAATAATCCTAATTGAAATCAAGGAATCATTGCATTTTGTTGTAAAAATTATAACATGTTCAAAAATTTCAAATATTCCTTAATTAATTGTGAACTTTGTCTCGACATACCGCCCACCTGTTATTAAAAAACAGTAAATTTATCAATCTTAAATATCAACATATAAACTAAGTTTTGTAAGAGAAGTAATTATTTTTCACTGCTGACATATATGTCAGACCGTGTTGGTGTTTACCTGAGCGTATCAAACATTGATTGGTTTAAGAGGTATAATTTGAAACCAGCAATAGTTCTGATTTATTGCAATGGAATACTAGCAAATCGAAATACTCTCTACCGGAAGTGGGATTAGATGAACAATTGTCAAAGGAGCAAACCGCGGAAGCTGTTCATTTTTTGATAAATAATATGATAACAGCTTCGTGTTTTGTCGTAAATCAATGGTTAATTGTCGTGTCATGGAAACAAGCTACTTCCTCGTCCAAATGATTGATGTATATATGAATACAAACAATTGGCATACAAATAAAGGTGAGCAATGTGTTTTTTAAAAATGCAAGAATCAAATGGAAATGCATTAATATTTAGGATATAAACTGTAAAACATACGAAATAATCTCACAATAAGGAAAAGAAATAATCTCACAAAAATACAACACTCTCAGAACAGTACCAGATTTTAATCGGAAAGTCGTACAAACAGAACAAAAAGAAATAAATGCACGCATATGTATGACAACTCGTTCATCTAGTTTTATACGAGCACCCCAATAAAATGTGGCACGTTTAACAAGATTTATGGGGTCAAACCTCTCCCCTTAGTGAAATAAAACGTAAATATTTAATGTCATATCACACATGAAAAAGTTTGAATTAAAGGAAATAACTTGATAATTACTATCACGCTATAACAAAAGTAGTTTAAGTCACGGAACCAAGGCGAGGAAAAAATCCGTTTCAAGCAAAAATAATTTCTCATTTAGCTAGGCTTAGAACAGAAACGTGGTGTCAAGAACACGCTCATTATCAAATTAGGCTGCAATAAAATGACAATATTCCCATGTAGTGCAAATTAACACAAAATAAAAAAGGAGATATCTAATTTGGTACGCACCACATTGCTGTTTCTGAAATAACCTTCATCATGTATGGTCAAAGTCAAAAGGTTGGAAAACCAAATAATTTACCTTACTATTTATTTAGTTTTAGAAATTCATATGAGCATCGTAAAGGAACATAAAACGTTTCTGAAGGATCTTAATTCATATCCCGTATTTTATCAAAAATTATACATTTAGTCGTTTTACACTTCCTAATAATGTTATATATATTAAAACTAAGATTTAACTCCCTGAGGAATTGGTAACAATTGCGGATTTCTAGGTTTATATCGTTTGATTTGTCTTGCTCACAAGGACTAATGAATTATAATGACTCTGGGTATACACGTTGAAGACTTCATCCTATAGACACATATTGACTCTGGGTATACACGTTGAAGACTTCATCCTATAGACACATATTGACTCTGGGTATACACAATGAAGACTATCCTATAGACACATCGTGCAAACTAAATTAAATATCTATATCTTTATTACTTCCTTCAGTTGACATTTTGTTCAATGGTAGTGTCATGTCTTCTCTTATATTGATAAACACTTCTTTGTCATAGAAATACATAATACAAATATAAGCTTCCACGATATTAGAGCTAGATTATAGAGTTAGGGTTATAGTTGTTTAATGTCACCGTCGTGGTGGTCAGTTTTATTATAAGCTTCCGTGATATTAGAGCTAGATTATAGAGTTAGGGTTATAGTTGTTTAATGCTACCGTCGTGGTGGTCAGTTTTATTATAAGGTTCCGTGATATTAGAGCTAGATTATAGAGTTAGGGTTATAGTTGTTTAATGCTACCGTCGTGGTGGTCAGTTTTATTATAAGGTTCCGTGATATTAGAGCTAGATTATAGAGTTAGGGTTATAGTTGTTTAATGCCACCATCGTGGTGGTCAGTTTTATTATAAGCTTCCGTGATATTAGAGCTAGATTATAGAGTTAGGGTTATAGTTGTTTAATGCCACCATCGTGGTGGTCAGTTTTATTATAAGGTTCCGTGATATTAGAGCTAGATTATAGAGTTAGGGTTATAGTTGTTTAATGCCATCGACGTGGTGGTCAGTTTTATTATAAGGTTCCGTGATATTAGAGCTAGATTATAGAGTTAGGGTTATAGTTGTTTAATGCTACGTCGTGGTGGTCAGTTTTATTATAAGGTTCCGTGATATTAGAGCTAGATTATAGAGTTAGGGTTATAGTTGTTTAATGCCACCGTCGTGGTGGTCAGTTTTATTATAAGGTTCCGTGATATTAGAGCTAGATTATAGAGTTAGGGTTATAGTTGTTTAATGCTACCGTCGTGGTGGTCAGTTTTATTATAAGGTTCCGTGATATTAGAGCTAGATTATAGAGTTAGGGTTATAGTTGTTTAATGCTACCGTCGTGGTGGTCAGTTTTATTATAAGGTTCCGTGATATTAGAGCTAGATTATAGAGTTAGGGTTATAGTTGTTTAATGCCACCATCGTGGTGGTCAGTTTTATTATAAGGTTCCGTGATATTAGAGCTAGATTATAGAGTTAGGGTTATAGTTGTTTAATGCTACCGTCGTGGTGGTCAGTTTTATTATAAGGTTCCGTGATATTAGAGCTAGATTATAGAGTTAGGGTTATAGTTGTTTAATGCCACCATCGTGGTGGTCAGTTTTATTGTAAGGTTCCGTGATATTAGAGCTAGATTATAGAGTTAGGGTTATAGTTGTTTAATGCTACCGTCGTGGTGGTCAGTTTTATTATAAGGTTCCGTGATATTAGAGCTAGATTATAGAGTTAGGGTTATAGTTGTTTATTGCCACCGTCGTGGTGGTCAGTTTTATTATAAGGTTCCGTGATATTAGAGCTAGATTATAGAGTTAGGGTTATAGTTGTTTAATACCACCGTCGTGGTGGTCAGTTTTATTATAAGGTTCCGTGATATTAGAGCTAGATTATAGAGTTAGGGTTATAGTTGTTTAATGCTACCGTCGTGGTGGTCAGTTTTATTATAAGGTTCCGTGATATTAGAGCTAGATTATAGAGTTAGGGTTATAGTTGTTTAATGCCACCATCGTGGTGGTCAGTTTTATTATAAGGTTCCGTGATATTAGAGCTAGATTATAGAGTTAGGGTTATAGTTGTTTAATGTCACCGTCGTGGTGGTCAGTTTTATTATAAGGTTCCGTGATATTAGAGCTAGATTATAGAGTTAGGGTTATAGTTGTTTATTGCCACCGTCGTGGTGGTCAGTTTTATTATAAGCTTCCGTGATATTAGAGCTAGATTATAGAGTTAGGGTTATAGTTGTTTAATGCTACCGTCGTGGTGGTCAGTTTTATTATAAGCTTCCGTGATATTAGAGCTACATTATAGAGTTAGGGTTATAGTTGTTTAATGCCACCGTCGTGGTGGTCAGTTTTATTATAAGCTTCCGTGATATTAGAGCTAGATTATAGAGTTAGGGTTATAGTTGTTTAATGCTACCGTCGTGGTGGTCAGTTTTATTATAAGGTTCCGTGATATTAGAGCTAGATTATAGAGTTAGGGTTATAGTTGTTTAATGCTACCATCGTGGTGGTCAGTTTTATTATAAGCTTCCGTGATATTAGAGCTAGATTATAGAGTTAGGGTTATAGTTGTTTAATGCCACTATCGTGGTGGTCAGTTTTATTATAAGGTTCCGTGATATTAGAGCTAGATTATAGAGTTAGGGTTATAGTTGTTTAATGCCACCATCGTGGTGGTCAGTTTTATTATAAGCTTCCGCGATATTAGAGCTAGATTATAGAGTTAGGGTTATAGTTGTTTAATGCTACCGTCGTGGTGGTCAGTTTTATTATAAGGTTCCGTGATATTAGAGCTAGATTATAGAGTTAGGGTTATAGTTGTTTAATGCTACCGTCGTGGTGGTCAGTTTTATTATAAGCTTCCGTGATATTAGAGCTAGATTATAGAGTTAGGGTTATAGTTGTTTAATGCTACCGTCGTGGTGGTCAGTTTTATTATAAGCTTCCGCGATATTAGAGCTAGATTATAGAGTTAGGGTTATAGTTGTTTAATGCTACCGTCGTGGTGGTCAGTTTTATTATAAGGTTCCGTGATATTAGAGCTAGATTATAGAGTTAGGGTTATAGTTGTTTAATGCCACCGTCGTGGTGGTCAGTTTTATTATAAGGTTCCGTGATATTAGAGCCAGATTATAGAGTTAGGGTTATAGCTGTTTAATGCCACCGTCGTGGTGGTCAGTTTTATTATAAGGTTCCGTGATATTAGAGCTAGATTATAGAGTTAGGGTTATAGTTGTTTAATACCACCGTCGTGGTGGTCAGTTTTATTATAAGGTTCCGTGATATTAGAGCTAGATTATAGAGTTAGGGTTATAGTTGTTTAATACCACCGTCGTGGTGGTCAGTTTTATTATAAGGTTCCGTGATATTAGAGCTAGATTATAGAGTTAGGGTTATAGTTGTTTAATGCTACCGTCGTGGTGGTCAGTTTTATTATAAGGTTCCGTGATATTAGAGCTAGATTATAGAGTTAGGGTTATAGTTGTTTAATGCCACCATCGTGGTGGTCAGTTTTACTATAAGGTTCCGTGATATTAGAGCTAGATTATAGAGTTAGGGTTATAGTTGTTTAATACCACCGTCGTGGTGGTCAGTTTTATTATAAGGTTCCGTGATATTAGAGCTAGATTATAGAGTTAGGGTTATAGTTGTTTAATGCTACCGTCGTGGTGGTCAGTTTTATTATAAGCTTCCGTGATATTAGAGCTAGATTATAGAGTTAGGGTTATAGTTGTTTAATGCTACCGTCGTGGTGGTCAGTTTTATTATAAGCTTCCGTGATATTAGAGCTAGATTATAGAGTTAGGGTTATAGTTGTTTAATGCCACCGTCGTGGTGGTCAGTTTTATTATAAGGTTCCGTGATATTAGAGCTAGATTATAGAGTTAGGGTTATAGTTGTTTAATGCCACCGTCGTGGTGGTCAGTTTTATTATAAGCTTCCGTGATATTAGAGCTAGATTATAGAGTTAGGGTTATAGTTGTTTAATGCTACCATCGTGGTGGTCAGTTTTATTATAAGCTTCCGTGATATTAGAGCTAGATTATAGAGTTAGGGTTATAGTTGTTTAATGCCACTATCGTGGTGGTCAGTTTTATTATAAGGTTCCGTGATATTAGAGCTAGATTATAGAGTTAGGGTTATAGTTGTTTAATGCTACCGTCGTGGTGGTCAGTTTTATTATAAGCTTCCGTGATATTAGAGCTAGATTATAGAGTTAGGGTTATAGTTGTTTAATGCCACCGTCGTGGTGGT
Source organism: Bathymodiolus brooksi (assembly GCA_963680875.1). Classification (NCBI taxonomy): domain Eukaryota; kingdom Metazoa; phylum Mollusca; class Bivalvia; order Mytilida; family Modiolidae; genus Bathymodiolus; species Bathymodiolus brooksi. The sequence continues at coordinate 94,300,707 of OY804579.1, forward strand.
CAGTTTTATTATAAGGTTCCGTGATATTAGAGCTAGATTATAGAGTTAGGGTTATAGTTGTTTAATGCTACCATCGTGGTGGTCAGTTTTATTATAAGCTTCCGTGATATTAGAGCTAGATTATAGAGTTAGGGTTATAGTTGTTTAATGCCACTATCGTGGTGGTCAGTTTTATTATAAGGTTCCGTGATATTAGAGCTAGATTATAGAGTTAGGGTTATAGTTGTTTAATGCCACCATCGTGGTGGTCAGTTTTATTATAAGCTTCCGCGATATTAGAGCTAGATTATAGAGTTAGGGTTATAGTTGTTTAATGCTACCGTCGTGGTGGTCAGTTTTATTATAAGGTTCCGTGATATTAGAGCTAGATTATAGAGTTAGGGTTATAGTTGTTTAATGCTACCGTCGTGGTGGTCAGTTTTATTATAAGCTTCCGTGATATTAGAGCTAGATTATAGAGTTAGGGTTATAGTTGTTTAATGCTACCGTCGTGGTGGTCAGTTTTATTATAAGCTTCCGCGATATTAGAGCTAGATTATAGAGTTAGGGTTATAGTTGTTTAATGCTACCGTCGTGGTGGTCAGTTTTATTATAAGGTTCCGTGATATTAGAGCTAGATTATAGAGTTAGGGTTATAGTTGTTTAATGCCACCGTCGTGGTGGTCAGTTTTATTATAAGGTTCCGTGATATTAGAGCCAGATTATAGAGTTAGGGTTATAGCTGTTTAATGCCACCGTCGTGGTGGTCAGTTTTATTATAAGGTTCCGTGATATTAGAGCTAGATTATAGAGTTAGGGTTATAGTTGTTTAATACCACCGTCGTGGTGGTCAGTTTTATTATAAGGTTCCGTGATATTAGAGCTAGATTATAGAGTTAGGGTTATAGTTGTTTAATACCACCGTCGTGGTGGTCAGTTTTATTATAAGGTTCCGTGATATTAGAGCTAGATTATAGAGTTAGGGTTATAGTTGTTTAATGCTACCGTCGTGGTGGTCAGTTTTATTATAAGGTTCCGTGATATTAGAGCTAGATTATAGAGTTAGGGTTATAGTTGTTTAATGCCACCATCGTGGTGGTCAGTTTTACTATAAGGTTCCGTGATATTAGAGCTAGATTATAGAGTTAGGGTTATAGTTGTTTAATACCACCGTCGTGGTGGTCAGTTTTATTATAAGGTTCCGTGATATTAGAGCTAGATTATAGAGTTAGGGTTATAGTTGTTTAATGCTACCGTCGTGGTGGTCAGTTTTATTATAAGCTTCCGTGATATTAGAGCTAGATTATAGAGTTAGGGTTATAGTTGTTTAATGCTACCGTCGTGGTGGTCAGTTTTATTATAAGCTTCCGTGATATTAGAGCTAGATTATAGAGTTAGGGTTATAGTTGTTTAATGCCACCGTCGTGGTGGTCAGTTTTATTATAAGGTTCCGTGATATTAGAGCTAGATTATAGAGTTAGGGTTATAGTTGTTTAATGCCACCGTCGTGGTGGTCAGTTTTATTATAAGCTTCCGTGATATTAGAGCTAGATTATAGAGTTAGGGTTATAGTTGTTTAATGCTACCGTCGTGGTGGTCAGTTTTATTATAAGGTTCCGTGATATTAGAGCTAGATTATAGAGTTAGGGCTAAAGTTGTTTAATGCTACCGTCGTGGTGGTCAGTTTTATTATAAGGTTCCGTGATATTAGAGCTAGATTATAGAGTTAGGGTTATAGTTGTTTAATGCTACCGTCGTGGTGGTCAGTTTTATTATAAGCTTCCGTGATATTAGAGCTAGATTATAGAGTTAGGGTTATAGTTGTTTAATGCCACCGTCGTGGTGGTCAGTTTTATTATAAGGTTCCGTGATATTAGAGCTAGATTATAGAGTTAGGGTTATAGTTGTTTAATGCCACCGTCGTGGTGGTCAGTTTTATTATAAGCTTCCGTGATATTAGAGCTAGATTATAGAGTTAGGGTTATAGTTGTTTAATGCTACCGTCGTGGTGGTCAGTTTTATTATAAGGTTCCGTGATATTAGAGCTAGATTATAGAGTTAGGGCTAAAGTTGTTTAATGCTACCGTCGTGGTGGTCAGTTTTATTATAAGGTTCCGTGATATTAGAGCTAGATTATAGAGTTAGGGTTATAGTTGTTTAATGCCACCGTCGTGGTGGTCAGTTTTATTATAAGCTTCCGTGATATTAGAGCTAGATTATAGAGTTAGGGTTATAGTTGTTTAATGCTACCGTCGTGGTGGTCAGTTTTATTATAAGGTTCCGTGATATTAGAGCTAGATTATAGAGTTAGGGTTATAGTTGTTTAATGCTACCGTCGTGGTGGTCAGTTTTATTATAAGGTTCCGTGATATTAGAGCTAGATTATAGAGTTAGGGTTATAGTTGTTTAATGCTACCGTCGTGGTGGTCAGTTTTATTATAAGGTTCCGTGATATTAGAGCTAGATTATAGAGTTAGGGTTATAGTTGTTTAATGCTACCGTCGTGGTGGTCAGTTTTATTATAAGGTTCCGTGATATTAGAGCTAGATTATAGAGTTAGGGTTATAGTTGTTTAATGCTACCGTCGTGGTGGTCAGTTTTATTATAAGGTTCCGTGATATTAGAGCTAGATTATAGAGTTAGGGTTATAGTTGTTTAATGCCACCATCGTGGTGGTCAGTTTTATTATAAGGTTCCGTGATATTAGAGCTAGATTATAGAGTTAGGGTTATAGTTGTTTAATACCACCGTCGTGGTGGTCAGTTTTATTATAAGGTTCCGTGATATTAGAGCTAGATTATAGAGTTAGGGTTATAGTTGTTTAATACCACCGTCGTGGTGGTCAGTTTTATTATAAGCTTCCGTGATATTAGAGCTAGATTATAGAGTTAGGGTTATAGTTGTTTAATACCACCGTCGTGGTGGTCAGTTTTATTATAAGGTTCCGTGATATTAGAGCTAGATTATAGAGTTAGGGTTATAGTTGTTTAATACCACCGTCGTGGTGGTCAGTTTTATTATAAGCTTCCGTGATATTAGAGCTAGATTATAGAGTTAGGGTTATAGTTGTTTAATGCTACCGTCGTGGTGGTCAGTTTTATTATAAGCTTCCGTGATATTAGAGCTATATTATAGAGTTAGGGTTATAGTTGTTTAATGCTACCGTCGTGGTGGTCAGTTTTATTATAAGGTTCCGTGATATTAGAGCTAGATTATAGAGTTAGGGTTATAGTTGTTTAATGCTACCGTCGTGGTGGTCAGTTTTATTATAAGGTTCCACGATATTAGAGCTAGATTATAGAGTTAGGGTTATAGTTGTTTATTGCCACCGTCGTGGTGGTCAGTTTTATTATAAGGTTCCGTGATATTAGAGCTAGATTATAGAGTTAGGGTTATAGTTGTTTAATGCGACCGTCGTGGTGGTCAGTTTTATTATAAGCTTCCGCGATATTAGAGCTAGATTATAGAGTTAGGGTTATAGTTGTTTAATGCCACCATCGTTGTGGTCAGTTTTATTATAAGCTTCCGTGATATTAGAGCTAGATTATAGAGTTAGGGTTATAGTTGTTTAATGCCACCGTCGTGGTGGTCAGTTTTATTATAAGGTTCCGTGATATTAGAGCTAGATTATAGAGTTAGGGTTATAGTTGTTTAATACCACCGTCGTGGTGGTCAGTTTTATTATAAGGTTCCGTGATATTAGAGCTAGATTATAGAGTTAGGGTTATAGTTGTTTAATGCCACCGTCGTGGTGGTCAGTTTTATTATAAGGTTCCGCGATATTAGAGCTAGATTATAGAGTTAGGGTTATAGTTGTTTAATGCTACCGTCGTGGTGGTCAGTTTTATTATAGGGTTCCGTGATATTAGAGCTAGATTATAGAGTTAGGGTTATAGTTGTTTAATGCTACCGTCGTGGTGGTCAGTTTTATTATAAGCTTCCGTGATATTAGAGCTAGATTATAGAGTTAGGGTTATAGTTGTTTAATGCTACCGTCGTGGTGGTCAGTTTTATTATAAGGTTCCGTGATATTAGAGCTAGATTATAGAGTTAGGGTTAAAGTTGTTTAATGCCACCGTCGTGGTGGTCAGTTTTATTATAAGCTTCCGTGATATTAGAGCTAGATTATAGAGTTAGGGTTATAGTTGTTTAATATCACCGTCGTGGTGGTCAGTTTTATTATAAGCTTCCGTGATATTAGAGCTAGATTATAGAGTTAGGGTTATAGTTGTTTAATGCTACCGTCGTGGTGGTCAGTTTTATTATAAGGTTCCGTGATATTAGAGCTAGATTATAGAGTTAGGGTTATAGTTGTTTAATGCCACCGTCGTGGTGGTCAGTTTTATTATAAGGTTCCGTGATATTAGAGCTAGATTATAGAGTTAGGGTTATAGCTGTTTAATGTCACCGTCGTGGTGGTCAGTTTTATTATAAGGTTCCGTGATATTAGAGCTAGATTATAGAGTTAGGGTTATAGTTGTTTAATGCTACCGTCGTGGTGGTCAGTTTTATTATAAGGTTCCGTGATATTAGAGCTAGATTATAGAGTTAGGGTTATAGTTGTTTAATGCTACCGTCGTGGTGGTCAGTTTTATTATAAGCTTCCGTGATATTAGAGCTAGATTATAGAGTTAGGGTTATAGTTGTTTAATGCCACCGTCGTGGTGGTCAGTTTTATTATAAGGTTCCGTGATATTAGAGCTAGATTATAGAGTTAGGGTTATAGTTGTTTAATGCCACCGTCGTTGTGGTCAGTTTTATTATAAGGTTCCGTGATATTAGAGCTAGATTATAGAGTTAGGGTTATAGTTGTTTAATACCACCGTCGTGGTGGTCAGTTTTATTATAAGGTTCCGTGATATTAGAGCTAGATTATAGAGTTAGGGTTATAGTTGTTTAATACAACCGTCGTGGTGGTCAGTTTTATTATAAGGTTCCGTGATATTAGAGCTAGATTATAGAGTTAGGGTTATAGTTGTTTAATGCTACGTCGTGGTGGTCAGTTTTATTATAAGGTTCCGTGATATTAGAGCTAGATTATAGAGTTAGGGTTATAGTTGTTTAATGTTACCGTCGTGGTGGTCAGTTTTATTATAAGCTTCCGTGATATTAGAGCTAGATTATAGAGTTAGGGTTATAGTTGTTTAATACCACCGTCGTGGTGGTCAGTTTTATTATAAGGTTCCGTGATATTAGAGCTAGATTATAGAGTTAGGGTTATAGTTGTTTAATGCTACCGTCGTGGTGGTCAGTTTTATTATAAGCTTCCGTGATATTAGAGCTAGATTATAGAGTTAGGGTTATAGTTGTTTAATGCTACCGTCGTGGTGGTCAGTTTTATTATAAGGTTCCGTGATATTAGATCTAGATTATAGAGTTAGGGTTATAGTTGTTTAATGCTACCGTCGTGGTGGTCAGTTTTATTATAAGGTTCCGTGATATTAGAGCTAGATTATAGAGTTAGGGTTATAGTTGTTTAATACCACCGTCGTGGTGGTCAGTTTTATTATAAGGTTCCGTGATATTAGAGCTAGATTATAGAGTTAGGGTTATAGTTGTTTAATGCTACCGTCGTGGTGGTCAGTTTTATTATAAGGTTCCGTGATATTAGAGCTAGATTATAGAGTTAGGGTTATAGTTGTTTAATGCTACCGTCGTGGTGGTCAGTTTTATTATAAGGTTCCGTGATATTAGAGCTAGATTATAGAGTTAGGGTTATAGCTGTTTAATGCCACCGTCGTGGTGGTCAGTTTTATTATAAGCTTCCGTGATATTAGAGCTAGATTATAGAGTTAGGGTTATAGTTGTTTAATGCCACCGTCGTGGTGGTCAGTTTTATTATAAGCTTCCGTGATATTAGAGCTAGATTATAGAGTTAGGGTTATAGTTGTTTAATACCACCGTCGTGGTGGTCAGTTTTATTATAAGGTTCCGCGATATTAGAGCTAGATTATAGAGTTAGGGTTATAGTTGTTTAATACCACCGTCGTGGTGGTCAGTTTTATTATAAGGTTCCGTGATATTAGAGCTAGATTATAGAGTTAGGGTTATAGTTGTTTAATGTCACCGTCGTGGTGGTCAGTTTTATTATAAGGTTCCGTGATATTAGAGCTAGATTATAGAGTTAGGGTTATAGTTGTTTAATGCTACCGTCGTGGTGGTCAGTTTTATTATAAGGTTCCACGATATTAGAGCTAGATTATAGAGTTAGGGTTATAGTTGTTTAATGCCACCGTTGTGGTGGTCAGTTTTATTATAAGCTTCCGTGATATTAGAGCTAGATTATAGAGTTAGGGTTATAGTTGTTTAATGCCACCGTCGTGGTGGTCAGTTTTATTATAAGCTTCCGTGATATTAGAGCTAGATTATAGAGTTAGGGTTATAGTTGTTTAATGCTACCGTCGTGGTGGTCAGTTTTATTATAAGGTTCCGTGATATTAGAGCTAGATTATAGAGTTAGGGTTATAGTTGTTTAATGCCACTGTCGTGGTGGTCAGTTTTATTATAAGGTTCCGTGATATTAGAGCTAGATTATAGAGTTAGGGTTATAGTTGTTTAATGCCACCGTCGTGGTGGTCAGTTTTATTATAAGCTTCCGTGATATTAGAGCTAGATTATAGAGTTAGGGTTATAGTTGTTTAATGCCACCGTCGTGGTGGTCAGTTTTATTATAAGCTTCCGTGATATTAGAGCTAGATTATAGAGTTAGGGTTATAGTTGTTTAATGCTACCGTCGTGGTGGTCAGTTTTATTATAAGCTTCCGTGATATTAGAGCTAGATTATAGAGTTAGGGTTATAGTTGTTTAATGCCACCGTCGTGGTGGTCAGTTTTATTATAAGCTTCCGTGATATTAGAGCTAGATAATAGAGTTAGGGTTATAGTTGTTTAATGCTACCGTCGTGGTGGTCAGTTTTATTATAAGGTTCCACGATATTAGAGCTAGATTATAGAGTTAGGGTTATAGTTGTTTATTGCCACCGTCGTGGTGGTCAGTTTTATTATAAGGTTCCGTGATATTAGAGCTAGATTATAGAGTTAGGGTTATAGTTGTTTAATGCCACCATCGTGGTGGTCAGTTTTATTATAAGCTTCCGTGATATTAGAGCTAGATTATAGAGTTAGGGTTATAGTTCTTTAATGCCACCGTCGTGGTGGTCAGTTTTATTATAAGGTTCCGTGATATTAGAGCTAGATTATAGAGTTAGGGTTATAGTTGTTTAATACCACCGTCGTGGTGGTCAGTTTTATTATAAGGTTCCGTGATATTAGAGCTAGATTATAGAGTTAGGGTTATAGTTGTTTAATGCCACCGTCGTGGTGGTCAGTTTTATTATAAGGTTCCGCGATATTAGAGCTAGATTATAGAGTTAGGGTTATAGTTGTTTAATGCTACCGTCGTGGTGGTCAGTTTTATTATAAGGTTCCGTGATATTAGAGCTAGATTATAGAGTTAGGGTTATAGTTGTTTAATGCTACCGTCGTGGTGGTCAGTTTTATTATAAGCTTCCGTGATATTAGAGCTAGATTATAGAGTTAGGGTTATAGTTGTTTAATGCTACCGTCGTGGTGGTCAGTTTTATTATAAGGTTTCGTGATATTAGAGCTTGATTATAGAGTTAGGGTTATAGTTGTTTAATGCCACCGTCGTGGTGGTCAGTTTTATTATAAGCTTCCGTGATATTAGAGCTAGATTATAGAGTTAGGGTTATAGTTGTTTAATATCACCGTCGTGGTGGTCAGTTTTATTATAAGCTTCCGTAATATTAGAGCTAGATTATAGAGTTAGGGTTATAGTTGTTTAATGCTACCGTCGTGGTTGTCAGTTTTATTATAAGGTTCCGTGATATTAGAGCTAGATTATAGAGTTAGGGTTATAGTTGTTTAATGCCACCGTCGTGGTGGTCAGTTTTATTATAAGGTTCCGTGATATTAGAGCTAGATTATAGAGTTAGGGTTATAGTTGTTTAATGTCACCGTCGTGGTGGTCAGTTTTATTATAAGGTTCCGTGATATTAGAGCTAGATTATAGACTTAGGGTTACAGTTGTTTAATGCTACCGTCGTGGTGGTCAGTTTTATTATAAGGTTCCGTGATATTAGAGCTAGATTATAGAGTTAGGGTTATAGTTGTTTAATACCACCGTCGTGGTGGTCAGTTTTATTATAAGGTTCCGTGATATTAGAGCTAGATTATAGAGTTAGGGTTATAGTTGTTTAATGCCACCGTCGTGGTGGTCAGTTTTATTATAAGCTTCCGTGATATTAGAGCTAGATTATAGAGTTAGGGTTATAGTTGTTTAACTCTACCGTCGTGGTGGTCAGTTTTATTATAAGCTTCCGTGATATTAGAGCTAGATTATAGAGTTAGGGTTATAGTTGTTTAATGCCACCATCGTGGTGGTCAGTTTTATTATAAGCTTCCGTGATATTAGAGCTAGATTATAGAGTTAGGGTTATAGTTGTTTAATGTCACCGTCGTGGTGGTCAGTTTTATTATAAGCTTCCGTGATATTAGAGCTAGATTATAGAGTTAGGGTTATAGTTGTTTAATGCCACCGTCGTTGTGGTCAGTTTTATTATAAGGTTCCGTGATATTAGAGCTAGATTATAGAGTTAGGGTTATAGTTGTTTAATACCACCGTCGTGGTGGTCAGTTTTATTATAAGGTTCCGTGATATTAGAGCTAGATTATAGAGTTAGGGTTATAGTTGTTTAATACCACCGTCGTGGTGGTCAGTTTTATTATAAGGTTCCGTGATATTAGAGCTAGATTATAGAGTTAGGGTTATAGTTGTTTAATGCTACGTCGTGGTGGTCAGTTTTATTATAAGGTTCCGTGATATTAGAGCTAGATTATAGAGTTAGGGTTATAGTTGTTTAATGCTACCGTCGTGGTGGTCAGTTTTATTATAAGCTTCCGTGATATTAGAGCTAGATTATAGAGTTAGGGTTATAGTTGTTTAATGCCACCGTCGTGGTGGTCAGTTTTATTATAAGCTTCCGTGATATTAGAGCTAGATTATAGAGTTAGGGTTATAGTTGTTTAATACCACCGTCGTGGTGGTCAGTTTTATTATAAGGTTCCGTGATATTAGAGCTAGATTATAGAGTTAGGGTTATAGTTGTTTAATACTACCGTCGTGGTGGTCAGTTTTATTATAAGCTTCCGTGATATTAGAGCTAGATTATAGAGTTAGGGTTATAGTTGTTTAATGCTACCGTCGTGGTGGTCAGTTTTATTATAAGGTTCCGTGATATTAGAGCTAGATTATAGAGTTAGGGTTATAGTTGTTTAATGCTACCGTCGTGGTGGTCAGTTTTATTATAAGGTTCGTGATATTAGAGCTAGATTATAGAGTTAGGGTTATAGTTGTTTAATACCACCGTCGTGGTGGTCAGTTTTATTATAAGGTTCCGTGATATTAGAGCTAGATTATAGAGTTAGGGTTATAGTTGTTTAATGCTACGTCGTGGTGGTCAGTTTTATTATAAGGTTCCGTGATATTAGAGCTAGATTATAGAGTTAGGGTTATAGTTGTTTAATGCTACCGTCGTGGTGGTCAGTTTTATTATAAGCTTCCGTGATATTAGAGCTAGATTATAGAGTTAGGGTTATAGTTGTTTAATGCCACCGTCGTGGTGGTCAGTTTTATTATAAGCTTCCGTGATATTAGAGCTAGATTATAGAGTTAGGGTTATAGTTGTTTAATACCACCGTCGTGGTGGTCAGTTTTATTATAAGGTTCCGTGATATTAGAGCTAGATTATAGAGTTAGGGTTATAGTTGTTTAATACTACCGTCGTGGTGGTCAGTTTTATTATAAGCTTCCGTGATATTAGAGCTAGATTATAGAGTTAGGGTTATAGTTGTTTAATGCTACCGTCGTGGTGGTCAGTTTTATTATAAGGTTCCGTGATATTAGAGCTAGATTATAGAGTTAGGGTTATAGTTGTTTAATGCTACCGTCGTGGTGGTCAGTTTTATTATAAGGTTCGTGATATTAGAGCTAGATTATAGAGTTAGGGTTATAGTTGTTTAATACCACCGTCGTGGTGGTCAGTTTTATTATAAGGTTCCGTGATATTAGAGCTAGATTATAGAGTTAGGGTTATAGTTGTTTAATGCTACCGTCGTGGTGGTCAGTTTTATTATAAGGTTCCGTGATATTAGAGCTAGATTATAGAGTTAGGGTTATAGTTGTTTAATGCTACCGTCGTGGTGGTCAGTTTTATTATAAGCTTCCGTGATATTAGAGCTAGATTATAGAGTTAGGGTTATAGTTGTTTAATGCTACCGTCGTGGTGGTCAGTTTTATTATAAGGTTCCGTGATATTAGAGCTAGATTATAGAGTTAGGGTTATAGTTGTTTAATGCTACCGTCGTGGTTGTCAGTTTTATTATAAGGTTCCGTGATATTAGAGCTAGATTATAGAGTTAGGGTTATAGCTGTTTAATGCCACCGTCGTGGTGGTCAGTTTTATTATAAGCTTCCGTGATATTAGAGCTAGATTATAGAGTTAGGTTATAGTTGTTTAATGCCACCGTCGTGGTGGTCAGTTTTATTATAAGCTTCCGTGATATTAGAGCTAGATTATAGAGTTAGGTTATAGTTGTTTAATACCACCGTCGTGGTGGTCAGTTTTATTATAAGGTTCCGCGATATTAGAGCTAGATTATAGAGTTAGGGTTATAGTTATTTAATACCACCGTCGTGGTGGTCAGTTTTATTATAAGGTTCCGTGATATTAGAGCTAGATTATAGAGTTAGGGTTATAGTTGTTTAATGTCACCGTCGTGGTGGTCAGTTTTATTATAAGGTTCCGTGATATTAGAGCTAGATTATAGAGTTAGGGTTATAGTTGTTTAATGCTACCGTCGTGGTGGTCAGTTTTATTATAAGGTTCCACGATATTAGAGCTAGATTATAGAGTTAGGTTTATAGTTGTTTAATGCCACCGTCGTGGTGGTCAGTTTTATTATAAGGTTCCGTGATATTAGAGCTAGATTATAGAGTTAGGGTTATAGTTGTTTAATACCACCGTCGTGGTGGTCAGTTTTATTATAAGCTTCCGTGATATTAGAGCTAGATTATAGAGTTAGGGTTATAGTTGTTTAATGCCACCGTCGTGGTGGTCAGTTTTATTATAAGGTTCCGTGATATTAGAGCTAGATTATAGAGTTAGGGTTATAGTTGTTTAATACCACCGTCGTGGTGGTCAGTTTTATTATAAGGTTCCGTGATATTAGAGCTAGATTATAGAGTTAGGGTTATAGTTGTTTAATGCCACCGTCGTGGTGGTCAGTTTTATTATAAGCTTCCGTGATATTAGAGCTAGATTATAGAGTTAGGGTTATAGTTGTTTAATGCCACCGTCGTGGTGGTCAGTTTTATTATAAGCTTCCGTGATATTAGAGCTAGATTATAGAGTTAGGGTTATAGTTGTTTAATGCTACCGTCGTGGTGGTCAGTTTTATTATAAGGTTCCGTGATATTAGAGCTAGATTATAGAGTTAGTGTTATAGTTGTTTAATGTCACCGTCGTGGTGGTCAGTTTTATTATAAGGTTCCGTGATATTAGAGCTAGATTATAGAGTTAGGGTTATAGTTGTTTAATGCTACCGTCGTGGTGGTCAGTTTTATTATAAGGTTCCGTGATATTAGAGCTAGATTATAGAGTTAGGGTTATAGTTGTTTAATACCACCGTCGTGGTGGTCAGTTTTATTATAAGCTTCCGTGATATTAGAGCTAGATTATAGAGTTAGGGTTATAGTTGTTTAATGCCACCGTCGTGGTGGTCAGTTTTATTATAAGCTTCCGTGATATTAGAGCTAGATTATAGAGTTAGGGTTATAGTTGTTTAATACCACCGTCGTGGTGGTCAGTTTTATTATAAGGTTCCGCGATATTAGAGCTAGATTATAGAGTTAGGGTTATAGTTGTTTAATACCACCGTCGTGGTGGTCAGTTTTATTATAAGGTTCCGTGATATTAGAGCTAGATTATAGAGTTAGGGTTATAGTTGTTTAATGTCACCGTCGTGGTGGTCAGTTTTATTATAAGGTTCCGTGATATTAGAGCTAGATTATAGAGTTAGGGTTATAGTTGTTTAATGCTACCGTCGTGGTGGTCAGTTTTATTATAAGGTTCCACGATATTAGAGCTAGATTATAGAGTTAGGGTTATAGTTGTTTAATGCCACCGTTGTGGTGGTCAGTTTTATTATAAGCTTCCGTGATATTAGAGCTAGATTATAGAGTTAGGGTTATAGTTGTTTAATGCCACCGTCGTGGTGGTCAGTTTTATTATAAGCTTCCGTGATATTAGAGCTAGATTATAGAGTTAGGGTTATAGTTGTTTAATGCTACCGTCGTGGTGGTCAGTTTTATTATAAGGTTCCGTGATATTAGAGCTAGATTATAGAGTTAGGGTTATAGTTGTTTAATGCCACCGTCGTGGTGGTCAGTTTTATTATAAGCTTCCGTGATATTAGAGCTAGATTATAGAGTTAGGGTTATAGTTGTTTAATACCACCGTCGTGGTGGTCAGTTTTATTATAAGGTTCCGTGATATTAGAGCTAGATTATAGAGTTAGGGTTATAGTTGTTTAATACTACCGTCGTGGTGGTCAGTTTTATTATAAGCTTCCGTGATATTAGAGCTAGATTATAGAGTTAGGGTTATAGTTGTTTAATGCTACCGTCGTGGTGGTCAGTTTTATTATAAGGTTCCGTGATATTAGAGCTAGATTATAGAGTTAGGGTTATAGTTGTTTAATGCTACCGTCGTGGTGGTCAGTTTTATTATAAGGTTCGTGATATTAGAGCTAGATTATAGAGTTAGGGTTATAGTTGTTTAATACCACCGTCGTGGTGGTCAGTTTTATTATAAGGTTCCGTGATATTAGAGCTAGATTATAGAGTTAGGGTTATAGTTGTTTAATGCTACCGTCGTGGTGGTCAGTTTTATTATAAGGTTCCGTGATATTAGAGCTAGATTATAGAGTTAGGGTTATAGTTGTTTAATGCTACCGTCGTGGTGGTCAGTTTTATTATAAGCTTCCGTGATATTAGAGCTAGATTATAGAGTTAGGGTTATAGTTGTTTAATGCTACCGTCGTGGTGGTCAGTTTTATTATAAGGTTCCGTGATATTAGAGCTAGATTATAGAGTTAGGGTTATAGTTGTTTAATGCTACCGTCGTGGTTGTCAGTTTTATTATAAGGTTCCGTGATATTAGAGCTAGATTATAGAGTTAGGGTTATAGCTGTTTAATGCCACCGTCGTGGTGGTCAGTTTTATTATAAGCTTCCGTGATATTAGAGCTAGATTATAGAGTTAGGTTATAGTTGTTTAATGCCACCGTCGTGGTGGTCAGTTTTATTATAAGCTTCCGTGATATTAGAGCTAGATTATAGAGTTAGGTTATAGTTGTTTAATACCACCGTCGTGGTGGTCAGTTTTATTATAAGGTTCCGCGATATTAGAGCTAGATTATAGAGTTAGGGTTATAGTTATTTAATACCACCGTCGTGGTGGTCAGTTTTATTATAAGGTTCCGTGATATTAGAGCTAGATTATAGAGTTAGGGTTATAGTTGTTTAATGTCACCGTCGTGGTGGTCAGTTTTATTATAAGGTTCCGTGATATTAGAGCTAGATTATAGAGTTAGGGTTATAGTTGTTTAATGCTACCGTCGTGGTGGTCAGTTTTATTATAAGGTTCCACGATATTAGAGCTAGATTATAGAGTTAGGTTTATAGTTGTTTAATGCCACCGTCGTGGTGGTCAGTTTTATTATAAGGTTCCGTGATATTAGAGCTAGATTATAGAGTTAGGGTTATAGTTGTTTAATACCACCGTCGTGGTGGTCAGTTTTATTATAAGCTTCCGTGATATTAGAGCTAGATTATAGAGTTAGGGTTATAGTTGTTTAATGCCACCGTCGTGGTGGTCAGTTTTATTATAAGGTTCCGTGATATTAGAGCTAGATTATAGAGTTAGGGTTATAGTTGTTTAATACCACCGTCGTGGTGGTCAGTTTTATTATAAGGTTCCGTGATATTAGAGCTAGATTATAGAGTTAGGGTTATAGTTGTTTAATGCCACCGTCGTGGTGGTCAGTTTTATTATAAGCTTCCGTGATATTAGAGCTAGATTATAGAGTTAGGGTTATAGTTGTTTAATGCCACCGTCGTGGTGGTCAGTTTTATTATAAGCTTCCGTGATATTAGAGCTAGATTATAGAGTTAGGGTTATAGTTGTTTAATGCTACCGTCGTGGTGGTCAGTTTTATTATAAGGTTCCGTGATATTAGAGCTAGATTATAGAGTTAGTGTTATAGTTGTTTAATGTCACCGTCGTGGTGGTCAGTTTTATTATAAGGTTCCGTGATATTAGAGCTAGATTATAGAGTTAGGGTTATAGTTGTTTAATGCTACCGTCGTGGTGGTCAGTTTTATTATAAGGTTCCGTGATATTAGAGCTAGATTATAGAGTTAGGGTTATAGTTGTTTAATACCACCGTCGTGGTGGTCAGTTTTATTATAAGCTTCCGTGATATTAGAGCTAGATTATAGAGTTAGGGTTATAGTTGTTTAATGCCACCGTCGTGGTGGTCAGTTTTATTATAAGCTTCCGTGATATTAGAGCTAGATTATAGAGTTAGGGTTATAGTTGTTTAATACCACCGTCGTGGTGGTCAGTTTTATTATAAGGTTCCGCGATATTAGAGCTAGATTATAGAGTTAGGGTTATAGTTGTTTAATACCACCGTCGTGGTGGTCAGTTTTATTATAAGGTTCCGTGATATTAGAGCTAGATTATAGAGTTAGGGTTATAGTTGTTTAATGTCACCGTCGTGGTGGTCAGTTTTATTATAAGGTTCCGTGATATTAGAGCTAGATTATAGAGTTAGGGTTATAGTTGTTTAATGCTACCGTCGTGGTGGTCAGTTTTATTATAAGGTTCCACGATATTAGAGCTAGATTATAGAGTTAGGGTTATAGTTGTTTAATGCCACCGTTGTGGTGGTCAGTTTTATTATAAGCTTCCGTGATATTAGAGCTAGATTATAGAGTTAGGGTTATAGTTGTTTAATGCCACCGTCGTGGTGGTCAGTTTTATTATAAGCTTCCGTGATATTAGAGCTAGATTATAGAGTTAGGGTTATAGTTGTTTAATGCTACCGTCGTGGTGGTCAGTTTTATTATAAGGTTCCGTGATATTAGAGCTAGATTATAGAGTTAGGGTTATAGTTGTTTAATGCCACTGTCGTGGTGGTCAGTTTTATTATAAGGTTCCGTGATATTAGAGCTAGATTATAGAGTTAGGGTTATAGTTGTTTAATGCCACCGTCGTGGTGGTCAGTTTTATTATAAGCTTCCGTGATATTAGAGCTAGATTATAGAGTTAGGGTTATAGTTGTTTAATGCCACCGTCGTGGTGGTCAGTTTTATTATAAGCTTCCGTGATATTAGAGCTAGATTATAGAGTTAGGGTTATAGTTGTTTAATGCTACCGTCGTGGTGGTCAGTTTTATTATAAGCTTCCGTGATATTAGAGCTAGATTATAGAGTTAGGGTTATAGTTGTTTAATGCCACCGTCGTGGTGGTCAGTTTTATTATAAGCTTCCGTGATATTAGAGCTAGATTATAGAGTTAGGGTTATAGTTGTTTAATGCTACCGTCGTGGTGGTCAGTTTTATTATAAGGTTCCACGATATTAGAGCTAGATTATAGAGTTAGGGTTATAGTTGTTTATTGCCACCGTCGTGGTGGTCAGTTTTATTATAAGGTTCCGTGATATTAGAGCTAGATTATAGAGTTAGGGTTATAGTTGTTTAATGCCACCATCGTGGTGGTCAGTTTTATTATAAGCTTCCGTGATATTAGAGCTAGATTATAGAGTTAGGGTTATAGTTCTTTAATGCCACCGTCGTGGTGGTCAGTTTTATTATAAGGTTCCGTGATATTAGAGCTAGATTATAGAGTTAGGGTTATAGTTGTTTAATACCACCGTCGTGGTGGTCAGTTTTATTATAAGGTTCCGTGATATTAGAGCTAGATTATAGAGTTAGGGTTATAGTTGTTTAATGCCACCGTCGTGGTGGTCAGTTTTATTATAAGGTTCCGCGATATTAGAGCTAGATTATAGAGTTAGGGTTATAGTTGTTTAATGCTACCGTCGTGGTGGTCAGTTTTATTATAAGGTACCGTGATATTAGAGCTAGATTATAGAGTTAGGGTTATAGTTGTTTAATGCTACCGTCGTGGTGGTCAGTTTTATTATAAGCTTCCGTGATATTAGAGCTAGATTATAGAGTTAGGGTTATAGTTGTTTAATGCTACCGTCGTGGTGGTCAGTTTTATTATAAGGTTTCGTGATATTAGAGCTTGATTATAGAGTTAGGGTTATAGTTGTTTAATGCCACCGTCGTGGTGGTCAGTTTTATTATAAGCTTCCGTGATATTAGAGCTAGATTATAGAGTTAGGGTTATAGTTGTTTAATATCACCGTCGTGGTGGTCAGTTTTATTATAAGCTTCCGTAATATTAGAGCTAGATTATAGAGTTAGGGTTATAGTTGTTTAATGCTACCGTCGTGGTTGTCAGTTTTATTATAAGGTTCCGTGATATTAGAGCTAGATTATAGAGTTAGGGTTATAGTTGTTTAATGCCACCGTCGTGGTGGTCAGTTTTATTATAAGGTTCCGTGATATTAGAGCTAGATTATAGAGTTAGGGTTATAGTTGTTTAATGTCACCGTCGTGGTGGTCAGTTTTATTATAAGGTTCCGTGATATTAGAGCTAGATTATAGACTTAGGGTTACAGTTGTTTAATGCTACCGTCGTGGTGGTCAGTTTTATTATAAGGTTCCGTGATATTAGAGCTAGATTATAGAGTTAGGGTTATAGTTGTTTAATACCACCGTCGTGGTGGTCAGTTTTATTATAAGGTTCCGTGATATTAGAGCTAGATTATAGAGTTAGGGTTATAGTTGTTTAATGCCACCGTCGTGGTGGTCAGTTTTATTATAAGCTTCCGTGATATTAGAGCTAGATTATAGAGTTAGGGTTATAGTTGTTTAACTCTACCGTCGTGGTGGTCAGTTTTATTATAAGCTTCCGTGATATTAGAGCTAGATTATAGAGTTAGGGTTATAGTTGTTTAATGCCACCATCGTGGTGGTCAGTTTTATTATAAGCTTCCGTGATATTAGAGCTAGATTATAGAGTTAGGGTTATAGTTGTTTAATGTCACCGTCGTGGTGGTCAGTTTTATTATAAGCTTCCGTGATATTAGAGCTAGATTATAGAGTTAGGGTTATAGTTGTTTAATGCCACCGTCGTTGTGGTCAGTTTTATTATAAGGTTCCGTGATATTAGAGCTAGATTATAGAGTTAGGGTTATAGTTGTTTAATACCACCGTCGTGGTGGTCAGTTTTATTATAAGGTTCCGTGATATTAGAGCTAGATTATAGAGTTAGGGTTATAGTTGTTTAATACCACCGTCGTGGTGGTCAGTTTTATTATAAGGTTCCGTGATATTAGAGCTAGATTATAGAGTTAGGGTTATAGTTGTTTAATGCTACGTCGTGGTGGTCAGTTTTATTATAAGGTTCCGTGATATTAGAGCTAGATTATAGAGTTAGGGTTATAGTTGTTTAATGCTACCGTCGTGGTGGTCAGTTTTATTATAAGCTTCCGTGATATTAGAGCTAGATTATAGAGTTAGGGTTATAGTTGTTTAATGCCACCGTCGTGGTGGTCAGTTTTATTATAAGCTTCCGTGATATTAGAGCTAGATTATAGAGTTAGGGTTATAGTTGTTTAATACCACCGTCGTGGTGGTCAGTTTTATTATAAGGTTCCGTGATATTAGAGCTAGATTATAGAGTTAGGGTTTTAGTTGTTTAATGCTACCGTCGTGGTGGTCAGTTTTATTATAAGCTTCCGTGATATTAGAGCTAGATTATAGAGTTAGGGTTATAGTTGTTTAATGCTACCGTCGTGGTGGTCAGTTTTATTATAAGGTTCCGTGATATTAGAGCTAGATTATAGAGTTAGGGTTATAGTTGTTTAATGCTACCGTCGTGGTGGTCAGTTTTATTATAAGGTTCGTGATATTAGAGCTAGATTATAGAGTTAGGGTTATAGTTGTTTAATACCACCGTCGTGGTGGTCAGTTTTATTATAAGGTTCCGTGATATTAGAGCTAGATTATAGAGTTAGGGTTATAGTTGTTTAATGCTACCGTCGTGGTGGTCAGTTTTATTATAAGGTTCCGTGATATTAGAGCTAGATTATAGAGTTAGGGTTATAGTTGTTTAATGCTACCGTCGTGGTGGTCAGTTTTATTATAAGCTTCCGTGATATTAGAGCTAGATTATAGAGTTAGGGTTATAGTTGTTTAATGCTACCGTCGTGGTGGTCAGTTTTATTATAAGGTTCCGTGATATTAGAGCTAGATTATAGAGTTAGGGTTATAGTTGTTTAATGCTACCGTCGTGGTGGTCAGTTTTATTATAAGGTTCCGTGATATTAGAGCTAGATTATAGAGTTAGGGTTATAGCTGTTTAATGCCACCGTCGTGGTGGTCAGTTTTATTATAAGCTTCCGTGATATTAGAGCTAGATTATAGAGTTAGGTTATAGTTGTTTAATGCCACCGTCGTGGTGGTCAGTTTTATTATAAGCTTCCGTGATATTAGAGCTAGATTATAGAGTTAGGTTATAGTTGTTTAATACCACCGTCGTGGTGGTCAGTTTTATTATAAGGTTCCGCGATATTAGAGCTAGATTATAGAGTTAGGGTTATAGTTATTTAATACCACCGTCGTGGTGGTCAGTTTTATTATAAGGTTCCGTGATATTAGAGCTAGATTATAGAGTTAGGGTTATAGTTGTTTAATGTCACCGTCGTGGTGGTCAGTTTTATTATAAGGTTCCGTGATATTAGAGCTAGATTATAGAGTTAGGGTTATAGTTGTTTAATGCTACCGTCGTGGTGGTCAGTTTTATTATAAGGTTCCACGATATTAGAGCTAGATTATAGAGTTAGGGTTATAGTTGTTTAATGCCACCGTCGTGGTGGTCAGTTTTATTATAAGCTTCCGTGATATTAGAGCTAGATTATAGAGTTAGGGTTATAGTTGTTTAATACCACCGTCGTGGTGGTCAGTTTTATTATAAGCTTCCGTGATATTAGAGCTAGATTATAGAGTTAGGGTTATAGTTGTTTAATGCCACCGTCGTGGTGGTCAGTTTTATTATAAGGTTCCGTGATATTAGAGCTAGATTATAGAGTTAGGGTTATAGTTGTTTAATACCACCGTCGTGGTGGTCAGTTTTATTATAAGGTTCCGTGATATTAGAGCTAGATTATAGAGTTAGGGTTATAGTTGTTTAATGCCACCGTCGTGGTGGTCAGTTTTATTATAAGCTTCCGTGATATTAGAGCTAGATTATAGAGTTAGGGTTATAGTTGTTTAATGCCACCGTCGTGGTGGTCAGTTTTATTATAAGCTTCCGTGATATTAGAGCTAGATTATAGAGTTAGGGTTATAGTTGTTTAATGCTACCGTCGTGGTGGTCAGTTTTATTATAAGGTTCCGTGATATTAGAGCTAGATTATAGAGTTAGTGTTATAGTTGTTTAATGTCACCGTCGTGGTGGTCAGTTTTATTATAAGGTTCCGTGATATTAGAGCTAGATTATAGAGTTAGGGTTATAGTTGTTTAATGCTACCGTCGTGGTGGTCAGTTTTATTATAAGGTTCCGTGATATTAGAGCTAGATTATAGAGTTAGGGTTATAGTTGTTTAATACCACCGTCGTGGTGGTCAGTTTTATTATAAGCTTCCGTGATATTAGAGCTAGATTATAGAGTTAGGGTTATAGTTGTTTAATGCCACCGTCGTGGTGGCAGTTTTATTATAAGGTTCCGCGATATTAGAGCTAGATTATAGAGTTAGGGTTATAGTTGTTTAATGCCACCGTCGTGGTGGTCAGTTTTATTATAAGGTTCCGTGATATTAGAGCTAGATTATAGAGTTAGGGTTATAGTTGTTTAATGCCACCGTCGTGGTGGTCAGTTTTATTATAAGGTTCCGTGATATTAGAGCTAGATTATAGAGTTAGGGTTATAGTTGTTTAATGCCACCATCGTGGTGGTCAGTTTTATTATAAGCTTCCGTGATATTAGAGCTAGATTATAGAGTTAGGGTTATAGTTGTTTAATGCTACCGTCGTGGTTGTCAGTTTTATTATAAGCTTCCGTGATATTAGAGCTAGATTATAGAGTTAGGGTTATAGTTGTTTAATGCCACCATCGTGGTGGTCAGTTTTATTATAAGCTTCCGTGATATTAGAGCTAGATTATAGAGTTAGGGTTATAGTTGTTTAATGCTACCGTCGTGGTGGTCAGTTTTATTATAAGGTTCCGTGATATTAGAACTAGATTATAGAGTTAGGGTTATAGTTGTTTAATGCTACCGTCGTGGTGGTCAGTTTTATTATAAGGTTCCGTGATATTAGAGCTAGATTATAGAGTTAGGGTTATAGTTGCTTAATGCCACCATCGTGGTGGTCAGTTTTATTATAAGCTTCCGTGATATTAGAGCTAGATTATAGAGTTAGGGTTATAGTTGTTTAATGCTACCGTCGTGGTGGTCAGTTTTATTATATGGTTCCGTGATATTAGAGCTAGATTATAGAGTTAGGGTTATAGTTGTTTAATGCCACCGTCGTGGTGGTCAGTTTTATTATAAGCTTCCGTGATATTAGAGCTAGATTATAGAGTTAGGGTTATAGTTGTTTAATGCTACCGTCGTGGTGGTCAGTTTTATTATAAGCTTCCGTGATATTAGAGCTAGATTATAGAGTTAGGGTTATAGTTGTTTAATGCCACCGTCGTGGTGGTCAGTTTTATTATAAGGTTCCGTGATATTAGAGCTAGATTATAGAGTTAGGGTTATAGTTGTTTAATGCTACCGTCGTGGTGGTCAGTTTTATTATAAGGTTCCGTGATATTAGAGCTAGATTATAGAGTTAGGGTTATAGCTGTTTAATGCCACCGTCGTGGTGGTCAGTTTTATTATAAGGTTCCGTGATATTAGAGCTAGGTTATAGAGTTAGGGTTATAGTTGTTTAATGCCACCGTCGTGGTGGTCAGTTTTATTATAAGCTTCCGTGATATTAGAGCTAGATTATAGAGTTAGGGTTATAGTTGTTTAATGCTACCGTCGTGGTGGTCAGTTTTATTATAAGGTTCCGTGATATTAGAGCTAGATTATAGAGTTAGGGTTATAGTTGTTTAATACCACCGTCGTGGTGGTCAGTTTTATTATAAGCTTCCACGATATTAGAGCTAGATTATAGAGTTAGGGTTATAGTTGTTTAATACCACCGTCGTGGTGGTCAGTTTTATTATAAGGTTCCGTGATATTAGAGCTAGATTATAGAGTTAGGGTTATAGTTGTTTAATGCCACCGTCGTGGTGGTCAGTTTTATTATAAGCTTCCACGATATTAGAGCTAGATTATAGAGTTAGGGTTATAGTTGTTTAATGCTACCGTCGTGGTGGTCAGTTTTATTATAAGGTTCCGTGATATTAGAGCTAGATTATAGAGTTAGGGTTATAGTTGTTTAATACCACCGTCGTGGTGGTCAGTTTTATTATAAGCTTCCGTGATATTAGAGCTAGATTATAGAGTTAGGGTTATAGTTGTTTAATGCCACCATCGTGGTGGTCAGTTTTATTATAAGGTTCCGTGATATTAGAGCTAGATTATAGAGTTAGGGTTATAGTTGTTTAATGCCACCATCGTGGTGGTCAGTTTTATTATAAGGTTCCGTGATATTAGAGCTAGATTATAGAGTTAGGGTTATAGTTGTTTAATGCTACCGTCGTGGTGGTCAGTTTTATTATAAGGTTCCGTGATATTAGAGCTAGATTATAGAGTTAGGGTTATAGTTGTTTAATGCTACCGTCGTGGTGGTCAGTTTTATTAGTAGGAAACCGAAGAACATCGGCAAAAGCACCGACCAATCTCAAGTCACCAATAAGCCATTGCAGAAATCAAAATCTTTGCACCGTTTTCAGGGATAGGTAAATGACATTGTAGGTAGATACATATTTAAGTACTATAAAATCGTGGCCTCGATAGTAAGGGAGAAAGGATTTAAGATGTAAAACCGGTATCTGACCCTATTGTCATGTTTTTTGGACAATAAAATGTGTGTAAACTATAAAAGGCATTTAATTCTTATTAGATTAAAATACCTGTTGTTTTCTAGGAATTCACTTTCCATCAAATAAGGATTGGTTCAATGATAATGGATTATCTGAACGAGATAATTAATCATTGATCTACAAGGCGAGGAAGTGCAAACATTATATTAATTGGAATTAAAATCATTCTTTTTTTCTGTTTTTAAATTTCAACTGACAATTACAAATTGTCTGCTTTTATGACACTGATACATTCACATCTCTCTGATTATATATTTTTTTTCAAATACGATTTAACATTAATAAAAATCAGTTCATTAAAATATCAGAACCGAAACACTCCTACATCGATAAATATATGATGTTTGACGGAGACGGAGGTTTTTATCTCTATATTTGAAATCAGGCCGCAGGTATTATTTATACAGTATAATAGGTACATTGCCGGAAATAATTTATAAAAAATTTATTTGTACGAGCTTTAGAAACAGGTAGTGCAAATTAATTTGATATTTTCCTACTAAGTACGTATATTTTGTTTATCTTGTAAGGTCACCAGGTTCAAAACAAGTGTGGAGACAAGCTTCGTTCTAATCGTTTACAATGGTGTCCTATGTCCGCGCATACATTTTGTATATACTGTTACCGTTTCACTGTACATGAATCAGGGACCAGTACAGCTTTATTAGGTTGATGACTAAATAACATTGAAGTATGGATGACCCCTTTATTACTACTCAAACTCACACAACTGCAGGATATTTCCGTATGCGGCTAGATTTCTAGAAGTTTCATACTATATTTAAAAAAAGAGAAAGGTAGCATATGTTATATAGTTTTTCCTTGCATTTCTTCATTTAAGTTTCATCAGTAATGTCCGTGTCGTAATGCGATTGGTATCCGTACCCCTCTTACCACACACTTATATAAATTCACCAAATATTCTTCCTCATTTTCCTTTTGGTTATGAGACTACGTTTCTGTAAATTTCAACGAGACTAGCAATTCTTCTTTGCAAATAGCCACAAGGTCTTTGTAAATGAAGATAATCAAACGAAAAAGTGCTTTTTTTCTTGAACCTTACAGCTTTGAATTACAAAGAAACATGAATGGGAATATGAAATCTGAGCATACTATAAATTTTGATATGTCAGTTAATGAAACAGAACAAATATAATATTTTCACCTACCTAGATAATAGCAAAAAAAACACCAAAATCCCCCCAAAAAACCCCAACCCAACCCAACAACTTCATTCATGCAAAGAAATAGAATCAACGTTGTAAACATGAACATGATATTCATGTAATAGACATAATACTATAATTATGATAAATGTAGAAAAGTGTTGAAGATTATACAAGTTTAAGTGTAATATGTAACTGGAGAGAGTATATTATACATCAAAAGCTGCAAATTGCAAAATAAAATAAATGATAGATTTACTTCAAAAGATATATAATACTAACAAATTGAGCAACATAAGATAAAAAGAACGCTATACAATATTCAAGTACAATTAGAGAGGAATTATCGTTATTAAGCAAGGCATGTTTAAGTACAGTGTAACAGAGGGAAATGCATGTTGTTATGTCACACAAAAGAACTGAACAAAGGTAAAATACCAATTAGCTGGAACAGCCCAAAAACCAGAACAGAATAACGGGAACAGTACACATATCTACAGAGAATACAGGGAACAGTACACAGATCTACACAACATACCTGAAACAGTACACAGATATACACAGCATACATAGAACAGTGCAAAGATCAGCACAGAATACCGGGAACAGTACAAAGATTAGCACAGAATACCGGGAACAGTACACAGATCAGCACAGAATACCGGGAACAGTACACAGATCAGCACAGAATACCGGGAACAGTACAAAGATTAGCACAGAATACCGGGAACAGTACAAAGATCAGCACAGAATACCGGGAACAGTACACAGATCAGCACAGAATACCGGGAACAGTACACAGATCAGCACAGAATACCGGGAACAGTACACAGATCAGCACAGAATACCGGGAACAGTACACAGATCAGCACAGAATACCGGGAACAGTACAGAGATCAGCACAGAATACCGGGAACAGTACACAGATCAGCACAGAATATTGGGAACAGTACACAGATCAGCACAGAATACCGGGAATAGTACACAGATCAGCACAGAATACCGGGAACAGTACAAAGATCAGCACAGAATACCGGGAACAGTACAAAGATCAGCACAGAATACCGGGAACAGTACAAAGATTAGCACTGAAAACGGGAACAGTACACAGATCAGCACAGAATACCGGGAACAGTACACAGATCAGCACAGAATACCGGGAACAGTACACAGATCAGCACAGAATACCGGGAACAGTACACAGATCAGCACAGAATATTGGGAACAGTACACAGATCAGCACAGAATACCGGGAACAGTACACAGATCAGCACAGAATATTGGGAACAGTACACAGATCAGCACAGAATACCGGGAACAGTATGCAGATCAGCACAGAATACCGGGAACAGTACACAGATCAGCACAGAATACCGGGAACAGTACACAGATCAGCACAGAATATTAAGAACAGTACACAGATCAGCACAGAATATTGGGAACAGTACACAGATCAGCACAGAATACCGGGAACAGTACAAAGATCAGCACAGAATACCGGGAACAGTACACAGATCAGCACAGAATACCGGGAACAGTACACAGATCAGCACAGAATATTGGGAACAGTACACAGATCAGCACAGAATACCGGGAACAGTACACAGATCAGCACAGAATACCGGGAACAGTACACAGATCAGCACAGAATACCGGGAACAGTACACAGATCAGCACATAATATTGGGAACAGTACACAGATCAGCACAGAATACCGGGAACAGTACACAGATCAGCACAGAATACCGGGAACAGTACACAGATCAGCACAGAATATTGGAAACAGTACACAGATCAGCACAGAATACCGGGAACAGTACACAGATCAGCACAGAATACCGGGAACAGTACACAAATCAGCACAGAATACCGGGAAAAGTACACAGATCAGCACAGAATACCGGGAACAGTACACAGATCAGCACAGAATATTGGGAACAGTACACAGATCAGCACAGAATACCGGGAACAGTATGCAGATCAGCACAGAATACCGGGAACAGTACACAGATCAGCACAGAATACCGGGAACAGTACACAGATCAGCACAGAATATTAAGAACAGTACACAGATCAGCACAGAATATTGGGAACAGTACACAGATCAGCACAGAATACCGGGAACAGTACAAAGATCAGCACAGAATACCGGGAACAGTACACAGATCAGCACAGAATACCGGGAACAGTACACAGATCAGCACAGAATATTGGGAACAGTACACAGATCAGCACAGAATACCGGGAACAGTACACAGATCAGCACAGAATACCGGGAACAGTACACAGATCAGCACAGAATACCGGGAACAGTACACAGATCAGCACATAATATTGGGAACAGTACACAGATCAGCACAGAATACCGGGAACAGTACACAGATCAGCACAGAATACCGGGAACAGTACACAGATCAGCACAGAATATTGGAAACAGTACACAGATCAGCACAGAATACCGGGAACAGTACACAGATCAGCACAGAATACCGGGAACAGTACACAAATCAGCACAGAATACCGGGAACAGTACACAGATCAGCACAGAATACCGGGAACAGTACACAGATCAGCACAGAATACCGGGAACAGTACACAAATCAGCACAGCATACCGGGAACAGTACACAGATCAGCACAGAATACCGGGAAGAGTACACAGATCAGCACAGAATACCGGGAACAGTACACAGATCAGCACAGAATACCGGGAACAGTACAAAGATCAGCACAGAATACCGGGAACAGTACACAGATCAGCACAGAATACCGGGAACAGTACAAAGATCAGCACAGAATACCGGGAACAGTACACAGATCAGCACAGAATATTGGGAACAGTACAAAGATCAGCACAGAATACCGGGAACAGTACACAGATCAGCACAGAATACCGGGAACAGTACACAGATCAGCACAGAATACCGGGAACAGTACACAGATCAGCACAGAATACCGGGAACAGTACACAAATCAGCACAGAATACGGGAACAGTACACAGATCAGCACAGAATACCGGGAACAGTACACAGATCAGCACAGAATACCGGGAACAGTACACAGATCAGCACAGAATACCGGGAACAGTACACAGATCAGCACAAAATACCGGGAACAGTACACAGATCAGCACAGAATACCGGGAACAGTACACAGACCAGCACAGAATACCGGGAACAGTACACAGATCAGCACAGAATACCGAGAACAGTACACAGATCAGCACAGAATACCGGGAACAGTACACAGATCAGCACAGAATATTGGGAACAGTACACAGATCAGCACAGAATACCGGGAACAGTACACAGATCAGCACAGAATACCGGGAACAGTACACAGATCAGCACAGAATACCGGGAACAGTACACAGATCAGCACAGAATATTGGGAACAGTACACAGATCAGCACAGAATACCGGGAACAGTACACAGATCAGCACAGAATACCGGGAACAGTACAAAGATCAGCACAGAATACCGGGAACAGTACACAGATCAGCACAAAATATTGGGAACAGTACACAGATCAGCACAGAATACCGGGAACAGTACACAGATCAGCACAGAATACCGGGAACAGTACACAGATCAGCACAGAATACCGGGAACAGTACACAGATCAGCACAGAATACCGGGAACAGTACACATATCAGCACAGAATACCGGGAACAGTACAAAGATCAGCACAGAATACCGGGAACAGTACACAGATCAGCACAGAATACCGGGAACAGTACACAGATCAGCACAGAATATTGGGAACAGTACACAGATCAGCACAGAATACCGGGAACAGTACACAGATCAGCACAGAATACCGGGAACAGTACACAGATCAGCACAGAATACCGGGAACAGTACACAGATCAGCACAGAATATTGGGAACAGTACAAAGATCAGCACAGAATACCGGGAACAGTACACAGATCAGCACAGAATACCGGGAACAGTACACAGATCAGCACAGAATATTGGGAACAGTACACAGATCAGCACAGAATACCGGGAACAGTACACAGATCAGCACAGAATACCGGGAACAGTACACAGATCAGCACAGAATACCGGGAACAGTACACCGATCAGCACAGAATACCGGAAACAGTACACAGATCAGCACAGAATACCGGGAACAGTACACAGATCAGCACAGAATACCGGGAACAGTACACAGATCAGCACAGAATACCGGGAACAGTACACAGATCAGCACAGAATACCGGGAACAGTACAAAGATCAGCACAGCATACCGGGAACAGTACACAGATCAGCACAGAATATTGGGAACAGTACACAGATCAGCACAGAATATTGGGAACATTACACAGATCAGCACAGAATATTGGGAACAGTACACAGATCAGCACAGAATACCGGGAACAGTACACAGATCAGCACAGAATATTGGGAACAGTACAAAGATCAGCACAGAATACCGGGAACAGTACACAGATCAGCACAGAATACCGGGAACAGTACACAGATCAGCACAGAATATTGGGAACAGTACACAGATCAGCACAGAATACCGGGAACAGTACAAAGATCAGCACAGAATACCGGGAACAGTACACAGATCAGCACAGAATACCGGGAACAGTACACAGATCAGCACAGAATATTGGGAACAGTACACAGATCAGCACAGAATACCGGGAACAGTACACAGATCAGCACAGAATACCGGGAACAGTACACAGATCAGCACAGAATACCGGGAACAGTACACAGATCAGCACATAATATTGGGAACAGTACACAGATCAGCACAGAATACCGGGAACAGTACACAGATCAGCACAGAATACCGGGAACAGTACACAGATCAGCACAGAATACCGGAAACAGTACACAGATCAGCACAGAATACCGGGAACAGTACACAGATCAGCACAGAATACCGGGAACAGTACACAGATCAGCACAGAATACCGGGAACAGTACACAGATCAGCACAGAATACCGGGAACAGTACAAAGATCAGCACAGAATACCGGGAACAGTACACAGATCAGCACAGAATATTGGGAACAGTACACAGATCAGCACAGAATATTGGGAACATTACACAGATCAGCACAGAATACCGGGAACAGTACACAGATCAGCACAGAATACCGGGAACAGTACACAGATCAGCACAGAATATTGGGAACAGTACACAGATCAGCACAGAATATTGGGAACATTACACAGATCAGCACAGAATACCGGGAACAGTACACAGATCAGCACAGAATATTGGGAACAGTACACAGATCAGCACAGAATACCGGGAACAGTACACAGATCAGCACAGAATATTGGGAACAGTACACAGATCAGCACAGAATATTGGGAACATTACACAGATCAGCACAGAATACCGGGAACAGTACACAGATCAGCACAGAATATTGGGAACAGTACACAGATCAGCACAGAATACCGGGAACAGTACACAGATCAGCACAGAATATTGGGAACAGTACACAGATCAGCACAGAATATTGGGAACAGTACACAGATCAGCACAGAATACCGGGAACAGTACACAGATCAGCACAGAATACCGGGAACAGTACACAGATCAGCACAGAATACCGGGAACAGTACACAGATCAGCACAGAATACCGGGAACAGTACACAGATCAGCACAGAATATTGGGAACAGTACACAGATCAGCACAGAATATTGGGAACATTACACAGATCAGCACAGAATATTGGGAACAGTACACAGATCAGCACAGAATACCGGGAACAGTACACAGATCAGCACAGAATATTGGGAACAGTACACAGATCAGCACAGAATATTGGGAACATTACACAGATCAGCACAGAATACCGGGAACAGTACACAGATCAGCACAGAATATTGGGAACAGTACACAGATCAGCACAGAATACCGGGAACAGTACACAGATCAGCACAGAATATTGGGAACAGTACACAGATCAGCACAGAATACCGGGAACAGTACACAGATCGGCACAGAATACCGGGAACAGTACACAGATCAGCACAGAATACCGGGAACAGTACACAGATCAGCACATAATATTGGGAACAGTACACAGATCAGCACATGATACCGGGAACAGTACACAGATCAGCACATAATATTGGGAACAGTACACGGATCAGCACAGAATATTGGGAACATTACACAGATCAGCACAGAATACCGGGAACAGTACACAGATCAGCACAGAATACAGGGAACAGTACACAGATCAGCACAGAATACCGGGAACAGTACACAGATCAGCACAGAATACCGGGAACAGTACACAGATCAGCACAGAATATTGGGAACAGTACAAAGATCAGCACAGAATACCGGGAACAGTACACAGATCAGCACAGAATACCGGGAACAGTACACAGATCAGCACAGAATATTGGGAACAGTACACAGATCAGCACAGAATACCGGGAACAGTACACAGATCAGCACAGAATATTGGGAACAGTACACAGATCAGCACAGAATACCGGGAACAGTACACAGATCAGCACAGAATACCGAGAACAGTACACAGATCAGCACAGAATACCGGGAACAGTACAAAGATCAGCACAGAATACCGGCAACAGTACACAGATCAGCACAGAATACCGGGAACAGTACACAGATCAGTACAGAATATTGGGAACAGTACACAGATCAGCACAGAATACCGGGAACAGTACACAGATCAGCACAGAATACCGGGAACAGTACACAGATCAGCACAGAATACCGGGAACAGTACACAGATCAGCAGAGAATATTGGGAACAGTACACAGATCAGCACAGAATATTGGGAACAGTACACAGATCAGCACAGAATACCGGGAACAGTACACAGATCAGCACAGAATACCGGGAACAGTACACAGATCAGCACAGAATATTGGGAACAGTACACAGATCAGCACAGAATACCGGGAACAGTACACAGATCAGCACAGAATATTGGGAACAGTACACAGATCAGCACAGAATACCGGGAACAGTACACAGATCAGCACAGAATATTGGGAACAGTACACAGATCAGCACAGAATACCGGGAACAGTACACAAATCAGCACAGAATACCGGGAACAGTACACAGATCAGCACAGAATACCGGGAACAGTACACAGATCAGCACAGAATACCGGGAACAGTACACAGATCAGCACAGAATACCGGAAACAGTACACAGATCAGCACAGAATACCGGGAACAGTACACAGATCAGCACAGAATACCGGGAACAGTACACAGATCAGCACAGAATACCGGGAACAGTACACAGATCAGCACAGAATACCGGGAACAGTACACAGATCAGCACAGAATACCGGGAACAGTACACAGATCAGCACAGAATATTGGGAACAGTACACAGATCAGCACAGAATATTGGGAACATTACACAGATCAGCACAGAATACCGGGAACAGTACACAGATCAGCACAGAATACCGGGAACAGTACACAGATCAGCACAGAATATTGGGAACAGTACACAGATCAGCACAGAATATTGGGAACATTACACAGATCAGCACAGAATACCGGGAACAGTACACAGATCAGCACAGAATATTGGGAACAGTACACAGATCAGCACAGAATACCGGGAACAGTACACAGATCAGCACAGAATATTGGGAACAGTACACAGATCAGCACAGAATATTGGGAACAGTACACAGATCAGCACAGAATACCGGGAACAGTACACAGATCAGCACAGAATACCGGGAACAGTACACAGATCAGCACAGAATACCGGAAACAGTACACAGATCAGCACAGAATACCGGGAACAATACACCGATCAGCACAGAATACCGGGAACAGTACACAGATCAGCACAGAATACCGGGAACAGTACACAGATCAGCACAGAATACCGGGAACAGTACAGAGATCAGCACAGAATACCGGGAACAGTACACAGATCAGCACAGAATATTGGGAACAGTACACAGATCAGCACAGAATACCGGGAACAGTACAAAGATCAGCACAGAATACCGGGAACAGTACAAAGATCAGCACAGAATATTGGGAACAGTACACAGATCAGCACAGAATATTGGGAACATTACACAGATCAGCACAGAATACCGGGAACAGTACACAGATCAGCACAGAATACCGGGAACAGTACACAGATCAGCACAGAATATTGGGAACAGTACACAGATCAGCACAGAATATTGGGAACATTACACAGATCAGCACAGAATATCGGGAACAGTACACAGATCAGCACAGAATACCGGGAAGAGTACACAGATCAGCACAGAATACCGGGAACAGTACACAGATCAGCACATAATATTGGGAACAGTACACAGATCAGCACAGAATACCGGGAACAGTACACAGATCAGCACATAATATTGGGAACAGTACACGGATCAGCACAGAATATTGGGAACATTACACAGATCAGCACAGAATACCGGGAACAGTACACAGATCAGCACAGAATACCGGGAACAGTACACAGATCAGCACAGAATACCGGGAACAGTACACAGATCAGCACAGAATACCGGGAACAGTACACAGATCAGCACAGAATATTGGGAACAGTACAAAGATCAGCACATAATACCGGGAACAGTACACATATCAGCACAGAATACCGGGAACAGTACACAGATCAGCACAGAATATTGGGAACAGTACACAGATCAGCACAGAATACCGGGAACAGTACACAGATCAGCACAGAATATTGGGAACAGTACACAGATCAGCACAGAATACCGGGAACAGTACACAGATCAGCACAGAATACCGAGAACAGTACACAGATCAGCACAGAATATTGGGAACAGTACACAGATCAGCACAGAATACCGGGAACAGTACAAAGATCAGCTCAGAATACCGGCAACAGTACACAGATCAGCACAGAATACCGGGAACAGTACACAGATCAGCACAGAATATTGGGAACAGTACACAGATCAGCACAGAATATTGGGAACAGTACACAGATCAGCACAGAATACTGGGAACAGTACACAGATCAGCACAGAATACCGGGAACAGTACACAGATCAGCACAGAATATTGGGAACAGTACACAGATCAGCACAGAATATTGGGAACACTACAAAGATCAGCACAGAATACCGGGAACAGTACACAGATCAGCACAGAATACCGGGAACAGTACACAGATCAGCACAGAATATTGGGAACAGTACACAGATCAGCACAGAATACCGGGAACAGTACACAGATCAGCACAGAATATTGGGAACAGTACACAGATCAGCACAGAATACCGGGAACAGTACACAGATCAACACAGAATATTGGGAACAGTACACAGATCAGCACAGAATACCGGGAACAGTACACAGATCAGCACAGAATACCGGGAACAGTACACAGATCAGCACAGAATACCGGGAACAGTACAC
Source organism: Bathymodiolus brooksi (assembly GCA_963680875.1). Classification (NCBI taxonomy): domain Eukaryota; kingdom Metazoa; phylum Mollusca; class Bivalvia; order Mytilida; family Modiolidae; genus Bathymodiolus; species Bathymodiolus brooksi. The sequence goes on from OY804579.1 coordinate 94,333,522, forward strand.
AGATCAGCACAGAATACCGGGAACAGTACACCGATCAGCACAGAATACCGGGAACAGTACACAGATCAGCACAGAATACCGGGAACAGTACACAGATCAGCACAGAATATTGGGAACAGTACACAGATCAGCACAGAATACCGGGAACAGTACACAGATCAGAACAGAATACCGGGAACAGTACACAGATCAGCACAGAATACCGGGAACAGTACACAGATCAGCACAGAATACCGGGAACAGTACAAAGATCAGCACAGAATACCGGGAACAGTACACAGATCAGCACAAAATACCGGGAACAGTACACAGATCAGCACAGAATACCGGGAACAGTACACATATCAGCACAGAATACCGGGAACAGTACACAGATCAGCACAGAATACCGGGAACAGTACACAGATCAGCACAGAATACCGGGAACAGTACAAAGATCAGCACAAAATATTGGGAACAGTACAAAAATCAGCAAAGAATACCGGGAACAGTATGCAGATCAGCGCACAAAATACCTGGAACAGTACGCAGATCAGCGCACAAAATACCGGGAACAGTACACAGAATACCAGGAACAGTTCGCAGATCAGCACAAAATATCGGGGACAGAATAATTGGTTGAAGTACCTGTTGATTCCAAAGAATTCGTTTCACTTTGATTTAATGATTATAAATTATCGGCGATCGACATAAGAGTGAAGTGCAATTATTGTATCAAATGGTATTAAAAAGGTCCTTTCTTTTTCTCCATAAAATTGTATTGACAATTACAGATTGCATGCTTTTATAACATAACCACATTTCCAGCTGCCTGATACAAATGTTTATAACACGACCACATTTCCAGCTGCCTGATACAAATGTTTATGACATTTATACATTGAGTCTTACATAATAATTGTTCTGTCTGGCATTGATGAACTTACAGTTGTCTGATGCTCTATTTATTTTTCATAATATTTCACATTTATGCAAAGTGGAAAAAACAGAATTCTTTCTATACTACATCTTTGAATAGATACAAATATGATTACTATTAACAATGCCTATGCTTAGAGTGAGTAATATTGTTGTTTAACTCCAAATGAGCCAGATATCAGCTATTTCATGGCGAGATATCAGCTATTTCATGGCGAGAACATATTACATTTCGATGAGATGATAATGAAGTCCGATTTGTAGTAGACCAACACGCTTAGTTTAATTTGTATTGTGCTAACACACTATAAAAACAACCCGCGGATAGACACGTCGCTCCAGACGGATATATTATCATGATTTTGAGCCAACCATTATTTTCTCTATCTCTTACATGAGGCGTGTTTAGTGAAGAAGCAACAAAGACCAATTTCATTATCTTAAGTTTGACCCGACCTAGTCTCTAAACCACTAGCTACCACACTCGAGGTTTCCACACTAGCTACCACACTCGAGGTTTCACACTAACCATTACACCACTGATGCAGTTACATATGTGTGTCTACATTTGAATGTGCTTGAATTGTATATGTAGAAATTTCTAGAAATGGCATACTATATCTAACAAACCAATATGGAGTAATATAGATACGTAGATATCTAATTTAATGCACACACCACGTATTCTGAATAACCTTGATAAGCCCAAAATCAAAAGATTGGAAAGTCAAATAATTTGAAAGTCTCTTGGAGCAAGAAATACAAAGGTCGAAAGGTCAAAATCACTATGTTGTTGAACTAATAGTTTCAGAGTATATCACCCGCCCAATAGTCCGTCCTTTTTGGAACTGAAATAGTTTATTAGATATATTTATTATTGAAATTTACATTTCCAGAGATTCTCCTCACTCAGATATAGGTGACCATAGCCGATTTTGATAAATTGTGGAGGCTCGTTGGGTTTATTGCTTCCAAAGATGTTAAAAGTCTTCCGCTTTCCAATCTTGTCAAATCTAAAATTCCACCATATTTTAAGGATCAGTCTGTGCCTATACTTTCGTATGTTTATACCAGACCAATAGCGTCAAAAATGTTTAATTACAAACATGTGTTGCGTGATCTCAATATTGACAAGTTCAAATCTAAGCCTCCTGATTGCACCTGTGCAAGTTCCCCATTCATCCGACTGGCCACGTTATACTAGTAATTGGTGACCTTAGAATTATCAACAACACTCTACGAGAGGTGTTCGCCAAAGGGCCTAAATATCGTATTTAAGTATTTAAATACTTATGGATTCCGTCGAGGATTATGCCAGACAATGGGCAAAGCGTGAAAAGGAGGACTTAGATACTCTTTCCGAATGGTTGAAGAGTGTGAGGTCGCTAATACAGATTAGAATTAAAAAAAACCTCAGTGAGTCTATGAGCACCGGCCGCTCTTCATCAATCTTTAAAGACCCAAATGTTGCTAACCACCTGTTACTCCTTCATGACAAATATGTTATTGTCTCCGCCGACAAGGCCCCTAACAATATTGTTTTTGTGTGTAAATCACATTACATAGACTGCTTGATAAAAGAATTAGGTATTGGCAATTCACTTGGCAATCCTACATATACCCCGACGACACTTACGAAAGAGGAAATCCTGGACAATCATAGGTCTGTTTTATGTTCCTTTGAAACTTCAACCAAAGATGAAGAACTGGATCTACCATCACTCTACCGGATTCCTAAATTACACAAGTGTCCTTTTAAGCAGCGCTATATTGCTGGGGCTGCCAAATGCTCCACGAAACCTCTTTCCAAATTATTAACATGTATTCTATTGGCGGTCAAAACCAGGCTTCAGAGCTACTGTGACACTAGCTACTCGAGAGGTGGTGTGAATCAGATGTGGATTCCGAAGAACTCGAAAGATCTGTTAGAGTACATACAATCTAGGTCCATCTCCTCCTGCAATAACATTAAAACATTTGACTTCTCTACCCTTTACACGACTATTCCTCACTCTAAGCTGAAGAACAAATTAAGGGAGTTTGTCCAACTCTGTTTCATAAAAAAGAATGGCCAACGTAGATACAAATACCTTGTGCTAGGAAGAGATAGATCTTATTTTGTAAAACACCACTCTGATTCTACCAAAAAGTTCTCTGAAACTGATATCTTCAACATGCTCGAGTTTTTGATTGACAACATATTTGTTGTTTGGTGTACGTGTTTTTCAACAGACAGTCGGCATACCCATATGGGTACAAAATGTGCTCATCTTCTCGCCGACTTATTCGTATGAGGCAGACTTCATACAGGGGATTCTCAAGAAAAACGAAAATCGACTGTGAGGGTCGGTTAAGAACGAAACTTTACGACAAAAGAGATGTTTTCAATTTTCCCATATTAAACTTTCCATTTACATGTAGCAACATTCCAGCAGCACCTGCATATGGTGTATATCTCTCTCAGATGATACGATATTCCAGAGCTTGTGGTTCCTATCAGACTTTCCTTGATAGAGAGTTGCTGCTAACAAGGAAGCTATTGAATCAAGGGTTCCTTTTGGTAAAGTTGAAGTCATCACTTCGAAAATTGTACGGTCACCACCATGACTTGGTTGACCGTTATAAAATATCTGTGTCACAAATGACCACGGATATGTTCCACTTGTCGTCAACACTTCCCGATCCTGTCCTCATTCACGACTTATTACCGGGTTTGTAACTAGATTAACACGACGGGTGTCACTAGTGGAGCAGGAACTGCCTACCCTTCCTTTAGTTTCATATCTATGTTTTGTAGACCGTTGTTTGTCCTTTTGTACTTTTTCTTTCGGTCATTGTGTTGTCTGTTCTTCTTAGATATACGGATTCTGATTGCCCCTTTGGTATCTTCAAACTCTTCTTGTGACCTTTTGACGTACCTGATGAAGGTTATTCCAGAAACGGTTCTAAATTAAATATTTACGTGTTACTTATTTCTCATTTACTTAGAATTAATCATTGAATATAGTTGGTGCTATGAATTATTTTAAGATTATTCAGTTACAGTGCATTTAAATGTCAAAGAAAGAGTATAGGTTTGGCGCTTTAAAATCTGATTCAACCCACCATTTCTTTAGAAATGCCTGTACCAAGTCAGGGTCATTACGGTTTTCACAGTTTTCCGGTTGTTGACTGATTTTGTCTGTTTATATACTTATGAGTTTTGACTTTCCCTTTGTAAGATTGCACGGAGTTCGGTAATTTTGTTATTACCCTTATTAAAGATGAAAAAACGGTATATGTTTAAAGTCAAGGCAGCTGTCAGATCTTAAAAACAATTAATGAAAACAAAATATACTGTTAGAATGTGGGATGTGTCTATTGTAACAGCTTGACATGTTTCTATTTATGTGAACTAGTAACATTATGAACAATACCATTGTGTTCCATTAAAGTAGTTATCAGTATACATAAATAAATGCATATAACAAGATCTGTCATATGAACTAAAACATAAGACGGTTACCTCACCTGCATTCTTTGGCGGTCTGTCCTTCGATTTACGGATTCTGATTACACCTTTGATATCTTTAATAAACTTCTTAATTTATTATAATGTGTTTATCCATCATTTTATGATGCTCCCATTTCTACACTAATCTTGAAACTTAACATGTAGCATACTCTTAATAGTTTTAGCAAAAACAAATCTTTAAATCTCAGAACTGAGATATTTATTTCAATTATCGCAAATTATTGAAAATTAATGGAAAGATTGGGCACCATTGATGTATACTTTAATTATGTATATACTAACATATTACTAGCAATAGCGATAATTACATACCGGTATTTTATCTGACCCCTATCATTTTATGGTCAATAAAATATATACCAAATTGAAGTCAACTAATCTATGATAATTAAAAAAAAACTACCTTTAAATATGTGTCTTACAAACCGTAAGATGGGATTCATAAATAAATAGATGATCATTAGAAGAATTAGAAGATTCAATGCTTGAGAGAGAGAGAGAGAGAGAGAGAGAGAGAGAGAGAGAGAGAATTGGACAGTGCACGATGGACGATTACAACAAAGGTGAATGTTCAATCGAATATTGCTTTGGATGAATGCATATTTATTGTTTGAAGCCTACAATTTAGCAGAAATATACTAATAGAAAACAACACTAATGTGTACATGTATTCCGATAATATAAACATAAATGAACTAATATTGAGTTAGCCGGAGTTGATGACATTGTGGATTAATGAAATGATAAAAGAGTTTTCAATACTATGTATTTACACTTAAGGGCAGAATGTTACACTTTGACTTATTTGTCCGGGTATTGGTTTTATGTTGTACTCTACACAGAACGCTGACTTTATATCATCAACGGTTAAACATACTTTGACATGAACATGATCTTCTTTTAGTGTATTGTCTGTCTTCTATTAATGGCCTCTTGTATCTTTTAATGTATTGTCTGTCTTCTATTAATGGCCTCTTGTATCTTTTGGTGTATTGTCTGTCTTCTATTAATGGCCTCTTGTATCTTTTGGTGTATTGTCTGTCTTCTATTAATGGCCTCTTGTGTCTTTTAGTGTATTGTCTGTCTTCTATTAATGGCCTCTTGTATCTTTTAGTGTATTGTCTGTCTTCTATTAATGGCCTCTTGTATCTTTTGGGGTATGGTCTGTCTTCTATTAATGGCCTCTTGTATCTTTTAGTGTATTGTCTGTCTTCTATTAATGGCCTCTTGTATCTTTTAGTGTATTGTCTGTCTTCTATTAATGGCCTCTTGTATCTTTTAGTGTATTGTCTGTCTTCTATTAATGGTCTCTCGTATCTTTTGGTGTATTGTCTGTCTTCTATTAATGTCCTCTTGTATCTTTTGGTGTATTGTCTGTCTTCTATTAATGGCCTCTTGTATCTTTTAGTGTATTGTCTGTCTTCTATTAATGACCTCTTGCATCTTTTAATGTATTGTCTGTCTTCTATTAATGGCCTCTTGTATCTTTTAATGTATTGTCTGTCTTTTATTAATGTCCTCTTGTATCTTTTGGTGTATTGTCTGTCTTCTATTAATGGCCTCTTGTATCTTTTAGTGTATTGTCTGTTTTCTATTAATGGCCTCTTCTATCTTTTAGTGTATTGTCTGTCTTCTATTAATGACCTCTTGCATCTTTTAATGTATTGTCTGTCTTCTATTAATGGCCTCTTGTATCTTTTGGTGTATTGTCTGTCTTCTATTAATGGCCTCTTGTATCTTTTGGTGTATTGTCTGTCTTCTAGTAATGGTCTCTCGTATCTTTTGGTGTATTGTCTGTCTTCTATTAATGGTCTCTCGTATCTTTTGGTGTATTCTCTGTCTTCTATTAATGGTCTCTTGTATCTTTTGGTGTATTGTCTGTCTTCTATTAATGGTCTCTTGTATCTTTTGGTGTATTGTCTGTCTTCTATTAATGGCCTCTTGTATCTTTTGGTGTATGGTATGTCTTCTATTAATGTCCTCTTGTATCTTTTGGTGTATTGTCTGTCTTCTATTAATAGCCTCTTGTATCGTTTAGTGTATTGTCTGTCTTCTATTAATGGCCTCTTGTATCTTTTGGTGTATTTTCTGTCTTCTATTAATGGCCTCTTGTATCTTTTAGTGTATTGTCTGTCTTCTATTAATGGCCTCTTGTATCTTTTGGTGTATTGTCTGTCTTCTATTAATGGCTTCTTGTATCTTTTGGTGTATGGTCTGTCTTCTATTAATGGCCTCTTGTATCTTTTGGTGTATTGTCTGTCTTCTATTAATGGCCTATTGTATCTTTTAGTGTATTGTCTGTCTTCTATTAATGTCCACTTGTATCTTTTAGTGTATTGTCTGTCTTCTATTAATGGCCTCTTGTATCTTTTGGTGTATTGTCTGTCTTCTATTAATGTCCTCTTGTATCTTTTAGTGTATTGTCTGTCTTCTATTAATGTCCTCTTGTATCTTTTAGTGTGTTGTCTGTCTTCTATTAATGGCCTCTTGTATCTTTTGGTGTATTGTCTGTCTTCTATTAATGGCTTCTTGTATCTTTTAGTGTATTGTCTGTCTTCTATTAATGGCCTCTTGTATCTTTTAGTGTATTGTCTGTCTTCTATTAATGGTCTCTTGTATCTTTTGGTGTATGGTATGTCTTCTATTAATGTCCTCTTGTATCTTTTAGTGTATTGTCTGTCTTCTATTAATGGCCTCTTGTATCTTTTGGTGTATTGTCTGTCTTCTATTAATGTCCTCTTGTATCTTTTAGTGTATTGTCTGTCTTCTATTAATGGCCTCTTGTATCTTTTAGTGTGTTGTCTGTCTTCTATTAATGGCCTCTTGTATCTTTTGGTGTATTGTCTGTCTTCTATTAATGGCCTCTTGTATCTTTTAGTGTATTGTCTGTCTTCTATTAATGGCCTCTTGTATCTTTTAGTGTATTGTCTGTCTTCTATTAATGGCCTCTTGTATCTTTTGGTGTATTGTCTGTCTTCTATTAATGGCCTCTTGTATCTTTTAGTGTATTGTCTGTCTTCTATTAATGTCCTCTTGTATCTTTTAGTGTATTGTCTGTCTTCTATTAATGTTCTCTTGTATCTTTTAGTGTATTGTCTGTCTTCTATTAATGTCCTCTTGTATCTTTTAGTGTATTGTCTGTCTTCTATTAATGGCCTCTTGTATCTTTTGGTGTATTGGCTGTCTTCTATTAATGGCCTCTTGTATCTTTTAGTGTATTGTCTGTCTTCTATTAATGGCCTCTTGTATCTTTTGGTGTATTGTCTGTCTTCTATTAATGGCCTCTTGTATCTTTTAGTGTATTGTCTGTCTTCTATTAATGGCCTCTTGTATCTTTTGGTGTATGGTATGTCTTCTATTAATGTCCTCTTGTATCTTTTGGTGTATTGTCTGTCTTCTATTAAAATCCTCTTGTATCTTTTAGTGTATTGTCTGTCTTCTATTAATGGCCTCTTGTATCTTTTAGTGTATTGTCTGTCTTCTATTAATGGCCTCTTGTATCTTTTGGTGTATTGTCTGTCTTCTATTAATGGCCTCTTGTATCTATTAGTGTATTGTCTGTCTTCTATTAATGTCCTCTTGTATCTTTTAGTGTATTGTCTGTCTTCTATTAATGGCCTCTTGTATCTTTTAGTGTATTGTCTGTCTTCTATTAATGGCCTCTTGTATCTTTTAGTGTATTGTCTGTCTTCTATTAATGGCCTCTTGTATCTTTTAGTGTATTGTCTGTCTTCTATTAATGTCCTCTTGTATCTTTTAGTGTATTGCCTGTCTTCTATTAATGTCCTCTTGTATCTTTTAGTGTATTGTCTGTCTTCTATTAATGTCCACTTGTATCTTTTAGTGTATTGTCTGTCTTCTATTAATGGCCTCTTGTATCTTTTGGTGTATTGGCTGTCTTCTATTAATGGCCTCTTGTATCTTTTCGTGTATTGTCTGTCTTCTATTAATGGCCTCTTGTATCTTTTCGTGTATTGTCTGTCTTCTATTAATGGCATCTTGTATCTTTTAGTGTATTGTCTGTCTTCTATTAATGGCCTCTTGTATCTTTTGGTGTATGGTATGTCTTCTATTAATGTCCTCTTGTATCTTTTGGTGTATTGTCTGTCTTCTATTAAAATCCTCTTGTATCTTTTAGTGTATTGTCTGTCTTCTATTAATGGCCTCTTGTATCTTTTAGTGTATTGTCTGTCTTCTATTAATGGCCTCTTGTATCTTTTGGTGTATGGTATGTCTTCTATTAATGTCCTCTTGTATCTTTTGGTGTATTGTCTGTCTTCTATTAAAATCCTCTTGTATCTTTTAGTGTATTGTCTGTCTTCTATTAATGGCCTCTTGTATCTTTTGGTGTATTGTCTGTCTTCTATTAATGGCCTCTTGTATCTATTAGTGTATTGTCTGTCTTCTATTAATGTCCTCTTGTATCTTTTAGTGTATTGTCTGTCTTCTATTAATGGCCTCTTGTATCTTTTGGGGTATTGTCTGTCTTCTATTAATGTCCTCTTGTATCTTTTAGTGTATTGTCTGTCTTCTATTAATGTCCTCTTGTATCTTTTAGTGTATTGTCTGTCTTCTATTAATGGCCTCTTGTATCTTTTAGTGTATTGTCTGTCTTCTATTAATGGCCTCTTGTATCTTTTAGTGTATTGTCTGTCTTCTATTAATGGCCTCTTGTATCTTTTAGTGTATTGTCTGTCTTCTATTAATGTCCTCTTGTATCTTTTAGTGTATTGTCTGTCTTCTATTAATGTCCTCTTGTATCTTTTAGTGTATTGTCTGTCTTCTATTAATGTCCTCTTGTATCTTTTGGTGTATGGTATGTCTTCTATTAATGTCCTCTTGTATCTTTTGGTGTATTGTCTGTCTTCTATTAAAATCCTCTTGTATCTTTTAGTGTATTGTCTGTCTTCTATTAATGGCCTCTTGTATCTTTTAGTGTATTGTCTGTCTTCTATTAATGGCCTCTTGTATCTTTTGGTGTATTGTCTGTCTTCTATTAATGGCCTCTTGTATCTATTAGTGTATTGTCTGTCTTCTATTAATGGCCTCTTGTATCTTTTAGTGTATTGTCTGTCTTCTATTAATGGCCTCTTGTATCTTTTAGTGTATTGTCTGTCTTCTATTAATGGCCTCTTGTATCTTTTGGTGTATGGTATGTCTTCTATTAATGTCCTCTTGTATCTTTTGGTGTATTGTATGTCTTCTATTAAAATCCTCTTGTATCTTTTAGTGTATTGTCTGTCTTCTATTAATGGCCTCTTGTATCTTTTAGTGTATTGTCTGTCTTCTATTAATGGCCTCTTGTATCTTTTGGTGTATTGTCTGTCTTCTATTAATGGCCTCTTGTATCTATTAGTGTATTGTCTGTCTTCTATTAATGGCCTCTTGTATCTTTTAGTGTATTTTCTGTCTTCTATTAATGGCCTCTTGTATCTTTTAGTGTATTGTCTGTCTTCTATTAATGGCCTCTTGTATCTTTTAGTGTATTGTCTGTCTTCTATTAATGGCCTCTTGTATCTTTTGGTGTATTGTCTGTCTTCTATTAATGGCCTCTTGTATCTTTTAGTGTATTGTCTGTCTTCTATTAATGGCCTCTTGTATCTTTTAGTGTATTGTCTGTCTTCTATTAATGGCCTCTTGTATCTTTTGGTGTATTGTCTGTCTTCTATTAATGGTCTCTCGTATCTTTTGGTGTATTGTCTGTCTTCTATTAATGGCCTCTTGTATCTTTTAGTGTATTGTCTGTCTTCTATTAATGTCCTCTTGTATCTTTTAGTGTATTGTCTGTCTTCTATTAATGGCCTCTTGTATCTTTTGGTGTATTGTCTGTCTTCTATTAATGTCCTCTTGTATATTTTAGTGTATTGTCTGTCTTCTATTAATGTCCTCTTGTATCTTTTAGTGTGTTGTCTGTCTTCTATTAATGGCCTCTTGTATCTTTTGGTGTATTGTCTGTCTTCTATTAATGGCTTCTTGTATCTTTTAGTGTATTGTCTGTCTTCTATTAATGGTCTCTTGTATCTTTTGGTGTATGGTATGTCTTCTATTAATGTCCTCTTGTATCTTTTAGTGTATTGTCTGTCTTCTATTAATGGCCTCTTGTATCTTTTGGTGTATTGTCTGTCTTCTATTAATGTCCTCTTGTATCTTTTAGTGTATTGTCTGTCTTCTATTAATGGCCTCTTGTATCTTTTAGTGTGTTGTCTGTCTTCTATTAATGGCCTCTTGTATCTTTTGGTGTATTGTCTGTCTTCTATTAATGGCCTCTTGTATCTTTTAGTGTATTGTCTGTCTTCTATTAATGGCCTCTTGTATCTTTTAGTGTATTGTCTGTCTTCTATTAATGGCCTCTTGTATCTTTTGGTGTATTGTCTGTCTTCTATTAATGGCCTCTTGTATCTTTTAGTGTATTGTCTGTCTTCTATTAATGTCCTCTTGTATCTTTTAGTGTATTGTCTGTCTTCTATTAATGTTCTCTTGTATCTTTTAGTGTATTGTCTGTCTTCTATTAATGTCCTCTTGTATCTTTTAGTGTATTGTCTGTCTTCTATTAATGGCCTCTTGTATCTTTTGGTGTATTGGCTGTCTTCTATTAATGGCCTCTTGTATCTTTTAGTGTATTGTCTGTCTTCTATTAATGGCCTCTTGTATCTTTTGGTGTATTGTCTGTCTTCTATTAATGGCCTCTTGTATCTTTTAGTGTATTGTCTGTCTTCTATTAATGGCCTCTTGTATCTTTTGGTGTATGGTATGTCTTCTATTAATGTCCTCTTGTATCTTTTGGTGTATTGTCTGTCTTCTATTAAAATCCTCTTGTATCTTTTAGTGTATTGTCTGTCTTCTATTAATGGCCTCTTGTATCTTTTAGTGTATTGTCTGTCTTCTATTAATGGCCTCTTGTATCTTTTGGTGTATTGTCTGTCTTCTATTAATGGCCTCTTGTATCTATTAGTGTATTGTCTGTCTTCTATTAATGGCCTCTTGTATCTTTTGGGGTATTGTCTGTCTTCTATTAATGTCCTCTTGTATCTTTTAGTGTATTGTCTGTCTTCTATTAATGTCCTCTTGTATCTTTTAGTGTATTGTCTGTCTTCTATTAATGGCCTCTTGTATCTTTTAGTGTATTGTCTGTCTTCTATTAATGGCCTCTTGTATCTTTTAGTGTATTGTCTGTCTTCTATTAATGGCCTCTTGTATCTTTTAGTGTATTGTCTGTCTTCTATTAATGTCCTCTTGTATCTTTTAGTGTATTGTCTGTCTTCTATTAATGTCCTCTTGTATCTTTTAGTGTATTGTCTGTCTTCTATTAATGTCCTCTTGTATCTTTTAGTGTATTGTCTGTCTTCTATTAATGGCCTCTTGTATCTTTTGGTGTATTGGCTGTCTTCTATTAATGGCCTCTTGTATCTTTTAGTGTATTGTCTGTCTTCTATTAATGGCCTCTTATATCTTTTGGTGTATTGTCTGTCTTCTATTAATGGCCTCTTGTATCTTTTAGTGTATTGTCTGTCTTCTATTAATGGCCTCTTGTATCTTTTGGTGTATGGTATGTCTTCTATTAATGTCCTCTTGTATCTTTTGGTGTATTGTCTGTCTTCTATTAAAATCCTCTTGTATCTTTTAGTGTATTGTCTGTCTTCTATTAATGGCCTCTTGTATCTTTTAGTGTATTGTCTGTCTTCTATTAATGGCCTCTTGTATCTTTTGGTGTATTGTCTGTCTTCTATTAATGGCCTCTTGTATCTATTAGTATATTGTCTGTCTTCTATTAATGGCCTCTTGTATCTTTTAGTGTATTGTCTGTCTTCTATTAATGGCCTCTTGTATCTTTTAGTGTATTGTCTGTCTTCTATTAATGGCCTCTTGTATCTTTTGGTGTATGGTATGTCTTCTATTAATGTCCTCTTGTATCTTTTGGTGTATTGTCTGTCTTCTATTAAAATCCTCTTGTATCTTTTAGTGTATTGTCTGTCTTCTATTAATGGCCTCTTGTATCTTTTAGTGTATTGTCTGTCTTCTATTAATGGCCTCTTGTATCTTTTGGTGTATTGTCTGTCTTCTATTAATGGCCTATTGTATCTATTAGTGTATTGTCTGTCTTCTATTAATGTCCTCTTGTATCTTTTAGTGTATTGTCTGTCTTCTATTAATGGCCTCTTGTATCTTTTGGGGTATTGTCTGTCTTCTATTAATGTCCTCTTGTATCTTTTAGTGTATTGTCTGTCTTCTATTAATGTCCTCTTGTATCTTTTAGTGTATTGTCTGTCTTCTATTAATGGCCTCTTGTATCTTTTAGTGTATTGTCTGTCTTCTATTAATGGCCTCTTGTATCTTTTAGTGTATTGTCTGTCTTCTATTAATGTCCTCTTGTATCTTTTGGTGTATTGTCTGTCTTCTATTAATGTCCTCTTGTATCTTTTAGTGTATTGTCTGTCTTCTATTAATGTCCTCTTGTATCTTTTAGTGTATTGTCTGTCTTCTATTAATGGCCTCTTGTATCTTTTGGTGTATTGGCTGTCTTCTATTAATGGCCTCTTGTATCTTTTAGTGTATTGTCTGTCTTCTATTAATGGCCTCTTGTATCTTTTGGTGTATTGTCTGTCTTCTATTAATGGCCTCTTGTATCTTTTAGTGTATTGTCTGTCTTCTATTAATGGCCTCTTGTATCTTTTGGTGTATTGTCTGTCTTCTATTAAAATCCTCTTGTATCTTTTAGTGTATTGTCTGTCTTCTATTAATGGCCTCTTGTATCTTTTAGTGTATTGTCTGTCTTCTATTAATGGCCTCTTGTATCTTTTGGTGTATTGTCTGTCTTCTATTAATGGCCTCTTGTATCTATTAGTGTATTGTCTGTCTTCTATTAATGGCCTCTTGTATCTTTTAGTGTATTGTCTGTCTTCTATTAATGGCCTCTTGTATCTTTTAGTGTATTGTCTGTCTTCTATTAATGGCCTCTTGTATCTTTTGGTGTATGGTATGTCTTCTATTAATGTCCTCTTGTATCTTTTGGTGTATTGTCTGTCTTCTATTAAAATCCTCTTGTATCTTTTAGTGTATTGTCTGTCTTCTATTAATGGCCTCTTGTATCTTTTAGTGTATTGTCTGTCTTCTATTAATGGCCTCTTGTATCTTTTGGTGTATTGTCTGTCTTCTATTAATGGCCTCTTGTATCTATTAGTGTATTGTCTGTCTTCTATTAATGGCCTCTTGTATCTTTTAGTGTATTGTCTGTCTTCTATTAATGGCCTCTTGTATCTTTTAGTGTATTGTCTGTCTTCTATTAATGGCCTCTTGTATCTTTTAGTGTATTGTCTGTCTTCTATTAATGGCCTCTTGTATCTTTTGGTGTATTGTCTGTCTTCTATTAATGGCCTCTTGTATCTTTTAGTGTATTGTCTGTCTTCTATTAATGGCCTCTTGTATCTTTTAGTGTATTGTCTGTCTTCTATTAATGGCCTCTTGTATCTTTTGGTGTATTGTCTGTCTTCTATTAATGGTCTCTCGTATCTTTTGGTGTATTGTCTGTCTTCTATTAATGGCCTCTTGTATCCTTTGGTGTATTGTCTGTCTTCTATTAATGGCCTCTTGTATCTTTTGTTGTATTGTCTGTCTTCTATTAATGATCTCTTGTATCTTTTTGTGTATTGTCTGTCTCCTATTAATGGCCACTTGTATCTTTTGGTGTATTGTCTGTCTTCTATTAATCGCCTCTTGTGTCTTTTAGTGTATTGGCTGTCTTCTATTAATGGCCTCTTGTATCTTTTGGTGTATGGTATGTCTTCTATTAATGTCCTCTTGTATCTTTTGGTGTATTGTCTGTCTTCTATTAAAAGCCTCTTGTATCTTTTAGTGTATTGTCTGTCTTCTATTAATGGCCTCTTGTATCTTTTAGTGTATTGTCTGTCTTCTATTAATGGCCTCTTGTATCTTTTGGTGTATTGTCTGTCTTCTATTAATGGCCTCTTGTATCTTTTAGTGTATTGTCTGTCTTCTATTAATGGCCTCTTGTATCTTTTAGTGTATTGTCTGTCTTCTATTAATGGCCTCTTGTATCTTTTAGTGTATTGTCTGTCTTCTATTAATGGCCTCTTGTATCTTTTAGTGTATTGTCTGTCTTCTAGTAATGGCCTCTTGTATCTTTTAGTGTATTGTCTGTCTTCTATTAATGGCCTCTTGTATCTTTTGGGGTATTGTCTGTCTTCTATTAATGGTCTCTCGTATCTTTTGGTGTATTGTCTGTCTTCTATTAATGGCCTCTTGTATCCTTTGGTGTATTGTCTGTCTTCTATTAATGGCCTCTTGTATCTTTTGTTGTATTGTCTGTCTTCTATTAATGATCTCTTGTATCTTTTTGTGTATTGTCTGTCTCCTATTAATGGCCTCTTGTATCTTTTGGTGTATTGTCTGTCTTCTATTAATAGCCTCTTGTGTCTTTTAGTGTATTGTCTGTCTTCTATTAATGGCCTCTTGTATCTTTTAGTGTATTGTCTGTCTTCTATTAATGGCCTCTTGTATCTTTTAGTGTATTGTCTGTCTTCTATTAATGGCCTCTTGTATCTTTTAGTGTATTGTCTGTCTTCTATTAATGGCCTCTTGTATCTTTTAGTGTATTGTCTGTCTTCTATTAATGGCCTCTTGTATCTTTTGGTGTATTGTCTGTCTTCTATTAATGGTCTCTCGTATCTTTTGGTGTATTGTCTGTCTTCTATTAATGGCCTCTTGTATCTTTTAGTGTATTGTCTGTCTTCTATTAATGGCCTCTTGTATCTTTTAGTGTATTGTCTGTCTTCTATTAATGGCCTCTTGTATCTTTTAGTATATTGTCTGTCTTCTATTAATGGCCTCTTGTATCTTTTAGTGTATTGTCTGTCTTCTATTAATGGTCTCTCGTATCTTTTGGTGTATTGTCTGTCTTCTATTAATGGCCTCTTGTATCCTTTGGTGTATTGTCTGTCTTCTATTAATGGCCTCTTGTATCTTTTGTTGTATTGTCTGTCTTCTATTAATGATCTCTTGTATCTTTTTGTGTATTGTCTGTCTCCTATTAATGGCCTCTTGTATCTTTTGGTGTATTGTCTGTCTTCTATTAATGGCCTCTTGTGTCTTTTAGTGTATTGTCTGTCTTCTATTAATGGCCTCTTGTATCTTTTAGTGTATTGTCTGTCTTCTATTAATGGCCTCTTGTATCTTTTAGTGTATTGTCTGTCTTCTATTAATGGCCTCTTGTATCTTTTAGTGTATTGTCTGTCTTCTATTAATGGCCTCTTGTATCTTTTAGTGTATTGTCTGTCTTCTATTAATGGCCTCTTGTATCTTTTAGTGTATTGTCTTGTCTTCTATTAATGGCCTCTTGTATCTTTTGGTGTATTGTCTGTCTTCTATTAATGGCCTCTTGTATATTTTAGTGTATTGTCTGTCTTCTATTAATGGCCTCTTGTATATTTTAATGTATTGTCTGTCTTCTATTAATGGTCTCTCGTATCTTTTAGTGTATTGTCTGTCTTCTATTAATGGTCTCTCGTATCTGTTGGTGTATTGTCTGTCTTCTATTAATGGCCTCTTGTATCTTTTGGTGTATTTTCTGTCTTCTATTAATGGCCTCTTGTATATTTTAGTGTATTGTCTGTCTTCTATTAATGGTCTCTCGTATCTTTTGGTGTATTGTCTGTCTTCTATTAATGGTCTCTCGTATCTTTTGGTTTATTGTCTGTCTTCTATTAATGGCCTCTTGTATCTTTTAGTGTATGGTCTGTCTTCTATTAATGGCCTCTTGTATCTTTTAGTGTATTGACTGTCTTCTATTAATGATCTCTTGTATCTTTTGGTGTATGGTCTGTCTTCTATTAATGGCCTCTTGTATCTTTTGGTGTATTGTCTGTCTTCTATTAATGGTCTCTCGTATCTTTTGGTGTATTGTCTGTCTTCTATTAATGGTCTCTCGTATCTTTTGGTGTATTGTCTGTCTTCTATTAATGGTCTCTTGTATCTTTTGGTGTATTGTCTGTCTTCTATTAATGGCCTCTTGTATCTTTTGGTGTATTGTCTGTCTTCTATTAATCGCCTCTTGTATCTTTTAGTGTATTGTCTGTCTTCTATTAATGGCCTCTTGTATCTTTTAGTGTATTGTCTGTCTTCTATTAATGGCCTCTTGTATCTTTTGCTGTATTGTCTGTCTTCTATTAATGGTCTCTCGTATCTTTTGGTGTATTGTCTGTCTTCTATTAATGGTCTCTCGTATCTTTTGGTGTATTGTCTGTCTTCTATTAATGGTCTCTGGTATCTTTTGGTGTATTGTCTGTCTTCTATTAATGGCCTCTTGTATCTTTTGGTGTATTGTCTGTCTTCTAATAATGGCCTCTTGTATCTTTTGGTGTATTGTCTGTCTTCTATTAATGGTCTCGTATCTTTTGGTGTATTGTCTGTCTTCTATTAATGGTCTCTCGTATCTTTTGGTGTATTGTCTGTCTTCTATTAATGGTCTCTTGTATCTTTTGGTGTATTGTCTGTCTTCTATTAATGGCCTCTTGTATCTTTTGGTGTATTGTCTGTCTTCTATTAATGGCCTCTTGTATCTTTTAGTGTATTGTCTGTCTTCTATTAATGGCCTCTTGTATCTTTTGGTGTATTGTCTGTTTTCTATTAATGGCCTCTTGTATCTTTTGGTGTATTGTCTGTCTTCTATTAATGGCCTCTTGTATCTTTTGATGTATTGTCTGTCTTCTATTAATGGCCTCTTGTATCTTTTAGTGTATTGTCTGTCTTCTATTAATGGCCTCTTGTATCTTTTAGTGTATTGTCTGTCTTCTTATTTGTGAGTTTTCGTTCACGTTCAACAAGCGTGACATTCAAAACAGAGCAAAATAGAATACTTATTGTTTCTATGTACACATAGAGATTAAAAACATTCTATGTAATGTGAATATCAACACAAAAATATAATCTTTAAAATAAAATGAAAAACAGAAAAATACCACACTGTCGACGAACAGTTCTAAAATACCACACTGTCGGAACAGTTTGAAAATCTAATAGAAAAATAGTAGACATAGGTATAAAAGGATTATTAAATAAAAAGGCTAAATCGTGAGTGTCAACAATTCCGCCAATATCAACATAATGTAGAACCAGCTCATACCTCAAATCATTGAACACAAAACAGACAATGGAAAGTAGAAATAGGAAACACGTGTAAATAATTCCTGAAAGTTTGTTAGTGGCTTCTTACAGAGATTTGTTGGTACTAATACATCTTCGATTTGCATGAACTCGCAGTTAGAATTTTAGAGATTACAAGATTATTATGACAAGAAAGTCTAAACAATGATTGTAGGCATCTCTACCCATAAAACAAAACGAGCAATCACTTCCCACCCCAATTCAGTGAACACAAGAAAGACCATAACATTTGTCGATGGAAATCCAGATCCTGGTGTGAGACGTGCACAAACAAGTGGCGGGGTTAAAACAGTCAATGGGATTCTAATCCCTCTCTTGATATTGTCAGTTAGTCTGAGTTAAAGACTACATGCGAAATGGGAAAACATTTAGTGATTTGTTAGGTATTACAATCATGTTATGTTTACCTAGCAATCATAGGGGAATATATTATAGGACAATGACATGGAAACTCCTACAAATCAACACCCCTTGCATTATTTATTTTTCTGTAAAGTAGGACGGAAGTTGAATATGTAATTTAAAAAAAAATCTTTTTAATTAGCTGAAAGTTTTTGTTTTCATTCATTTAAATGTTTATGATACAACCTAAATATTTGTTTTCTGATATAAACGATTTGGACATGGGGTTAGGGTTATTGCTATGGCGTTTAGCGTAACTTTCAACAATATGTCAGTTATATCGTGGCGGTCAGTTTTATTGGTGCAGGGAACGGAGAAAACCACAAACCTGTCGCAAGTTACTGACAAACCTTTTAAGATAATGTTGTATCGAATGCACCCCGCAATGATCGGATTCGAAATCACAACTCGTACACGGACAAGGTGTCGAATAACCATGTATAAATATAAAACATGAGGAATATGAAACGCCTCTGATAAAATTGAATGGGTGTTATATATAACACATTAAAATGTGATATTCCAGTCATTCTGTTCAGTATGGGGTCTCCAGTTCAATTCAGTGCATTTCTTGTAAAGATATGTTAATTTATCGTAGCAAGTTATATTGTTCCTCGTTACATGTCTAGGTGGTGACATTTTAAAGTCTCTCAGTATAAGCCGATTGTGTAATGTGTACTTTGTATATCGTGAATGTATTAAATAATGAATATGCAGACGACAAATTAAACTTTATTAGTAATAAATGGGGGGAACAATCATAAAATTCTAATAAAAAGAAAAAAATATATTACCTGACTAACAAAACCGCAAGTGGGTTTAAGCACTTCCTTCTTCTTATTTTCAGAACCAATGAACTATGTGAGTCATACTGGGTATAGTGTTTGTCAATCAATAATAGTGTACGAATAAAGTTTGATATCAAACCTTAACTTCAACAGAGATCTACAATTAAATCTATTCGAATAAATTAACTATCAATGAAAATGATATAATCTTAAAAAATATATATTATGTCATTAAGTCTGGCTTGATGACATTTGCACTGGTAATGTAATAGCACTAAGGTATTATTTAGTAATTATTTGTAATTATGTATGTACACCAGATCTCACTTAACTCTTGCGAAATCGTCTTATGTTTCAGCTAACATAACACTATTCTCATTATTTTGTCGGGAGTTCATATTTTATTTATGTTATACAAAGTATGTATTTATTTACGTATGCTGATGTCCAACACTAATTCTATCTCAAATGATGTTTGTTTCGTTTAACAGTTACACGACGGATGCCACTTTTGGAGCAAGAACTACTTATTTTTTCGGAGCACATGAGTTCACCCCCGATTTTTAATGGGATTCGTTCTGCTCAATCTTTAGTATTCTGTTTAGGCGTTTTGTAGATTACTTGTCGTTTTTCATTTGGCCATTGTATTGTCTGTCCTCTTCAATTTACGGCTTCTTGTATCTTTAAGCTTTTCATACGTGGATCACATTTAATTGTTGTGTTAGCTTATATGGCAGTTGTATGAGTGTCACTTTGTTCACAAATGATTGACTTTACATCTGTGGAGGTTAAGAAGTGATTGAAATGAGCGACCCCGTCTGTCTGATTGAAATGAGCGACCCCGTCTGTCAGATTGAAATGAGCGACCCCGTCTGTCAGATTACAACAATCACCATCAGTACATTAGTGTTATAATTTCTGTTTCGCCTTGATTGTCATAAACTCCAGGAGAAAACCAATGTTATGACCTACATATCACAATAAGGATGAATTTGATATATTCAAGTTGTTCACGCCACGATGCAGTTGATACTGACTAATGTTGGCGTTAAATATCAATCAATCAATGAATCAATCACAATATATTGAATGCTGTAAATGCGTTCAGTTAGCAAGTGTTTATTGCTTAACGCCAAGTAACTGATTTTCAGCTATATGACGACAAGAAGAAAATAACCGAAGGGGCAATCAAGAATTACAAGATAAACGTGAGAGAAAACCGAAGGGGCAGTCAAGAATTACAAGATAAACGTGAGAGAAAACCGAAGGGGCAGTCAAGAATTACAAGATAAACGTGAGAGAAAACCGAAGGGGCAGTCAAGAATTACAAGAAGTTACCTTTCAATGAGGGGATGATGTTTGCTTTGTACTAGATCAACTGGATGTTCATAGCGCTAACTCACTGAAACATCAAACTATGGTTAAGCATGCTGTTCCCCACTTTACCCACATTCCCAGCTAACCAGCCTTTCCTACTATCCAATAATTGTTGTGTGCTTAAGGGAGTAGCAGCACATATCAATGTTATAGTCTTTGGTTATTACACGACCGTACCTTGAATCCATGATCTACCGCAAAAAATGTGGTAAAAGTCAATGATGTTTAAAAAGATAACCAGGGTCATGCCTTCTGTTTATTTGCACACTGTGTATTTCATTTTTGCGATACCATTTGTTTATGTACATGTATAAGGTAACATGTGTTGACAATCGCTTGCTGACCATCTCCACCCTTAAAAACCCAAACAAACTACGATTGTTGTATAAACTAGATAATCTATGTTTCCTTAATAAGTTTGTATAATTGTGATGTCATGACTGGTGGCATTGATATGGCATTATATATTCGTTACACAATTGACAGTGAGCAGTCATTAAGAACGAAACTTTACGACAAAAGAGATGATTTTAATTTTCCCATTTTGAACTTTCCATTTATATGCAGCAACATTCCAACAGGACCTGCATATTGAGTATATATCTCTCAGTTGATACGATATTCCAGAGCATGTGGTTCCTATCAGGATTTCCTTGATAGATAGTTGCTGCTTACAAGGAATTTATTGAACCAACGGTTCCTCTTGGTTAAGTTGAAGTCATCACTTCGAAAGCTTTACGGTCGCCACCATGACTTGGTTAACCGTTATGGAATATATGTGTCACAAATGACCACGGATATGTTCCACTTCTCGCAAACACTTCCCGGTCCTTTCCTGATTCATAACTTATCACCGGGTTTGTAACTAGATTAACACGACGGGTGCCACTAGTGGAGCAGGAACTGCTTACACTTCCATATCACATGAGTTCACCCCCAGTTTTTAGTGGGGTTCGTGTTACTCGATGTTTAGTTTTATGTGTATGTTTTGTAGATCGTGGTTTTATTTTGGCCATTGTGTTATCTGTTCTTCTTCGATTTACGGATTATGGTTACCCCTTTGGTATCTTCAAACTCTGCTTACGATTTTTGTCTCAAGACGAAGTTCGGTTCGTTGCTCTGATTAATGGTATAATACTTGCTATAAAGAGTTTGCTTAACTTTGTGTTCAATGTCTTGTTTTCACGTTGCGAATGAGTGAGTAGGTGAATGATTGTTGTTTACGCTGTGTGGTTGCCACGTTATATAAAAAAAGCCATGATTTATCGTTAAACGTAGGATTAGTAGAAAATATATATATCTATGTTAAATGTTAATGTTGTAAATTAACAATTCGTTTTTGACATGTCCGGAAACAGTCCGGTAGTAAATTATTATCAACATTTAAGTTCATTTCCTGGAGGCTATCTGCTATGGCAAAAACCTCATCATACTTCATTATCTATGTATAAATTGTCAGTCATTATTGGAATAAGAAAAAAAAATCTTCCATAAACGTGGTTAATTATCTAAACCCCCACCACACTCGTTAGACACATTATTACCTAGACTACCTCCAGAGACCCATCAGGTAAGGATTGGTTGAAAGAATTAATTTACTAGTATGAGCACACAATACTGCTTTTAAATTACATAAAAACCCACATATATTAATAGAGTAATTAGTAAATAAGATGAAAGTTATTTTTGGGATGATTGTATGATTTTGCAAGTATATTATATATCATGCAGTCCTATCATGGTTTATTTTCTTTTTCTTCTAATCTTATGGTTCACTGGTGCTGTGTTGTCGGATAGTGATTTGTGTGTATTCTTTCTTTCTTTCTCTTTACTGTTTTATGCATTGCACAGTGAGAATCCAAAATCAAAAACACAAGATACATAACTTCTTTTACTTCAATAGTCGGTTTAGAAAATCTTTATCAAAGTTCAGTTTCTCTATTTACATTAACTATCACTTAAAGTGTTAACCCTTATAATGATTAAACATCTACCTAAAACATTCTTAGTCTCGTGTTCAGTTCTTTATATGTAAGCGCAAATGATGTAATGATATTCGCAATGTTTGTCACAAACCCATTAACTGAATTAACTCCGCCTCATTTGTGTTCCTGTTCCAAGTCTGGATGTCCAACGCCATTTGTCGTAGTTTTTATGTGTTCAATGATTTGAGGCGCGTGAGGTGATTGTTCATTTTATTGATATTGGTGGAATACGGTTGTTTCGAATCATGTCAATTCCGACCACGTTCCGTCCTTTTCGTGTCTTGATGTCTCAACAAATCGGCAGGCGACTTCCGGTGTTTACGCTATTACTGTGACAACGTCAGCATATCATAGTCGTAGATGCGGTAGATTATAAGTAATTGTAATATGGAGACGCGAAGGAAACCGCTGAATAAATACTGGTGTTCGGTACCCCAGTATATGTCTGATATCAGAAATATATTAAGGCAGATCGCTTTCGTTTCATGATACTGACAGCAGCAAATAAAGAAAGAAAACAAATTTAATTTTAAAGAAGTAATTGTCTCTGCATTAAAGTCTTTGATATAAATAAAATAATTTAACAGATATCTGTCTTTTACAGAAAATGTTAAGATTTTTTAAAGCTGAGGATCGAACGTTAAAACGGCACAAGTCGATTGGAGTTTTTGTTGTGTACATTGACGCCGGAAGTTCAATGCCGATTAGTCCATCGAAATCACGTGATCTGGTGGACGAAAATAACAAAATTTTGACGGAATGGAAATGATTCGAAACAACGTATTGTTAATTACGGTTTAAACCTTCTTTTCGTAATAGGCAAGTCCGCCAGGCAGGTGTTCAATATCAACAAGTTCCAAAATATCAAGAACACATTTGTGTGTGTTAAAATGGTAAAAAGTTAAAGTTCAAACGGCAAGAATTATGGAATCTTAAACATTATCAACTGTACAACACTGGTATGACATCATAAAAGATGTTAACGAATGATAAGTCACACTGAAAGTATGGAAAATCCACAATATCTGGCAAATCAGGAAGACCGTGTTTGGAAACTAAAATGCAACCAATTGCTATTATGATATTAAAATGCTACATAGAGATGCGACAATTTGTTATATATATATCAAATCAATTAATTCTTCTTTATCTAAAATACATTTCTATTTAAATTAAATACCCATTGGACGTCATTTGAACCGAAAGTAGATGTGCTTGCGTCATAGATACTTTAAATGCAAATACAACAAAGGTATTAATTAAATAAATAGAACATGCATCACGAATTTTTTTATCCAACAGTCATCTGTCATATTGATAATGAACTAACGGGTAATTACGACGGTTTAAGCTTTAAAAATGAATTAGTGAATAGAAGTGTTTCATTGAATATATTCATTCCATATGACTAGATAAGTCTTAACCTCTTTAGGGAAATCCGGAAATAATTTGCCTGTGTCAAGAAAAGTATATTGTTTCACGGGTTCGTCGTGGTCGTGATTGAATGGAACCTGTCTAATCAGTGCCTATCACCACAACAGTTGTGTGATCGAACCCCGTTCATGGCGTGATGTATTCGATGCAACATTATGTAATAAAGTGTTTGTCAGAGACATAAGGCAGGTAGGTGGTTTTCTCTGGGTACAGCAGTTTCCTCCACCAATAAAACTTAGCTTCTAAACAGGATCGGGTGTAGTGGCTGGATTTAGATCACAACTGCTTCAGTTTTCACAATTAGATCTCGTTTGAGTACCTTAAAGTGAAACACAACTGTTATATTCCAATAGAGTTAATATATCTGAAAAGAAATACTCCATTCATTACATGCAGCAACAAAGTGTCTGTTTTCTGTCAAATAAAAAACAAAGAGTACATAGTAAAGACATTAATACTTCTAATGCATCATATATGAACAGTAATACATATGAAATGGTTATACAATAAAAACGGTTTGAAAATGTCAGATTTATCTTTTTTTCTTGCTTGAAATATATATTATGAACTGTAGTTTTGCACATACATGCATTGCATCAAGACGCAGTATCATGTCAAAGAACAGTACAATTGTATTAGAATGGAATGTGAAAATCACAAACAATATAAATTGTGAAAATTCTCTGATATATGATGACAAAATGCACACATTTTTTCCCTGTTTCTGTGGAATATCCATTCTTCATTGCCCCTTCGTTTCGTTTATCTTCGTCTTTTGTACTATGTTGCCAGTTTTTCTGAAATGTCAATTTTTGATTGCCCCTTCGTTTCGTTTATCTTCGTCTTGTGTACCCTATGTTGCCAGTTTCTCTGGATTTTCCATTTTTGATTGCCCCTTCGTTTTGTTTATCTTCGTCTTGTGTACCCTATGTTGTCAGTTGTTCTGGAGTGTCCATTTTTGATTGTCCCTTCGTTTCGTTTATCTTCGTCTGGTTGCCAATTTTTCTGGAGTGTCCATTTTTTTATTGCCCCTTCGGTATTCTCTAACGTTTATTTATGCGCGACGGAAAAACACATGTATTTTGTACACATTGTTAAATGTTGACTATACGTAATATCTGCACATACGTTAATTCTATAATTCTAAAATGGTAGTTAAAAAGGTTAAGCACTTAATACACGGAAGGCAATGTACTTATTCCAAGAAATATGCACATGCGCAATTGTTTACTCCTATGATATTTATTACGTAAGACCAAACATCAGCAGCTCGTTTGTCTTCTGACAGCCATCCATCAATCACAAATTAAAGTTACCTAATTACATTATTGTTGGCTTTAGAAGTTAATTTAGTACGTTAATATATTAAAATATGCCGTGCTTAATTAATCATAAAATACACTATCAATCATGTGACTTGTACTTTATTGGCATAATGTAGCTAATGTAGCTAATTCCTTCGTGTTACAAAAAGGTTTGAAGATATCACTGGAGCAATCAGAAGCCAGAATGCGGGGTAAGCTCAATGTTTCGGAAATGTAAGCAGTTCTTGTTCCACAAGTAATATTTTTAAACGACACGAGCATTACGTGTTATGGAAATCGTATTGGTTATCAGTGTACGTAAATAAATAACATAAATAAAATAAGAATGTGCCATGTTATGCAAATGCATTGCTCCCTTTTGCTTCTTCTAATAATTTGTCTAATAATAATATGGGACATTGTGCAGACTCAGTCGACCTTTTGAGAAACCATGGTATCCACCCTTTAGCTTTCTTGGAAATGACACCATGCATCGAAGCTTGTTCGCGCTTCATTATGAAATAACTGCAGTAATTGTATGTGAATAAAATCAAACACCACAAGGGTACACAAGAGTAAAGTCGACAAAAGTGTAAGCAGTCAAAAACTGACGAAAAAAATAATTGTAACTAGGTCATCAGTAAATGCGTTTGTCAAATTCATGTTCCGGCTTACGATCTTTCATTGTTTGTATTATAAGCGATAGCATCGTCAGACTCACCTAAACAGTTAGTAATCTTTTTTACACGGATTGCACCGTTATAATAATTGAAAATTGGCAACGATAAAAAAAAAAAAAAATTCTAATTTGCATCCTTCATTTTGGAAAAAAAAGTACATGATTTAATTTATAACTGCAAAAATTGTAGATATTTCCACTGCATATATTTTGAGCTACTGTATATTGTGTTTTTATCCTGCAATCAGTACATTTGCTGTACAAATATGCTATACGAATACATTTTTGCTTTATTCGTACTAGACGAATAAACATTTCGTACTATACGAATAAACTTTTCAGCCTATGAATAAACTTTCCTGGTACCCTGTAGCTATGTACAGCGGAGGGCGCAGACAAGTATGAAACTGGTACTAATATAACACGGACCACGAAGAAGACACCCTTGACAACATTTATTAAAGGCGAGGAATGACGCTTGTTTCTGTCCTTTTTGTTTAAATCTGACAAGTTTTCCGACTTTTTTGACATTGCAGGATAAACACAATATACGTACATTGTCGTTAAATATAAAATTCATTTGTACTCGCTGCAAAACAGGTCTGAAAAGCTCGTCGAAGGCTCGCTATATTCTGCCTGTTTCTAAAGCTCGTACAAATAAATTTTATATTTACCGACAATGTACGTATATTGTATATTTATTTGAACCATGTGGTCGCTTAATGTACAAATATCAATCAAAAATATTTTGGTCTTTAATATGGTAGTGCTAATACAGAAAAATAATTATTGGCGCTTCATTCATATTCATTATATGTCACAATTTTAGTCAAAACAAGTTCGTGTATTACATGTACAACTGTTTAGCCTTAAACGTCAATAATTCTTATATAATTAATGTATATTGTTTTCGTGTTTTTTGATTGGACAAGAGCACAGTCACCTATTTGATTTTGAACCGTTCAATACTCGATGAACTTTTCCGTACCGGTGTTACATCCTAGTTTCCCCCCATACTAGAATTTGCCCCCGTAAAAATGTGTATAAACTCAAATTTCCCCCGGAAAATCTAGTATATACCAGATTTCCCCCCGGGGAAAAATTGGTATATACCCAGTTTTCCCCCCACGGAAAATCTGGTATGCGTATACACATACTAACTTTTCCCCCATACTGGTTTTTCCCCCTTATGAAGTTAAAGTTTTACAGCATCAACATGCATCTGATCATTAATTTCTCGATTCCTTACATTTTCATTATACAAAAATGGAGTTTTAATATCAGTAATAAGACTATATATGCTGAATTAATCGAATCGCTTTATTCAAATCGAAGCTGAATTTCATTCGAACGCAGCGTTACACTTATTCCTGGAACAAAAATAATGATGATTCGAATCGCAATTGAAATTTATTATCGATTTTGTGATGTATATTTAATTCTCATTCAATGCCCATTATTTTTTACATTTATGTAAACTAGGCACAACGCTACACTGGATGCATTCTCATGTCTGGGAGCCTAGTCTAGCGTCCATTTCGCTGATCAAAGTATACGTCATTGCTTGAGGCTAGCTCTAGCCTTCCTTGGGGCAGGGATCATATATTTGGTCCCATTGACCAATTGAACTTCAAAAAGTACAAAATAAAAGAAAAGGTGGTAAAAAGATGGCACTAATAACAATGATCATGTTGAAATCAGTGAGAGCTGTTATTATAAACTAAGACTTTCGTGCCTGTTGAAAACAAATGACAGCACTACAAAGTATAACAGAAAAAATCGTTATTCTTAATAGTGATGGCAAAACTCATAAGGAAAGAAAGATCATCTAATAGCGACAAATCTTGCAGAAATAAAACGTGATGGAAATTGCTGTTGAAGAGCAATGTCATACGCTGTTGTAAGCTGCAAAACAAATCACACATATATAAAGATTTTGTCCACTCATCGATGAGCAACAACGACAACATCGAAAACTGCTAAAATGGAAATAATTAACTACAGGAAAGCAAGATGTCCTCCGATTGCGTATGAGCAATTGAAACCGAGAATACATCCTATAGGAAGTAACCGTACACCAGGACCCGACGGATACGGTCGGGGCTACTTAAAAGCTCAGTACTCATGCATTGTAGAAATGTCCTCAAAGTATGATTATATTTTAATAGGTGAGAATGGAATGCGTATTTGAATCATTCGATTTTTTTTGAACGCAGATAGGAACTCGATAACGGGATTGGCTTACGTATGGATAAAATATTAAATAGCATTGACTTCGCATGATTAACTGTAATACAAGTACCATTTACCATGTAAGCGTATGTATCATGTCGAATACCACAATGACAAGATGGCGGAACGAAGTAGGTGGGATCAGTTAATATCGAGACATTTGTTATGATAATAAGCTAGAAATGAATAATAATGAGTAAGTAAATATGGAAAGCGATAGATAAATATGTAACGAAGCGAATTGTCCACATGACTCCGCTCTCACAAAGCGTTTTGTTGTGAAAATTACTGTTGAAAGGTGCGACAAAATCAAGGTCGCAGTTTCGCAAATTTTTGATAGGGAGAAATCCGTAGCCCTATGGTCGCAAATATCAGAAAACTGGCCAAGGACCATAAGGGCTACGGTTCCGCAGCTATGTTATCTGAAGATATATTACTCCGCGATATGTAATGATCACGTGGTAATGGTGAGGGTCTCGATGAAAAATTTCAAAAGTAGGGAACAAATTCACATTGAAGAATTATAATGATTAAACGCTTCTTTTCATGAGCGTTTAATCCTATAATGAAGTACTAGAATACAAAAATCTTCATCTAGTCATCTGAATTATCTTAGTACACTCTATCTCCACGTGTTTAGTTTGGACGACGTCCCCTGTAATCATAGCTTACTTGCGGTGTGATTCATTGGTTCTCACAAGATCATTAGTAACATTGTTCTATTATTACACACCCGAGGGAAAAGTGCTCGGATATTTGAATATGCATGTGTTATATCTCCCACAAAAAACCGTAGAACGCAAGACAAATGGACAAGACACAAGTTGTAAACTTATGAAGTTTTCTCCAGTACATATAAACATCGGCAATGACAATGTATTTAAACAAATACAGATAATATGAACAAATACTATTGTAAAAAATGAAGAGAACCATAACAGAACAAAAACGGTTCTATTGACTAGAATATAAAAGTTAGTTTTACATATACTAATCTCTAAGCACAAATACAAATGATATACAAGGTCGTTGTTGTCTGCTGTAAGATGTATATTCAATATATAAATTTACTAGACAAATATTTTAGAGATAAGAATGTATTTTTGGAAGAGCAAGAACTGTTTGAAATTTTTGTCAGTTTCAAAAGGAGCATTTCCAAATAATATATTTCCGATATTTATTTCAAAACCCAAACTGAATTATTGATCTTTTTATTGGTTAATGAAAGGTGACTAAAGTTCGTACACTTTCAATTTAAAAAGTAGTCAATCCACGTGTACACAATAGTGTAATTCATCATTAAAATGAAAAATAAAAAAGATACAACACTATCGAATCAGTTCCAAAATCCACTTGAAAATCGCAAAGAAAGGAACAAAATTGATACCCCTAAATGCAAAAATACACGACTGCTGACTTTCCATGATGGGTACATGCGCTTCAATAAACAGTGGCGGGGTTAAGCTAGCTTTATGGGTCCAACGACAATAGAAATACTTTACAGAACGTCTTTCAATGCCAATAGATAATTATATTTCATTTCATTTAAAAAGCCTCGTGTGATTGGTTAAATGGTTGCAAGTGAATTCCGAACTGAAACTTCATCAGCTAATGGAGGGCACAGTCATTTTCGAACTACATCAAACTATGCACTCTGACTACATCTAAGCATATTTATATTAAAGCTAATGATAACAATATCAATTGTATTAAATGATGTCAAAATGTAATAATATGCATTGAATTCATTTTTTGCAGTTTTATCGTGTGATAAAAGCGTTGTCAGAACTACATCTTATTATATAAAGCGCTACCACACTTGATGCATTGTGTATATCGGTCGACAATGATTCATTTGTCATGCCAAACAAACTACAATAGATTGTGTTCAATAAGCATGGCAAGAAAGCAAAACTAACAAACGATGGATATTTAGGAACCTCTAAGCACTTTGTTGCCTCCTCTATACACCAGTCTTCATGTCAACCAGAATGTTAAATGTGTCTTATTTAAACCTGTCACAATCCTCACGTCTCGTGGCTTTATGAATCCATCCGTCATCTTGTTATTTCTAAATCTCTTATTAACTGACTTTTACTACAATTAGAAGGTCGTAATGATACAACATATTAATAAAACTACTGTGCTAGAAATAATTCATATTTGTGAAAAAAAGAACATCAAAGTGATTTTCTAGTTTCTATGTTTAAATTGGTTAAATTAATTATAAGACTTTACATATTTACTGTAATTATATTAAATTAGAATGCTATTTCCAGTTATAATTTGATAGTATTTTCAAAAAATCTCTTTAAGTAATGATTTATGTTTTTACATTAAAACACCTGGTCACGTCCATATTAATCAAAGGACATACTTCAAGGATACATTTATGGAGAATACACACGTATACTTAGTGGCACCTTCTTACCTTGCTTGGTGAGATATCTATTTAGCTATTGCTAAAAAAAACACACACTTAGAAATTCAGAAATAGAATTGCAAGCAAAAAATCGTTAATTATATTTCATTAATAAAAGGGTAGATATATAACCTAGGTGTACTTGTCTACCATTCATCAAGTCTGAATAAGAAAACTATCAAGAAATTAGGACTTGATTCTAAGACACAGAACATTTTCAGTCTACCGGCATGTTTTTTTCAAATTCCCTTAAACATAGAGGGCTTGTTATTGAGGATTTGAGTTTTAAATTACCGATACCCTCCTGTTTCAAAAGATACCAAGTTAAATTACTCACATGAAGTAAAAACAAAATCGGTCTACATAAATGTGGGTTAGAAGAAAGTGAACATTATACATTTAGTAATCCTTACATAAATGTGGGTTAGAAGAAAGTGAACATTATACATTTAGTGATCCTTACATAAATGTGGGTTAGAAGAAAGTGAACATTATACATTTAGTGATCCTTACATAAATGTGGGTTAGAAGAAAGTGAACATTATACATTTAGTGATCCTTACATAAATGTGGGTTAGAAAAAAGTGAACATTATACATGTAGTGATCCTTACATAAATGTGGGTTAGAAGAAAGTGAACATTATACATTTAGTGATCCTTACATAAATGTGGGTTAGAAGAAAGTGAACATTATACATTTAGTGATCCTTACATAAAGGTGGGTTAGAAGAAAGTGAACATTATACATTTAGTAATCCTTACATAATTGTGGGTTAGAAGAAAGTGAACATTATACATTTAGTGATCCTTACATAAA
Source organism: Bathymodiolus brooksi (assembly GCA_963680875.1). Taxonomy (NCBI): domain Eukaryota; kingdom Metazoa; phylum Mollusca; class Bivalvia; order Mytilida; family Modiolidae; genus Bathymodiolus; species Bathymodiolus brooksi. The sequence goes on from OY804579.1 coordinate 94,364,571, forward strand.
TGTGGGTTAGAAGAAAGTGAACATTATATATTTAGTAATCCTTACATAAATGTGGGTTAGAAGAAAGTGAACATTATACATTTAGTGATCCTTACATAAATGTGGGTTAGAAGAAAGTGAACATTATACATTTAGTAATCCTTACATAAATGTGGGTTAGAAGAAAGTGATCATTATACATTTAGTAATCCTTACATAAATGCGGGTTAGAAGAAAGTGAACATTATACATTTAGTGATCCTTACATAAATGTGGGTTAGAAGAAAGTGAACATTATACATTTAGTAATCCTTACATAAATGTGGGTTAGAAGAAAGTGAACATTATACATTTAGTGATCCTTACATAAATGTGGGTTTGAAGAAAGTGAACATTATACATTTAGTGATCCTTACATAAATGCGGGTTAGAAGAAAGTGAACATTATACATTTAGTGATCCTTACATAAATGCGGGTTAGAAGAAAGTGAACATTATACATTTAGTAATCCTTACATAAATGTGGGTTAAAAGAAAGTGAACATTATACATTTAGTGATCCTTACATAAATGTGGGTTAGAAGAAAATCAACATTATATATTTAGTAATCCTTACATAAATGTGGGTTAGAAGAAAGTGAACATTATACATTTAGTAATCCTTACATAAAGGTGGGTCAGAAGGAAGTGAACATTATACATTTAGTAATCCTTACATAAATGTGGGTTAGAAGAAGGTGAACATTATACATTTAGTGATCCTTACATAAATGCGGGTTAGAAGAAAGTGAACATTATACATTTAGTGATCCTTACATAAATGTGGGTTAGAAAAAAGTGAACATTATACATTTAGTGATCCTTACATAAATTTGGGTTAGAAGAAAGTGAACATTATACATTTAGTGATCCTTACATAAATGTGGGTTAGAAGAAAGTGAACATTATACATTTAGTGATCCTTACATAAAGGTGGGTTAGAAGAAAGTGAACATTATACATTTAGTAATCCTTACATAATTGTGGGTTAGAAGAAAGTGAACATTATACATTTAGTGATCCTTATATAAATGTGGGTTAGAAGAAAGTGAACATTATATATTTAGTAATCCTTACATAAATGTGGGTTAGAAGAAAGTGAACATTATACATTTAGTGATCCTTACATAAATGTGGGTTAGAAGAAAGTGAACATTATACATTTAGTAATCCTTACATAAATGTGGGTTAGAAGAAAGTGATCATTATACATTTAGTAATCCTTACATAAATGCGGGTTAGAAGAAAGTGAACATTATACATTTAGTGATCCTTACATAAATGTGGGTTAGAAGAAAGTGAACATTATACATTTAGTAATCCTTACATAAATGTGGGTTAGAAGAAAGTGAACATTATACATTTAGTGATCCTTACATAAATGTGGGTTTGAAGAAAGTGAACATTATACATTTAGTGATCCTTACATAAATGTGGGTTAGAAGAAAGTGAACATTATACATTTAGTGATCCTTACATAAATGTGGGTTTGAAGAAAGTGAACATTATACATTTAGTAATCCTTACATAAATGTGGGTTAGAAGAAAGTGAACATTATACATTTAGTGATCCTTACATAAATGTGGGTTAAAAGAAAGTGAACATTATACATTTAGTGATCCTTACATAAATGCGGGTTAGAAGAAAGTGAACATTATACATTTAGTAATCCTTACATAAATGTGGGTTAGAAGAAAGTGAACATTATACATTTAGTAATCCTTACATAAATGTGGGTTAGAAGAAAGTGAACATTATACATTTAGTAATCCTTACATAAATGTGGGTTAAAAGAAAGTGAACATTATACATTTAGTGATCCTTACATAAATGTGGGTTAGAAGAAAATCAACATTATATATTTAGTAATCCTTACATAAATGTGGGTTAGAAGAAAGTGAACATTATACATTTAGTAATCCTTACATAAAGGTGGGTCAGACGGAAGTGAACATTATACATTTAGTAATCCTTACATAAATGTGGGTTAGAAGAAGGTGAACATTATACATTTAGTGATCCTTACATAAATGCGGGTTAGAAGAAAGTGAACATTATACATTTAGTGATCCTTACATAAAGGTGGGTCAGAAGAAAGTGAACATTATACATTTAGTAATCCTTACATAAATGTGGGTTAGAAGAAAGTGAACATAATACATTTAGTGATCCTTACATAAATGTGGGTTAGAAGAAAGTGAACATTATACATTTAGTGATCCTTACATAAATGTGGGTTAGAAGAAAGTGAACATTATACATTTAGTAATCCTTACATAAATGTGGGTTAGAAGAAAGTGAACATTATACATTTAGTGATCCTTACATAAATGTGGGTTAGAAGAAAGTGAACATTATACATTTAGTGATCCTTACATAAATGTGGGTCAGAAGAAAGAGAACATTATACATTTAGTAATCCTTACATAAATGTGGGTTAGAAGAAAGTGAACATTATACATTTAGTAATCCTTACATAAATGTGGGTTAGAAGAAAGTGAACATTATACATTTAGTAATCCTTACATAAATGTGGGTTACAAGAAAGTGAACATTATACATTTAGTGATCCTTACATAAATGTGGGTTAGAAGAAAGTGAACATTATACAGTTAGTGATCCTTACATAAATGTGGGTTAGAAGAAAGTGAACATTATACATTTAGTGATCCTTACATAAATGTGGGTTAGAAGAAAGTGAACATTATACATTTAGTGATCCTTACATAAATGTGGGTTAGAAGAAAGTGAACATTATACATTTAGTGATCCTTACATAAATGTGGGTTAGAAGAAAGTGAACATTATACATTTAGTGATCCTTACATAAAGGTGGGTTAGAAGAAAGGGAACATTATACATTTAGTGATCCATACATAAATGTGGGTTAGAAGAAAGTGAACATTATACATTTAGTTATCTTTACATAAAGGTGGGTTAGAAGAAAGTGAACATTATACATTTAGTGATCCATACATAAATGTGGGTTAGAAGAAAGTGAACATTATACATTTAGTGATCCTTACATAAATGTGGGTTAGAAGAAAGTGAACATTATACATTTAGTGATCCTTACATAAATGTGGGTTAGAAGAAAGTGAACATTATACATTTAGTAATCCTTACATAAATGTGGGTTAGAAGAAAGTGAACATTATACATTTAGTGATCCTTACATAAATGTGGGTTAGAAGAAAGTGAACATTATACATTTAGTAATCCTTACATAAATGTGGGTTAGAAGAAAGTGAACATTATACATTTAGTGATCCATACATAAATGTGGGTTAGAAGAAAGTGAACATTATACATTTAGTGATCCTTACATAAATGTGGGTTAGAAGAAAGTGAACATTATACATTTAGTGATCCTTACATAAATGTGGGTTAGAAGAAAGTGAACATTATACATTTAGTGATCCTTACATAAATGTGGGTTAGAAGAAAGTGAACATTATACATTTAGTGATCCTTACATAAAGGTGGGTTAGAAGAAAGTGAACATTATACATTTAGTGATCCATACATAAATGTGGGTTAGAAGAAAGTGAACATTATACATTTAGTTATCTTTACATAAAGGTGGGTTAGAAGAAAGTGAACATTATACATTTAGTGATCCATACATAAATGTGGGTTAGAAGAAAGTGAACATTATACATTTAGTGATCCTTACATAAATGTGGGTTAGAAGAAAGTGAACATTATACATTTAGTGATCCTTACATAAATGTGGGTTAGAAGAAAGTGAACATTATACATTTAGTAATCCTTACATAAATGTGGGTTAGAAGAAAGTGAACATTATACATTTAGTGATCCTTACATAAATGTGGGTTAGAAGAAAGTGAACATTATACATTTAGTAATCCTTACATAAATGTGGGTTAGGAGAAAGTGAACATTATACATTTAGTGATCCTTACATAAATGTGGGTTAGAAGAAAGTGAACATTATACATTTAGTGATCCTTACATAAATGTGGGTTAGAAGAAAGTGAACATTATACATTTAGTGATCTTTAATACAACCTAAGAACACAACTATCTGCCTACTGAACACAATTCAACATGGGATCAAAATAAACAATGCAGTAATCATTTAGAAATATTTTACATTCCATCAGTGGGGTCGTCGTGGTAGTGATCGTATGGTAGTTGGATTTACAACTACCTATGCAATCAGTGCCTACCACCACTAACGCTGTGAGTTCGAATCCCGCTCAGGCGAGGTGTACTCGATACAACATTATGTGATAAAGTTTGTAAGTGACTTGCGGCATGTCGGTGGTTTTTTGAAATAGCTGAAATATTGGTTAAAGTGGCGTTAAGCGCCATAACTTTAAAGGTTACCCTACATTCCAGCAGAACCTGCATATGGAGTGTATATCTCTCAATTCATCCGACATTGTGGATCCTATCATGTTTTCCTTGATAGATATAGATGCTGCTCACGGGGAAGCTAACGAACCAAGTGTTCATATTGGTTAAGTTAAAGTCATCAGTTACGGGATATCTGTGTCACAAATAACCATGGCTATTTTCTACTTGTCGTAAACACTTTCCGGTCCTTTCCTCATTCAGGATGGATGTTACTAGTGGAGCAGGAACGGCTGACCCTGAGTACCCGGAGTTAAACCCAGTTATTAGTGGGGTTTGTTTTGGTCGATCTTTACATTTCTGTGTCGTGTTTTTTAGATCCTTGTTTGTTGTTTTGTCCTTTTTGTTTCGTCTATTGTCTTTCTTCTATTTGTGGATTTTGGTTACCTCTTTAGTATCTTCAAACTCTTCATACACATGTATACTGATGTAAATACCGTGCTTCAAACTCTTCATACACATGTATACTGATGTAAATACCGTGCTTCAAACTCTTCATACACATGTATACTGATGTAAATACCGTGCTTCAAACTCTTCATACACATGTATACTGATGTAAATACGGTGCTTTTAATCTAGAAGGTGGTCTTGAATTTCTAAAATATACTATTTATTTTGAAAAGACATCAATGATACAAAAGTAAGCATGGCTATATGAGTGGTAAAATGAAAAACAACAAATACCATGCTGTCAGATGTTATATGAAGATCTAATTTGTCAGCATCAAATTACATACAATGTATTTACATTATAAGTTGTTTTTAACAGACATACTGTGCATAAAGAATCATGCATTTATGAATATGTTCCTAGAAAAATAAACAAATTATAAAACACTTGGTTTTTTTTTCATGTTTGGAAATTATAACTTTATTACACAATATTGTTTTGTTTACAGATAATGACAATAGAAATAATATCAACGGAACAGAAGAGAAAAGTACATTGTATGTATCGATTAATTCAAAATATCCGGTCTAACTTCCGTTTTTCGGCCAATATATTGTCTCACTTCCGGTTTTCGTCTCATATATTGTCTTACTTCCGCTTTTCGTTCCATTCTATTATTATCTAATATCGTTTTAATTTCTGCTATCTCTTGTGAATCTTTGCACTTTTATTTTTAATTTCTCTTTTACCTATATTTTTTTTCGTAGAGTTTCAATAAATAAAAGTCGGAATGACGAGGTTTTAGCTGCATGTATCTCTTGTGAATCTTTGTACTTTTATTTCAATTTCTCTTTTACCTATTTTTTTCATGTAGTTTTAATTAAAGTTGGAATGACAAAGTTTTAATTTTATGTATCTCTTGTGATTCTTTGTTCTTTATTCTAATTTGTATTTTACCTATATATTTCTTAACTAAGTTTAAACTATAGCATTAATGATGAATCAGAATCTAAACATAATATAGACATTTTCTAAATATGGAGGTTATATTCTGCTCAATGTAATAATATAGACATTTTCTAAATATGGAGGTTATATTCTGCTCAATGTAATAATATAGACATTTTCTAAATATGGAGGTTATATTCTGCTCAATGTATTACTTAGAATTTTACAATACACCGGGCTGGACCACAATGTACAATGGACCAGTTTGGAGCATAAAATTAAAAAAAAACACAAAAATATCATTTCCAAATCCAACAGAAAAATTATAAAAAGAAGAAAATTCGAAACCCTAACACACAAATACATGACCGCTCAATTTTCTGGATTGATACAGGCACTTCAATGAAAAGTGGTGGGGTTAAATTAGTTTAATGGCTCCAAACCTGCCCTCTTAGTGAAATGATGCAGTCATACAAGTGATTTCTACAGACGAGAGATTATATGGACTACATATCAAAAGTAGTAGCGTCAGGTATACTGTCATCATTGCTAGTCTGTTATAATATGGGTTAGGAGGTTAGAGTTATGGTGTTTAACGCCACTTTCAGCAATATGTCAGTTATATCGTTGTCGTCGTTATAATGCGAAATCGTTAATGTTTGTTAATACATCTAGTAGAAAACTTGACCCGTTGTAAAATATAAACTATTATGATTTCCATTATTTGTCGGAAAAAATTAATTTCCATTCGTCGTGAGATTAAATATACGGTATGGATGTGCCTTTATTTTCTTGCGTTCTGTTTTTTATTGGTATATATCAAAGTAAGTTATCATTGGTATTTAGATGCCTCTCTAGATATAATTTTAATGGTAACAAGAACTATCTTTAAAAAAAAAGATGTACGACGAAGCACAAATATTATATTCTTTTACGAACAGTATTTCACTGAAATAACCTAAGCATATTGGTTTTATAAGATTTGATAAGACATGTAAAATCTTGCATCCTACTTAATGTGCAAGGAATCGTTAATAAATAGTAACAGCGTCCATCTTGGCCCGAGGACGGAACTGCCAGACAAAAAATTAAAGGGGATCACCAAAGGATTATTTTAGCAAAGCTTGAATCCAATTGACCCAGGAGTTTAAGAGGGAAAAAAATAAAATTTCATCCACCTTTTCTGTCTTTAGCAACAGTGGCCATGTTGGTTGAATGTCTGGATTGCCGGACACAATTTTGAAAGGGGGTCATCAAAGGACTAAGCAAAGTTTAGTTCCAATTGGCCCAGTAGTTTCAGAGATGAAGATCTTTTAAATTTCATCCCCGTTTTTTATTTTTAGTAACAGCGACCATGTTGGTTGGAGGTCGGGACTGCCGGACACAATTTTGGAAGGTGATCACCAACGGACCATTCCACCAAAGTTTGGTCTTAAATGGCCAAGTGGTTTCAGAGGAGAATATTTTTAGTAATTGTGTACGGACGGACGACCGACACAAAGTAATGACAAAGGCTCACATGATTGTTTGGGTTAGGTGAGCTAAAAAAAAATGGGGGTGCATATTTTTTCCTATCCATGGTAAAATCTCAAAAAATGCATGGCTTCAACAATAACTTCTTAATATGTAATAGATGAAATGGCACTTTCTCAGAATTTAATACCCCCAGTCGCTCACCTGAAGATTACATAATACATTGAAAATAAAACTTTACGACATATAATACTTTGGTTAAAGAGAATATCTCTTAAATTTAAAGTTTAATACAGATATACCATTAAAAGTAATCATTTTATCAGTTATACTCGAACTCCCTTTATCTGTACGGGGCGTAGGACGACGGACGCAACCAATCAGAAAACTACTAAATGACTTGCTTATTACAAGTGCCTTAAATCCGATTTGCTTATTACAAAGTGCTTTAAATCCTACATGCTTATTACAAGTCAATGATTTTCCTACTCATTTGTATCTGAGGTCCGGGTCCCTTATATTTGGGAAAATTAGCGTGTAAATGATGTGAATTGGGAAAAGATGGGAAGAGCAATACATTTATTAGTTTGGAGGTCCAGTAATAGAATAACAAGCATACTGTACCAAGGTTAATGCCAACAGTAACAAATTCTTGTGATGAGGAAGAATGACAACAAAACAGTTGACAAAACATACATAAATACTCTTGGTGTATCACACTGTCATATAGCCATGGGTATTTTTGTTCATTTTGCATTGAACTGAACACCCTGGCATCTGGTACCATGATCTCTGGGGCACAACTGTCCGAATCAGAGTGACAGTCGGATTGCGAATATCAACATCACCACTATTTGCACTATTTACATGTCATTTGAAGCTGTGTTAAGTATTCATGATATCTCTATCAATACATTTATATTTCAACATCCATAGAACTTATTATTTAATTTTCAAACTACATGAAATAATAAACAAGAATGTCTTACGGTTTTCACAGTTTTCTGGTTGTTGACTGATTTTGTCTGTTTATATACTTATGAGAGTTCGGTAATTTTGTTATTACCCTTATTAGCTATAAATGTTTGTTACTATTCATTTTGTAGTGAAATTCTTATGATTCATGTTTTTTTTCAAAGGTACAAATATTTTTTAAAAGATATTTTACTATTTATGTCATACATGATTTCACTCCATATGAAAAATATGTTTCATTCCAATTTCTAATTTTTATTAATAACACTTACTTCACTCAAATATTTTCCCTTTTCCTGCAATACTTGACATAAAATACAGGTACATCACAGGTAATAATTAATAAAGATACTAATTGCAAAAAGAGCATAATTAACTGTTACAACATCTATTGGAATACCTGGAATAGTTTTTTTTTAATGGGATTAGATAGACGACATCACCAGTACAGTAGTGGGTCGGACTCACTTCAAAGCACAAACAGTTTCACTAGCTTTATTAACGTCATCAACCTCATTTTTCTCCTGGGGGGGGGGGGGGGGGGGGGGGGGAGTAAAAACTTTTTTTAATCCAAAGGATTCAAGTTACTTGTACTTGCTTCCATTATTACTGGTAAATTTCCTAACAAATTATTTAGATTTATGCAACATCGTGACATTTTTATTTTTAACTTTAAAACAATAATTCGCGTATTCCGCTTCATCAACTGTTTTCCGTTTTTAATTTCCAATGAGTTGACAAAATATCAAGTAAAGTAAATCACATGACATATTTACTATTTTTTATTAAAATTTCATATTAAATTTATTTAAATAAACATTTATTCCAAATACTACAGATTTCCGCTTTCGTTTTTCTGAAGTTTTATCAAGCGACCCAATATACTGTCTTGTGCGTAGTATTTCCCTTGGTTAATCAAAACAAATAGAAACATTACCAGATCATAAGCGTGAAAATGTTCGACTTTAATTTCATTTAAGAAAGCTTTTATTAACCAGTTTTTACGAATAATTGTATCACCACGCTATTGGGAATGTTCCCCCATGAAATTGGGGAATTTTTTTTTCTCATTGGGGTCGATATTCGGCCCAAAAAAACAGAGTCGGAAAATCACTGTTGGTATTTTAACTCCGTTCTCCGAACTCTTACCAAATTTGTATTATTCTCCAATCAAAAAGTTAGAAAATATTTTCATCTTTGAAATTGCTAGGCAACAGCATCCATAACAAAAGTAGGTCAAAAGCGATCGTATACGACTTCGTCGAAAAATATCAATTGAATTAAACTGCCCAATGGGACTTGTATCGTCATACTATTTGAAACAATTGATTCTTAGATATATTACAATTCATCCATTTTTTATTATTCTCCTTTTTCAAGTTTATGATAAAAAGAAGCTGTTATTAAATAATATTACAACATCAAACAAATAATGGGTTACATAGACATTTGTAATTTAATGGAAAAGGATGATCAGGTCAAATTTAGAATGATCTATGCAAATTTAATCTTTTTGACGTCATACAATTTTTAGGTATATTTTACCTAAAGATGCTATTACGATAAGGTAAGTATGCAATATACATAGTATAATGGTCTGGTATCTTTGTTATATGATCATTGATTGACAACGCGCAGTGATTTTAGTATTCCATGATTTCTATGCATAACAACTAATTGAGCAATTAATGTGTAACATTCGTTTGTTACATAACAAAATAAAATTATTTAAGCATAAATAATTTAAACGAGTATTACATGAACTATGTATATCAGAAAATGTCAAAATGCCATCAAATTGGAATTTGAATTTTGGTGTATAACGCCACTCTCAGCAATATTTCAGCTATACCATGGCGACTAGTTTTAGTGGTGGAGGAAGCCGGAGTACCCGGAGAGAACCACCGACCATGGGCAAGCAACTGGTATACTTTATCACTTGCGGCTGCGAGTCGAGTGCACCCTTTTTGTAATTTACAAAGCTGGGCGCGAACCCACGCCGTATTGGTGATAGGCTTGCATGAGCTGTTAGATCCAAGGACCTAACTCATTGAGCCACCCTCATCAAATTGGAAAATGTCTGTAACTTAATTGAAGATCGGAATATTTGTCTGCATAGAAAACAAGATTGTAAGCATAAATGTTAATGCAATAATGGATTGTGTTATAAGATGTATTTCCCAGATATATTGCCTTTGGGCCAATAAAACTAGTCAATTCCACTACTTATGAAGTGCCTGTACCAAGCCAGGAAAGTGAACGGTCATATATATGTGTTAGGGCTTTCAATTTTGGCTATTTCTATGATTTTCCTATTGGATTTTGGAAACGTTCCGATAGTTTGTTTTGCTTTTCATTTTATTTGAAGTCAACAAGTTTATTAGATTTTTCCTAATAGAATTTAAATAATTCATGGAAGAGATAATTTGCACTGGGGTAAAGCTGATGACCGTAACTGCAATTACGGTCATCCCAAGATGGCGAACGTGGAATCAGGTAAGAATGTTTTTTGTCGATTAAATTGTTTCTATAATGTATTTTAAATGACACATGCATTAGTACGATAGTAATCCATGAACTTTCCACAAGGAAACCACAAATTACGACTGAAAAATGTACATGAAAGAGAAAATCCGATTTTAAAAAATGGCTAAGATGACCGTAGCTGATCATAATTGTTTTGAAAGATGACCGTAATCTCAGTTTTCAGTTACGGTCATCTTAGCGATTTTTTTAAATCGGATTTTCTCTTTCATATACATTTTTCAGTCGTAATTTGTGATTTAATTGTGATAAGTTCATAGATTACTATCGTACCAATGCATGTGCCATTTAGAATACATTATAGAAACAATTTAATTGACAAAAAAGATTCTTACCTGATTCCACGTCCGCCATCTTGGGATGACCGTAATTGCAGTTACGGTCATCAGCTTTACTCCAGTGAATTTGTAAAACATGGAAATATTTGATTCCTCACAATCGCTCGGGGTATAAATTTTACGAAAACAACATATTCCGTGTTAAAATCTCTAACAACTATGGTTTCCATGATTTATTTCTTAAATGTTGATTACAACAATTGTCTACAATAAATTGAAAAACAAAAAAATATCACATTGTCGGAACTGATTTCAAAATTCAATCTAAAAATCGCAAAAACAGAGGTAAAATCGCAAACGCACATTTACATTTCCACTCACTCATTTGAAATCCCCAGTCTGCTCTGTTCAACAAATATTATCAAAATTGTGAGAGACACGCTTTGCGAAACACAAAGGCAATCATTGCTGAAAATCAAACAAAACACGTCAATTCAATTAATTGAAATAATGATGGCTTATCTGTATTATAATTCATTCAGATGGATCAGTACTTCATATCACACAAAAATCATTCATGTGCTTAATTTGTAGTTTGTACGAATACATTACAAGTAAGTTGGGATTCACGGGTGGAAACACTGTACAATTTCAGAATGCAAGAGCCAGCAACAATCATACAACCTGATATCTTGTTATTATACAATCAAACCTGCCCATGCAATCACCTCTATTAAGTCAAACCTGCCCATGCAGTCACCTCTATTAAGTCAAACCTGCCCATACAGTCACCTCTATTAAGTCAAACCTGCCCATGCTGTCACCTCTATGAAGTCAAACCTGCCCATGCAGTCACCTCTATTAAGTCAAACCTGCCCATGCAATCACCTCTATTAAGTCAAACCTGCCCATGCAGTCACCTCTATTAAGTCAAACCTGCCCATACAGTCACCTCTATTAAGTCATACCTGCCCATGCAGTCACCTCTATTAAGTCAAACCTGCCCATGCAGTCACCTCTATTAAGTCAAACCTGCCCATACAGTCACCTCTATTAAGTCAAACCTGCCCATACAGTCACCTCTATTAGGTCAAACCTGCCTATGCAGTCACCTCTATTAAGTCAAACCTGCCCATGCAGTCACCTCTATTAAGTCAAACCTGCCCATGCAGTCATCTCTATTAAGTCAAACCTGCCCATGCAGTCACCTCTATTAAGTCAAACCTGCCCATGCAGTCACCTCTATTAAGTCAAACCTGCCCATGCAATCACCTCTATTAAGTCAAACCTGCCCATGCAGTCACCTCTATTAAGTCAAACCTGCCCATACAGTCACCTCTATTAAGTCAAACCTGCCCATGCAGTCTCCTCTATTAAGTCAAACCTGCCCATGCAGTCACCTCTATTAAGTCAAACCTGCCCATACAGTCACCTCTATTAAGTCAAACCCGCCCATACAGTCACCTCTATTAGGTCAAACCTGCCTATGCAGTCACCTCTATTAAGTCAAACCTGCCCATGCAGTCACCTCTATTAAGTCAAACCTGCCCATGCAGTCATCTCTATTAAGTCAAACCTGCCCATGCAGTCACCTCTATTAAGTCAAACCTGCCCATGCAGTCACCTCTATTAAGTCAAACCCGCCCATGCAGTCACCTCCATTAAGTCAAACCTGCCCATGCTGTCACCTCTATTAAGTCAAACCTGCCCATGCTGTCACCTCTATTAAGTCAAACCTGCCCATGCAGTCACCTCTATTAAGTCAAACCTGCCAATGCTGTCACCTCCATTAAGTCAAACCTGCCCATGCTGTCACCTCTATTAAGTCAAACCTGCCCATGCTGTCACCTCTATTAAGTCAAACCTGCCCATGCAGTCACCTCTATTAAGTCAAACCTGCCCATACAGTCATCTCTATTAAGTCAAACCTGCCCATACAGTCACCTCCATTAAGTCAAACCTGCCCATGCTGTCACCTCTATTAAGTCAAACCTGCCCATGCTGTCACCTCTATTAAGTCAAACCTGCCCATGCAGTCACCTCTATTAAGTCAAACCTGCCCATGCAGTCACCTCTATTAAGTCAAACCTGCCCATGCAGTCACCTCCATTAAGTCAAACCTGCCCATGCTGTCACCTCTATTAAGTCAAACCTGCCCATGCTGTCACCTCTATTAAGTCAAACCTGCCCATGCTGTCACCTCTATTAAGTCAAACCTGCCCATGCTGTCACCTCCATTAAGTCAAACCTGCCCATGCTGTCACCTCTATTAAGTCAAACCTGCCCATGCTGTCACCTCTATTAAGTCAAACCTGCCCATGCAGTCACCTCTATTAAGTCAAACCTGCCCATACAGTCACCTCTATTAAGTCAAACCTGCCCATGCAGTCATCTCTATTAAGTCAAACCTGTCCATGCAGTCAACTCTATTAAGTTTTCACCTGTATTAAAAGGTCTCCTTTCTCTTGTCGTGTCATAAACAATTTTATGTGAATTGAACCTCTTTTAATAGGTCACCTGTCTTATAAGGCCATTTTTACTTTGTCCCAAAGGTGACCTCTTAATACAGGGTTGACTGTATATTATACCTCTTTGTCGCACTGTTATTGGTTTATATACGAATTGTCATTTTACAACAATATTTTGTTTTGACTCACATAGATACATGTACGGGCCCAAAGAACTAGTTAAATGCCACCACTCATTATTGAAGTGCCTGTATCAAGCAAGGAAAGTGAGAGGTTATGTATTTGTGTTGTCTGTTTTTATGATTTTGATATTTGATTTTAGAATTGTTCTGACAGTGTGGTATTTTAGAATTGTTCTGACAGTGTGGTATTCTTTATTATTCATTTCATAGATATATTTCATACACATAAATTGCAATCAAAAGACTGAAAGGCGATTCATAAAATTGATAATTTTTTCTCAATCTGGGTGGAATTTACTTTAAGCCAATTGTTATAGATAAAAATGTAGTAGCATGGAGGAAATGAGGTGCGACTCCGAACATTTGATACATAATTTCTAATGACTATACATAATATGACATTCGAGACGTTTTATATCGCTAATATTCAATTATGATTCCTATATTGGGAAAACAGATTGCATAGCAAAATAATAAGCTGTACCATCACATATAATTTGACAGCTTGGGCATATGTTGCAGTAATAATAGTACGATTATTTTATATATTTTATTTGCTCGATATTTACAATGTGCATAATAGAGTCACAGTGCCTTGTTGATTAGCTGCATTTAAGCTTGCACATTCTTTGGCACATTCCATTGTGTTGTCTGTCCTTGGATTTACGAATACAGCTGAGACAGTCCGACTGTTGATATATCTCGCAGATGGTACGATATTCTAGAATGTGTGTATCCTATCAGGCGTTCCTTGATAGAGGGCTGCTGCTTACAAGGAAGCTGCAAAATCCAGGGTTCCTAATAGTAAAGTTAAAATCATCACTTTAAAAGTTTTACAGCCGCCATCATAGCTTCAATTTTAAAATCATAAATTTTCCAAATATGTGCAGCAATATACCAGCTTCTCCTGCATATGGTGTTTACATCTCGCAATTGATTCGCTATGCAAGGGGCAGTAGCAATTATTCTGATTTCCTGAAACGTCATCTTCATCTGAGAAACAGGCTACTGGACCAGGGCTATAAAAAGATTCGCCTTATTCGATCTCTTAAAAAGTTTATATTCCGATACCAATATCTTGTCGAAATATATTCCGTCTCTGCAGAAAAAATTATAAGCGATGCATTTTCATATAGTGAAAATGTATAAAGATAAAGAGTCAAATATGTCAAGAATTTTTTTTGTCAATGTGTGACGTAAAAATATTTTTGACATTTACGTCACCGAATATGGTACTGCTTTGACAACTATTTTACCTATTTTGTTCCTGTATTTAAATACTGTTACAGTGACAGCCGGAACCTTTGAACCGTAATGAGAGCGGGAGGTTTGGCGCCTTAAAATCTGATTCAACCCACCATTTCTTTAGAAATGCCTGTACCAAGTCAGGGTCATTACGGTTTTCACAGTTTTCCGGTTGTTGACTGATTTTGTCTGTTTATATAATTATGAGTTTTGACTTTCCCTTTGTAAGATTGTTCGGAGTTCGGTAATTTTGTTATTACCTTTATTGGTTAATCGTCACGGAATGTCTGTGTCACATATACATATATATGTTAAAATTTATGTATGTTGTTAAAATCATTCTAATAATAGTAACACAAATGTAGATATCTAATTGATAGCACACTCTGTTTATGATCTAGGTCGTAAATCGTGTATCAAAATATAAAAATGTTGTAATTAGGGATTATGTTTCTTTTTATTGTAGAACTAAGAACATCTCCATTTGAAAGTTTATACTGTTAATCACATGTATGTTGTATTGTTAATGGATAAGGTCGTCTCCATAAATCGCCAATCAAAATCCCTCATCGGGGATTATGTTCCATTTTTGTAATAATTTAGAACATCCACAGTCGAAATTTTATGTTGCTAATTACATGACGTTGTTTTACAAAAATAGATCAGAAAGTAAATCGTTTATTTTTTGTAGCAAAGTCCCTCATCGGATATTACGTTTCTTATTTGAGAATGTAGTGGGAATATTATGTGATAAAGCAATCTAGTCCCACCACTAAAGCAAACGATGTAAAGTTTGCATCTGCAGCTATTTTTGAACAACAAATTGATTGGCTTAGAGTGTCGTCTGCCAGTGTCATTTATAAAGGACGAATTCCTTCTAACGGTAGGCTGTCCGATTTTTCCTTCTATATTGATAGCCAAAAATCTGCTAACCGGAAGTTTAAAAAATAGATCAATTGATAATTTAGAAACGCAAAAGAAATCTATTTCAATGAAAAATTCCCAATTCTTTGATTATTTACTCTATGCAAAACCGAAATAAACTTGAAATAAAATTCTAATAAAAACATCTCTTTCTACGAAACCCCCGATGGAAGAGCGGCGTAGCCATAACAAATCGGCTACACAATTCATTCAAAATAAAAGATAATAGCCTCACAGGACGCAATTACGAACGGACACAATTACGAACGAAATAAAAAGTATGTCCCCTAATTGTTCCTTCAAAACATGAATTAAAAAAATGCTTTTATATATAGATACCCCGCTAAATTACACGTGTTTTGGGAGAAAATTATTCATGCGCAGTTGTTGAATGTTGCAGACGACGGGTTTTCATATTTGTAAACAGAAAACGATCGACAATTGCACTTAGAATCTATCGCTAAAATTCATTGAGGTACGCATATTTTGTTATCTTATGCCTGTAATTGGAAAGAATATGATCTCCTGGTTCTATGCATATGTAGAACACATTGAAATTAAAACAAAAACAGTCAATATAATACATTTTCCTTACCTTGATCTATCCCAAAATGTCAAAATCCGTGATGTACCTTGTTCATTGAAGAGTCCAAGGAATTCCGAATGCAAACTGGCACACATTTATGGTATGGATAAAGGAAAGGTTTTTATGTCATGTGTATTATATACAAATGGATATGTGAACGTAAATGAATGAATGCTCTTTCAATTTTAACAGTTGTCATTAAATAATTTACACTAGAAAGGTTATTATGATGTCGTTCGAAATTGTGTCCGGATCTAGGTCACAGAGTGACTAGAACGGGGTCATGAAAATCTGTTTAAAACCCGTAACAATGCATTGAATAATATATGGACTATGATTCAAAAGGAATATTGGTGTTTAATCTGAAATATGAACATGCAATCAGCTTCATCAATTTGGTCAAATTTATTCTCAAATGCCACGGTCAATATCATCGAAATTGTTCGTAATTGTGTCCGGTGAGGCTAACGTGTACGGATCATCGTATTATTGAAATTTGAGGACTTCGTCCATCAAACAGGTTGCCTGTCTCATATTATTGTAAAAAGACAGGCTGCCATATTAGTTTGTCATGGCTTGTTTCTCTTTCATAGGTCTTGGAATTTGAAATAATTAAATTAAGTAAGGTTGAGTATACCTGAAATAATTACATACCATTGTATATAGAGCCTGTTTATTTCAATAATATATATATTTTAATTATTTTATTTTTAATTATTTACAAGAGCCATTATGCAATGGAAAATGAAGTTATTTATTCACATATGCATACATGGAAACAGGCGTTGCATATGAAACCAAGGCTACATTAGAAATTTGGATTACCCAATATCTAACTATGTTATGTCTTATAAGTGATATATACATGTACAATATATGGCACAATATCTGGAATCTGCAAACTATAAGCTGTAATTGACAAAACATCTTTGTTCGTTCGGTGAAGCATAATGTAATGCATCAGAATTTAGACTAATTACTATTTGTCATAATCAAAACAGTTTAAAACTTTTAAAGAAAATATACCAAATTACGTATATTTTTATTGAAAATTCTGTTGAAAATAAAACTTTAAAAAACCGGAGGAGTAATCAAGAATGGACAATCCAGTGACACTGCTAACATTGGGCACATAAGACAAAGGACGAATACAAACAAAACAATAAAACACAACACAGAAACTCAAACGATGAGCAAAACGGACCCAACCAAAAACCCCAATTGCTTTGCAAAGGGTATACTGTTCCTGCTTCTTATAAGACACCCGTCATGTTGCTCATTCAGCTGTAGAACACCACTACGCGCTTTAAAAGTTGGATGTGGTTTGTATTTAATTAAACATTCTTAATTATACATGGAATTAATTTAAAACATTTAACTATATACGATTCCGTCATTTGTTTTATATCATTATTGGAGTGACCGTTGTCAAGCTAATGACTGATAACTTTCACCGGTGACTGATGCAATCAATCGAATACCTCAGAATCGTAGCCGGTCAGTCACAATTCAGTCACCGTTCGCCATTTTCAATTGACTGATCCATATGGATATCATCTTATTGCAGACTTGTTTCTGATATGAACGTAGGAATCCCGTTTTTTCTCAAATTTCTTGTGAATCAAGACCTCACGACTGGCGCCATTAATGGGACATATGACACTATCTCTTATAGAGCACATGGTTATAGTTCTTTTTTTTGTGGGGGGGGGGGGGGGGGGGGGGTGCGATTTCTTGTTTTCTTTTGCTATGCACTATTGTCGATGTTTACGTCCATTTACTCAAAGATCACTAATATTGATTTTGGTATTTTGATAAAATACGCCTTTTCATAAGTTAAGAATTATGAGCAATTATTTAATATCAAACCATTATTATTTTGTGTGTTGACAGATGATCAAATCAACACATGTAAGAATCCAGAAGTTAGCACATAATAGTTGTCATAAGTCAACTTTTATGATATAAATTCAATTGTCGTTTTGGCTCTTACTGATCATATGTCACAGTACTATCTTGTTATTATTGTTCTTCTGTTGAACCAGTTGATATTAAACTGTCAAAGAAAAAAAAGCATACTTCATGAAAATAACATTCACTGTAAGTGTATTCACAAGCTACTCGGTGTTAATATTAAACAGTAAAACTACACAATGCCAAGCGATAAATACATCAACCACAAGAACACAAACAGCTCCCATGACCCCTCAGAAAACCATACAGACAATGTGTTGTACGGATAGAAATATAGGGCATAGCATACTGTACAGGACAAGAATGCGGTGTCGGTAAACTATATTACAATAACCCCTTGATAACCACGTTTACAAAGGGTGTGCAAATATTCGCTTCAACTCAAATATACCACTATTTTTCAGAAAACAGACGCTAACATAAAAAAAAAAAAAAAAAAAATAGAGAGCACCTTAGAGGGTTTGTGAATGATCTATGGCTGACTACTAAACGTAGAAGGTTATCTATGTTGGTTGTAGCTCATTATTCTAAGAAAACACATCAAAATTGCAAAAGATATAATATCAATAATTATTGTACCTCAGTATATGAACATCACTACAAAATTTTCTACTTTAAAATTGCTATTTTTCTCCTTTTCCAGTTGTTTGACTATTAAGACTATGGACCGGCAATGTGAATCGTTTTCGCGGAATTTTAGTTCCGCGACCGGATTGGATGAAAGTTTTATATTTATTCGGAACACTTGGACTTCATCGTCTATTAAAGAAAACTCTGAAATTTTAAAAAAATTTCAAAATTTCAAAAATTTCAAACATTTCAAAAAAATTCAAAATTTTCATTAAACTTGTAGTCACCATGTACATTTATGTTGAAGTCTACTTTCTCAAAAGAATCAAACTCTTATGAATGACTGGGGAAATAGCATAACAATGTCCATGAGACAATATTCAGATTTATAATGCAAAATACTGGCAAAAGATGCGTAATTTTATTGGTCTTTATCATTTTGAGGTGATTATTCAACTATGATATGAGTCTAATGTTTATCGGTATAATAAAATACTTATAGACTGTGTATTCGGGAATAGCAAGTTTGTTGTCCCCGAGACGCTGACTATTGACCGATTCATCATTAATGCTATAGTTTAAACCTAGTTAAGAAATATATAGGTAAAATACAAATTAGAATAAAGAACAAAGAATCACAAGAGATACATAAAATTAAAACTTTGTCATTCCAACTTTAATTAAAACTACATGAAAAAAATAGGTAAAAGAGAAATTGAAATAAAAGTACAAAGATTTACAAGAGATACATGCAGCTAAAACCTCGTCATTCCGACTTTTATTTATTGAAACTCTACGAAAAATATAGGTAAAAGAGAAATTAAAAATAAAAGTGCAAAGATTCACAAGAGATAGCAGAAATTAAAACGATATTAGATAATAAAGTATTTAAGACTATTCAGTTCATCTTTTGTTTTACTACAAATGTATCAAATGTTAATCAGTTATAATGATTCAATGGAATTTATTAATCCACTTATAACAGTTAATAAATTTATATCTTAGAACTGATATCTTACCTAGTCTATCCAACAAATTGTATCATTTTTCTCTTGAGATCATTTAATGATCAAACGACAAAATATTTACCACGGCTGACAGAAGAGTGATCTCTCTTGTTGTAAAGCCTCGTTATTAACCTACTGTCAAATTCTGTCTTAATCATGGTATGAAGCATAATTTATTTTAAGCTAATAGGCACAGATGAAATCGTCAAACTTTGAATTATTAAAAAAAGAAAGATTAACAATTTATATAACAGGACGTGAAATTAATGAATGCTAGCTTCTTTTCGATTTTTTTGAGAAGCCCCTTGGATGTGTGCTTTACATGATTAGGAGCACACTTGATATCCATATGAATGCCGACTGTCTGTTGAAAAAACACACCCATCTCATATGTTTACAGATATAAAAAATCAAATAATTTAGGCATAAAGCATATATAGTTTGAAAATAAATGTAAAATGTCTGAAGATTAAATAAAAGCAATTTTATTTACTAATAAATAAATAATACATGCGAGATCAAAAGGCAAAGTATCACAATATTTCATCTATAGAAAACGTATTTATACAACAAAATAGATAGCGGAATTTAGCATATTAAAAAGTCAATTCCCAAAATATTGATTCCAATTTAAGAGGCAGACGAGTCAAACAAAAGTGTAATACAAAGAACACGATTATAAAGAATGGAAACTATATTAAGATTTCATCTTTTTTCAAATAGATGGTTTCATAATGTATTTGTTTTTAATAATTGAACGAAAAAAATATGCATGTATATATGGAAATGACCTTTTTGTTCTGACATCAATGTCATACGTATAATTATCGTCTGTATTATTTTATTTTTCATTTTCTTAAGACGATACAAACTAAAATGTATATAGGGTTAGAGGTTAGGATCATGGTGATAGGCACTGATTGTACAGGTAGTTGTAAATCCAACTACCTTACGATCATGACTAGTGTCAGTGTCTTTCGATGGGTTGGTGGTTTTTTCGAGTAGTCTCGTTTACCCCACAACGAAAAACAAAACAACAAATTCGTGATCTAGCATGAATACAGAGCAATAACACATTGTAATTAAAATTGTATGTGTGTGAATTCATCAAATATTTTCCATACACAATCTATAATACAACAAATTATGTTTTCATATGACTACAGACAAACGATACAATTCCGAAAAGATGTAAATCATTAAAATAATAATAGTTATTTATTGTACCAGATGCCAAAATATTTTGAATTACCCAAATTTTCAGTATCTCTTTATATTTGACGTAGTGGTGATAGTTAAAATGCGAGAAGTACCAAATGCACCTACGAAAAAAATTATTTAGATTAGGAACGTACCCTTCTGGCGTCTGGTATGCATGACATAATATTTCAAAGACGTATGGAAAATTGCATGGTAAACAAAACAATATATAAAATAAACTAGTTGTCTGTGCTTTGTTTGCTGACAAAAAAGTACCGTCAGCAAACAATGAAATATATACTGGCAACTTATATCAATCTGTGATACAAAAATTTAAAAAGATCTTGTAATTATTTACTGGTATGTATTATATGTATCGTCTATATGACATATCGGTGGGTTACGGTTATAAGGTACTCTTTTAATGCATACGTAGCAAAAATAGTGAATTACATGTCACTCTATGATAAAGACGGTTATGCACTAATCAAATAACTATAAAACAGGTTTTCAGATGTGGATCCATTGACTTTTAGCCGAATTATAAAATATAAATCCCAAGTGCTTACTTTGCCTGAGATCTTCATAGCTTTATAGACGTAAAAAAATAACGATTTATAATGCATATATTTGTGTGGAGTAACAAGAAATAAAATTAAAATAAACGATCAGACTTAAAGTTTCTAAAATGTGCCGACAAAAATATTTCTGTTTATCATAGGGCTTCATGGGAGACCTAACCCCTCCTAAAATACATTGCAATACCACATGGTAAATGTAGGAATCATTTCTAACCATGTTGGTTTAACACTATATTTGATAATATTTGAAACATTAACTTTGCGAAATCCAGCGGAGGGGATATACAAATTGCGCTAAGACAATGACTCTCCAAACTTCGTTTAGGAGACTTGAAAGAAGAAAAAGAGCAAAAACAAGCCAGCAAGCTTTTCTTGGAATATTAATTAATATTACGAATTTAGTTTGTTACACACATTTTCATTGGTTATTCAACCCTGAATGTCAGCATATATTCGGAAAACAGACGGGGTATATATGTACGTTTTCGGTCTCCCTCATTTGGGCCCCAAAAAACAATAACAACGTGGTTGACAAAAACAGAAATATTTACGCTTCACTGAATCAATATCATAATACGGAATAATAAATGTATGTTTACCAAATTAAATGCTGTTTTTAAACTCAAAACGGTTGTATGAACAAAAAAGATATCTACACCAACCACTCAATTCGTGCAACGGGTGCAACTATCCTCGGAAGAAACTGTTCAATGGCACAAATTATGGCAGTTACCGGACACAAATCTGCCTCGTCAGTTGCAGTATATCAACGTGTTTCATCAAAAGAAAAACAAGTTATGGGAGACATTATCACAAGTTCTGTTCGTGAAGAGCAACCATCTCAACTATCCTCAATAATGCCACCGCACAGTACTTCCCGGTTGCAACTCATGCCGCCGACACAAAACAGTTCAAGTTCAACATCATTTGTTCAAATGAGAGCCAATACACATGTTTCATCGTCGGTTACGGACGTCGTTGACATTTAGGATGTAAATTATGATGATTTATTTTGTGATTATAACACTCTTACAACAGTTAATTCCGTCACAAACACCAGAACAATTCAACAAACTCCCATGTTCCACGGCTGTACCATTACAAATTTGAACATAGCAATCAACAAGTGAAAGTGTGTTAAAGCTTCCGCCTTTAAAACTTTCTCGAGGTCACGGGGCCACACCAAGTTTTTGCTTATTGTTAACATTTTAATTATTGAAATTGTTTCACAAACCCGTTGTTTTGTTATGTAATATATTAATGTTATAATTATAAAGTTTATTAAATTTACTGCATATGAAATTGTGTTGATTTAGAAATATTGAACAGGATTTTCCTTTATGAGACACCTCAGTACATAAAATATCACGTGACAAATATTTGACGTCATTGAACAAAGTATGTCAGAGGTACGAAAAGGGACATCTAGAAATACGGAAAATGAAAATAAAAGACGCAAAATATTTAATAAGGTTTTAAATATGAATTGGGACTATGTACGTGGTAAAAAAAAAACCAAAAGGAAAATAAAAATAAACAAACAAAAAGGAAACAAACAAACAAAAATAAATAAAAAAAAATTAAAAAAAAATTTATACGACAGTTCGGTTCTGTATTTAACAAAAAAATGGTTAAATCCGTAATATATTTGTTATTCAGCTATCAGACAGGGTATATAATGTGACATTCCCGGCTTATGCTCTATATTCCCTTCGGCTGCGCCTCAGGGAATATAGATCATAAGCTGGGAATGTCACATTATATACCCTGTCTGATAGCTGAATAACATATAATATTACTACAGTAACACAGCAGTTAACTGCTACTGCTTGTCGTGATAGTGTGCAATTTAGAAAATCTTCCATATCTGTACTACACAATCTGAAAACCCCCCCAAAAAAACAAACATCATGACAAGTTGTAACCGAGATCGTTATGTTGTTTCTTTCATTCGCATCTACCTACCTGTGAGAACAACACCTATGACCATGACATTAGGGTTCGATTGCCGCTCATGGCGAAGTGCATTTGATACAACCTGTGACAACGTTTGTGAGAGACATGCGACTCGTGGACGATTTCATCTACGCATTCCTGCTTCCTTCAACAATAAAACTGACCATCACGATATAGCTGACATATTGTTGTAAGCAATGTTACGAATTCAAAAGCATAACCATCACTCTATTAGGCATCCGTATATATAACAATAACAATAGTCTTTTCCCTAAGCAATTTTATCATGGGGCAACACCATGCATTCCTTTTCCAACAGCATGATACCCTCACAGTGGATGTTCCTATACCCGTGCCCAATTTGTGCAAATATGATATTATTTCACTTTAAAAGTACTACTACTATTATTATAGTAGTAACATAACAGTATTGGAATCAATATAACAGACATAACATTTATAATATCTGGCAATTAATTAAAAGTGCCCTCAGATCTTTATTTATGGTTTCCTCTGAATTCATCAAATGAAACATAGGTGCCTGTAATTGTGCAACTACCAAGGCGTACTGAATTTCTGGGATTAACCTTAAGAAACATAATATTTCTGTTGCCAGGTTTCGAATGAATGTAACCATAGCAATACTTAGTACACACTGTCGTCAAAGAGCTCCGATCGAAAATGCTTGGTCAACATCCGGGATATTTTAAAGCGGTATTCTTAAAGAAGACACAGATAATTATCGTAAGTATTTATGAATATACTGTGTATATAATGTTTTGAATTATGAAGCTTTATGATTGTTATTATTATTAATTTCATTTTTTGTCCAAATATCATTTATTTTTGCAGTGTAAAATTAGATTTTTCTATAAGTTATAAGGAATCCGGCATCAAAATCACTACAATCAACTGAAATATCGCTATATCTTGCATTTACGAATGAATTAAATGTTGCCAAAAAAGAAAAAAAGTATTGATGAATGATTGATTTTACTTAGAAATATTATTTTGCTGAGGAAAAGTCAGTTAGTAACTAGTCATACCCTAAAACATGATGTCAACAGATGTTTTTGAAATCCGGCTTGGTCAAAATGTAAACATGTATAGAAACCGGCTGTGTCATTTATTAAGAAACGAATTTGTCAGTATGTAAATACGACTGATCGTATTATTATTGAGTATTATATTGCAATTTAGCAATAGCTATGATTAGGAAATATCTCAAAAGCGATAAATACTGATCCATGGTATGAAGATTCGCCATGGCTGCTAATTTCAGCTACTTTGTACAATAAAAAAATCGTTATTTCTATGTTAAATTGCTACTGTCGCGAACACTTGATTTTTGTTATGCTTTTTGTGGCACTGGCATCACGGTTGGTGCTCAATACGCTACACTCACTGTACAGGCGCATCACTTGAGTAGTGGGAGATTCTTTTTATAATACAATATTTTGATTTTATACTCGTTGATAACGAAGTAAGTCACTCTGTGGAAATAACTTCGTGGAAACGATATTTACATTTCTTCACAGTATAATGTTTACATTAACATTACAGATAAGCAAATTAACAAAAGCTGTAGTATTGAATTCCTTTCCGCATGGACGATTTTGGCAGTTTGTATATACAGAAAATGTTAGGTGTACTCGATTAATGCAACATTCGTTACAAGTTGTAATACGACAAAAGTTCGTGCTTCGGATGTTATAGTCCCCTGCCCATCCACCAATATTAATGCCAAAAGAATTTCAATCACTCGTATATATTTTGTATTTTTTTGGGGGGGGGGGGGGGGGGGAGTAGAAATGACAGACTGAACGAATTTGTTATGTTGATATATATTTATAATAATGCTATGCGATCTTGTAACGAAAGCAAAACCCTACACTGTGTCGAGTCTTATTTATATTACATTATTTTAGTAAATAAACAAATATTTTCGGAGGAGTGAAACGAGGGAGAGAAAAAAATAGACCATATATATACATTGTCGAAAATATAAAATTTATATATACGAGTTTTGACGAGTTTTTCTTACCCGTTTCGCAGCGAGTGGAAATGAATTATATATTTTCTGACAATGTACGTATATTGTATCTATCGTGTTATTTCAAAAGCCCCAAAGAAACTGTCAAATTGTCTAAAAAGAGCAGAAACAAGCGTCGTTCTTATCGTTTTTGATTGTGTCCTCTGTGAAATCCGCGCTTATAAGTTTATGAGCATACTGAATGCTGTTACTGTTTCTTACCGTCGCTCAACATGAATCAGGTACCAAATACAAATATATAGCAAAAAATATCCGGTCAATACCATGTGACTACTCGAATAGAACAAGTGCAGGATAAAAAAAAAAACATTAACTGGGCAGCGAAAAAATACTATTAAAACATCTTATGTTTCAATCTTGCGATTACCCTCATTTTATTTGTATAAGCTTCAGACAATTTGATTGCTAAATTTATATTTTATTGTGAGCTCCATTCATATATTTGTGTATCTTTACATTCAGCATTCACTTACTTAGTATCTGCTACTTTACAGATGGATCCTATCAGTATAACAGCCGTTGAGGAGTCGTTTCATGAAATGCGGGACAAGTCATATTTGTGTTCAGTTTGTGAGATCCGGATGAAATGAGCAATCTTTATATAAGACCTTCCATAGTTGCTTCTTACTAAGTTTTGGTTCATTTGGCTAAGAAGTTTTAGAGGAGAATATTTTAAAAAAATCTGCCAATCAGAAACAAGAATCGCCTGTGGCGACCATGATTGTTAACGGATCGGGACGAAATGAGTAATCGTTACAGAGGACCTTCCATAGATGCTTCATACTTAAGTTTCACTTCATTTGGCTGAGGCGTTTCAGAGGAGAAAATTAAAACGTGAAAAGTAAACAGATGACAGACGACGGACGACGGGCGCCAAGTGATGGTAAAAGCTCACATTGCCTTTGGCAAGGTGAGCTAACAACAGTCATTGTGTAGATATGTCGCTCCACTCGGACACATTATTCTGATTCCGAGCCAACCAGTCTTTGCTCTTTCTCCTTAATGATGCGTTCTTAGCGGAGAAGCAACAAATACCAATTGTATATTCTTTTGTTTGACAAGACCGCGTCTCGTACCCACAATATATCGCACTCGAGGCGAGCACGCTAACCATTACGCTACTGATGCGGTTCCCTATTTTTATTAATTTGTTTAATCAAAATTTCTTACTGTCCTTCAATATATTATTTGAAAACAAAAATTAATCCAAAAGAATAAGAGTTACTTGATATCTATATAAACAGTGAGAGTTTCTATTTTTGATCAAACACTTTGAATATTGTAATAATCCAACTGCATTGCAAATAAAGAAAAAGAATTATAAGTTCTATAGAAAATCATGACCATTCTGTCGAAGGTGACTTGGTGAATGCCAATTCTGCACAAACCGTTTTGTATTTCTTCCTTTTAATGTTATACAAAACATCCACATGTAAAATATTTTGACTATGTTCTGTTGTTTTTTTTCACAACTTATTCATTGATGATATTTTTGTTCTTTTTATCAATTTGCAAGTCGAACATACCCTTGACAAGTTTTATAATGAACCTTAGATAAATTACAAAAAGGAAACATAATTGTGATATTGAGCTGTTTTCGCTATTCTTTAAATTTTTTACATAGACAAAACCGGTTCTACTGAAACACAATTTTTTGCGACCAAAAGTAGTGACTGACAGAGCCGGAACGAATGTACGTAAATAAGCATTGTGTTTTTCACTGTATTAAATCTAAAACTATTCATGGTAGCACGCCAGTGCAAACTATCATGTATATAAGCATTACAAAGGGTTTGTGTACTTTAATTACCCATATAGACTACTTTTTATAGCTTTATTTGATGATTTCAATCTCATTATTAGCATTTTTCATTGTTTATGTCCATCATTTTATCTATATCTGAGTAATCGATGAAGATAACTACAGTAATATATAAGTAAAAACAAGCAAAAATAATCGACCGATAACGACATCTTCTGGATTCAAGATAAAATAATACTATATGATCATAATACTTACTTTTTGTCGTCGCCTGTATGTCAAACATGCCTAATTGACTTGTACCGGAAGATGACAGAGCATTTCCGACCGGAGCTCTTTGACGACAGTGGTACAGGTTAGCTATAAAACTAATGAAAAAGATAAATCAAAATAGATTGTGTTTTTTTATGATGGTATGCAAATGTAAATATTCCCGATGGTCTTATTATTATTATGCAAATCATTATTATATTATAGAGCCATGATTTAGATGACACAGCTAGGTTAGTTATGTCTTTGTTTATATTAAATTTTAGTCCTAAGCACAGACGTCTTCAGTCTTTTGTTGTTGTTGTTATTTTTAGGGCATTTTGTATATAAACAATGAAAATATGTATGATTTTAACTAATAAATCTTTCAGACCCCTTTCAGCAAATTTCAGTAACATATGACTTATTGGTTTTACTTGTGACACCAAATTTACTATATTCAAGCAGGATAAATGACTTTTCGCCTTTTAATGTGGAAATTTCTCATATTATTTCATATCCAACTATTACCTGATAGCCTCTGAATAACCAGGCATAATACATCAACCAACAATACATTTTTGAAAATAAATTTAAGAACATATTTTATTAGAACAAGCTTTATCTCTATCAGTTATATATAAGTTAAACAATCTTAGTTTGAGAATTTGGGGTCAGCCAAGTCAACAAAAACAAACAGAGTTGAATTCAAAGATTTCTTTTTTATATGTATAAATGAAAATAGATTGCAAAACAATAGTGCAGTTGTTATTATTGCCCAATCTTTAGTTTTCTGTTTAGTGTTTTGTAGATCAATGTTTTATGTTTGTCCTTTTTTATATGGCCACTGTATTGTCTTTTGTCCCTTTTTATATGGCCACTGTTTTGTCTTTTGTCCTTTTTTATATGGCCACTGTATTGTCTTTTGTCCTTTTTTATATGGCCACTGTATTGTCTTTTGTCCTTTTTTATATGGCCACTGTATTGTCTTTTGTCCTTTTTTATATGGCCACTGTATTGTCTTTTGTCCTTTTTTATATGGCCACTGTATTGTCTTTTGTCCTTTTTTATATGGCCACTGTATTGTCTTTTGTCCTTTTTTATATGGCCACTGTATTGTCTTTTGTCCTTTTTTATATGGCCACTGTATTGTCTTTTGTCCTTTTTTATATGGCCACTGTATTGTCTTTTGTCCTTTTTTATATGGCCACTGTATTGTCTTTTGTCCTTTTTTATATGGCCACTGTATTGTCTTTTGTCCTTTTTTATATGGCCACTGTATTGTCTTTTGTCCTTTTTTATGTGGCCACTGTATTGTCTTTTGTCCTTTTTTATATGGCCACTGTATTGTCTTTTGTCCTTTTTTATATGGCCACTGTATTGTCTTTTGTCCTTTTTTATATGGCCACTGTATTGTCTTTTGTCCTTTTTTATATGGCCACTGTATTGTCTTTTGTCCTTTTTTATATGGCCACTGTATTGTCTTTTGTCCTTTTTTATATGGCCACTGTATTGTCTTTTGTCCTTTTTTATTTGGCCACTGTATTGTCTTTTATCCTTTTTTATATGGCCACTGTATTGTCTTTTGTCCTTTTTTATATGGCCACTGTATTGTCTTTTGTCCTTTTTTATATGGCCACTGTATTGTCTTTTGTCCTTTTTTATATGGCCACTGTATTGTCTTTTGTCCTTTTTTATATGGCCACTGTATTGTCTTTTGTCCTTTTTTATATGGCCACTGTATTGTCTTTTGTCCTTTTTTATATGGCCACTGTATTGTCTTTTGTCCTTTTTTATTTGGCCACTGTATTGTCTTTTGTCCTTTTTTATATGGCCACTGTATTGTCTTTTGTCCTTTTTTATATGGCCACTGTATTGTCTTTTGTCCTTTTTTATATGGCCACTGTATTGTCTTTTGTCCTTTTTTATATGGCCACTGTATTGTCTTTTGTCCTTTTTTATATGGCCACTGTATTGTCTTTTGTCCTTTTTTATTTGGCCACTGTATTGTCTTTTGTCCTTTTTTATATGGCCACTGTATTGTCTTTTGTCCTTTTTTATATGGCCACTGTATTGTCTTTTGTCCTTTTTTATATGGCCACTGTATTGTCTTTTGTCCTTTTTTATATGGCCACTGTATTGTCTTTTGTCCTTTTTTATATGGCCACTGTATTGTCTTTTGTCCTTTTTTATATGGCCACTGTATTGTCTTTTGTCCTTTTTTATATGGCCACTGTATTGTCTTTTGTCCTTTTTTATATGGCCACTGTATTGTCTTTTGTCCTTTTTTATTTGGCCACTGTATTGTCTTTTATCCTTTTTTATATGGCCACTGTATTGTCTTTTGTCCTTTTTTATATGGCCACTGTATTGTCTTTTGTCCTTTTTTATATGGCCACTGTATTGTCTTTTGTCCTGTTTTATATGGCCACTGTATTGTCTTTTGTCCTTTTTTATATGGCCACTGTATTGTCTTTTGTCCTTTTTTATATGGCCACTGTATTGTCTTTTGTCCTTTTTTATATGGCCACTGTATTGTCTTTTGTCCTTTTTTATATGGCCACTGTATTGTCTTTTGTCCTTTTTTATATGGCCACTGTATTGTCTTTTGTCCTTTTTTATATGGCCACTGTATTGTCTTTTGTCCTTTTTTATATGGCCACTGTATTGTCTTTTGTCCTTTTTTATATGGCCACTGTATTGTCTTTTGTCCTTTTTTATATGGCCACTGTATTGTATTTTGTCCTTTTTTATATGGCCACTGTATTGTCTTTTGTCCTTTTTTATATGGCCACTGTATTGTCTTTTGTCCTTTTTTATTTGGCCACTGTATTGTCTTTTGTATTTTTTTATTTGGCCACTGTATTGTCTTAGAGGGTCGGAATACTTCTAATGAAGTTTGTCTCATTGTGAAATATTGCTGCGGATTGCGCCCAGTAGTGTAAAAAAAAAACTTCGCCCTATGTCTCTGCGCCGAGGTTCCTTGGTGAGTATGTAATTAATAAATATTGACTTGTTTTGTGGAGGAGTGTACCAAATGATTTAATGATTTCTTCTAACATTCTGTCAGAATAAAGACGTAAATATCAGAATAAGTGCGCACGACGCGTTTCTGGAATAACCATCAACAGGTACGTTTCTGGAATATCCATCAACAGGTACGATTAATATCGAAATATTGGAAAGGCAATTATTTAAAAGGGTTTGGGTGCAATAAACTCAAACGACCTAAAAGTGATAGCTACAATCGGATATCGTCACATATGCCAGAGGGAGGGGAATTTTACTTTTGATAATTACATTATTTAGGAACTGTAAATTTCAATAATAGATATACATAATAAACCATGTCAGTGCCGAAACACTGGGTAAGCTTCAACATCTTAACATTAAAAAAGCTATAGATACGTAAGCTGACGGTCGACTTCAAATCTTAAAAAAAAGTATTACTTTCTGATAACAAATAATTAAACCTGGGAAGTTACAAGCGAACTTTTTGGACTTTGAGTAAAATGTCAATACCAGGATGTACCCATTATCCCGATATATGCATGTAAACACCCTTATAGATGTGCCTATTCACCTAAAGACCGGATTTATCCATATGAAAACAAAATTAAAAAGTTGAACTGTCAAATTTTCAAAGATTATATGCATATCATTGAATTATTACAGTAGAAACCGACCCAGTTTTGTACTTCAATATAGAACTATTTATTCGACTTAATTAAATACACAGTTACCTGTGTAGTAATGTAACTTGCATGTATATACTTAATCTCTAACTAATCGTTTTCTGATTACCTTTATCTTATTGTGAATTTTTGAATATGACATTCTTTGTTATAATTTAAGTACCTTAAATACCCAAATTATATTGTTGAACACATTTCGTTGGTAAAACATTTCTGGTATACATATATGTACAGTTTTATTCTTTTCTTCTTGTTTAAAAGTTGTGTTAGCTTCGAAATTGCATTTTCAACTATGAACAGAAATTGAGTCCTCGAAATCGTATTATTATTATAACAAAATGGGGTGCTCGTCGTCATCTGTCAAGACAGCACAAATTCTCTCTGTTTGTCGATTATGTGATAAAGAAACTAATGTAAAATGGAATTGTTTGGACTGTAAATACAAGATGTGTCAAAATTGTGTGGAAAATGAACATTCAAAAATTAACAATGCGATAAAACATAAAATCATTGATGTAAAAGACGATGATTCGCAAAGGAACGGAGCCAAAAGAACTCTATTAAAACTTAAGGATCCCCAGAAATACAAAACAGATCTTTATACTATTTTTCGATTGGCTGTAGACTGTAATAATTCAATATGGATGTACGACATTAATTCCCAGGCCCTTAAAAGGGTAAATATTAATGGTGGCATGCTCAACATAGCAGCTAATTTCAAACAGGATATGTCTGGCATGGCAGCAATGCAACCGAATATTTTTCTTATAGCCAGTTATGAAGAATCTTTCTTTTTGAAAATGTATAGTGACAAGACGCAACAATTTGTAGATTCTAAGTACGACACGTCGCCAATGAAACCGAAATCGGTTCACGTCACGAGCGACAATTGTGTTGTTGTTGGGGCAGAGAATCAGGCAAAGAAACGTGAAGTTGTAATTGTATTCGAATCAAACGGGAAGCGAAAGGAAATATATGAGAAGGGCGAGAATAATAAACCAATGTTTACTTTTACTGCGGGTATAACTAGTACGCATGATGGTCACATCAGTGTCATTGATTGGCTAGATGAAAGTGGAATAGGCCAAATAGTAGTATTAGGGAGAGCAGGGTGTGTTAAAAACGTCTACACTGGACACCCGTACGTTAACAATGAGGATGATCCGTTTACACCATCGAGTATCATAGCAACTCCATCAAACAAATTAATTGTGACAGATTTTAGAAATGATACTGTGCATGTTCTTAGCAGTGTCGGGTTTTTGCTTACCCATATCAATACTCCGGACCTTGGAATAATGAATCCATATTCCCTCGCATTGGATAAGATGGGAGACCTGTTAATTGGAAATAATCCAGATAATGAGGATAACGCAACACTATATAGATTAAAGATTATCGAAAATTAATCTGAGTTGCCTATGACGTAGTATCTGAATGTAATTACGAATCCTTCCGCGCCAAAAAAAAAAAGAAGAAAAAAAGAAGAAAAAATACCATGGCATAGCATAGAACTATGCTAACACCGACTCTTTTTACTGAAGTGCATGTAGCAAGCCAAGGAAGTGAGCTGTCATGTATATATATGCTAGAGATATCGATTTACCTTTTTCTACTATTCTTGTATTGGATTTTGGAACTGTTCCGATAGTGTGTCGTTTTTATTACGTTTTTTTCTTCTTTATTTTAACGCAATATACCATTCCCATTCACAAGTTATCACATTTACATAGTCAAAAGATTGGAAAGCCAAAAAAATAAAAGTTTTTGGGGACAAGTAAGAAAAAGGACTTAAAGAGGATATCCAAAGTTAGATAAGGTTACCAATGATTGGTGCTGGGGGCAAGTAAGCAAAAGGGCTTAAATAGGATATCTAAAGTTAGATAAGTTTACCAATGATTGGTGCTGGGGGCAAGTAAGCAAAAGGGCTTAAATAGGATATCTAAAGTTAGATAAGTTTACCAATGATTGGTGCTGGGGGCAAGTAAGCAAAAGGGCTTAAATAGGATATCTAAAGTTAGATAAGTTTACCAATGATTGGTGCTGGGGGCAAGTAAGCAAAAGGGCTTAAATAGGATATCTAAAGTTAGATAAGTTTACCAATGATTGGTGCTGGGGGCAAGTAAGCAAAAGGGCTTAAATAGGATATCTAAAGTTAGATAAGTTTACCAATGATTGGTGCTGGGGGCAAGTAAGCAAAAGGGCTTAAATAGGATATCTAAAGTTAGATAAGTTTACCAATGATTGGTGCTGGGGGCAAGTAAGCAAAAGGGATTAAAGAGGATATCCAAAGTTAGATAAGGTTACCAATGATTGGTGCAGATTACCTTTGTTTTAACTGTTAATTTCAAATATGAATATATTTAATATACAAACTTTATGGGATGCCAATTATTTATTTCTACTTGTATGTAGATATATCTTATACAAAAATTATGCATGTTATCAACTTCAAGTAATAATCAACGATCATCGGATAAGCATTTCAAAAGTAAGATAATAAAACCAAAAACAAAAACTAACAAATTGTAGGAACAATTCTAAACTCCAGTACTAAATCATAGAAAGAAACAAAAACTAACAAATTGTAGGAACAATTCTAAACTCCAGTACTAAATCATAGAAAGAAACAAAAACTAACAAATTGTAGGAACAATTCTAAACTCCAATACTAAATCATAGAAAGAAACAAAAACTAACAAATTGTAGGAACAATTCTAAACTCCAGTACTAAATCATAGAAAGAAACAAAAACTAACAAATTGTAGGAACAATTCTAAACTCCAATACTAAATCATAGAAAGAAACAAAAACTAACAAATTGTAGGAACAATTCTAAACTCCAGTACTAAATCATAGAAAGAAACAAAAACTAACAAATTGTAGGAACAATTCTAAACTCCAATACTAAATCATAGAAAGAAACAAAAACTAACAAATTGTAGGAACAATTCTAAACTCCAGTACTAAATCATAGAAAGAAACAAAAACTAACAAATTGTAGGAACAATTCTAAACTCCAGTACTAAATCATAGAAAGAAACAAAAACTAACAAATTGTAGGAACAATTCTAAACTCCAGTACTAAATCATAGAAAGAAACAAAAACTAACAAATTGTAGGAACAATTCTAAACTCCAATACTAAATCATAGAAAGAAACAAAAACTAACAAATTGTAGGAACAATTCTAAACTCCAGTACTAAATCATAGAAAGAAACAAAAACTAACAAATTGTAGGAACAATTCTAAACTCCAATACTAAATCATAGAAAGAAACAAAAACTAACAAATTGTAGGAACAATTCTAAACTCCAGTACTAAATCATAGAAAGAAACAAAAACTAACAAATTGTAGGAACAATTCTAAACTCCAGTACTAAATCATAGAAAGAAACAAAAACTAACAAATTGTAGGAACAATTCTAAACTCCAGTACTAAATCATAGAAAGAAACAAAAACTAACAAATTGTAGGAACAATTCTAAACTCCAATACTAAATCATAGAAAGAAACAAAAACTAACAAATTGTAGGAACAATTCTAAACTCCAGTACTAAATCATAGAAAGAAACAAAAACTAACAAATTGTAGGAACAATTCTAAACTCCAATACTAAATCATAGAAAGAAACAAAAACTAACAAATTGTAGGAACAATTCTAAACTCCAGTACTAAATCATAGAAAGAAACAAAAACTAACAAATTGTAGGAACAATTCTAAACTCCAGTACTAAATCATAGAAAGAAACAAAAACTAACAAATTGTAGGAACAATTCTAAACTCCAATACTAAATCATAGAAAGAAACAAAAACTAACAAATTGTAGGAACAATTCTAAACTCCAGTACTAAATCATAGAAAGAAACAAAAACTAACAAATTGTAGGAACAATTCTAAACTCCAATACTAAATCATAGAAAGAAACAAAAACTAACAAATTGTAGGAACAATTCTAAACTCCAGTACTAAATCATAGAAAGAAACAAAAACTAACAAATTGTAGGAACAATTCTAAACTCCAGTACTAAATCATAGAAAGAAACAAAAACTAACAAATTGTAGGAACAATTCTAAACTCCAATACTAAATCATAGAAAGAAACAAAAACTAACAAATTGTAGGAACAATTCTAAACTCCAGTACTAAATCATAGAAAGAAACAAAAACTAACAAATTGTAGGAACAATTCTAAACTCCAATACTAAATCATAGAAAGAAACAAAAACTAACAAATTGTAGGAACAATTCTAAACTCCAGTACTAAATCATAGAAAGAAACAAAAACTAACAAATTGTAGGAACAATTCTAAACTCCAATACTAAATCATAGAAAGAAACAAAAACTAACAAATTGTAGGAACAATTCTAAACTCCAGTACTAAATCATAGAAAGAAACAAAAACTAACAAATTGTAGGAACAATTCTAAACTCCAATACTAAATCATAGAAAGAAACAAAAACTAACAAATTGTAGGAACAATTCCAAACTCCAGTACTAAATCATAGAAAGAAACAAAAACTAACAAATTGTAGGAACAATTCTAAACTCCAGTACTAAATCATAGAAAGAAACAAAAACTAACAAATTGTAGGAACAATTCTAAACTCCAAATCATAGAAAGAAACAAAAACTAACAAATTGTAGGAACAATTCTAAACTCCAATACTAAATCATAGAAAGAAACAAAAACTAACAAATTGTAGGAACAATTCTAAACTCCAATACTAAATCATAGAAAGAAACAAAAACTAACAAATTGTAGGAACAATTCTAAACTCCAATACTAAATCATAGAAAGAAACAAAAACTAACAAATTGTAGGAACAATTCTAAACTCCAGTACTAAATCATAGAAAGAAACAAAAACTAACAAATTGTAGGAACAATTCTAAACTCCAATACTAAATCATAGAAAGAAACAAAAACTAACAAATTGTAGGAACAATTCTAAACTCCAATACTAAATCATAGAAAGAAACAAAAACTAACAAATTGTAGGAACAATTCTAAACTCCA
The DNA here is from genome assembly GCA_963680875.1 of Bathymodiolus brooksi. NCBI lineage: Eukaryota > Metazoa > Mollusca > Bivalvia > Mytilida > Modiolidae > Bathymodiolus > Bathymodiolus brooksi. Next base: position 94,401,056 of record OY804579.1, read on the forward strand.
GTACTAAATCATAGAAAGAAACAAAAACTAACAAATTGTAGGAACAATTCTAAACTCCAATACTAAATCATAGAAAGAAACAAAAACTAACAAATTGTAGGAACAATTCTAAACTCCAAATCATAGAAAGAAACAAAAACTAACAAATTGTAGGAACAATTCTAAACTCCAATACTAAATCATAGAAAGAAACAAAAACTAACAAATTGTAGGAACAATTCTAAACTCCAATACTAAATCATAGAAAGAAACAAAAACTAACAAATTGTAGGAACAATTCTAAACTCCAATACTAAATCATAGAAAGAAACAAAAACTAACAAATTGTAGGAACAATTCTAAACTCCAGTACTAAATCATAGAAAGAAACAAAAACTAACAAATTGTAGGAACAATTCTAAACTCCAATACTAAATCATAGAAAGAAACAAAAACTAACAAATTGTAGGAACAATTCTAAACTCCAATACTAAATCATAGAAAGAAACAAAAACTAACAAATTGTAGGAACAATTCTAAACTCCAGTACTAAATCATAGAAAGAAACAAAAACTAACAAATTGTAGGAACAATTCTAAACTCCAGTACTAAATCATAGAAAGAAACAAAAACTAACAAATTGTAGGAACAATTCTAAACTCCAGTACTAAATCATAGAAAGAAACAAAAACTAACAAATTGTAGGAACAATTCTAAACTCCAGTACTAAATCATAGAAAGAAACAAAAACTAACAAATTGTAGGAACAATTCTAAACTCCAGTACTAAATCATAGAAAGAAACAAAAACTAACAAATTGTAGGAACAATTCTAAACTCCAAATCATAGAAAGAAACAAAAATGATACCCCTAACATACAAATACATGCGTTTATTCTTTTACATTCAAATATATATCATATGTCTACAACAATGCTATAAATGTGATGTATTATGAAAGTTTTCCCATTCTGTGCCAAAGAGATAAAATATTACTCTTAATAAAAGAAAGGAAGACGACTTGTGAGCATTTATTAGTCAACAAGGACTATAATTTAATTGTTGCCAATAAGCCTATACCATAAATCTGCTGACATACAGATTTAATATCACCACAAAAAAGTCATAAAATGGATGACAATACTGAGAATATTTCAGTATATTTATGGTATCCACACTACCGTATATTAGTGAGAGAAAATAATGAATATAGGAGTTCTACAATAATTCTAATTAGCTCTATATTTGGTACAGTAGACGTATGTCATTCGTGGTCGGAAGAGTGTTTTTAAAAGGTAGTCATTTGACAATCAAAGTGGTCAAATAAATTGCTGTGTCTAATGTCTCACGAAAAAGGGTTTCTATGTCGCTTATGGGTGGTTTTTATTTGGATACAGTTGAGATATATGTTCATATAAAGGAGCATGACAGTCTTCATGTGTGCCTAATGTTGCCTGTGTCTCTGAAATGTCCATTCTTCATGTCACTAACGTGTTTTCAAGACACATTATGCTCTATATTTTTACTATACCGGGTTTTAATTAGAAAACTCTCAATAACCAAATTGTTCCGGTTTTTTGTTTAGCTTACAAATCACAAATCAGTCATTTGCCATGTTTATATTCATTATATTTATTAAATTCTTAAATGATGATATTCAGATCCGAAATAAAAGTTTGAAGATACTATATGGGAACAATCAGAAGATGTAAATCGAAGGACAGATTATTCAATGGCCTAAGGAAAAATGGACAAAAAGATAAACAATGATCCACAAAACACTGCATAGACAAGATTGAGCAACAGGAACACACACTAAACCGGGGATGAACTAAACTCTCTGATGAGTAGCTGTTCCCGTCGTGCTACTTGTATTAATGATAAAATAAGAAAGGGGTTGGGATTGTGACTGAGTCGTGGTCATTCGTTTCATGTAGTATTTTCAAGTTTACTATGTTGATTATTCGGTCTGAGTATTAGTATACTAGGATACTTACCACAGGGTGCATATGACGAAATATTAGTCAATAAGGGTAATAACAAAATTACCGAACTCCGAACAATCTTACAAATGGAAAGTCAAAATTCATACGTATATAAACAGACAAAATCAGTCAACAACTAAAGTATATTAAATATTATATTGTACAACTAAATAAACAAAGCAAAAATAAAAACCGAGCATGAAACTGGATTAGTCGTATTAGTCGATTTTATATATTTACTGACTGACAATTTGGAAAATAATATCAAAATACATCTCGGACCTACACAATAAGATACCAACCTTTTTACTACCATGGGGCTGGGATTTTCATGCCTGACAGAATTATTTTAATTTAATCAGGAATATTTTTTTGATACATGCATGATTTTTTTCAAAGATTTTTTTTTTACAAAATATTTACAAGCGTATAATATATTCATATGGATAGAGGGCATTTAGAAAAATGTTATGAAAACATTATTTTGTTTATTTATTTTGTTGTTTTTTAGGTTTTTTTGTGAGTGTATCGTCGTTATGTTATGTAATTAATTGTACATCGTTAAATATTAAAATTTTTCAAAACATGTGTGTATGTTGCAAAAGGGTAAGACACTTTTGTTTATAGTGTACTCATTTGTTTTTTCCCTGCACCAATGAGTTTGTAAACAGGCAGGGGACCTATGTGAGCTACAATGGGCTGCTTAGGTTATTGTTAAGCAGGAGTTTGTTCAATAAACTGTATGTATTTAAGAAAAACTAAAAAAGCCCCACTAAACCAGGGGTGAACTCATATGTGATAGGGACATTATTATTTGAAAACCTTGGTTTTCAACGACAAGATATGGGAATGTTATTTCGCATAAGACGTTATCGGATCTGAAAACGATTACTTTAAAAGTACCGGTCTGGTTCCACTCCCATTTTTCTTTACTGTTCGTTCCTGTTGATTTTATTTTATTTTTGAATGGTGTACATGATTAAATCAAGTGTACACATATTTACTCCAATATCATGTGCTGCTTTGAAACATTAATGATATAGGATAAGGTCATCAATATGGCTGCACAGATCTATTAAAAGTCTGAGCAATGCGGAAGCATTTTCACATCAGACGAGATGTGCACTTCCAATCATAAAATTTACCGGTTACTGTCAAATGTTAGACGATTTTCTCCAGGCAAGGAGTATTATTTCAAATCTTAAATTAGCTCACTCTTGTGTTCCCTATGTTGTCAGTTTATCTGGATTGTCCATTATTGATTGCCCTTTCGGTATTCTCTAACGATTATTTACTAACGAAAGTTCACCGACCGTCACCAGGCACAAAAGATTCACTTCCGCTTTCAATAATACTGCTGATAAAGTTGAAAAGATTTATCAGATCAGTTTTATTTGAAGAATAAATAAAATTGAATGTATTGCATAGCACACTCAAAACCAGTCTGTACTTCCTTCTAAAGCTTTATTGAGTTCTAAAAGAGAACATTTTTATTTTATCAGACAACAAGGTATAAACCTCGTATAGAAATAGCAGTTTTTAATTTGTTCTATCATGCCGTCTCGCACCAATTTTATAGAACTCCTCTGGCGAATATGAAAAACATGTTCATGATTTAGTACATGTAATTCGTAAGCTCAAATACAATCAAAAATGCAACATGCTTATTCTGAATAATTTAATCTATAAAAGTAAAAGAAAAAAAAATGAATCTCCAACAATATTACTTAAATCTGCTTTAGTTAAAACACAGCAAGCAATATATGAATCAACAAAATTAATAATAGTGGTTACATCTAGGTTTTTAACTATCGATATTGATCACCTTGAAATGGCAATTTACAAGAAAACGTAGACATCGAATTTAGTGCGCAAGACCCGTTTCTGAAATAACATTCATCAGGTGACGCTCATAATCAAAACACGTCAGGTAATATGAAATCATCACTTCTCATTATCTAAATATTCTTAAGATCCGGTAAATTCTTAGTTCACATTTGAAAGACGTCCAATCAAAGAAAACAATGCAAAATCACTCTTCATTTTCATAATATAGTACATTTAATTTTACATAAATTTTTATAAACAGTTTACTTTTTTTAAATTTACATATAGATGATATTTAAAAGAAATGTGCGACCTGTCGTAAGTCACTGGCAAACTTTATGACATAATGTAGTATGGAGTACACCACGATGACCCCGGCAGACCAATACTTATCCGAGATGTAATAACAGAAAGCATATATCAGCCCCAAAATTATTTTTCAATCAGAAATTACAGACTTGTTGAGCTATTTCTAAATATAGACGTTCATCAATTATAATACTTCCTCTAGAAGACAAATACAGACGTTCATCAATTATAATACTTCCTCTAGAAGACAAATATAGACGTTCATCAATTATAATACTTCCTCTAGAAGACAAATATAGACGTTCATCAATTATAATACTTCCTCTAGAAGACAAATATAGACGTTCATCAATTATAATACTTCCTCTAGAAGACAAATATAGACGTTCATCAATTATAATACTTCCTCTAGAAGACAAATATAGACGTTCATCAATTATAATACTTCCTCTAGAAGACAAATATAGACGTTCATCAATTATAATACTTCCTCTAGAAGACAAATATAGACGTTCATCAATTATAATACTTCCTCTAGAAGACAAATATAGACGTTCATCAATTATAATACTTCCTCTAGAAGACAAATATAGACGTTCATCAATTATAATACTTCCTCTAGAAGACAAATATAGACGTTCATCAATTATAATACTTCCTCTATAAGACAAATATAGACGTTCATCAATTATAATACTTCCTCTAGAAGACAAATATAGACGTTCATCAATTATAATACTTCCTCTAGAAGACAAATATAGACGTTCATCAATTATAATACTTCCTCTAGAAGACAAATATAGACGTTCATCAATTATAATACTTCCTCTAGAAGACAAATATAGACGTTCATCAATTATAATACTTCCTCTAGAAGACAAATATAGACGTTCATCAATTATAATACTTCCTCTAGAAGACAAATATAGACGTTCATCAATTATAATACTTCCTCTAGAAGACAAATATAGACGTTCATCAATTATAATACTTCCTCTAGAAGACAAATATAGACGTTCATCAATTATAATACTTCCTCTAGAAGACAAATATAGACGTTCAATAATTATAATACTTCCTCTAGAAGACAAATATAGACGTTCATCAATTATAATACTTCCTCTAGAAGACAAATATAGACGTTCATCAATTATAATACTTCCTCTAGAAGACAAATATAGATGTTCAATAATTATAATACTTCCTCTAGAAGACAAATATAGACGTTCATCAATTATAATACTTCCTCTAGAAGACAAATATAGACGTTCATCAATTATAATACTTCCTCTAGAAGACAAATATAGACGTTCATCAATTATAATACTTCCTCTAGAAGACAAATATAGACGTTCATCAATTATAATACTTCCTCTAGAAGACAAATATAGACGTTCAATAATTATAATACTTCCTCTAGAAGACAAATATAGACGTTCATCAATTATAATACTTCCTCTAGAAGACAAATATAGACGTTCAATAATTATAATACTTCCTCTAGAAGACAAATATAGACGTTCATCAATTATAATACTTCCTCTAGAAGACAAATATAGACGTTCAATAATTATAATACTTCCTCTAGAAGACAAATATAGACGTTCATCAATTATAGTACTTCCTCTAGAAGACAAATATAGACGTTCAATAATTATAATACTTCCTCTAGAAGACAAATATAGACGTTCATCAATTATAATACTTCCTCTAGAAGACAAATATAGACGTTCATCAATTATAATACTTCCTCTAGAAGACAAATATAGACGTTCATCAATTATAATACTTCCTCTAGAAGACAAATATAGACGTTCATCAATTATAATACTTCCTCTAGAAGACAAATATAGACGTTCATCAATTATAATACTTCCTCTAGAAGACAAATATAGACGTTCATCAATTATAATACTTCCTCTAGAAGACAAATATAGACGTTCATCAATTATAATACTTCCTCTAGAAGACAAATATAGACGTTCATCAATTATAATACTTCCTCTAGAAGACAAATATAGACGTTCATCAATTATAATACTTCCTCTAGAAGACAAATATAGACGTTCATCAATTATAATACTTCCTCTAGAAGACAAATATAGACGTTCATCAATTATAATACTTCCTCTAGAAGACAAATATAGACGTTCATCAATTATAATACTTCCTCTAGAAGACAAATATAGACGTTCATAAATTATAATACTTCCTCTAGAAGACAAATATAGACGTTCATCAATTATAATACTTCCTCTAGAAGACAAATATAGACGTTCATCAATTATAATACTTCCTCTAGAAGACAAATATAGACGTTCATCAATTATAATACTTCCTCTAGAAGATAAATATAGACGTTCAATAATTATAATACTTCCTCTAGAAGACAAATATAGACGTTCATCAATTATAATACTTCCTCTAGAAGACAAATATAGACGTTCATCAATTATAATACTTCCTCTAGAAGACAAATATAGATGTTCAATAATTATAATACTTCCTCTAGAAGACAAATATAGACGTTCATCAATTATAATACTTCCTCTAGAAGACAAATATAGACGTTCATCAATTATAATACTTCCTCTAGAAGACAAATATAGACGTTCATCAATTATAATACTTCCTCTAGAAGACAAATATAGATGTTCAATAATTATAATACTTCCTCTAGAAGACAAATATAGACGTTCATCAATTATAATACTTCCTCTAGAAGACAAATGTAGACGTTCAATAATTATAATACTTCCTCTAGAAGACAAATATAGACGTTCATCAATTATAATACTTCCTCTAGAAGACAAATATAGACGTTCAATAATTATAATACTTCCTCTAGAAGACAAATATAGACGTTCATCAATTATAATACTTCCTCTAGAAGACAAATATAGACGTTCAATAATTATAATACTTCCTCTAGAAGACAAATATAGACGTTCATCAATTATAGTACTTCCTCTAGAAGACAAATATAGACGTTCAATAATTATAATACTTCCTCTAGAAGACAAATATAGACGTTCATCAATTATAATACTTCCTCTAGAAGACAAATATAGACGTTCATCAATTATAATACCTTCCTCTAGAAGACAAATATAGACGTTCATCAATTATAATACTTCCTCTAGAAGACAAATATAGACGTTCATCAATTATAATACTTCCTTTAGAAGACAAATATAGACGTTCATCAATTATAATACTTCCTCTAGAAGACAAATATAGACGTTCATCAATTATAATACTTCCTCTAGAAGACAAATATAGACGTTCATCAATTATAATACTTCCTCTAGAAGACAAATATAGACGTTCATCAATTATAATACTTCCTCTAGAAGACAAATATAGACGTTCATCAATTATAATACTTCCTCTAGAAGACAAATATAGACGTTCATCAATTATAATACTTCCTCTAGAAGACAAATATAGACGTTCATCAATTATAATACTTCCTCTAGAAGACAAATATAGACGTTCATCAATTATAATACTTCCTCTAGAAGACAAATATAGACGTTCATCAATTATAATACTTCCTCTAGAAGACAAATATAGACGTTCATCAATTATAATACTTTCTCTAGAAGACAAATATAGACGTTCAATAATTATAATACTTCCTCTAGAAGACAAATATAGACGTTCATCAATTATAATACTTCCTCTAGAAGACAAATATAGACGTTCATCAATTATAATACTTCCTCTAGAAGACAAATATAGACGTTCAATAATTATAATACTTTCTCTAGAAGACAAATATAGACGTTCATCAATTATAATACTTCCTCTAGAAGACAAATATAGACGTTCATCAATTATAATACTTCCTCTAGAAGACAAATATAGACGTTCATCAATTATAATACTTCCTCTAGAAGACAAATATAGACGTTCATCAATTATAATACTTCCTCTAGAAGACAAATATAGACGTTCATCAATTATAATACTTCCTCTAGAAGACAAATGTAGACGTTCAATAATTATAATACTTCCTCTAGAAGACAAATATAGACGTTCATCAATTATAATACTTCCTCTAGAAGACAAATATAGACGTTCAATAATTATAATACTTCCTCTAGAAGACAAATATAGACGTTCATCAATTATAATACTTCCTCTAGAAGACAAATATAGACGTTCAATAATTATAATACTTCCTCTAGAAGACAAATATAGACGTTCATCAATTATAGTACTTCCTCTAGAAGACAAATATAGACGTTCAATAATTATAATACTTCCTCTAGAAGACAAATATAGACGTTCATCAATTATAATACTTCCTCTAGAAGACAAATATAGACGTTCATCAATTATAATACCTTCCTCTAGAAGACAAATATAGACGTTCATCAATTATAATACTTCCTCTAGAAGACAAATATAGACGTTCATCAATTATAATACTTCCTTTAGAAGACAAATATAGACGTTCATCAATTATAATACTTCCTCTAGAAGACAAATATAGACGTTCATCAATTATAATACTTCCTCTAGAAGACAAATATAGACGTTCATCAATTATAATACTTCCTCTAGAAGACAAATATAGACGTTCATCAATTATAATACTTCCTCTAGAAGACAAATATAGACGTTCATCAATTATAATACTTCCTCTAGAAGACAAATATAGACGTTCATCAATTATAATACTTCCTCTAGAAGACAAATATAGACGTTCATCAATTATAATACTTCCTCTAGAAGACAAATATAGACGTTCATCAATTATAATACTTCCTCTAGAAGACAAATATAGACGTTCATCAATTATAATACTTCCTCTAGAAGACAAATATAGACGTTCATCAATTATAATACTTCCTCTAGAAGACAAATATAGACGTTCATCAATTATAATACTTCCTCTAGAAGACAAATATAGACGTTCATCAATTATAATACTTCCTCTAGAAGACAAATATAGACGTTCATCAATTATAATACTTCCTCTAGAAGACAAATATAGACGTTCATCAATTATAATACTTCCTCTAGAAGACAAATATAGACGTTCATCAATTATAATACTTCCTCTAGAAGACAAATATAGACGTTCATCAATTATAATACTTCCTCTAGAAGACAAATATAGACGTTCATCAATTATAATACTTCCTCTAGAAGACAAATATAGACGTTCATCAATTATAATACTTCCTCTAGAAGACAAATATAGACGTTCATCAATTATAATACTTCCTCTAGAAGACAAATATAGACGTTCATCAATTATAATACTTCCTCTAGAAGACAAATATAGACGTTCATCAATTATAATACTTCCTCTAGAAGACAAATATAGACGTTCATCAATTATAATACTTCCTCTAGAAGACAAATATAGACGTTCATCAATTATAATACTTCCTCTAGAAGACAAATATAGACGTTCATCAATTATAATACTTCCTCTAGAAGACAAATATAGTAACACAATGTCTGGAATATTTAATACCTTAAGTCAAATTATAAAGTCGGGAAAAAGAAGTATTTCAATGTTTATATATTATATACACGTAGATTTCCCATTAAGGTGCCGGTGTAGGCATACCTATTTTGTATGTTAAGTATATGAGTGAGTTGAACCATTTTAGGATTTGTTCAATCTCAGTTTTGCAGGTATTGTCCATTATATCAACATGCAACATGGCGTGTTTATGCGTACTAAACAACCCACATTGCACAGGGTTCAATCAACTGTAGCTAGTTTCGGATGTTTACACTTTTAACTGAGAAAAAAAATATATCCCCAATAACATAGAATGATCCCATCCCATTACATGACTTGTATTACACAACCCCGAGATTTACATAGCGGACCGAGAACTTTAACCCAAAGTGCGTTATAATTCGATGGATGATACGGTGATGATATGGAAATTGCCATGTAATGATCTATGTTATCACATATATTTGACTGGAAATAATATTATGGCAAAAAAAAAAAGAAACAAATGTATAGCTAACACGATTTATTGACATCTTAATGAGAAAAAATACTAAATAGAAATTCAATTTCTTTTAAATAAAATGATATTTAAATTTTAAACAATAAGAACAGGCCAAATAAGGGTAATAACAAAATTACCGAACTTCAAACAATCTTACAAAGGGAAAGTCAAAACTCATATTTATACAAACAGACAAAATCAGTCAACAACCGGAAAACTGTGAAAACCGTAATGACCCTGACTTGGTACAGGCATTTCTAAAGAAATGGTGGGTTGAATCAGATTTTAAAGCGCCAAACCTCCCGCTCTCATTACGGTTCAAAGGTTCCGGCTGTCACTATAACAGTATTTAAATACAGGAACAAAATAGGTAAAATAGTTGTCAAAGCAGTACCATATTCGGTGACGTAAATGTCAAAAATATTTTTACGTCACACATTGATAAAAAAATATCCTTGACATTTTTCTTGACCTCTTTATCTTTATACATTTTCACTATATGAAAATGCATCGCTTATAATCGTTTCTGCAGAGACGGAATATATTTCGACAAGATCTTGGTATCGGAATATAACTTTTTAAGAGATCGAATAAGGCGAATCTTTTGATAGCCCTGGTTCAGTAGCCTGTTTCTCAGATGAAGATGACGTTTCAGGAAATCAGAATAATTGCTACTGGCCCTTGCATAGCGAATCAATTGCGAGATGTAAACACCATATGCAGGAGAAGCTGGTATATTGCTGCACATGTTTGGAAAATTTATGATTTTAAAATTGAAGTCGTCCCGTTTATCATAAATTTTAGTACTGAGTTGACCACTGTCGTCAAATTCGAGGTATATGTCCAAAAATGATGCGGACGAAGCTGTATATGTGGTCTCTTTAACTTCCAGCTTTGGAGGATATATCAATGGAAGAATTTGCAAATCTAGAATTATTGATAGATAAAACGTCATCAATATACCTGTATGTGAAATTAAAGGCTCTAGCCTCATGAATCTTCTTATCTTTTACAAGCTTTTGAAGAAACTCCGACTCATATGAGTATAAAAATAAATTGGCTAGAAGAGGGGCACAATTCGTACCCATTGGTATGCCGACGACCTGCTGAAACAGTGTCCCTCCAAAGGAGACAAATATGTTATCGATGAGGAACTCCAGCATACTGATCACTTGTTCCTCTGAGTAGCATGTTTTACCTTTTTGAATTTTTCTTGAAAAATATGTGGAATTGTAGCCTAACACAACAAATTTTGAGCCATTGTTTCTGTGACTGAAAGCTTTATGAATTGTTTCTTTTAAACGGGTTTTTAATTTGTCATGCGGTAGGGTGGTATATAGAGTTGAAAAATCAAAAGCTTTGATGGAGGATACCTGAGAGAAAGATCTTGATTTCAGGTTATCCAAAAGATCTTTAGAGTTTTTCAAAATCCACATGTGATTTATGCCACTACGCGAGTAAACAGTTTCACAATATTTCTGTTGTCCCTCTTTTACTGCAGACAGAATCTTTGTCAGGTGAATAGACAATTCTTTCGTCGAACAAGTTGATGATCCCGCTATGTACCTTTCTTTGTAGTGTGTCTTATGGAGCTTAGGTATCCAATATAAATAGGGTAAATCCTCAGACTCTTTACCAGAGGGAATGTTTAAAGAGGTCATGAATGATCTGTGGTTAGCTAGGATTTCATCTTTGTCGAACGAAGTTGGTTTGTATGTGGTATTACTAGAGGTGTTGCTATTTATGCCTAATTCCTTGATTAGGCATTCGAAGTAATATGATTTACATACAAACACGATATTGTCGGAAGCCTTGTCCGCAGGAACGATAACATATTTGTCATGAAGAGAGGAAAGGATCTTAACAGCTTCTTGGTCTTTAAATACAGACTTAGGTCGACTATTAACACAATTTTTGAGTTTGTGAATCCGACCTTGTACTAGAGACCTAATTGTTCTAACCCAGTCTGACAAGGACTCTAACTCAGGATCTTGGTCTACTTCTCTCTTTATCCACCTTCTGGCATAATCTTCAACAGCATCCATAATTATCTTGAAATTATGTGTCCAATTGATGTGTTGAGGTTCTCTGAATTTAGGACCATGAGAAATCACCTTTCGGAGACTCTCATGTTGAATGATATTCAGATCACCAGTGATTACATGTCCAGATGTGTTGTATTGAAAAGGAGAGTGGGAGCAGTCACAAGTCAGAGGGTTCTTAAGGTACTCTTCTATGTTAATATCTCGCAATGCTTCTTTGTAGTTCAAAATTTTACGGCCAATGCTGTTCCTTCTTGTGCTAGGATTGTTCATGTTCCCCTCAAATGCATATGTATTATTGTCAGTAACGTCAATAAATGGAATGTTTATTTTAAAAGAAAACATTGCCGAGAAGAAATCAAAAAAAGGCATTCATTTAATACATTCTGGTATCTTTTCGACAGGTTAATTGTTTTCGATAAATTGGTGGAAGGGAAAAAAAATATGTAAAACTCAGGTTTTTTCCGTGTTGAAAGATACCGGCCATACCGTAGCAGTAATTGTGGTCATAAAGATAGGTTTGGAAACATATTATGGTATTGACATTAAAATCTAATTACAATAAAAGGAGTGTAATGAACATCCAGAAAACAGTCTTCATTTTCTACTATAATAATAAATACTATCTTAAGGAGAAAGTATTATGTAATCATACAAGAATATCAATTTCCTTAGATATCTTAGTGTCATGCTACAAGGCTTCATTATTCTAAAATTTCCATTACTGATTACCAGAGGATTGAAATTGTTTCCAAAATTTTGACTACCCCTTGTTTATTTCAATAAAAACATATCTCCAATAAGTTTGATATTTGCATATTTAACTCATAATAACTCATCTTCTCTAGCTCAGGGTTACGATTCGTGTCGTTTCTTCTTCATCACTGATGGCGTCAATTATGTAGTGTAAATAGGTAAATGTTCCAATGATTTAATTCTAGTTAGAAAACCAGATGCAACCAATAATGGACAATCCAGAGACACATGCAAAACAAAACAAAACAAAACAAAAGAAAAACTCTTTCTGAGAAATGGATAGTTCGTAACTGTCAAATAGTTGATTTCTTTTGCAGTGAATACTAGAACCAGGAGCAGCATAGCCTTGTTTGAGTAGCTTTGGCATCACCAGCTGAGCTCTGTCTAGGAAATCACTGTACTGAGCATATGCTCTAGAATATCGTATGAGTTGTGAACTGTGAACTCCATACGCTAGTGCCGCTGGAATATTGCTCCTAGTGAAAGAGAAGGTGACTATTATAAATGTGAAGTCATCATGTTTGTCGTAGAAATGTGCTTATGCATTGCTTGTACGTGTTTTAATTTGCTTCATAATGTTTGATTATTTTCAAATACGCATATATTTTGTTTTTTCATCGTGGTTAATATAGTTCTACTGCGACCGTCGTGGTCGTGATCGTATGGTAGTTGGATTTATAACTATGCAATCAGCGCTTAGTTTGAACCCCGTTCATGGCGAGGTGTACTCGATACAACATTATGTGATAAAGTTTGTCAGTGACTTCCGACAGGTCGGTGGTTTTCGCCGTATTCGTCCACCAATAAAACTGACCGCCACTATATAACTGAAATATTGTTGAAATTGGCGTCAAACACCATATATCAACCAACCAATATAGTCCTACAGACACAGAATCGTGTTCGTATTTACCATATGAAGCCGCTGTCAGTGGAATAGTAAAACACCGATTGTCTCGTCTTCTTAATCATAATGTATTAGTCGATACAAGGCACTATTATACAATTATAGTTATTACGAGTTTTTATGGACCTTAGAAATCAATATTCACCGAAGCCTTTAAATAAAATTATTATTACTCTTCATGTAAGAAACTTTCATTATAATTGACATGATATTATCGAAACATAATTTTACAAAGAATAAATAGCGTCGTTGTACTATGCACTCGCTTAAAATCACTTACAATCTGATTCAACCCACCATTTCTTTAGAAATGCCTGTACCAAGTCAGGGTCATTACGGTTTTCACAGTTTTCCGGTTGTTGACTGATTTTGTCTGTTTATATACTTATGAGTTTTGACTTCCCCTTTGTTAGATTGTTCGGAGTTCGGTAATTTTGTTATTACCCTTATTATATAGTACTATTGTTGGAGTCATTGCTATGCTGATGGGCGGAGCTTAGAACAATCTTACGTCATTTAAATAGGCGGGGGTCGAAACGGGATCACCTGAGCGTTTTTAACAGTGTACAATTTACAATGTATTAAACGTTTTTCTTTAACGTTGATGCCGTCGTCTGTCAAAACAATTGCCAGTTCCAGGTTTGGGAATTAAATATTTGACAGTTCATTGTTATAGTTGAAATTGAATATTTCTTGAATTTAAATGAATATTATTTGCCAATCTTTATACTATCAATACATTTTAGACAAATTTCATTTTTTAAAATCACCAAAGACATTCAGAGTAATAATAACAATAGTATTGTGTTGTCCATGTTATATGCCGAATTCTAACATGGCGTGCTACTTTCGCTTTGAAAACAATAGAGAGCTCTAAATAGCGCAGAACACCCTAGCACATGCGCAGAAGGCATATCTAATCGACAGCGTATTTTGCATATTTGTACTTTATGTATGTTAAATTAAAAGAATAAAGATAATAAATATACCAAAAAAAATCAGATGAAACTAATTTTTGATCGTTATCAATTTTCATAACGTTTCTGTAGCGTTATATATTCTTGTAAATAATAGCGGGAGGTAATTGGAACAGCTTCTGTAGCGTTATATATTCTTGTAAATAATAGCGGGAGGTAATTGGAACAGCGCCCAAAAATAACCTCTGTCTAGGTACGCTTGAATGCATAAAATTACCGTAAATGCCTTTTAGAATCGAAATAATTCTCGGATGCCGAGCTCTATGCTTATTTTAACATTGGTAGGCATTATATTTGTCAAGATTTTACACCTCGCTTATGGTGGTGTAAAATTATGACAAATATAATGCCTACCAATGTTGAAATAAGCATAGAGCCCGGCATCCGAGAATTATTTCTTAAATATGTCCCAAGGTTAGAAGGCATAATGCACTCTCCTTCGGGTCGTGCATTATGCCTTCTAACCTTGGGACATATTTCGGCATATAACATGGACAACACAATATTATTGTATAGCTGTAGCTATGGTCGCTAATGATTGTGTCATCACATAGAAACCTCATCTTGTTATTGAATAAGTGAAGGTGAAGGTCGCAAGTCTTTACATTTTTATCCATATCGTGGAGAGATGATATGATACTGAGAAATACTTACTTATAGCATATGTTTGCACTCAGGGCAGGAATTGATATTAGGTTTGGGTTGGTTTATGGTATTTAACGACATTTTCAACAATATTTCAGTTATTTTCGTGGCGGTCAGTTTTATTGGTGGAGGAAACCGAAGTACCCGGAGAAAACCACCGACCTGTCACATGTCACCGACAAACTTTATCACATAATGTTGTATTGAGTACACCTCGCCATGAACGGGGTTCGAACTCACAATGTTATTGGTGATGGACACTGGTTGCACAGATAGTTGTAAATTCAACTACCATACGATCCCGTCCACGACGGCCCCTGAATGGATATTAGAGTAAATAGCTGGAAGTTAAAGAGACCACAGATACCTCTTCGTCCGCATCATTTTTGGACATATACCTCGAATTTGACGACAGTGGTCAAATCAGTAATAAAATTTATGATAAACGGGACGACTTCAATTTTAAGATCATACATTTTCCAAATATGTGCAGCAATATACCAGCTTCTCCTGTATATGGTGTTTACATCTCGCAATTGATTCGTTATGCAAGGGCCAGTAGCAATTATTCTGATTTCCTGAAACGTCATCTCCATCTGAGAAACAGGCTACTGGACCAGGGCTATCAAAAGATTCGCCTTATTCGATCTCTTAAAAAGTTTATATTCCGATACCAAGATCTTGTCGAAATATATTCCGTCTCTGCAGAAAAGATTATAAACGATGGATTTTCATATAGTGAAAATGAATAAAGATAAGGTTTCAACAAAAATGTTAAAAATATTTTTTTTATCAATGTGTGACGTAAAAGTATTTTTGACATTTGGCGCTGATTTGACAACTGTTTTACCTGTTTTGTTCAAGTATTGTTGTAAATACTGTTATAGTGACAGCCGGAAACTTTGAGCCGTAATGAAAGGGGGAGGTTTGGCGCTTTAAAATCTGATTCAACCCACCGTTTCTTTAGAAATGCCTGTACCAAGTCAGGGTCATTACGGTTTTCACAGTTTTCCGGTTGTTGACTGATTTTGTCTGTTTATATACTTATGAGTTTTGACTTTCCCTTTGTTAGATTGTTCGGAGTTCGGTAATTTTGTTATTACCCTTATTTAATAAAAGAAAAATTGATAAAGAACAATTACAGCTGTGACAAAAAACACAAGCCAAGCTGCCCCGGAAGCTTTACTATCTCCTGTCCCTATTAATGTCACCCATCATAGCATCCCAATTTCCAAGGCAATTTACGCAATAAGTGATCTAATCCATTTGAGAAAATGTAATCTGATATGGACAAACACATTCTTGATGGCGTCCATAGTGCACAGATTTGTATGCTCCTCGATTAGAAGCGGGGGTTAACATATGGTTGCTGCTCCTCTCCGTCTGTTCCTTCATGCCGCTGCTAAGACAATCTCTTGTACAAATACATTAAGTAATACACGTTCAAATGTAACAAGATAAATGTAATGTTAGATTTTGAAAGTAATGTAGTTTACAATTTAAAAAAATGCTACAATGGTAAAAATATTTCAGTTACCGATGATATAATGAATTAAAGACTTTTAAGACTTTTCATCTACTTATCTATACATATTTATATCATTCTGTTTCGTCATTACCATTTGTGATTCATATATTTCCCTGTAGGTATGTTTTTCTCAAATTTATAACAATTCTCTTCTGAATTCTGCATTCGGGAGTGTCTGTCTAATTGTAGTATAATCGAACTCGTCCCATTGAACAATACTATATCCACAATGCCTCAGTAGATATAATAAAATGGACATAATAGAAGTACTGACCATGTGTTGTTTATTTATAGAATGCTATTTAGGTTGGGGAAAATGACGTACATACCGGTACATTGCAAAAATAAAATCAAACCACTTTTAGATGTATTAGAGTTCGAAATAAGATATTTTTGTCCTATTGAAGACGTTTGATTATACATAATGAAATGAACGTGGGCAACAATTCACATCTTAAATAAATGTTAATTTAGTTACAAGTAAATATGAACGATTAAACCCAATACCCAGATGTCATGGTGATGTCGATTCATACATCAACCCCTTGTCTCTCCACATTATTTGTTGTTACATCATATATTGTATTTTAATCCAGGGATTAGTTGAATCTCATCAGTTATGTTTATCTTAATACGAGAAAAAATAGTTTGTGCAAATACCACGCACACTTAATGGATCGATCACATTGATAGGAATGTTTCTTTTTGAGTAAAACGAAGAATTATTCATTTCCTTGCATCAGTATTTATGCCTGTATCAAACTCCAATGTGACTTTACAATGAGCAACATCAACTTTACTTTAATATATTTGTGTAAAATGCTGTGTTTACCTACTTGTATTTATAAACGATCGATCGATTGATTGATTGATTGATTGATTGATTGATGCTTAGCGCACAGTGAGCAGTATACTATTTAACACGTATTCATATTCATGGCGTGAACACAATGTTTTCAAATAATAAATCAACATGAATGTAATGGCACACTAGGAGGAGTCCTTGGGTATGCCTTTCAACGAGCCAATAATGATCACCCCTGCAAGCATTGTCCTTTAAATTAGGAGCTTATGCAAGTTTCTAATATGGCAAGTATACGTTATGTATTGAGAATGATTTGTGTATTTATTCACTAGGCACTACTACTATACGTGGGGTTGAACTTGGGAGTGGAGTACCTATTTCTGTATTCGGGTGTAACCGCATAAATTATATATAAACGAAAAGAAATAAATTTGAGTACAAACAGGTTTTGTACTGCAAATCCTCTAATTTATTAATGATCTTACAATTAACACATCAAAGGTAAACGTGCTAACCTCATAACATACATGAGAGGAAAAAAACATTAAACACGGAAAGAGAATTCGTACTGATTGTACCAGATAAACCTGCACCAACACTATTTTCTTTTAGACATAATGTTAGTGTTTATTTAACGAACTGGAACATCCAGAAAATAATTCTAAGAGTGAAAAAATGAAAACATGTTATCTTTTATCGACCCACTACAAATGTGCTCTACGATAATTACATAACTACCCTCTCTTTAAGGCGTGGTAAAGTCAATCATAAATACAGACTTCCAATATATATATGGTTATTAAAGAACTTAACTCAATAGCTAATCTTCACAGCCTAAAGTAATATTAAATCTCTTTTTCCGAAAACATCCCTTACGGATACACTTGGAGACCACAATTGCTAGAGATTATCAACGTGTAATTAAAGACAAGAACAGATAATCATAAACTGATCATTCGTCTCTAAAGACGTTACAGGTATAATATAGCCAACTATGGTATAATTATAACAAATTATTAACAAAATGGTCTTATGACTGTTGTTAAGTTAGGATAAGAAAATGTGAAGCTATGATAAGAAACGGTTGAATATACTTAAAGGATAAACATAAGCCGTAAATCGCAGAACATACAATTCAATGGACAAAAAGGGGACAGAACAGACAAATGTTTGGCATATGTTAGAAGTAGATGCTGTAACGATCTATTGGATATATAACTATATGTTCAATCAGTGCATATCACCACTAAAGTTGTGAGTTCGAATCCCGCTCATGGCGAGGTATATTCGATGCAACATTATCTGATAAAGTTTTCAGTGACTTGCGACAGGTCCGTAGTTTTCTCCGGGTACTCCAGTTTTCGCCACTAATAAAACTGTCCGCCACGATTTAGCTGAGATATTGTTGAAAGTGGCGTTCAACACAATCACTATGTAACGATCTACATTAAAGCATAGTCCCTAATTCGTATGGTCTGACATTTTGTTATATTTCAATTTTTTGTCAACTGTTGTTGCAATTTTTACTACATTTGAATACATACTATTGCCATAAGCAATGCTTTCCGCAGTTGATAGATACCACAGTCCAATGCCACCAGATTTGAATAATACCAGTATTGATAGATACAAAATTCAGGAAATTTACCCAGGATTTACCTTATTCCTACTCTTATCCTACTGCGTATTTAAATGTCCATGATATATGCTTCATGTTTCGAAACACTCTTGTGTATTACGGCTTATGTTAATCTTTATCGTGTCACACGTAAATGAGTGTGCGGGTAGACGATAGACGTCATGAACATAAAACACAAACTACTTGCCTGAATTAGATAACCATCCGTGATAATAGTTTGATATGGTGTACCACTTTGATTCATGTCTATTACATTGGCGTTTCTTTTTGGAGGAACAACAACTATTTTCGTCCAGTGTTCTGAGCTTTAACCGTTTTGCTCTGTTTTACTTTTGTATTTGTGCTATTGCTGATCTTAGAAACCAAACTAATAACGTTGATATTCCTCTTCATCATATGCTAAAAGTGGTTAGTGTCTGACTAATAGGTGGCGTAAACTCTGCGTATAAAAGGTACTAAGTGTAACCTGCAAATATGTTGATGAGCAGTTGCCATTTATATACAGGTTCAAATTATATGCATATTCATAAAATGGAGCACATTAAATTGCCCTGTATAGTCAGTGAAAAATTAAGATTTTTTTTTTATATATGTGGAACAGGAACTGTTAACACTTCCGGAGCAGCTGAGTTCATCTCCAGTTTTTAGTGGGTTTCGTGTTGCTCGGTGTTAAGGTTTTCCCTGTAGTGTTTTGTCTTTTTGGTCATTGTATTGTCTGTCCTTTCTTCGATTTACAGCTTTGATTACTCATTTGGGACGAGCAAACTTTTGTTAGACTCTACTTACTGGTGTATTGGTTTTATTCTCATACGATTGTAATCTCAATTTTACTTTGAATGTTTTACAAAATTTTAAATGTTTTTTCGGCCTTCTCTCTACAGATCATTGTACTTGATCCTCTCTACAGATCATTGTACTTGATCCTATAACTCAATCATACTCAACACCTACTATTATTTAACGTAATATATTTGAATTTCAAATATATATAGCAAAGCCACTTTCGTAAAAACTCAATAAAAACGAAGTTTATTGAACTCAAGTTAAAAACGGAATTCACACTCAACGTGGCAAGTTGTTAGTTTACGACATTCTTTTACCTTCGATATAAATCTTATTTGTCGTTTTTTATAGTTCTAAGAAGGTTCTTATCGGTTTTCCATTTGATTTGAATCAGTCCAGACGTGATCATGTGGGATATTTCTATTACGAATCAATTTTGTATCAAATGTCACGACTTAAAGTTCAAATTATGTCTAATGAACGAAACATATTAAGTGGCAAATTTCATATCCCTAAAATACATTGTTTATTTTTTATCCCTTAAGCGTACATTGTAAATACGTTTGTCTTTGATTGATGTTTATATCTGCTGTAAGTACCTTATGAAAATAAAATTTATAACATTGATGGTAAAAAAATCCACCAATGTCAGCAACACGAACAATTTCCTCTTACCTAAAATTACTGAGCACAAAAAAGACCATGGCATATGACGTTGAAAATTGTTGCGGGGTTAAACCATTTAATGGGATCCAACCCTCCCCTCTTGTTGACTTTTAAAACCCACTATTCGTATGTTAGTGGCACTCATATTCTCCATTACTGTCTTATTACTGTCATATCCCACCACAAACTATTTTGTTTACTTTCATATTATATATATATATACAAGTCAACAAAAGAAACGATACAAATATTTTTGTTTAAATATATTTTTTATGTTAAAACCAAAACAATTGTTTATTATCATTTACGTCAATGCTTCCGTGAAACGCGTTTATCCTCACAAAACAAACAATAACATCCTGTTCCGTTACGGAAAAATTCCGGAAAATCAATTTTCCGTACCATGATCGAGTTTGCGATGATCGAATTAGGCATTTAAATCACCTGCGGTCATTAATTGTGCTGTCAACAAAAGTAAACATTTAGCAATTCTGAAAATTTTAATTTTCACAAGAACGTCGATGCCACGGCACCGTCAAAATGACCGCGAGAGAGCTGTGGGTATGGTTCAGGCTGGAATGACTCACCAGGCCATTGCAGACCACTTTAATGTGTCTAGAATAATCATTTCAAGGCTAATGATTCGTCTTCGACAAACAGGTAGGACGAATGACAAACCCCGTAACGACAGACCGCGTGTGACGTCACAACGTTAAGACAGACATTTACGCCTTGTTCACCTCCGGAACCGTATGCTAACGGCTGAGGACACTATCCGTAGAACACCTGGGTTGCGTTCAATATCGTAGCTGCTAGCCTAGCTGCTAAGTAAACTAGCCATTACGTTATTGAACGATTAGCTACGTAGCAGTGCTAACAAATATGGCGCCAATCATATAGAATAATTTCTTGGAACATTTTAGCTAATCGTATTTGTCTAGTTACCTTAATAAATTATCATCCGAATTAAAAGCGTTGCCACTTCCTGCAATGCCACTATTTTTACCTTACGAAATTAAATTGAGATTTAGCCGCCATCTTGGATTCAAAAGCTAGCAGACATTTTTTAAGCTAGCTAGAGCTATGTAGCGGCTAGGTTAGCTTTCCGTTCAATAGGATTTTTCTACATAGCTCAACCTAGCAGCTACAATATTGAACGCGCCCCTGGTCTAGCAATCGACCAATCCTTAAGCAACGTCATAGGACCGCGAGACTAGCCTGGGCTCGTGCACGCCGTCGTTGGAGACTTCATACCTGGCAACATATCCTTTCTAGTGATGAATCCCGATTTTCACTTCGTTTTAGCGATGGACGTTATCGTGTGTACCGCAGACGTTGGGAACGTTTTACGGACCAGTGTGTGTACGAGTTCGACCGTTTTGGAGGCGGAAGTGTTATGGTCTGGGCTGGAATTTGTCATGATGGTCGCACTCAGCTCAAAATTATACGATTTTTGTCAATTTGTTTTCTCTGTGCAAAAAATATTGAGCATCAAACCCTTGTATCGTTTCTTTTGTTGACTAGTAAGAAAACGTAAGAAAAATATACTAGTATTGCCTCACATTCAACGGGACTTAATGATTTAGATAATCTGATTAAACCATGCGTTGTCCATACGAACTTTAAGTTAAACAATGTAAATCTGTTCATGTGAATTTTTGTATTTTTACCAATGATCGTCAATTATGAGAAAAGTTTGAAGATGAAAGAGATAAATAGAAGTGGTGAATCGAAGAAGGAAAAAGAACGGTCAACAAAAGACTGTAAAGTAAATATTGAACAACTCGAACGCCACTAAAGACATACAACTAGGATTCCTGTTAAATACATACAACTAGGATTCCTGTTAAATACATACAACTAGGATTCCTGTTAAATACATACAACTAGGATTCCTGTTAAATACATACAACTAGGATTCCTGTTAAATACATACAACTAGCATTCCTGTTAAATACATACAACTAGGATTCCTGTTAAATACATAAAACTAGGATTCCTGTTAAATACATACAACTAGGATTCCTGTTAAATACATACAACTAGGATTCCTGTTAAATACATACAACTAGGATTCCTGTTAAATACATACAACTAGGATTACTGTTAAATACATACAACTAGGATTCCTGTTAAATACATACAACTAGGATTCCTGTTTAATACATACAACTATGATTCCTGTTAAATGCATACAACTAGGATTCCTGTTAAATACATACAACTAGGATTCCTGTTAAATACATACAACTAGAATTCCTGTTAAATATATACAACTAGGATTCCTGTTAAATACATACAACTAGGATTCCTGTTAAATACATACAACTAGGATTCCTGTTAAATACATACAACTAGGATTCCTGTTAAATACATACAACTAGGATTCCTGTTTTAAGAAAAAACCGTATTGTGTCCTTATTTGAATATTTGTCGTGACTGTGGAATTCGGTGTTCGGCAAAATTTTCAGAGATATTGCATGCGCTGCTTGCATGCATATGTATAATCATTTAACTATATGTATTCGATTCCTTCTCATGCCGACAGTCTGTTCTTAATACATGTAGCTAGTGTACAAGAAGGCAATATTTGATACATTTTGAAGATATTTTCTTTTAATTGATGTGTTTTGGCCTTGAGCGTACCTGATGGAGGTTATTCCAGAAACGCCTCGTGCGCACTAACTTTGATATCTACGTTTGTACTTCTATTCTTTATATTAATGAATAGGGCATATTTGAAGCGAATCGAATCGACCAATTTGGACCCTCGTGGTATCATTCACACAAATACGGCTGATACGCTGATTAATATAGAATTGAATATTAATTTAATCTTCTTTTTTTCATATGGCGGCATGTCCTATTAAAAAAATATGTGTTCAATGAAACATGAGGCACACAGGTGGCAAATGAACTCGCAGTCATTAGCAGTTGTTCACTCTACATCATTAGTTCGTTAAAACTTTTATTGCATAATAACCCTGTGTCGCATGAAATGATTCAGAAAGCTAGTAGGAAATTGTTTTTATAGTTCTTATAATCTTATTTATAATCATAATTTCATAACTATTTATTGCCACATATGATCGCGAATGTGTTCCGTTTGTCATAGTTAAATGACGTCATGGATTAACGTATTGTTCAAATGAGTACCCTACGGGTGCCTCTAAGCAGAGCAAAAAGTGGTCATGGTTTTGTTTGTGTATCGATTTACAGCTTCTTATTACAGCTTTGTTATCTTCAATCTTATTACAGCTTTGTTATCTTCAATCTTATTACAGCTTTGTTATCTTCAATCTTTTCTTATTGAATATTTATGGGTTTAAATATACAAATGCACTTGTGATCATATCAGTTATACCTTTTTGATACGAGATGTTTATGGTTTTTAAGTATATTTCCGTGCACTCTTGTTGTATACCGTACACGTTTTAGACGTAATATAATGTTATTAAATTATTTTTTCTCGTTTCATCCACGACCCATGCCCAACGCCTAAATCAATTGCTAAGTATTTTAGCTATATTTAAACTATTTGTATTAAATGGTTTGATATCTTATGTAAAACATGTTACAAATAGAACACGTTTATAGCATTAGTTGGCAAATAATGAAAGATTTTGTAGCATTTTATTGCATAATAAAAAGACTAATGTGTTTATATGCCATTTATATCATTTTTCTACTTGGAAAAAAAATGTTCTAAATTGCTTCTGAAATAACTAAAATGTAGGAGGTCGACTGATAACAGTATAACGATAAAGGAAGATCAATATTATAAATGGAAAAAAAAGTTTATTAAAAGACCATAAAAATAGGAACTAACAAAACTAATTATGAATAACAATTGAGTAATATAAGGACATGATTTACAGTATAACATTTTTCAACGTCAAAAATAGATCACGTTTGATAACAGTTGGTTGCCAATTTTCTAATGAAATGCTATTGAGTACTTTCACAAAATTGCGAGACTGTTTAATAATACCAGTCTAGTTTCCTGGTTTCCTATTTAAGGATTGTTGTTTGTGGTATCGTGTGTGGATTAGCTAGACATGCTGGTAATTAGGGAGCACCTAATCTTTTTTGTACCTATCCGAGCTATTGTTTCTGTATTGTTACCATATATCGGTATTTTTCCTTTCTGTTTGATATATTACATGTAAGATGTTGAATTGTGCTTACTTAAATTTATAAAAAATATTGCTTTGGACATAAATATTACATTTTTTTAAATTTTACAAGTAAGCCACACAGTTATTATACGACTAAAATATGTTTTGTCTGATGATCATTGATTGTCCTTTGACCTTTTTCTTTTGGTCATATTATAGTCTGTATCATCGACTTCTGATTATTCATTTGATAACTTAAAGCTTTTCTTCCTGTCTTACGTTACATCAAAGTTAAAAGCTGTCCATCTAACCTAACATGGATCTGGACAATGCAAACCATACAAAAGCCAAAAGAAAAGATTTCTTGATATTTTATTCTATATGTATAAGATATATCCGTGTATTCCAATATTTTGCCCAATTTGACAGCTTACTGAGACGAAGACACACTTTGAGGGCAATGACTTTTGTCATCCTATTAACATTGCCGTATCCTTGTTACGAATCCATGTCAGCAGCAGTTCATGTGATTCTAAAGACATTTGAAACATCATGCAGCATGGCACAAACTAACAAATTAATTGATACAAATATAAACTGACGCAATCAATTGTTCATCCAAACAAAATATGTTGTTATATTCGTCAACACATCACTAATGATCAGAATAATAAGAAATTCCGAGTTTAATGCGTCATCAGAAAAATGACGTGATTTCATATTATTGTATAATTCATTTTAGTTATGTGTCAACAACCTAATAATTATATTATTATGACTTATATGACAAAACATATTAAATTTTATTTCAAAGTTAATTTGCCAATATTAATAGCTGTTCCTTCTGGCTACTGTACATTGATTACTTTCTAAAAACTAGTTAGGCAAATCTTTAAGAAAATATTATCAAATTTATTTTCCTGTTTTATACCATATTTCCTTTCGTCACATGTGGAATTAGTTTGCTGTACAAAAAGCATACATGTTGTCGTAGTAAACCCGGATGTAAAGTATGCTACACATGCGTATTGATAATTTACTACATATTCTTTGTATCATTAAGCTTACCACTGATATTACAAAATCAAGTCGGTAATACATAGGTTTTCCTTCATAATATATTCCAGTGCATTTTGATAGTAGAACCTCATAGGTGGTGCACTGGTTAGCGTGATCTCCTCGATTGTGGCAAGTCGTTGATTCGAGCCCAGATCGGATCAAACCAAAGATTGTAAGATTGGTATCTGTTGCTTCGCCGCTAACCACGCAGCATTAAGGAAAAAGAGCAAAAACAGGTTGGCTTGGAATCAGGATAATGTGTCCGGGTGGGGAGACATGGATATCCGCGGAATGTTGTATCAGTGAGCTAGCCCTATAAAAATACAACTAAGCGTGTTAATCTAGTACAAACGGACCTTGTCATCATCTCATTGAAAATGCACTTGTTCTCGCCATGCTATAGCTGGAAAAAATTGCTGAGTTGGCGTTAATCAACAATCACTCACTCACTCATTTTGATAGTCGTCCAACCAGGACGTTGCATAAAGTTTTATGATCATCAGGCCCATTCAAATTTATTCCGAATTTAACTGAATGCAATGTAATAAATATGAGAAATAGGGCAACAAAAGCCGTAATCCAAAAGAACAGAGTATACACTGGCCACAGAATACAAACTCCACAAGGACGGGTGTGAACTCCGGAAGGATAAACAGTTCCTGTTCCACTATTGACACCTGTCGTGTTGAATAATTGGGGAAAACACACACAATAAATACTGACCATTGACCAACAGAAAAGTGCAACGTACCAATTAAGTCTATGTATGCATAAGGGGACAAAGTTTTGTTAGATGATCATTTCTAGTAATGCAATGAATGTAAATTATATAAATTGATTTTATGTAAGCACAGACCGGTATCATAATAACTATTAAAAAGGTTGTCTTGTTGGAAACTTTGCAGTTTATTAGGAAGTCGATTACTTGATGGCTACGATAGCATTGAGTTCTTTAATGTATGCATTTCTGTACT
The DNA here is from genome assembly GCA_963680875.1 of Bathymodiolus brooksi. Taxonomy (NCBI): domain Eukaryota; kingdom Metazoa; phylum Mollusca; class Bivalvia; order Mytilida; family Modiolidae; genus Bathymodiolus; species Bathymodiolus brooksi. The sequence goes on from OY804579.1 coordinate 94,428,044, forward strand.
TTTAAAGTTCGTTTGTTTCATCTGGCTTAGTATGTAAAATGATATGTAACGAATAATTTGATACAGCAATTAAACGAATAGTACATAACAATTTTACCCGTATTTCAACAACAATTGTATTTGATCTTTGTTTAACAAAAATAAGTTTAACGATCAATCAATAACCCAACAACTAATTATCTAAACGGAAATAAATCAAAATATCCTGTTTTTTCCTATTTTTGTCGTAGTAGATTATGGTGTTTTAAATATTGGTTTAGAGTTCGGTGTTATTTACATCAATGCCGCTCACCCAGTTATATATGAAGATTGGGATTTTACTCACAAATTGAAAACACTTGCTTGACGACATTATTTCTCAATGAGAGGAGATTTGAGACCATAAAACTAGTTTAACCCCGCCACTTTTTTAAAATTGTATTTTTTATTTCAGTGCATGTTCAAAGCCAAGAAAGTGCGCGATCATGCATATGTGCATTAGGGGTATATATTTTGCCTACTTTTATACGATTTTGTGATTGGAATTTGGAACTGTGCCGACATTGTTGTATCTTGTGTTTGCCATTTTATTCATTTCTATATTTGTAGCGTTTTGTTATGTATGTTTTGTCCGATTTCAATGCTCTGAGTTTGACACATGATACGTATTCAATTTCATAATATAAACCAATTCACTATTGTTTGTCTTTTTGTCCCTGTTTGTTCTGGTCATTATATTGTTCTTTTAATGATAACTTCTAATTACTCATTTGTTATCAACCTCCAATAATGAAGAATTATTTCGTTTCTTCTTGAACTCGCTCAAATGCCAATTTAATTTGCTTCCTCGTGCATACTTAAAATAAATGTGCTAAACTATTTGTTTATACAGAAATTTATCATTACGTAGGTATAATTTAATATTAGTGCTTGCTAGTAAACACAATTATATATCATGAAATTCTCCCTGTGTTGATTTAGATAATTAGCCATTTGATCTTATCTATTTCATTTCTGCGTGTCTGTAGAACGTCCAATAAGCTTGTGCATCGGTTTCCCAATTATAACACACTATATTGTAATCAACATTATGTTCTGTATAATGTTGTAACATGTAAATATCATAATGACATATATATTGCCATCCAATTCAACACGCTGTCTAGTCAATAATTCTAAGCTAATTGTAAAAATGTCACGAAACTATGCTATAAGCAATATCTGTACAATATTGAAATTTTGATATTTGGCTGGTTCTCATTTTGACTGTCTATGAAGTTTACAGAGTTTGGACAAAATCATTTATTTGTTAAGAAAACAAAACAAAGACGAACCAAAATGTCATTTATAGGATGTTTCACATAGGCAATTTATCTGATGGCTATGTGTACTCGAAACAACATTATGTGATCAAGTTTGGCAGTGGTATAAGAATGGTCGGTGGTTTTCACCGGTTTCCTCCACCAATAAAACTGACGGCCACGATATTACTGAAATGTTGTTGGAAGTGCCGCTAAACACCATAACCCTAACCACAACCATAAACAATTACTTGATACCCTCTAATTGCTGCTCTTTAAGTTTATAAACCGCAATAACGTTCTTATTTTGCTACATGTAAATGTAATTAAAAATTATTTCCAATGTGGAAGTTTTTGACCTGCACTGAGTGTTTTTGAGAAAATATCAGACATTCCCCAGGGATGCTAATCCTACAATAGTAACTGATGTAAGACGATATGATAATCTTATTATGGATTATATTGAAAAGAAGCAAAGCGACTAGATCAAAAGTTCGACTGCAACTATCACATAAAAACAACTTATTGACATAGGAAAATAAGAGACACGATAACCCTAACTATCAAGGTAGATGGATTACACTTCAATTCACATGGATGGACCTTTGAACACATGTTTTGTTACAAGATAAGTTGTGATATTATCTTTAAAGTATCTTAAAAGAAGTTTGTGAACTTTTTCGGTGGATGATATTTTAATGAACATGATGAATATACCAAATATGTGTCGATCTCCACAAGTTAAATGGTGATGGATGATGATGGCTTGACGAAAACAGGTGATTAAGCCATTTTTAGAAATGATTAAAAACAATTGATGTTTTCAAGAAATTTATTCAAAGTCAGCCTGGTCTAGATCCTAATGAAACTTGCATACAACTGATTCAGTACAACTGTATGAAATAGCTATCATATTTATAAATTGTGTCGTATAGGGCCAATATATTTTGATCTAGGTTATATAATACAGAATGGACAACAGGAAGCCGGATGTGTGCAATTCTATTGAATATGCATATGATCTAATCTATAGCATGTCAAATTTACCAAATACTTAAATAGAAATAGACTGATAACCAAGATCTCATTATAATGTTACATATTTTCCGAGATTTCATGAATATAGAAATATACAAAAAAGATTATCACTGTTCAATGTTACATTTATTCCGAGATTTCATGAATATAGAATAAAAAAAAACATGATTATTAGTGACAGTGAGTGTTCAATGTTACATGTATTCCGAGATTTCATGAATATAGAAATATACAAAAAAAGATTATCACTGTTCAATGTTACATGTATTACGAGATTTCATGAATATAGAATAAAATAAAACCATGATTATTAGTGACAGTGAGTGTTCAATGTTACATGTATTTCAAGGAAAACAATGTCAGTATGACCTATTATTTTAGTAATTAAAGCTTAATGATGGATTGCTATAAAGCAATCATTGAGATTAATCTAACCACATCATGAACGTAGCCAAACATATTAATCTAAAGTAAACTGTCTCTTTCAGGTAATAAATAAGACTCTGTCATGATAATGGAGAATCATATTTTAAATCATTTGAAAACAAACAAAGTATCACAACAAGCAAATATAATGTAATAATAATATGGATTACAGAGCATTATTTGATAATCAGCTGCAATATGGCATATCTGGAGGCAAATTACTACCACTGAGTTCAACCTACTCCTACTCATGATCACATGATTGTCACGTGACTTTCGAAAACCACACTGTCGGCGGGAGATCACCGTTTTTAAATGTCAAATGTTAATTTTATGTTTATTTCAAAATGAACCTTGAAATTTAGATTTAAAAAAGGAATCAAACTTCTGTACTTCAACATATCTAATCACAGACAATGAATCTTATGAAATACAGTAGACAATTGGCTTATCGTTCAAACGCATTAAATCTAAATTAAGCCGGTAAAAGGAGAGACAATCTTTAAAGTGCATACCACATACCACTCAAAATGTCACGGAATTCTCGTACTTTATGAATTTACTATACAAAAGTAGTAGTCAAAAGTGGAATGTTGTATTTCTCTATTCGTATACGTCATCCTCTTGCCAATTGTATGTCTTCCGATTGATATTAAAATATTTGTTCAATTAAGAAGAGTTTGAAGATATCAAAGGGGTAATCAGAATCCGTAAATCGAAGAAGAACAGACAGCACAATGGCCAGAAGTACAAAAGGACAAACAACGATCTACAAAGCATATACATAAACCAAAGATCGAGTAACACGAACCTCACTAAAAGCCGGGGGTGAACACAGGTGCTCCGGAAGGGCAGGCAGTTTCTGCTCTACTAGTGTACATAAACCATCAGTAATGCATAATTTTTATGTGCGAATATGGAAAATAATAGCACAACGTATCAAAACTAGAGATGATATTGTTAGTAAGAAAGTGTATAGATGTAAGTGAACATTGGAGACCATCCAACTTTACACTTAGACACAAATTAAAGTAAAGGAACAACACTACTATTGCCTTGCTTTTCTCCATTTCGCAGTCACAGTAGATTCTTTAACTATGAGAATAACTCATACCCTAAAATGAGTGTGAAACGGTTTTAGCTAAATGACATGCAATTGGCTTTTTTTTTTTTTCTAAATCTAATGAATTCTAAGAATGCAGTTATTGTAGGTAAAACCCCTCAAAGAAAATCGTACTAAAACGGCATATACTATTGACTCATCATATCTACCATAATTTCAAACACACATTAATATAAGTTGAAAATATAGTTTAAATATCATATTCAACACCCCATTACATCGATTCAAAATATCATATTCAACACCCCATTACATCGAATCAAAATACAAAGTGAAACAATAAAACTAGAATAGTAGATATCAGGAATACTTTTAAAGCAGATACAGATCTTCATTTTTCAGATGTAGACCATTTCGTATTGATAACGTGTAATATGTACTATTGACATTTAACCTTGAAACAGTGGTATTTATAACCAATATGTTGAACAATACATTAACATGATAAAATCTACATCAAACACCACATGACGCAAACAATTTTCATAATGACAAAGAAAAGTAATCGCACTATGACCAACTAAGAGGAACAGCTAAAATCATCGATATGTAATGCAATGGATTCAGGTTAAAGGTATTTAGTGTTTTTGTGTGCAAATTTTAGCTCGGAAGAGCACATTGCCTTCCTTTTCCCCCCAACACCCTTCTGCCTTTACAGTGGATATGTCTACGCCCTTGTCTAATTTGTGAAATTATTACTTTATTTTTACCTTAAAATATTATTATAGCAGTAAGATAATAGTAATAGTAGCTCAAACATTGACAATATCTGAAAATAAATGAAAAGTAACATCATATATTTTATTCGTTTATGTTGTCCACTGATTTGCAAAAATATAAAATGACGCACATAGTCCATGTATGTCTGGATTTATATGGGAAATACTAGTTTGAATAATTTTTTCATTCGAATTATCCGAATCTTTGAGTAAGCTAAGAACTTCTCGAACGGATAATATATATACTTTCAAGGAAATATTGTTTCCGAGTTAGCAATATCGAGTTTCAACTATAGTTTTATAACTCTGTAAAACGATTGGCGCCAGCAGTGGGATAGGAACAGATTACCATTGCACATCATCCCCGCTTTTTAGTGGGGTTCATGTGACTCTTTCTTTTGTTTTGGTGTGGTATTTTGTTGAACACATATATCAACAAAATGAACAATCACCTCTCACCTCATTTTATTCAATATATATATACATGTACTAGTCAAAAAAAGAAACGTTACACCAGTTTTTCATATTTTTTGTTCAGCAGGTGCTCTATACATACGTTTTTAATTAATTAATATAAAAATTAGGTTATTAGCCTATCGATTCCGACATTGTTATTTTTTCACAGAGTGACGTTACGTCAGTTTCGGGAAATCACGTTTTTCATCATTTCGATAATTTAAAATGTATGCAGGTATGCTCGATTAGAATTAAAGGTAATAAACTATGTCGTTTGCAATTGTAAACAAAAGGCCACTTCAACAAACAATTTTTCTACACGTAAATATATGCCCCGGTTACTCCAAAATGAGAGGGAAGGTGCCGTTGGGATGTTTCAAGCCGGAATGACACACACAGATATAGCAAGCCATTTTAATTGCTCACGAATGACAATTTACAGGTTGCTCGTTCGTGTAAGAGCAACCGGCACAACATCTGATCGTCGACGTAGTGGTAGACCAAGAGAAACGACGTTGCGTCAAGATAGACACATCACACTAATCCACTTATGTAATCGCTTTGTTACTGCTGTGGACACAGGAAGGCGAACCCCTGGTATACGCAACAACAGAATTTCTGACCAAACAGTTCGTAATCGGTTGCGTCAGTCTGGTGTCCGTTCACGTCGCCCTCTCAAAGGTATGGAGTTAAAACGTCGACACACGATTGCTAGGCTTCAATGGGCACGTGCACGTCTTTGGTGGAGGCGAAACACTTGGCAGAACATTTTGTTTTCTGATGAATCCAAGTTTAATTTCAAAATCGTCGTCGTAGGGAACGTTTCGCTGATGGTTGTGTAAAGGAAACCGACCGATTTGGAGACGGTGGTGTAATTGTATGGGGTGGAATTAGTCATGTTGGAAAGACTAACCTTAAAATAGTTGTTGGAAACTTAAATGGCATTCGTTATCGTGACGAAATCTTGGCTCCAATTGTACTCCCGTTTATTCGAACACATCCCTTCAATCATGTTTTTCAACAAGATAGCGTTAGATGCCATATTTCACGTGTTGCCATGAACTTCCTTAATGATAACCAGATTCGCACTCTACCTTGGCTGGCATTATCACCAGACTTAAATCCCATCGAACATTTGTTGAGCTTGGAAGACGCGTCCGTAGACGAGTTAATTCCCTTGAATCTATTGATCAACTTCAAAGGGCACTCACAGATGAGTGGAACAACATTCCAAAGGCATTTGTCATGCGTCTGATAGGATCTATGGTGCGTAGGTATCTAGCTGTCATCAATGCAAGAGGACACACACGCTATTAAACTGTTATTTACGTTTTTATGGTGTTCCGTTTTGTTGCGCTCCCTTACAGTTAAAGTTGAACTGAAATGAACGTTGTGCACATGTCTAAGTTCATAAAGACATAAAGACTTGAAAACAATAATTTATCATAAAATATTGTTTGTATTAAAAATGTTATAAAAATAGAAAGAGGTGTAACGTTTCTTTTTTTGACTAGTATAAATATATAAATATATATATATAAAAGACCATAACCTTGTTATTTTTATTTGCCACTTGTTTTCCTTTCCATATTAATTTTCGAATCTTACCACTCCTGTGTTTCTTCTGTCTTACTTTGTAACATAACCTAGTGAAATAACTGTAAACACGGAAGAATTAAAATAAATAATTCGATTATGTTATGCAACCATTAACAGAAGTATGTCAGACCATAAACTCCGTCTACTGGTATAAAGTTTTTGCCACATTGCCATCACCGTGTGTGTGAAATCTGTGTTTTAGTATTCTCGGAAGCGATTAACAACGTTAAGCTATATAACATAAGCATCAAACGGTTTATCAGATCCGTGCATGCTATCATGACGGAAAGTTAGCTTTGTGTCAACAGACGTATCCTCTTGATGTATGGTGTATGTATATGGTAGTCACGAGTGGATTTGGTACATATATCTAAATACAGAATCGACAAAAAAGCAAAGTTATTTTCACTAGAATGTGTAGAAATAAACTCGATAGAACTACATTGCTTTAACAATATATTGCTTAAATACATATAACATCACGTGATTAAATATTTACATCTTTATTTCTCCCGATCAATTATAAATGGTAGTGTATCTTTTATTGCTACAGTAATGTTATTTGCACACGGATTTTGTTAATGGAATGTAGAATATTATGCCGTAATGACATGTCTTCTGCATTCGTTTACTATACAATTCAATTTCAGAATCCTGGCTTAGTACATGTATTAACATTTAATAAGAATATAACAACGTTTTATATATATATATATATATATATATATATGCTAGCGGCAATAAGCGAAATTAGGCATTAAGCGTAATTCCTAGGCAATAAGCTAATGCCTAGGCAATAAGGCTAATGCCTAAATGTTCTTAGGCATTAAGCTTAAATCCTAGGATTTAAGCTTAAATCCTGAAAAGTACGTCCAGGTATTAGGCTTAATGCCTAAACAGTAACTATCAATCATCGTATGTGTATGTAACAATACATTAGTTTATTATTTTTATTCAAAATCATTACATAAAACACACTTTGTCTTAAATGTCAATGTCAAGTACCTACAATAAAACAATTATCACATAAACATTAGATAAAAATTGATCAACATTGTTAAAAAGTATCAAGTTAAAATATAGACATCATTTATTATCACAGGATCCTGAATTATGGCACCGACTATTGCACAGTTTTCCATTTTTCTTACACTTGCATCTGTTGCTTGAACATTTAGACTTACAGGAACATTTTAAAAACCCTTGTCCACCAAATAAAGACTGGTTAGAAGCTGCCCCACGAACACTTATGGTTGTTTCACAATTAATTTCCTCTTGTAACATTAAGTCCTGTTTACAGATGCTCATCTCATTTGCCCCAAATGTACCTTGAAGTTGTCCAAAACGTGTTCCTACTACAGCGTTGCCTCCTTTATTATTAACCTTAAAGAAAAAAAAGATATAAAGATATGCGATAGCAAAGTTTTAAAGACTTTCAGTTATTTCTTTTTCTTTGATGCACTTAATACGAAGCAGATTAATTCAACTTTATTCAGAGTACGTAGAAATTGCCATTGATTTTGTTTAGTTAGCCTGGTATCCCTGAAAATAAAACCATTCATTCAGTTTAGTGTACTTCTATGAAATTATTTGATGAATGTAATGAATCATCCTGCAGTCGTAGTAAATCTTCCTCCTTTTCTAAGGTTGACAATATTTCTTTCAGAATTTTGGTTTCTGATGTTAAGCCGACAGTTGCACATTTCCCAAAAAGTGCTTCATAGGGGGTTCGTCCAATTCCTTTATTAAGTGCTGAATTTTTTTGCAACTGGACAAATTTAATCCCAACTAACCACTTATTCGATTCATTATCCCTCATCCAAGCTGTTAACATATCATGAATGTCCCCGTTAGACTTTTCAATGCTAGCTTGAGACTGGGGCTGTCTAGGTTTTCCATGGACAATGACCAGTTCTGGCCACATAAGTTTCAATTCAGATATTACCAAGGCTATGAATTCACGTCCGTTGTCACTTTGTAAGATGTGTGGTGGAACGAAGATAGTACAAACGTCAATCAAGTTGAAGGCAACGTCAGAAGCTTTCTTTGATGTTAGTGGTTTGATATTACAAAACTTTGTGAGATGGTCCTGATACACTATAATACGTTTGTACTTGCCATCAGGGTTAGACTGAAAATCCTTTAATTCAACTTGGCCCCTACTATTAAACTCTTTTGACAGGATAGGTTTTACTACAACTCCTTTTGAGATGTGCTTCTTTTTCATATTGCAGTTTTCACATAGTGATAGAAAGAGTTCGATACAATCTCTTGAAATATTTGCATAACCATTATTCAAATGCTTAATCATTCTGTCTCTGCTGCCATGACCAGTTTCTTTGTGTGCTTTCTCTAAGATGCCATAAAGTTCTTCAAGAAACACATATATTTTAAAATTGATCTCGTCATGTTCTTTAACTTTAGTAATAAGTCTTTCAAAACCTCCAACAATGAAAATATCATACCTATTTAAGTTGTAGTAGTCTCCTGTTGATTACTTTTCAGCTGATTTAAGGCTTTTTATTTTTGATAACAGAATGTTGTAGTTATCTCTTGGCTAAATAGTCCTGGTCTTCCCCGACTCAAATTTAGATTTTAAAGTAGAAATGATTTTTTCCTCACCAGACGACATGTTTACACATTCAGAAACACAAACAAAATTGAGATCAATACTTCAAATCACACTTTATATATCACTAAATCTACTCACCAATAAATATAGAAATAACCTTAAGCCAATTTGTAATCTATTTAAACTGGTAGAAAACAAAATGAAAATGTGTACCCCCTAAAAAAAGTTCCTACAGTACAATTATCATAAGCATTTGTTCCTTTGGACCAACTAGAAAAACAACAACAGAAATTAAATTTATTTAAATATTTATTTTTCATTTAATATAGATATTTTATTGCCTAGGAAATAAGTGAAATATTCATTAATCATTTTCAGGAAATAAGCCTAATGCCTGAAAATGTTAGGCATTAAGTTAATGCCTAGGCATTAGCTTATTGCCTAGGAATTAAGCTTAATGCCTAATTTCGCTTATTGCCGCTAACATATATATTGCATCAGTTGAAATTTAAAAAAGATAAAAACGTAAACATCTAATTTAGTGCACACGACACGTTTCTGGAATACAACTTTCAAATTATTGATATTTTCAATCGAATTGAATTATTGCATAGTGCTCTGTGCATCACAATGCCACTTGATCTTAAGTCCTTTCGGAGAGCGCAGTTCACCTCTTAGTTCTTATGGAGGTATATTTGTATAAAGGTGTTAATTTTGTCTCTATTTTGCGGTTCTTACAATGGTCTGACGGTGTTGTATTTCTTTAGTATATCTCTGAACAAATGAATGGTCAAATCAAAGTGAGTCTACTCTTCTTGTAGATGAACAATAGTGCTCTCTGACAGTTCTTACTAGCTGACCAAAATGATTGATTGCCCCTTCGGTGTTCGCTAAATATTACATACTACAAAAAGTAACAAAAATCATTAAAGCATAACCCATCTCAGTTGGACTTAAGTATTCACTTTAATTCAAATATGCTACATAATGTACATTATATGACACCACAATAGTAGAGTTAATGACTACCCTTAATCTCTGTGAGTTCAAACTGTGTAACAGATCCATTACCAGTCAGCCGGAATATCAAACGATATTATTTGTTAGATTGTAGAAGAAATTGATAATAACTTTTCAAGTATATTGATGTTGACAGTGTTCCCTATTACAGATCAACAAACATGTGATTTGTCTTATGTTATTATATTACAAACATGCCACACGAATGATATCATAGGGTTGACTGTTGGTTGTTTAACGTACAGCGGCAAATAGGTCATGTATATTTAGAGCGAGAATAAGTTCAACAATATGAACAAATATATTTACCAAATAAGGGTAATAACAAAAATACCGAACTCCGAACAATCTTACAAAGGGAAAGTACCTACAATAAAACAATGATCACATAAACATTAGATAAAAATTGATTAACATTGTTAAAAAGAATCAAGTTAAAATATAAAGACATCATTTATTATCACAGGATCCTGAATTATGGTACCGACTATTGCACAGTTTTCCATTTTTCTTACACTTACATCTGTTGCTTGAACATTTAGATTTACAGGAACATTTTAAAAACCCTTGTCCACCAGATAAAGACTGACTTAGAAGCTGCTTCACGAACACTTGTGGTTGTTTCACAATTAATTTCCTCTTGTAACATTAAGTCCTGTTTACAGATGCCCATCTCATTTGCCCCAAATGTACCTTGAAGTTGTCCAAAACGTGTTCCCACTACAGTGTTGCCTTTATTATTAACCTTAAAAAAAAAAAAAGATATAAGGATATGCGATAGCAAAGTTTTAAAGACTTTCAGTTATTTCTTTTTCTTTGATGCACTTAATACGAAGCAGATTATTTCAACTTTATTCAGAGTACGTAGAAATCGCCATTGATTTTGTTTAGTTAGCCTGGTATCCCTGAAAATAAAACCATTCAATCAGTTTAGTGTACTTCTATGAAATTATTTGATGAATGTAATGAATCATCCTGCAGTCGTAGTAAATCTTCCTCCTTTTCAAAGGTTAACAATATTTCTTTCGGAATTTTGGTTTCTGATGTTAAGACGACAGTTGCACATTTCCCAAAAAGTGCTTCATAAGGCGTTCGTCCAATTCCGTTATTAAGTGCTGAATTGTTTTGCAACTGGACAAATTTAATCCCAACTAACCACTTATTCGATTCATTATCCCTCATCCAAGCTGTTAACATATCATGAATGTCCCCGTTAGACTTTTCAATGCTAGCTTGAGACTGGGGGTGTCTAGCTGACCAAAATGATTGATTGCCCCTTCGGTGTTCGCTAAGTATTACATACTACAAAAAGTAACAAAAATCATTAAAACATAACCCATCTCAGTTGGACTTAAGTATTCACCTTAATTCAAATATGCTACATTATGTACATTATATGACACCACAATAGTATAGTCAATGACTACCCTTAATCTCTGTGAGCTCAAACTGTGCAACAGATCCATTACCAGTCAGCCGGAATATCAAACGATATTATTTGTTAGATTGTAGAAGAAATTGATAATAACTCTTCAAGTATATTGATGTTGACAGTGTTCCCTATTACAGATCAACAAACATGTGATTTGTCTTATGTTATTATATTACAAACATGCCACACGAATGATATCATAGGGTTGACTGTTGGTTGTTTAACGTACAGCGGCAAATAGGTCATGTATATTTATAGCGAGAATAAGTTCAACAATATGAACAAATATATTTACCAAATAAGGGTAATAACAAAAATACCGAACTCCGAACAATCTTACAAAGGGAAAGTCAAAACTCATAAGTATGTAAACAGACAAAATCAGTCAACAACCGGAAAACTGTGAAAACCGTAATGACTCTGACTTGGTACAGGCATTTAAAAAAGGGACAACGGCTTTTGCCTGCCACTAGATCAATTTTAGAGTTGGGTAGTACGAACAATTTAACTTTCTTGTATATATACGTAGCTGCTACAAGGCGCTTACGCACAAGGTAAATTGTTGGTTTCAGACGGATGACAACGCATATGCTCGATTGAAGCATTTGCCACTACACTAACAAATTATGATAGCATAAATTGTAATGTTATTCTAGATTCTGTATTTATTAACCACAGGCTAGCAACAACCTTGCAAAAAGAAAAAGATGGTCAAATATAAAAAAAAAATAAAATGAAAAACGAACAATACCACTCAGTCAGAACAGTTCTATAATACATTTTGGAAAATGGTAGAAACAAGCAAAGTCGATACCCCTGACACACCTGTTACTTCATGTCGATACCCCTGACACACCGCTTTCTTCATATCGATACCCCTGACACACATCTTCATGTCGATACCCCTGACACACCTCTTACTTCATGTCGATACCCCTGACACATCTCTTACTTCATGTCGATACCCCTAACATACCTCTTACTTCATGTCGATACCCTTGACACACCTATTACTTCATGTCGATACCCCTGACATACCTCTTACTTCATGTCGATACCCCTGACACACCTCTTACTTCATGTCGATACCCCTGACACATCTCTTACTTCATGTCGATACCCCTGACATACCTCTTACTTCATGTCGATACCCTTGACACACCTATTACTTCATGTCGATACCCCTGACATACCTCTTACTTCATGTCGATACCCATGACACACCTCTTACTTCATGTCGATACCCCTGACACATCTCTTACTTCATGTCGATACTCCTGACATACCTCTTACTTCATGTCGATACCCCTGATACACCTATTACTTCATGTCGATAGCCCTGACATACCTCTTACTTCATGTCGATACCCCTGACTCACCTCTTACTTCATGTCGATACCCCTGACACACCCCTTATTTCATGTCGATACCCCTGACACACCTCTTACTTCATGTCGATATCCCTGACACACCTCTTACTTCATGTCGATACCCTTGACACACATCTTCAAGTCGATACCCCTTACTCACCTCTTACTTCATGTCGATATCCCTGACACACCTCTTACATCATGTCGATACCCCTGACACCTCTTATGTCATGTCGATACCCTGACACACCTCTTACTTCATGTCGATACCTCTGACAAACCCCTTACTTCATATCGACACCCCTGACTCACCTCTTACTTCATGTCGATACCCCTGACAAACCCCTTACTTCATGTCGATACCCCTGACACACCTCTCTTACTTCATGTCGTTACCCCTGACACACCCCTTACTTAATGTCGATAACCCTGACACACCCCTTACTTCATGTCGATACCCCTGACACATATCTTACTTCATGTCGATACCCCTGACATACCTCTTACTTCATGTCGATACCCCTGACACACCTATTACTTCATGTCGATACCCCTGACACATATCTTACTTCATGTCGATACCCCTGACATACCTCTTACTTCATGTCGATACCCCTGACACACCTATTACTTCATGTCGATACCCCTGACTCACCTTTTACTTCATGTCGATACACCTGACACACCTCTTACTTCATGTCGATACCCCTGACTCACCTTACTTCATGTCGATACCCCTGACACAGCTCTAGCTTCATGTCGATACCCCTGACACACCTCTTACTTCATGTCGATACACCTGACACACCTCTTACTTCATGTCGATACCCCTGACTCAGCTCTTACTTCATGGCGACACCCCTGACACACCTCTATCTTCATGTCGATACCCCTGACTCACCTCCTACTTCATGTCGATACCCCTGACTCACCTCTTACTTCATGTCGATACCCCTGACTCACCTCTTACTTCATGTCGATACCCCTGACACATATCTTACTTCATGTCGATACCCCTGACATACCTCTTACTTCATGTCGATACCCCTGACACACCTATTACTTCATGTCGATACCCCTGACACACCTCTTACTTCATATCGATACCCCTGAGTCACCTCTTACTTCATGTCGATACCCCTGACACACCTCTTACTTCATGTCGATACCCCTGACTCACCTTTTACATCATGTCGATACACCTGACACACCTCTTACTTCATGTCGATACCCCTGACTCACCTTACTTCATGTCGATACTCCTGACACACCTCTAGCTTCATGTCGATACCCCTGACTCAGCTCTTACTTCATGTCGACACCCCTGACATACCTCTTACTTCATGTCGATATCCCTGACTCACCTCTTACTTTATGTCGATACCCCTAACTCACCTCTTACTTCATGTCGGTACCCCTGACTCACCTCTTACTTCATGTCGATACCCCTGAATCACCTCTTACTTCATGTCGATACCCTTGACACACCTCTTACTTCATGTCGATATCCCTGACACACCTCTTACTGCATGTCGATACACCTGACACACCTCTTACTTCATGTCGATACCCCTGACATACCTCTTACTTCATGTCGATACCCCTGACACACCTATTACTTCATGTCGATACCCCTGACACATATCTTACTTCATGTCGATACCCCTGACATACCTCTTACTTCATGTCGATACCCCTGACACACCTATTACTTCATGTCGATACCCCTGACTCACCTTTTACTTCATGTCGATACACCTGACACACCTCTTACTTCATGTCGATACCCCTGACTCACCTTACTTCATGTCGATACCCCTGACACAGCTCTAGCTTCATGTCGATACCCCTGACACACCTCTTACTTCATGTCAATACCCCTGACTCAGCTCTTACTTCATGTCGACACCCCTGACACACCTCTAACTTCATGTCGATACACCTGACACACCTCTTACTTCATGTCGATACCCCTGACTCAGCTCTTACTTCATGGCGACACCCCTGACACACCTCTATCTTCATGTCGATACCCCTGACTCACCTCCTACTTCATGTCGATACCCCTGACTCACCTCTTACTTCATGTCGATACCCCTGACTCACCTCTTACTTCATGTCGATACCCCTGACACATATCTTACTTCATGTCGATACCCCTGACATACCTCTTTCTTCATGTCGATACCCCTGACACACCTATTACTTCATGTCGATACCCCTGACACACCTCTTACTTCATATCGATACCCCTGAGTCACCTCTTACTTCATGTCGATACCCCTGACACACCTCTTACTTCATGTCGATACCCCTGACTCACCTTTTACATCATGTCGATACACCTGACACACCTCTTACTTCATGTCGATACCCCTGACTCACCTTACTTCATGTCGATACTCCTGACACACCTCTAGCTTCATGTCGATACCCCTGACTCAGCTCTTACTTCATGTCGACACCCCTGACATACCTCTTACTTCATGTCGATATCCCTGACTCACCTCTTACTTTATGTCGATACCCCTAACTCACCTCTTACTTCATGTCGGTACCCCTGACTCACCTCTTACTTCATGTCGATACCCCTGAATCACCTCTTACTTCATGTCGATACCCTTGACACACCTCTTACTTCATGTCGATATCCCTGACACACCTCTTACTGCATGTCGATACACCTGACACACCTCTTACTTCATGTCGATACCCCTGTCTCAACTTACTTCATGTCGATACCCCTGACACACCTCTTACTTCATGTCGATAACCCTGACTCACCTCTTACTTAATGCCGATACCCCTGACACACCTCTTACTTCATGTCGATACACCTGACACACCTCTTACTTCATGTCGATACCCCTGACACACCTCTTACTTCATGTCGATACCCCTGACACACCTCTTACTTCATGTCGATACCCCTGACTCACCTCTTACTTCGTGTCGATACTCCTGACTCACCTCTTTCTTCATATCGATACCCCTGGCTCACCTCTTACTTCATGTCGATACCCCTGACACACCTCTAGCTTCATGTCGATACCCCTGACTCAGCTCTTACTTCATGTTGATACCCCTGACTCACCTCTTACTTCATGTCGATACCCCTGACACACCTCTTGCTTCATGTCGATATCCCTGACTCACCTCTTACTTCATGTCGATAACCCTGACTCACCTCTAGCTTCATGTCGATACCCTGACTCAGCTCTTACTTCATGTCGATACCCCTGACTCTTCTCTTACTTCATGTCAATACCCCTGACTCACCTCTTACTTCATGTCGATACCCCTGACTCACCTCTTACTTCATGTCGATACCCCTGACACACATCTTCAAGTCGATACCCATGACACACCTCTTACTTCATGTCGATAACCCTGCAACACATCTTAAAGTCGATACCCCTGACACACCCCTTACTTCATGTCGATACCCCTGACACATATCTTACTTCATGTCGATACCCCTGACATACCTCTTACTTCATGTCGATACCCCTGACACACCTATTACTTCATGTCGATACCTCTGACACATATCTTACTTCATGTCGATACTCCTGACATACCTCTTACTTCATGTCGATACCCCTGACACACCTATTACTTCATGTCGATACCCCTGACTCACCTTTTACTTCATGTCGATACACCTGACACACCTCTTACTTCATGTCGATACCCCTGACTCACCTTACTTCATGTCGATACCCCTGACACAGCTCTAGCTTCATGTCGATACCCCTGACACACCTCTTACTTCATGTCAATACCCCTGACTCAGCTCTTACTTCATGTCGACACCCCTGACACACCTCTAGCTTCATGTCGATACACCTGACACACCTCTTACTTCATGTCGATACCCCTGACTCAGCTCTTACTTCATGGCGACACCCCTGACACACCTCTAACTTCATGTCGATACCCCTGACTTACCTCTTACTTCATGTCGATACCCCTGACTCACCTCTTACTTCATGTCGATACCCCTGACTCACCTCTTACTTCATGTCGATACCCCTGACTCAACTCTTACTTCTTGTCGATATCCCTGACACCTCTTACTTCATGTCGATACCCCTGACACATATCTTACTTCATGTCGATACCCCTGACGTACCTCTTACTTCATGTCGATACCCCTGACACACCTATTACTTCATGTCGATACCTCTGACACACCTCTTACTTCATGTCGATACCCCTGACTCACCTCTTACTTCATGTCGATACCCCTGACACACCTCTTACTTCATGTCGATACCCCTTACTCACCTTTTACTTCATGTCGATACACCTGACACACCTCTTACTTCATGTCGATACCCCTGACTCACCTTACTTCATGTCGATACTCCTGACACACCTCTAGCTTCATGTCGATACCCCTGACTCAGCTCTTACTTCATGTCGACACCCCTGACATACCTCTTACTTCATGTCGATACCCCTGACTCACCTCTTACTTCATGTCGATACCCCTAACTCACCTCTTACTTCATGTCGGTACCCCTGACTCACCTCTGACTTCTTGTCGACACCCCTGACACCTCTTACTTCATGTCGATACCCCTGACACATATCTTACTTCATGTCGATACCCCTGACATACCTCTTACTTCATGTCGATACCCCTGACACACCTATTACTTCATGTTTATACCCCTGACACACCTCTTACTTCATATCGATACCCCTGAGTCACCTCTTACTTCATGTCGATACCCCTGACACACCTCTTACTTCATGTCGATACCCCTGACTCACCTTTTACATCATGTCGATACACCTGACACACCTCTTACTTCATGTCGATACCCCTGACTCACCTTACTTCATGTCGATACTCCTGACACACCTCTAGCTTCATGTCGATACCCCTGACTCAGCTCTTACTTCATGTCGACACCCCTGACATACCTCTTACTTCATGTCGATATCCCTGACTCACCTCTTACTTTATGTCGATACCCCTAACTCACCTCTTACTTCATGTCGGTACCCCTGACTCACCTCTTACTTCATGTCGATACCCCTGAATCACCTCTTACTTCATGTCGATACCCTTGACACACCTCTTACTTCATGTCGATACCCCTGACACACCTCTTACTGCATGTCGATACACCTGACACACCTCTTACTTCATGTCGATACCCCTGTCTCAACTTACTTCATGTCGATACCCCTGACACACCTCTTACTTCATGTCGATAACCCTGACTCTCCTCTTACTTAATGCCGATACCCCTGACACACCTCTTACTTCATGTCGATACACCTGACACACCTCTTACTTCATGTCGATACCCCTGACACACCTCTTACTTCATGTCGATACCCCTGACACACCTCTTACTTCATGTCGATACCCCTGACTCACCTCTTACTTCGTGTCGATACTCCTGACTCACCTCTTTCTTCATATCGATACCCCTGGCTCACCTCTTACTTCATGTTGATACCCCTGACACACCTCTAGCTTCATGTCGATACCCCTGACTCAGCTCTTACTTCATGTTGATACCCCTGACTCACCTCTTACTTCATGTCGATACCCCTGACACACCTCTTGCTTCATGTCGATATCCCTGACTCACCTCTTACTTCATGTCGATAACCCTGACTCACCTCTAGCTTCATGTCGATACCCTGACTCAGCTCTTACTTCATGTCGATACCCCTGACTCTTCTCTTACTTCATGTCAATACCCCTGACTCACCTCTTACTTCATGTCGATACCCCTGACTCACCTCTTACTTCATGTCGATACCCCTGACACACATCTTCAAGTCGATACCCATGACACACCTCTTACTTCATGTCGATAACCCTGCAACACATCTTAAAGTCGATACCCCTGACACACCCCTTACTTCATGTCGATACCCCTGACACATATCTTACTTCATGTCGATACCCCTGACATACCTCTTACTTCATGTCGATACCCCTGACACACCTATTACTTCATGTCGATACCTCTGACACATATCTTACTTCATGTCGATACTCCTGACATACCTCTTACTTCATGTCGATACCCCTGACACACCTATTACTTCATGTCGATACCCCTGACTCACCTTTTACTTCATGTCGATACACCTGACACACCTCTTACTTCATGTCGATACCCCTGACTCACCTTACTTCATGTCGATACCCCTGACACAGCTCTAGCTTCATGTCGATACCCCTGACACACCTCTTACTTCATGTCAATACCCCTGACTCAGCTCTTACTTCATGTCGACACCCCTGACACACCTCTAACTTCATGTCGATACACCTGACACACCTCTTACTTCATGTCGATACCCCTGACTCAGCTCTTACTTCATGGCGATACCCCTGACACACCTCTAACTTCATGTCGATACCCCTGACTCACCTCTTACTTCATGTCGATACCCCTGACTCACCTCTTACTTCATGTCGATACCCCTGACTCACCTCTTACTTCATGTCAATACCCCTGACTCACCTCTTACTTCTTGTCGATATCCCTGACACCTCTTACTTCATGTCGATACCCCTGACACATATCTTACTTCATGTC
Organism: Bathymodiolus brooksi; assembly: GCA_963680875.1. Lineage (NCBI taxonomy): Eukaryota > Metazoa > Mollusca > Bivalvia > Mytilida > Modiolidae > Bathymodiolus > Bathymodiolus brooksi. The sequence continues at coordinate 94,447,657 of OY804579.1, forward strand.
GATACCCCTGACGTACCTCTTACTTCATGTCGATACCCCTGACACACCTATTACTTCATGTCGATACCCCTGACTCACCTTTTACTTCATGTCGATACACCTGACACACCTCTTACTTCATGTCGATATCCCTGACTCACCTTACTTCATGTCGATACCCCTGACACAGCTCTAGCTTCATGTCGATACCCCTGACACACCTCTTACTTCATGTCAATACCCCTGACTCAGCTCTTACTTCATGTCGACACCCCTGACACACCTCTAACTTCATGTCGATACACCTGACACACCTCTTACTTCATGTCGATACCCCTGACTCAGCTCTTACTTCATGGCGACACCCCTGACACACCTCTAACTTCATGTCGATACCCCTGACTCACCTCTTACTTCATGTCGATACCCCTGACTCACCTCTTACTTCATGTCGATACCCCTGACTCACCTCTTACTTCATGTCGATACCCCTGACTCACCTCTTACTTCTTGTCGATATCCCTGACACCTCTTACTTCATGTCGATACCCCTGACACATATCTTACTTCATGTCGATACCCCTGACGTACCTCTTACTTCATGTCGATACCCCTGACACACCTATTACTTCATGTCGATACCTCTGACACACCTCTTACTTCATGTCGATACCCCTGACTCACCTCTTACTTCATGTCGATACCCCTGACACACCTCTTACTTCATGTCGATACCCCTGACTCACCTTTTACTTCATGTCGATACACCTGACACACCTCTTACTTCATGTCGATACCCCTGACTCACCTTACTTCATGTCGATACTCCTGACACACCTCTAGCTTCATGTCGATACCCCTGACTCAGCTCTTACTTCATGTCGACACCCCTGACATACCTCTTACTTCATGTCGATACCCCTGACTCACCTCTTACTTCATGTCGATACCCCTAACTCACCTCTTACTTCATGTCGGTACCCCTGACTCACCTCTTACTTCATGTCGATACCCCTGAATCACCTCTTACTTCATGTCGATACCCTTGACACACCTCTTACTTCATGTCGATACCCCTGACACACCTCTTACTGCATGTCGATACACCTGACACACCTCTTACTTCATGTCGATACCCCTCACTCACCTTACTTCATGTCGATACCCCTGACTCACCTCTAGCTTCATGTCGATACCCTGACTCAGCTCTTACTTCATGTCGATACCCCTGACTCTTCTCTTACTTCATGTCAATACCCCTGACTCACCTCTTACTTCATGTCGATACCCCTGACTCACCTCTTACTTCATGTCGATACCCCTGACACACATCTTCAAGTCGATACCCCTGACACACCTCTTACTTCATGTCGATAACCCTGCAACACATCTTCAAGTCGATACCCCTGACACACCCCTTACTTCATGTCGATACCCCTGACATATATCTTACTTCATGTCGATACCCCTGACATACCTCTTACTTCATGTCGATACCCCTGACACACCTATTACTTCATGTCTATACCTATGACACATATCTTACTTCATGTCGATACCCCTGACATACCTCTTACTTCATGTCGATACCCCTGACACACCTATTACTTCATGTCGATACCCCTGACTCACCTTTTACTTCATGTCGATACACCTGACACACCTCTTACTTCATGTCGATACCCCTGACTCACCTTACTTCATGTCGATACCCCTGACACAGCTCTAGCTTCATGTCGATACCCCTGACACACCTCTTACTTCATGTCAATACCCCTGACTCAGCTCTTACTTCATGTCGACACCCCTGACACACCTCTAACTTCATGTCGATACACCTGACACACCTCTTACTTCATGTCGATACCCCTGACTTAACTCTTACTTCATGGCGACACCCCTGACACACCTCTAACTTCATGTCGATACCCCTGACTCACCTCTTACTTCATGTCGATACCCCTGACTCACCTCTTACTTCATGTCGATACCCCTGACTCACCTCTTACTTCATGTCGATACCCCTGACTCACCTCTTACTTCATGTCGATATCCCTGACACCTCTTACTTCATGTCGATACCCCTGACACATATCTTACTTCATGTCGATACCCCTGACGTACCTCTTACTTCATGTCGATACCCCTGACACACCTATTACTTCATGTCGATACCTCTGACACACCTCTTACTTCATGTCGACTCCCCTGACTCACCTCTTACTTCATGTCGATACCCCTGACACACCTCTTACTTCATGTCGATACCCCTGACTCACCTTTTACTTCATGTCGATACACCTGACACACCTCTTACTTCATGTCGATACCCCTGACTCACCTTACTTCATGTCGATACTCCTGACACACCTCTAACTTCATGTCGATACCCCTGACTCAGCTCTTACTTCATGTCGACACCCCTGACATACCTCTTACTTCATGTCGATACCCCTGACTAACCTCTTACTTCATGTCGATACCCCTAACTCACCTCTTTCTTCATGTCGGTACCCCTGACTCACCTCTTACTTCATGTCGATACCCCTGAATCACCTCTTACTGCATGTCGATACACCTGACACACCTCTTACTTCATGTCGATACCCCTCACTCACCTTACTTCATGTCGATACCCCTGACACACCTCTTACTTCATGTCGATAACCCTGACATACCTCTTACTTCATGTCGATACCCTTGACACACTTATTACTTCATGTCGATACCCCTGACATACCTCTTACTTCCTGTCGATACCCCTGACACACATCTTACTTCATGTCGATACCCCTGACACATCTCTTACTTCATGTCGATACCCCTGACATACCTCTTACTTCATGTCGATACCCCTGATACACCTATTACTTCATGTCGATAGCCCTGACATACCTCTTACTTCATGTCGATACCCTTGACACACATCTTCAAATCGATACCCCTGACAAACCTCTTACTTCATGTCGATATCCCTGACACACCTCTTACATCATGTCGATACCCCTGACACCTCTTATGTCATGTCGATACCCTGACACACCTCTTACTTCATGTCGATACCCCTGACTCACCCCTTACTTCATGTCGATACCCCTGACTCACCTCTTACTTCATGTCGATACCCCTGACAAACCCCTTACTTCATGTCGATACCCCTGACACACCTCTCTTACTTCATGTCGTTACCCCTGACACACCCCTTACTTAATGTCGATACCCCTGACACACCCCTTACTTCATGTCGATACCCTTGACACATATCTTACTTCATGTCGATACCCCTGACATACCTCTTACTTCATGTCGATACCCCTGACACACCTATTACTTCATGTCGATACCCCTGACTCACCTTTTACTTCATGTCGATACACCTGACACACCTCTTACTTCATGTCGATACCCCTGACTCACCTTACTTCATGTCGATACCCCTGACACACCTCTTACTTCATGCCAATACCCCTGACTCAGCTCTTACTTCATGTCGACACCCCTGACACACCTCTAACTTCATGTCGATACACCTGACACAGCTCTTACTTCATGTCGATACCCCTGACTCACCTCTTACTTCTTGTCGATATCCCTGACACCTCTTACTTCATGTCGATACCCCTGACACATATCTTACTTCATGTCGATACCCCTGACGTACCTCTTACTTCATGTCGATACCCCTGACACACCTATTACTTCATGTCGATACCTCTGACACACCTCTTACTTCATGTCGATACCCCTGACTCACCTCTTACTTCATGTCGATACCCCTGACACACCTCTTACTTCATGTCGATACCCCTGACTCACCTTTTACTTCATGTCGATACACCTGACACACCTCTTACTTCATGTCGATACCCCTGACTCACCTTACTTCATGTCGATACTCCTGACACACCTCTAGCTTCATGTCGATACCCCTGACTCAGCTCTTACTTCATGTCGACACCCCTGACATACCTCTTACTTCATGTCGATACCCCTGACTCACCTCTTACTTCATGTCGATACCCCTAACTCACCTCTTACTTCATGTCGGTACCCCTGACTCACCTCTTACTTCATGTCGATACCCCTGAATCACCTCTTACTTCATGTCGATACCCTTGACAAACCTCTTACTTCATGTCGATACCCCTGACACACCTCTTACTGCATGTCGATACACCTGACACACCTCTTACTTCATGTCGATACCCCTCACTCACCTTACTTCATGTCGATACCCCTGACTCACCTCTAGCTTCATGTCGATACCCTGACTCAGCTCTTACTTCATGTCGATACCCCTGACTCTTCTCTTACTTCATGTCAATACCCCTGACTCACCTCTTACTTCATGTCGATACCCCTGACTCACCTCTTACTTCATGTCGATACCCCTGACACACATCTTCAAGTCGATACCCCTGACACACCTCTTACTTCATGTCGATAACCCTGCAACACATCTTCAAGTCGATACCCCTGACACACCCCTTACTTCATGTCGATACCCCTGACATATATCTTACTTCATGTCGATACCCCTGACATACCTCTTACTTCATGTCGATACCCCTGACACACCTATTACTTCATGTCTATACCTATGACACATATCTTACTTCATGTCGATACCCCTGACATACCTCTTACTTCATGTCGATACCCCTGACACACCTATTACTTCATGTCGATACCCCTGACTCACCTTTTACTTCATGTCGATACACCTGACACACCTCTTACTTCATGTCGATACCCCTGACTCACCTTACTTCATGTCGATACCCCTGACACAGCTCTAGCTTCATGTCGATACCCCTGACACACCTCTTACTTCATGTCAATACCCCTGACTCAGCTCTTACTTCATGTCGACACCCCTGACACACCTCTAACTTCATGTCGATACACCTGACACACCTCTTACTTCATGTCGATACCCCTGACTTAGCTCTTACTTCATGGCGACACCCCTGACACACCTCTAACTTCATGTCGATACCCCTGACTCACCTCTTACTTCATGTCGATACCCCTGACTCACCTCTTACTTCATGTCGATACCCCTGACTCACCTCTTACTTCATGTCGATACCCCTGACTCACCTCTTACTTCATGTCGATATCCCTGACACCTCTTACTTCATGTCGATACCCCTGACACATATCTTACTTCATGTCGATACCCCTGACGTACCTCTTACTTCATGTCGATACCCCTGACACACCTATTACTTCATGTCGATACCTCTGACACACCTCTTACTTCATGTCGATTCCCCTGACTCACCTCTTACTTCATGTCGATACCCCTGACACACCTCTTACTTCATGTCGATACCCCTGACTCACCTTTTACTTCATGTCGATACACCTGACACACCTCTTACTTCATGTCGATACCCCTGACTCACCTTACTTCATGTCGATACTCCTGACACACCTCTAACTTCATGTCGATACCCCTGACTCAGCTCTTACTTCATGTCGACACCCCTGACATACCTCTTACTTCATGTCGATACCCCTGACTCACCTCTTACTTCATGTCGATACCCCTAACTCACCTCTTTCTTCATGTCGGTACCCCTGACTCACCTCTTACTTCATGTCGATACCCCTGAATCACCTCTTACTGCATGTCGATACACCTGACACACCTCTTACTTCATGTCGATACCCCTCACTCACCTTACTTCATGTCGATACCCCTGACACACCTCTTACTTCATGTCGATAACCCTGACATACCTCTTACTTCATGTCGATACCCTTGACACACTTATTACTTCATGTCGATACCCCTGACATACCTCTTACTTCCTGTCGATACCCCTGACACACCTCTTACTTCATGTCGATACCCCTGACACATCTCTTACTTCATGTCGATACCCCTGACATACCTCTTACTTCATGTCGATACCCCTGATACACCTATTACTTCATGTCGATAGCCCTGACATACCTCTTACTTCATGTCGATACCCTTGACACACATCTTCAAATCGATACCCCTGACAAACCTCTTACTTCATGTCGATATCCCTGACACACCTCTTACATCATGTCGATACCCCTGACACCTCTTATGTCATGTCGATACCCTGACACACCTCTTACTTCATGTCGATACCCCTGACTCACCCCTTACTTCATGTCGATACCCCTGACTCACCTCTTACTTCATGTCGATACCCCTGACAAACCCCTTACTTCATGTCGATACCCCTGACACACCTCTCTTACTTCATGTCGTTACCCCTGACACACCCCTTACTTAATGTCGATACCCCTGACACACCCCTTACTTCATGTCGATACCCTTGACACATATCTTACTTCATGTCGATACCCCTGACATACCTCTTACTTCATGTCGATACCCCTGACACACCTATTACTTCATGTCGATACCCCTGACTCACCTTTTACTTCATGTCGATACACCTGACACACCTCTTACTTCATGTCGATACCCCTGACTCACCTTACTTCATGTCGATACCCCTGACACAGCTCTAGCTTCATGTCGATACCCCTGACACACCTCTTACTTCATGCCAATACCCCTGACTCAGCTCTTACTTCATGTCGACACCCCTGACACACCTCTAACTTCATGTCGATACACCTGACACAGCTCTTACTTCATGTCGATATCCCTGACTCAGGTCTTACTTCATGGCGACACCCCTGACACACCTCTAACTTCATGTCGATACCCCTGACTCACCTCTTACTTCATGTCGATACCCCTGACTCACCTCTTACTTCATGTCGATACCCCTGACTCACCTCTTACTTCATGTCGATACCCCTGACTCACCTATTACTTCATGTCGATACCCCTGACACACCTCTTACTTCATGTCGATACCCCTGACTCACCTCTTACTTCATGTCGATACCCCTGACACACCTCTTACTTCATGTCGATACCCCTGACTCACGTTTTACCTCATGTCGATACACCTGACACACCTCTTACTTCATGTCGATACCCCTGACTCACCTTACTTCATGTCGATACTCCTGACACACCTCTAGCTTCATGTCGATACCCCTGACTCAGCTCTTACTTAATGTCGACACCCCTGACATACCTCTTACTTCATGTCGATACCCCTGACTCACCTCTTACTTTATGTCGATACCCCTAACTCACCTCTTACTTCATGTCGGTACCCCTGACTCACCTCTTACTTCATGTCGATACCCCTGAATCACCTCTTACTTCATGTCGATACCCTTGACACACCTCTTACTTAATGTCGATACCCCTGACACACCTCTTACGGCATGTCGATACACCTGACACACCTCTTACTTCATGTCGATACCCCTGACTCACCTTACTTCATGTCGATACCCCTGACACACCTCTTACTTCATGTCGATAACCCTGACTCACCTCTTACTTAATGCCGATACCCCTGACACACCTCTTACTTCATGTTGATACCCCTGTCACACCTCTTACTTCATGTCGATACCCCTGACACACCTCTTGCTTCATGTCGATACCCCTGACTCACCTCTTACTTCATGTCGATAACCCTGACTCATCTCTAGCTTCATGTCGATACCCTGACTCAGCTCTTACTTCATGTCGATACCCCTGACTCACCTCTTACTTCATGTCAATACCCCTGACTCACCTCTTACTTCATGTCGATACCCCTGACTCACCTCTTACTTCATGTCGATACCCCTGACACACATCTTCAAGTCGATACCCCTGACACACCTCTTACTTCATGTCGATAACCCTGACACACATCTTCAAGTCGATAACCCTGACACACATCTTCAAGTCGATACCTCTGACACACCCCTTACTTCATGTCGATACCCCTGACACATATCTTACTTCATGTCGATATCCCTGACATACCTCTTACTTAATGTCGATACCCCTGACACACCTATTATTTCATGTCGATACCCCTGACACATATTTTACTTCATGTCGATACCCCTGACATACCTCTTACTTCATGTCGATACCCCTGACACAACTATTACTTCATGTCGATAACCCTGACTCACCTTTTACATCATATCGATACACCTGACACACCTCTTACTTCATGTCGATACCCCTGACTCACCTTACTTCATGTCGATACCCCTGACACAGCTCTAGCTTCATGTCGATACCCCTGACACACCTCTTACTTCATGTCAATACCCCTGACTCAGCTCTTACTTCATGTCGACACCCCTGACACACCTCTAACTTCATGTCGATACACCTGGCACTCCTCTTACTTCATGTCGATACACCTGACTCAGCTCTTACTTCATGGCGACACCCGTGACACACCTCTAACTTCATGTCGATAACCCTGACTCACCTCTTACTTCATGTCGATACCCCTGACTCACCTCTTACTTCTTGTCGATACCCCTGACTCACCTCTTACTTCATGTCGATACCCCTGACTCAACTCTTACTTCTTGTCGATACCCCTGACACTTCTTACTTCATGTCGATACCCCTGACACATATCTTACTTCATGTCGATAGCCCTGACATACCTCTTATTTCATGTCGATACCCCTGACACACCTATTACTTCATGTCGATACCTCTGACACACCTCTTACTTAATGTCGATACCCCTGACACACCTCTTACTGCATGTCGATACACCTGACACACCTCTTACTTCATGTCGATACCCCTGACTCACCTTACTTCATGTCGATACCCCTGACACACCTCTTACTTCATGTCGATAACCCTGACTCACCTCTTACTTAATGCCGATACCCCTGACACACCTCTTACTTCATGTTGATACCCCTGTCACACCTCTTACTTCATGTCGATACCCCTGACACACCTCTTGCTTCATGTCGATACCCCTGACTCACCTCTTACTTCATGTCGATAACCCTGACTCATCTCTAGCTTCATGTCGATACCCTGACTCAGCTCTTACTTCATGTCGATACCCCTGACTCACCTCTTACTTCATGTCAATACCCCTGACTCACCTCTTACTTCATGTCGATACCCCTGACTCACCTCTTACTTCATGTCGATACCCCTGACACACATCTTCAAGTCGATACCCCTGACACACCTCTTACTTCATGTCGATAACCCTGACACACATCTTCAAGTCGATAACCCTGACACACATCTTCAAGTCGATACCTCTGACACACCCCTTACTTCATGTCGATACCCCTGACACATATCTTACTTCATGTCGATATCCCTGACATACCTCTTACTTAATGTCGATACCCCTGACACACCTATTATTTCATGTCGATACCCCTGACACATATCTTACTTCATGTCGATACCCCTGACATACCTCTTACTTCATGTCGATACCCCTGACACAACTATTACTTCATGTCGATAACCCTGACTCACCTTTTACATCATATCGATACACCTGACACACCTCTTACTTCATGTCGATACCCCTGACTCACCTTACTTCATGTCGATACCCCTGACACAGCTCTAGCTTCATGTCGATACCCCTGACACACCTCTTACTTCATGTCAATACCCCTGACTCAGCTCTTACTTCATGTCGACACCCCTGACACACCTCTAACTTCATGTCGATACACCTGGCACTCCTCTTACTTCATGTCGATACACCTGACTCAGCTCTTACTTCATGGCGACACCCCTGACACACCTCTAACTTCATGTCGATAACCCTGACTCACCTCTTACTTCATGTCGATACCCCTGACTCACCTCTTACTTCTTGTCGATACCCCTGACTCACCTCTTACTTCATGTCGATACCCCTGACTCAACTCTTACTTCTTGTCGATACCCCTGACACTTCTTACTTCATGTCGATACCCCTGACACATATCTTACTTCATGTCGATAGCCCTGACATACCTCTTATTTCATGTCGATACCCCTGACACACCTATTACTTCATGTCGATACCTCTGACACACCTCTTACTTCATGTCGATACCCCTGACTCACCTCTTACTTCATGTCGATACCCCTGACACACCTCTTACTTCATGTCGATACCCCTGACTCACCTTTTACTTCATGTCGATACACCTGACTCACCTTACTTCATGTCGATACTCCTGACACACCTCTAGCTTCATGTCGATACCCCTGACTCAGCTCTTACTTCATGTCGACACCCCTGACGTACCTCTTACTTCATGTCGATACCCCTGACTCACCTCTTACTTCATGTCGATACCCCTAACTCACCTCTTACTTCATGTCGGTACCGCTGACTCACCTCTTACTTCATGTCGATACCCCTGAATTAACCTCTTACTTCATGTCGATACCCTTGACACACCTCTTACTTCATGTCGATACACCTGACACACCTCTTACTTCATGTCGATACCCCTGACTCACCTTACTTCATGTCGATACCCCTGACACACCTCTTACTTCATGTCGATAACCCTGACTCACCTCTTACTTCATGCCGATACCCCTGAAACACCTCTTACTTCATGTCGATACACCTGACACACCTCTTACTTCATGTCGATACCCCTGACACACCTCTTACTTTATGTCGATACTCCTGACTCACCTCTTTCTTCATATCGATACCCCTGGCTCACCTCTTACTTCATGTCGATACCCCTGACTCACCTTACTTCATGTCGATACCCCTGACACAGCTCTAGCTTCATGTCGATACCCCTGACACACCTCTTACTTCATGTCAATACCCCTGACTCAGCTCTTACTTCATGTCGACACCCCTGACACACCTCTAACTTCATGTCGATACACCTGGCACTCCTCTTACTTCATGTCGATACACCTGACTCAGCTCTTACTTCATGGCGACACCCCTGACACACCTCTAACTTCATGTCGATACCCCTGACTCACCTCTTACTTCATGTCGATACCCCTGACTCACCTCTTACTTCTTGTCGATACCCCTGACTCACCTCTTACTTCATGTCGATACCGCTGACTCACCTCTTACTTCTTGTCGATACCCCTGACACTTCTTACTTCATGTCGATACCCCTGACACATATCTTACTTCATGTCGATACCCCTGACATACCTCTTATTTCATGTCGATACCCCTGACACACCTCTTACTTCATGTCGGTACCCCTGACTCACCTCTTACTTCATGTCGATACCCCTGAATCACCTCTTACTTCATGTCGATTCCCTTGACACACCTCTTACTTAATGTCGATACCCCTGACACACCTCTTACTGCATGTCGATACACCTGACACACCTCTTACTTCATGTCGATACCCCTGACTCACCTTACTTCATGTCGATACCCCTGACACACCTCTTACTTCATGTCGATAACCCTGACTCACCTCTTACTTAATGCCGATACCCCTGACACACCTCTTACTTCATGTCGATACACCTGACACACCTCTTACTTCATGTCGATACCCCTGACACACCTCTTACTTCATGTTGATACCCCTGACACACCTCTTATTTCATGTCGATATCCCTGACTCACCTCTTACTTCATGTCGATACTCCTGACTGACCTCTTTCTTCATATCGATACCCCTGGCTCACCTCTTACTTCATGTCGATACCCCTGACACACCTCTTGCTTCATGTCGATACCCCTGACTCACCTCTTACTTCATGTCGATAACCCTGACTCATCTCTAGCTTCATGTCGATACCCTGACTCAGCTCTTACTTCATGTCGATACCCCTGACTCACCTTACTTCATGTCGATACCCCTGACACACCTCTTACTTCATGTCGATAACCCTGACTCACCTCTTACTTCATGCCGATACCCCTGACACACCTCTTACTTCATGTCGATACACCTGACACACCTCTTACTTCATGTCGATACCCCTGACACACCTCTTACTTTATGTCGATACCCCTGACACACCTCTTACTTCATGTCGATACCCCTGACTCACCTCTTACTTCATGTCGATACTCCTGACTCACCTCTTTCTTCATATCGATACCCCTGGCTCACCTCTTACTTCATGTCGATACCCCTGACACACCTCTAGCTTCATGTCAATACCCCTGACTCAGCTCTTACTTCATGTTGATACCCCTGACTCACCTCTTACTTCATGTCGATACCCCTGACACACCTCTTGCTTCATGTCGATACCCCTGACTCACCTCTTACTTCATGTCGATAACCCTGACTCACCTCTGACTTCATGTCGATACCCCTGACACACCTCCAGCTTCATGTCGATACCCCTGACTCATCTCTTACTTCATGTCGATACCCCTGACTCACCTCTTGCTTCATGTCGACACCCCTGAGACACCTCTAGCTTCATGTAGATTCCTCTGACACACCTCTTACTTCATGTCGTTACCCGTGACACACCTCTTACTTCATGTCGATACCCCTGACTCACCTCTCACTTCATGTCGATACTCCTGACTCACCTCTTACTTCATGTCGACACCCCTGACACACATCTTCATGTCGATACCGCTGACACACCTCTTACTTCATGTCGATACACCTGACTCACCTCTTACTTCATGTCGATACCCCGTGACACACCTCTTACTTCTTGTCGATACCCCTGAAAAACCTCTTACTTCATGTCGATACCCCTGACTGAACTCTTTCTTCATGTCGATACCCCTGACACACCTCTTACTTCATGTCGATAACCCTGACTCACCTCTTACTTCATGCCGATACCCCTGACACACCTCTTACTTCATGTCGATACACCTGACACACCTCTTACTTCATGTCGATACCCCTGACACACCTCTTACTTTATGTCGATACCCCTGACACACCTCTTACTTCATGTCGATACCCCTGACTCACCTCTTACTTCATGTCGATACTCCTGACTCACCTCTTTCTTCATATCGATACCCCTGGCTCACCTCTTACTTCATGTCGATACCCCTGACACACCTCTAGCTTCATGTCAATACCCCTGACTCAGCTCTTACTTCATGTTGATACCCCTGACTCACCTCTTACTTCATGTCGATACCCCTGACACACCTCTTGCTTCATGTCGATACCCCTGACTCACCTCTTACTTCATGTCGATAACCCTGACTCACCTCTGACTTCATGTCGATACCCCTGACACACCTCCAGCTTCATGTCGATACCCCTGACTCATCTCTTACTTCATGTCGATACCCCTGACTCACCTCTTGCTTCATGTCGACACCCCTGAGACACCTCTAGCTTCATGTAGATTCCTCTGACACACCTCTTACTTCATGTCGTTACCCGTGACACACCTCTTACTTCATGTCGATACCCCTGACTCACCTCTCACTTCATGTCGATACCCCTGACTCACCTCTTACTTCATGTCGACACCCCTGACACACATCTTCATGTCGATACCGCTGACACACCTCTTACTTCATGTCGATACACCTGACTCACCTCTTACTTCATGTCGATACCCCGTGACACACCTCTTACTTCTTGTCGATACCCCTGACAAACCTCTTACTTCATGTCGATACCCCTGACTGAACTCTTTCTTCATGTCGAAACCCCTGACTCACCTCTTACTTCATGTCGATACCCCTGACTCACCTTTTACTTCATGTCGATATCCTTGACTCAGCTCTTACTTCATGTCGATATCCCTGACTCACCTCTTACTTCATATCGATACCCCTGACTCACCTCTTACTTCATGTCAATACTCCTGACATACCTCTAGCTTCATGTCGATACCCCTGAATCATCTCTTACTTCATGTCGATACCCCTGACTCACCTCTTACTTCATGTCGATACCCCTGACTCACCTTACTTCATGTCGATACCCCTGACACACCTCTTGCTTCATGTCGACACCCCTGACACACCTCTAGCTTCATGTCGATACCCCTGACACACCTCTTACTTCATGTCGATACATCTGACACACCTCTTACTTCATGTCGATACCCCTGACTCACCTGTTACTTCATGTGGATACCCCTGACACACCTCTTACTTCATGTCGATACCCATGACTCACCTCTTACTTCATGTCGATACCCCTGACTCACCTCTTACTTCATGTCGATACCCCTTACTCGCCTCCTATTTCATGTCGATACCCCTGACACACCTCTTACGTCATGTCAATACACCTGACACACCTCTTACTTCATGTCGATACACCTGACTCACCTCTTACTTCATGTCGATACCCCGTGACACACCTCTTACTTCTTGTCGATACCCCTGACACACCTCTTACTTCATGTCGATACCCCTGACACACCTCTTACTTCATGTCGATACCCCTGACTCACCTCTTACTTCATGTCGATACTCCTGACTCACCTCTTTCTTCATATCGATACCCCTGGCTCACCTCTTACTTCATGTCGATACCCCTGACACACCTCTAGCTTCATGTCAATACCCCTGACTCAGCTCTTACTTCATGTTGATACCCCTGACTCACCTCTTACTTCATGTCGATACCCCTGACACACCTCTTGCTTCATGTCGATACCCCTGACTCACCTCTTACTTCATGTCGATAACCCTGACTCACCTCTGACTTCATGTCGATACCCCTGACACACCTCCAGCTTCATGTCGATACCCCTGACTCATCTCTTACTTCATGTCGATACCCCTGACTCACCTCTTGCTTCATGTCGACACCCCTGAGACACCTCTAGCTTCATGTAGATTCCTCTGACACACCTCTTACTTCATGTCGTTACCCGTGACACACCTCTTACTTCATGTCGATACCCCTGACTCACCTCTCACTTCATGTCGATACTCCTGACTCACCTCTTACTTCATGTCGACACCCCTGACACACATCTTCATGTCGATACCGCTGACACACCTCTTACTTCATGTCGATACACCTGACTCACCTCTTACTTCATGTCGATACCCCGTGACACACCTCTTACTTCTTGTCGATACCCCTGACAAACCTCTTACTTCATGTCGATACCCCTGACTGAACTCTTTCTTCATGTCGATACCCCTGACACACCTCTTACTTCATGTCGATAACCCTGACTCACCTCTTACTTCATGCCGATACCCCTGACACACCTCTTACTTCATGTCGATACACCTGACACACCTCTTACTTCATGTCGATACCCCTGACACACCTCTTACTTTATGTCGATACCCCTGACACACCTCTTACTTCATGTCGATACCCCTGACTCACCTCTTACTTCATGTAGATACTCCTGACTCACCTCTTTCTTCATATCGATACCCCTGGCTCACCTCTTACTTCATGTCGATACCCCTGACACACCTCTAGCTTCATGTCAATACCCCTGACTCAGCTCTTACTTCATGTTGATACCCCTGACTCACCTCTTACTTCATGTCGATACCCCTGACACACCTCTTGCTTCATGTCGATACCCCTGACTCACCTCTTACTTCATGTCGATAACCCTGACTCACCTCTGACTTCATGTCGATACCCCTGACACACCTCCAGCTTCATGTCGATACCCCTGACTCATCTCTTACTTCATGTCGATACCCCTGACTCACCTCTTGCTTCATGTCGACACCCCTGAGACACCTCTAGCTTCATGTAGATTCCTCTGACACACCTCTTACTTCATGTCGTTACCCGTGACACACCTCTTACTTCATGTCGATACCCCTGACTCACCTCTCACTTCATGTCGATACCCCTGACTCACCTCTTACTTCATGTCGACACCCCTGACACACATCTTCATGTCGATACCGCTGACACACCTCTTACTTCATGTCGATACACCTGACTCACCTCTTACTTCATGTCGATACCCCGTGACACACCTCTTACTTCTTGTCGATACCCCTGACAAACCTCTTACTTCATGTCGATACCCCTGACTGAACTCTTTCTTCATGTCGAAACCCCTGACTCACCTCTTACTTCATGTCGATACCCCTGACTCACCTTTTACTTCATGTCGATATCCTTGACTCAGCTCTTACTTCATGTCGATATCCCTGACTCACCTCTTACTTCATATCGATACCCCTGACTCACCTCTTACTTCATGTCAATACTCCTGACATACCTCTAGCTTCATGTCGATACCCCTGACTCATCTCTTACTTCATGTCGATACCCCTGACTCACCTCTTACTTCATGTCGATACCCCTGACTCACCTTACTTCATGTCGATACCCCTGACACACCTCTTGCTTCATGTCGACACCCCTGACACACCTCTAGCTTCATGTCGATACCCCTGACACACCTCTTACTTCATGTCGATACATCTGACACACCTCTTACTTCATGTCGATACCCCTGACTCACCTGTTACTTCATGTGGATACCCCTGACACACCTCTTACTTCATGTCGATACCCATGACTCACCTCTTACTTCATGTCGATACCCCTGACTCACCTCTTACTTCATGTCGATACCCCTTACTCGCCTCCTATTTCATGTCGATACCCCTGACACACCTCTTACGTCATGTCAATACACCTGACACACCTCTTACTTCATGTCGATACACCTGACTCACCTCTTACTTCATGTCGATACCCCGTGACACACCTCTTACTTCTTGTCGATACCCCTGACACACCTCTTACTTCATGTCGATACCCCTGACTCACCTCTTACTTCATGTCGATACCCCTTACTCGCCTCCTATTTCATGTCGATACCCCTGACACACCTCTTACGTCATGTCAATACACCTGACACACCTCTTACTTCATGTCGATACACCTGACTCACCTCTTACTTCATGTCGATACCCCGTGACACACCTCTTACTTCTTGTCGATACCCCTGACACACCTCTTACTTCATGTCGATACCCCTGACTCACCTCTTATTTCATGTCGATACCCCTGACACACCCCTTACTGCATATCGATACCCCTGACACACCTCTTAATTCATGTCGTTACCCCTGACTCACCTCTTATTTCTTGTCGATACCCCTGACTCACCTCTTACTTCATGTCGATACCCCTGACACACCTCTTACTTCATGTCGATGCCCCTGACTCACCTCTTACTTCATGTCTATACCCCTGACACACCTCTTGCTTCATGTCGATACCCCTGACACACCTCTTACTTCATGTCGATACCCCTGACTCACCTCTTACTTCATGTCGATACCCCTGACACACCCCTTACTGCATGTCAATACCCCTAACTTAGCTCTTATTTCATGTCGATACCCCTGACACACATCTTCATGTCATACCCCTGACTCACCTCTGACTTCATGTCGATATCCCTGACACACCTCCAGCTTCATGTCGATACCCCTGACTCATCTCTTACTTCATGTCGATACCCCTGACTCACCTCTTACTTCATGTCGATACCCTTGACTCACCTTACTTCATGTCGATACCCCTGACACACCTCTTGCTTCATGTCGACACCCCTGAGACACCTCTAGCTTCATGTAGATTCCTCTGACACACCTCTTACTTCATGTCGTTACCCGTGACACACCTCTTACTTCATGTCGATACCCCTGACTCACCTCTCACTTCATGTCGATACCCCTGACTCACCTCTTACTTCATGTCGATACCCCTGACACACATCTTCATGTCGATACCGCTGACACACCTCTTACTTCATGTCGATACACCTGACTCACCTCTTACTTCATGTCGATACCCCGTGACACACCTCTTACTTCATGTCGAAACCCCTGACTCACCTCTTACTTCATGTCGATACCCCTGACTCACCTTTTACTTCATGTCGATATCCTTGACTCAGCTCTTACTTCATGTCGATATCCCTGACTCACATCTTACTTCATGTCGATACCCCTTACTCACCTCTTACTTCATGTCAATACTCCTGACACACCTCTAGCTTCATGTCGATACCCCTGACTCATCTCTTACTTCATGTCGATACCCCTGACTCACCTCTTACTTCATGTCGATACCCCTGACTCACCTTACTTCATGTCGATACCCCTGACACACCTCTTGCTTCATGTCGACACCCCTGACACACCTCTAGCTTCATGTCGATACCCCTGACACACCTCTTACTTCATGTCGATACCCCTGACTCACCTCTTACTTCATGTGGATACCCCTGACACACCTCTTATTTCATGTTGATACCCATGACTCACCTCTTACTTCATGTCGATACCCCTGACTCACCTCTTACTTCATGTCGATACCCCTGACTCGCCTCCTATTTCATGTCGATACCCCTGACACACCTCTTACGTCATGTCAATACACCTGACACAACTCTTACTTCATGTCGATACCCCTGACTCACCTCTTATTTCATGTCGATACCCCTGACACACCCCTTACTGCATATCGATACCCCTGACACACCTCTTAATTCATGTCGTTACCCCTGACTCACCTCTTATTACTTGTCGATACCCCTGACTCACCTCTTACTTCATGTCGATACCCCTGACACACCTCTTACTTCATGTCGATGCCCCTGACTCACCTCTTACTTCATGTCGATACCCCTGACACACCTCTTGCTTCATGTCGATACCCCTGACACACCTCTTTCTTCATGTCGATACCCCTGATTCACCTCTTACTTCATGTCGATACCCCTGACACACCCCTTACTTCATTTCGATACCCCTGACTCACCTCTTACCTTATGTCGATACCCCTGACTCACCTCGTACTTCATGTCGATACCCCTGACTTACCACTTACCTCATGTCGATATCCCTTACTCACCACTTACTTCATGTCGATACCCCTGACTCACCTCTTACTTCATGTCGATACCCCTGACTCACCTCGTACTTCGTGTCGGTACCCCTGACTCACCACTTACCTCATGTCGATACCCCTTACTCACCACTTACTTCATGTCGATACCTCTGACTCAGCTCTTACTTCATGTCGATACCCCTGACACACATCTTCAAGTCGATACCCCTGACACACCTCTTACTTCATGTCGATACCCCTGACAGACCTCTTACTTCATGTCGATACCCCTGACTCACCTCTTACTTCTTGTCGATACCCCTGACACACCTCTTACTTCATGTCGATACCCCTGACTCACCTCTTACTTCATGTCGATACCCCTGACACACCTCTTACTTCATGTCGATACCCCTGACTTAGCTCTTACTTCATGTCGAAACCCCTGACTCACCTCTTACTTCATGTCGATACCCCTGACTCACCTTTTGCTTCATGTCGATACACCTGACACATCTCTTACTTCATATCGATACCCCTGACTCAGGTCTTACTTCATGTCGATACCCCTGACACACATCTTCATGTCGATACCGCTGACACACCTCTTACTTCATGTCGATACACCTGACTCACCTCTTACTTCATGTCGATACCCCGTGACACACCTCTTACTTCTTGTCGATACGCCTGACACACCTCTTACTTCATGTCGATACCCCTGACTGAACTCTTACTTCATGTCGAAACCCCTGACTCACCTCTTACTTCATGTCGATACCCCTGACTCACCTTTTACTTCATGTCGATATCCTTGACTCAGCTCTTACTTCATGTCGATATCCCTGACTCACATCTTACTTCATGTCGATACCCCTTACTCACCTCTTACTTCATGTCAATACTCCTGACACACCTCTAGCTTCATGTCGATACCCCTGACTCATCTCTTACTTCATGTCGATACCCCTGACTCACCTCTTACTTCATGTCGATACCCCTGACTCACCTTACTTCATGTCGATACCCCTGACACACCTCTTGCTTCATGTCGACACCCCTGACACACCTCTAGCTTCATGTCGATACCCCTGACACACCTCTTACTTCATGTCGATACCCCTGACTCACCTCTTACTTCATGTGGATACCCCTGACACACCTCTTATTTCATGTTGATACCCATGACTCACCTCTTACTTCATGTCGATACCCCTGACTCACCTCTTACTTCATGTCGATACCCCTGACTCGCCTCCTATTTCATGTCGATACCGCTGACACACCTCTTACGTCATGTCAATACACCTGACACAACTCTTACTTCATGTCGATACCCCTGACTCACCTCTTATTTCATGTCGATACCCCTGACACACCCCTTACTGCATATCGATACCCCTGACACACCTCTTAATTCATGTCGTTACCCCTGACTCACCTCTTATTACTTGTCGATACCCCTGACTCACCTCTTACTTCATGTCGATACCCCTGACACACCTCTTACTTCATGTCGATGCCCCTGACTCACCTCTTACTTCATGTCGATACCCCTGACACACCTCTTGCTTCATGTCGATACCCCTGACACACCTCTTTCTTCATGTCGATACCCCTGATTCACCTCTTACTTCATGTCGATACCCCTGACACACCCCTTACTTCATTTCGATACCCCTGACTCACCTCTTACCTTATGTCGATACCCCTGACTCACCTCGTACGTCATGTCGATACCCCTGACTTACCACTTACCTCATGTCGATATCCCTTACTCACCACTTACTTCATGTCGATACCCCTGACTCACCTCTTACTTCATGTCGATACCCCTGACTCACCTCGTACTTCGTGTCGGTACCCCTGACTCACCACTTACCTCATGTCGATACCCCTTACTCACCACTTACTTCATGTCGATACCTCTGACTCAGCTCTTACTTCATGTCGATACCCCTGACACACATCTTCAAGTCGATACCCCTGACACACCTCTTACTTCATGTCGATACCCCTGACAGACCTCTTACTTCATGTCGATACCCCTGACTCACCTCTTACTTCTTGTCGATACCCCTGACACACCTCTTACTTCATGTCGATACCCCTGACTCACCTCTTACTTCATGTCGATACCCCTGACACACCTCTTACTTCATGTCGATACCCCTGACTTAGCTCTTACTTCATGTCGAAACCCCTGACTCACCTCTTACTTCATGTCGATACCCCTGACTCACCTTTTGCTTCATGTCGATACACCTGACACATCTCTTACTTCATATCGATACCCCTGACTCAGGTCTTACTTCATGTCGATACCCCTGACTCACCTCTGACTTCATGTCGATACCCCTGACTCACCTCTTACCTTATGTCGATACCCCTGACTCACCTCGTACTTCATGTCGATACCCCTGACTTACCACTTACCTCATGTCGATACCCCTTACTCACCACTTACTTCATGTCGATACCCCTGACTCACCTCTTACTTCATGTCGATACCCCTGACTCACCTCTTACTTCATGTCGATACCCCTGACTCACCTCGTACTTCATGTCGATACCACTGACTCACCTCTTACTTCATGTCGATACCCCTGACTCATCACTTACTTCATGTCGATACCCCTGACACACTTATTACTTCATGTCGATACCCCTGAATCACCTCTTACTTCAAGTCGATACCCCTGACTCACCTCGTACTTCGTGTCGGTACCCCTGACTCACCACTTACCTCATGTCGATACCCCTTACTCACCACTTACTTCATGTCGATACCGCTGACACACCTCTTACTTCATGGGTTTGGTACAACCACTTCAATAAACAGTGACGGAGCTCAGTTAGTTTCAAGGTATGTACAGCACATTTATTCGACACTTGTTAACATATATATATATATATGTAAAAACAATTGCATATGTTACATTATTTTATTGCAAATTCTTGATTTTAATTTTCTATTTTTTCAATATTATCTCAATAAATCACAAATTAATGCAATAACATTTCTGATGACGTCATAAGCAAAATTAAAACCAGATTCTTCCATATGCCTATTTTAAGATGATTATTAAATTGAAGTTAAAATCTAGGTGCATATGACTAATAATAAATATCTATTGATTAAAAACCACAAACCTTATAAGACTTCTGTTTACCAGTGTGCTGTAAGACGGAATAATTTCACTTCATAAATCAATGATATTGATAATTTATCCATTGACGGTAAAACCATATGTCAGCAGCCATATATTATTTATCCTGACCAGGGAGTGGGCTAATTAACTGTTTTGTAATATTTATCTTACCGGACATTATGGAGAAAGCCTTTAGAGAAACACCCAACACACCAGGAAAAATTCTTGGTTTCAAGAAAAGTTTCAGAAGCCGTACGTCGAAAAAAGACGGAAAATACAATGGTCAAATGTAAAAAGACAAAAGGAGAAACAATGATATATAAGATTTAGCAACGCGAGCCCCACAATCAATTGGTTGAACTTACGTGTTTCGGAAGGGTAGCAGATCCTGTTCCACTAATTGCACCCGTCGTGCTACTCATGTTTTAATTAAAAAAAAAGAATAACCAAAACGATCACACCGTCAATCCAGTTTCAAAATCCAATTGGAAAATAGTAGAAATAGATGGAAAATTGATACCACATGACCGCTCCTCTATGTTTGTGTATAGGTACTTCAATAAAAAGTGATATTAAAGGTTTGCTTTACATATTTGGAGAGCAAATGTCTCTAAAATAAGAAATTGTAGTTATTTTTATTTGGTACGCTGTATTGAATTGTTGTATAAATGAACTAATGTGGCAAATGAAACATGCACATGCACCCAATCTGTGGAACTTTGTGTACTAGTTATTACTATGGTATTTCAGTGTACTTGCTGTGGTATTTCCCGAATTTTCAGCCTTTTTGTTTTTGTTATTTATTGGTGTTTTGTATGTAACTGTTGTCCTTTTAAATCGTTATTTTGGACATTTGTCTACACGTTTGACAACAAAATTCTGTAAAATTCAATCATGGCAAAAACTGCTGTTTTCTATTTGTAGGAAGACAAACAGGAAATCTGTCAATTGTATTTCATTCAGCCATAATAAGTTTCACCTGCCCTTGATCGACCGACTTTGTGTCCTAACTAGTGAACAGTGCCCTGGAGAAATGAACTTTAACCAAGATTAAGTCAATTGGATTGTGACAATATATTAAAAGTATCATACTAATGTGTTAACTGTACTTACCACATATTACTAATACAATAACATCATCAATATAACCACAACAACCATCGACATATTGTATAACATTATTAATCATTCTCTGAAAAGTTCCTGAAACATTTTTTGCATACCAAAGTTTCTTACATATTTTCTATTCATAATCTTATAAATATATTCGTCAATACTTAGAGTATGGTAAGAATCAGATTTTGAGACAGAATTAAAGTTTCGAAAATGAATTACGAAACGAACAATTTATCAATTTTAGGTACAAGGATACAGAGAGAGCTCCATTCATTTTTCCTCCGCTCGATAATATAAATGTCAAGTAAATATTTAAGTTCTTGTCTCATGAATTCCAGTCACAGCATATTAAATCGGTTAAGATGCTGTTTGTTTCACTGGGGATGCGTCACCTACATCGACATCATGGTAAATAATAGTGGTCTTATTGTGAACATCTGGAAACATTTTAATGGAAACTATTAACATCCTAATTTTTCAAAAATTTAATATTAGATGTTCAAATTTTGAATTTCAGTTTGAAAAAAGTATCAGAATTGTTTATCTTACAGTTTAATCTCAATTTGTTTAGTCTGAGGCTTGTCATGAATGTCATACTAAATAAGGGTAATAACAAAATTACCGAACTCCGAACAATCTTACAAAGGGAAAGTCAAAACTCATAATTATATAAACAGACAAAATCAGTCAACAACCGGAAAACTGTGAAAACTGTAATGACCCTGACTTGGTACAGGCATTTCTAAACCATGGCTACAGTGGCAATTGGTTTTACCACACCTTCATTAGTACGCTCAAAATATGGTCTTAGTAAATTAATTCGATATTGTTTTTTGCTTACGCCGTCTTGGAGTTTTAGAAATATAATTCAAATCATCAAATCATTGATTTTACTATCTATTTCACATTGAACACAGTATATAGTTTGAACTGGATGCCTAATATATGTCAAAAACAAGCATTGTATCACCAGGCTTAACAATTCTGTTAATCAACAGGCTTAGCAATTCTGTTAATCACCAGGCTTAGCAATTCTGTAAATAAATGTCTAGACACATACATCAGCAAGAAGGTTCAATTCAGTGTTTTAATCTATTTTTTCTTTATTAATTTTAAAGGTCCTCATATCCAAATATAAATTCAAACGAGTTGAAATCAAGAGGTTTTTAACAGCTTCCCCAAGCAATCCCT
Source organism: Bathymodiolus brooksi (assembly GCA_963680875.1). Classification (NCBI taxonomy): domain Eukaryota; kingdom Metazoa; phylum Mollusca; class Bivalvia; order Mytilida; family Modiolidae; genus Bathymodiolus; species Bathymodiolus brooksi. The sequence goes on from OY804579.1 coordinate 94,471,755, forward strand.
ACCTGGTATACAAACCTGCTGAAATAATCCTGACATAAAACGTGAACCCTGGTCTAATTGCATAGACTTCCTTCGAAAGTCATTCTATTGTGACAAAAATGACAAGAGGCTTCACAATAACTGGTGTCTTAATATTTCTTAAGAAAACGCTTCAGGAAATCTTGAATATGTACACATGATCGTCAACATATACGAATATAATATCCAAATTTGGTCTTTGGTAGAGGTCCAACACAATCATTCAAGACTCGACTGTAAGGTCCCTTTCAAAAGCTGGCCTTGGCCAAAGTGGTATTTTCATATTAGACTCACCAACAGTCTGACATGCCTGATCTGCAGTACGCAGACACATCATGGTTAAGTCTAAGCCAGACAGAATGTTGTATTCTTTTGCAGCAAGTTTTCTTCCCACTGAAGTGTCCAATGGAGTACCAAGTGCGAATCCCACGACCACTGCTTTGTGTACCACTCTCTATTCAAACCCGAGGGAAGCGTCAGGGGGCTCCACATTCTGCCCCGTTGATTGCTTCTTCCGGTAGTTGAGCTTTCTCACGGATCCGAAGAATTTCAAGGTCATAGTAAGAAAAATACAAACAAATATATAACGATGCTTTTACAGATACTATTCTTTCATCCGGAAACTTTACAAAAAGACGAAAGAAGCCGCTCCAATTTGCGCTGTATTACGGTGGAGGTGTGGGAGCAGGGGATGATTAACAGTTACGATGTCTTATTACGGTGGAGGTGTGGGAGCAGGGGATGATTAACAGTTACGATGTCTTATTACGGTGGAGGTGTGGGAGCAGGGGATGATTAACAGTTACGATGTCTTATTATGGTGGAGGTGTGGGAGCAGGGGATGATTAACAGTTACGATGTCTTATTACGGTGGAGGTGTGGGAGCAGGGGATGATTAACAGTTACGATGTCTTATTACGGTGGAGGTGTGGGAGCAGGAGATGATTAACAGTTACGATGTCTTATTACGGTGGAGGTGTGGGAGCAGGAGATGATTAACAGTTACGATGTCTTATTACGGTGGAGGTGTGGGAGCAGGGGATGATTAACAGTTACGATGTCTTATTACGGTGGAGGTGTGGGAGCAGGGGATGATTAACAGTTACGATGTCTTATTACGGTGGAGGTGTGGGAGCAGGGGATGATTAACAGTTACGATGTCTTATTACGGTGGAGGTGTGGGAGCAGGGGATGATTAACAGTTACGATATCTTATTACGGTCGAGGTGTGGGAGCAGGGGATGATTAACAGTTACGATGTCTTATTACGGTGGAGGTGTGGGAGCAGGGGATGATTAACAGTTACGATGTCTTATTACGGTGGAGGTGTGGGAGCAGGGGATGATTAACAGTTACGATGTCTTATTACGGTGGAGGTGTGGGAGCAGGGGATGATTAACAGTTACGATGTCTTATTACGGTGGAGGTGTGGGAGCAGGGGATGATTAACAGTTACGATGTCTTATTACGGTGGAGGTGTGGGAGCAGGGGATGATTAACAGTTACGATGTCTTATTATGGTGGAGGTGTGGGAGCAGGGGATGATTAACAGTTACGATGTCTTATTACGGTGGAGGTGTGGGAGCAGGGGATGATTAACAGATACGATGTCTTATTACGGTGGAGGTGTGGGAGCAGGAGATGATTAACAGTTACGATGTCTTATTACGGTGGAGGTGTGGGAGCAGGAGATGATTAACAGTTACGATGTCTTATTACGGTGGAGGTGTGGGAGCAGGGGATGATTAACAGTTACGATGTCTTATTACGGTGGAGGTGTGGGAGCAGGGGATGATTAACAGTTACGATGTCTTATTACGGTGGAGGTGTGGGAGCAGGGGATGATTAACAGTTACGATGTCTTATTACGGTGGAGGTGTGGGAGCAGGGGATGATTAACAGTTACGATGTCTTATTACGGTCGAGGTGTGGGAGCAGGGGATGATTAACAGTTACGATGTCTTATTACGGTGGAGGTGTGGGAGCAGGGGATGATTAACAGTTACGATGTCTTATTACGGTCGAGGTGTGGGAGCAGGGGATGATTAACAGTTACGATGTCTTATTACGGTGGAGGTGTGGGAGCAGGGGATGATTAACAGTTACGATGTCTTATTACGGTGGAGGTGTGGGAGCAGGGGATGATTAACAGTTACGATGTCTTATTACGGTCGAGGTGTGGGAGCAGGGGATGATTAACAGTTACGATGTCTTATTACGGTCGAGGTGTGGGAGCAGGGGATGATTAGCAGTTACGATGTCTTATTACGGTGGAGGTGTGGGAGCAGGGGATGATTAACAGTTACGATGTCTTATTACGGTCGAGGTGTGGGAGCAGGGGATGATTAACAGTTACGATGTCTTATTACGGTCGAGGTGTGGGAGCAGGGGATGATTAACAGTTACGATGTCTTATTACGGTCGAGGTGTGGGAGCAGGGGATGATTAACAGTTACGATGTCTTATTACGGTCGAGGTGTGGGAGCAGGGGATGATTAACAGTTACGATGTCTTATTACGGTCGAGGTGTGGGAGCAGGGGATGATTAACAGTTACGATGTCTTATTACGGTCGAGGTGTGGGAGCAGGGGATGATTAACAGTTACGATGTCTTATTACGGTCGAGGTGTGGGAGCAGGGGATGATTAACAGTTACGATGTCTTATTACGGTGGAGGTGTGGGAGCAGGGGATGATTAACAGTTACGATGTCTTATTACGGTGGAGGTGTGGGAGCAGGGGATGATTAACAGTTACGATGTCTTATTACGGTGGAGGTGTGGGAGCAGGGGATGATTAACAGTTACGATGTCTTATTACGGTGGAGGTGTGGGAGCAGGGGATGATTAACAGTTACGATGTCTTATTACGGTCGAGGTGTGGGAGTAGGGGATGATTAACAGTTACGATGTCTTATTACGGTGGAGGTGTGGGAGCAGGGGATGATTAACAGTTACGATGTCTTATTACGGTCGAGGTGTGGGAGCAGGGGATGATTAACAGTTACGATGTCTTATTACGGTGGAGGTGTGAGAGCAGGGGATGATTAACAGTTACGATGTCTTATTACGGTGGAGGTGTGGGAGTAGGGGATGATTAACAGTTACGATGTCTTATTACGGTCGAGGTGTGGGAGCAGGGGATGATTAACAGTTACGATGTCTTATTACGGTCGAGGTGTGGGAGTAGGGGATGATTAACAGTTACGATGTCTTATTACGGTCGAGGTGTGGGAGCAGGGGATGATTAACAGTTACGATGTCTTATTACGGTGGAGGTGTGGGAGCAGGGGATGATTAACAGTTACGATGTCTTATTACGGTGGAGGTGTGGGAGCAGGGGATGATTAACAGTTACGATGTCTTATTACGGTGGAGGTGTGGGAGCAGGGGATGATTAACAGTTACGATGTCTTATTACGGTGGAGGTGTGGGAGCAGGGGATGATTAACAGTTACGATGTCTTATTACGGTCGAGGTGTGGGAGCAGGGGATGATTAGCAGTTACGATGTCTTATTACGGTGGAGGTGTGGGAGCAGGGGATGATTAACAGTTACGATGTCTTATTACGGTCGAGGTGTGGGAGCAGGGGATGATTAACAGTTACGATGTCTTATTACGGTCGAGGTGTGGGAGCAGGGGATGATTAACAGTTACGATGTCTTATTACGGTCGAGGTGTGGGAGCAGGGGATGATTAACAGTTACGATGTCTTATTACGGTCGAGGTGTGGGAGCAGGGGATGATTAACAGTTACGATGTCTTATTACGGTCGAGGTGTGGGAGCAGGGGATGATTAACAGTTACGATGTCTTATTACGGTCGAGGTGTGGGAGCAGGGGATGATTAACAGTTACGATGTCTTATTACGGTCGAGGTGTGGGAGCAGGGGATGATTAACAGTTACGATGTCTTATTACGGTCGAGGTGTGGGAGCAGGGGATGATTAACAGTTACGATGTCTTATTACGGTGGAGGTGTGGGAGCAGGGGATGATTAACAGTTACGATGTCTTATTACGGTGGAGGTGTGGGAGCAGGGGATGATTAACAGTTACGATGTCTTATTACGGTGGAGGTGTGGGAGCAGGGGATGATTAACAGTTACGATGTCTTATTACGGTCGAGGTGTGGGAGTAGGGGATGATTAACAGTTACGATGTCTTATTACGGTGGAGGTGTGGGAGCAGGGGATGATTAACAGTTACGATGTCTTATTACGGTCGAGGTGTGGGAGCAGGGGATGATTAACAGTTACGATGTCTTATTACGGTGGAGGTGTGAGAGCAGGGGATGATTAACAGTTACGATGTCTTATTACGGTGGAGGTGTGGGAGTAGGGGATGATTAACAGTTACGATGTCTTATTACGGTCGAGGTGTGGGAGCAGGGGATGATTAACAGTTACGATGTCTTATTACGGTCGAGGTGTGGGAGTAGGGGATGATTAACAGTTACGATGTCTTATTACGGTCGAGGTGTGGGAGCAGGGGATGATTAACAGTTACGATGTCTTATTACGGTGGAGGTGTGGGAGCAGGGGATGATTAACAGTTACGATGTCTTATTACGGTGGAGGTGTGGGAGTAGGGGATGATTAACAGTTACGATGTCTTTTTACGGTCGAGGTGTGGGAGCAGGGGATGATTAACAGTTACGATGTCTTATTACGGTCGAGGTGTGGGAGTAGGGGATGATTAACAGTTACGATGTCTTATTACGGTCGAGGTGTGGGAGCAGGGGATGATTAACAGTTACGATGTCTTATTACGGTCGAGGTGTGGGAGCAGGGGATGATTAACAGTTACGATGTCTTATTACGGTGGAGGTGTGGGAGTAGGGGATGATTAACAGTTACGATGTCTTATTACGGTCGAGGTGTGGGAGCAGGGGATGATTAACAGTTACGATGTCTTATTACGGTGGAGGTGTGGGAGTAGGGGATGATTAACAGTTACGATGTCTTATTACGGTCGAGGTGTGGGAGCAGGGGATGATTAACAGTTACGATGTCTTATTACGGTCGAGGTGTGGGAGCAGGGGATGATTAACAGTTACGATGTCTTATTACGGTCGAGGTGTGGGAGTAGGGGATGATTAACAGTTACGATGTCTTATTACGGTCGAGGTGTGGGAGTAGGGGATGATTAACAGTTACGATGTCTTATTACGGTCGAGGTGTGGGAGTAGGGGATGATTAACAGTTACGATGTCTTATTACGGTCGAGGTGTGGGAGTAGGGGATGATTAACAGTTACGATGTCTTATTACGGTCGAGGTGTGGGAGTAGGGGATGATTAACAGTTACGATGTCTTATTATGGTCGAGGTGTGGGAGCAGGGGATGATTAACAGTTACGATGTCTTATTTGGAAAGTTCTTTATTGTTTTTAAGAATACACATTTTAGTTATTCAGTTATTTATAGTGACGGAGTTATTTAGTTTTTATTCAGGGATCACCTAGTAGAAACAGTTAGTTATGGTCACGAAGTTATTGAGTTTTTATTCAGGGGTCACCAAGTACAATATTAATTTTGTAGCTAATTACCGGTAGCCTAATGTAATTGAATAGACTTGGAAATTGATCGTTGGTAGCAGTTCTCAAATGGCAACTGAAATATTGATCATTAATATGATAATATAGATAATTAGGTATATTAATTAGATAAATGTTTAATTGTGCTCTGAATATAGTGTAGACAATTATATAAACGTTTGAGGTTTAAGCATCTTCTACAAGTTATTGTTGTAATTATGAAGTATTATTCAATATTGTAGTCGTTCCCCGGTTACTCGTGAAACTTTACATAAATATATTTGTTTACATAATTAATTGGATTGAACTTTGAGATGAAAGAAGAAAATGTAGAAACAATTAACAAATATGAATGATCATCAATATAAACAAGTTGTGAGCCAGCACACTTTTCTTCCATTCGACATGGGACTATAATATGAATGATCATCAATATAAACAAGTTGTGAGACAGCACACTTTTCTTCCATTCGACATGGGACTATAATATGAATGATCATCAATATAAACAAGTTACGAGCCAGCACACTTTTCTTCCATTCGACATGGGACTATAATATGAATGATCATCAATATAAACAAGTTGTGAGACTGCACACTTTTCTTCCATTCGACATGGGACTATAATATGAATGATCATCAATATAAACAAGTTACGAGCCAGCACACTTTTCTTCCATTCGACATGGGACTATAATATGAATGATCATCAATATAAACAAGTTGTGAGCCAGCACACTTTTCTTCCATTCGACATGGGATTATAATATGAATGATCATCAATATAAACAAGTTGTGAGACAGCACACTTTTCTTCCATTCGACATGGGACTATAATATGAATGATCATCAACATAAACAAGTTGTGAGCCAGCACACTTTTCGTCCATTCGACATGGGATTATAATATGAATGATCATCAATATAAACAAGTTACGAGCCAGCACACTTTTCTTCCATTCGATATGGGACTATAATATGAATGATCATCAATATAAACAAGTTGTGAGCCAGCACACTTTTCATCCATTCGACATGGGACTATAATATGAATGATCATCAATATAAACAAGTTGTGAGACAGCACACTTTTCTTCAATTCGACATGGGACTATAATATGAATGATCATCAATATAAACAAGTTGTGAGCCAGCACACTTTTCTTCCATTCGACATGGGATTATAATATGAATGATCATCAATATAAACAAGTTACAAGCCAGCACACCTTTCGTCCATTCGACATGAGACTATAATATGAATGATCATCAATATAAACAAGTTGTGAGCCAGCACACTTTTCTTCCATTCGACATGGGACTATAATATGAATGATCATCAATATAAACAAGTTACGAGCCAGCACACTTTTCTTCCATTCGACATGGGACTATAATATGAATGATCATCAATATAAACAAGTTGTGAGCCAGCACACTTTTCTTCCATTCGACATGGGACTATAATATGAATGATCATCAATATAAACAAGTTGTGAGCCAGCACACTTTTCTTCCATTCGACATGGGATTATAATATGAATGATCATCAATATAAACAAGTTGTGAGACAGCACACTTTTCTTCCATTCGACATGGGACTATAATATGAATGATCATCAAAATAAACAAGTTGTGAGCCAGCACACTTTTCTTCAATTCGACATGGGACTATAATATGAATGATCATCAATATAAACAAGTTGTGAGCCAGCACACTTTTCTTCCATTCGACATGGGATTATAATATGAATGATCATCAATATAAACAAGTTACAAGCCAGCACACCTTTCGTCCATTCGACATGAGACTATAATATGAATGATCATCAATATAAACAAGTTGTGAGCCAGCACACTTTTCTTCCATTCGACATGGGACTATAATATGAATGATCATCAATATAAACAAGTTGTGAGACAGCACACTTTTCTTCCATTCGACATGGGATTATAATATGAATGATCATCAATATAAACAAGCTACGAGCCAGCACACTTTTCTTCCATTCGACATGGGACTATAATATGAATGATCATCAATATAAACAAGTTGTGAGCCAGCACACTTTTCTTCCATTCGACATGGGACTATAATATAAATGATCATCAATATAAACAAGTTGTGAGACAGCACACTTTTCTTCAATTCGACATGGGACTATAATATGAATGATCATCAATATAAACAAGTTGTGAGCCAGCACACTTTGCTTCCATTCGACATGGGATTATAATATGAATGATCATCAATATAAACAAGTTACAAGCCAGCACACCTTTCGTCCATTCGACATGAGACTATATATAATATGAATGATCATCAATATAGACAAGTTGTGAGCCAGCACACTTTTCGTCCATTCGACATGAGACTATAATATGAATGATCATCAATATAAACAAGTTGTGAGCCAGCACACTTTTCTTCCATTCGACATGGGACTATAATATGAATGATCATCAATATAAACAAGTTGTGAGACAGCACACTTTTCTTCCATTCGACATGGGATTATAATATGAATGATCATCAATATAAACAAGTTGTGAGCCAGCACACTTTTCTTCCATTCGACATGAGACTATAATATGAATGTTCATCAATATAAACAAGTTGTGAGACAGCACACTTTTCGTCCATTCGACATGGGATTATAATATGAATGATCATCAATATAAACAAGTTGTGAGCCAGCACACTTTTCTTCCATTCGACATGAGACTATAATATGAATGATCATCAATATAAACAAGTTGTGAGCCAGCACACTTTTCTTCCATTCGACATGGAATTATAATATGAATGATCATCAATATAAACAAGTTGTGAGCCAGCACACTTTTCTTCCATTCGACATGGGATTATAATATGAATGATCATCAATATAAACAAGTTGTGAGCCAGCACACTTTTCTTCCATTCGACATGGGATTATAATATGAATGATCATCAATATAAACAAGTTGTGAGCCAGCACACTTTTCTTCCATTCGACATGGGATTATAATATGAATGATCATCAATATAAACAAGTTGTGAGACAGCACACTTTTCGTCCATTCGACATGGGATTATAATATGAATGATCATCAATATAAACAAGTTGTGAGCCAGCACACTTTTCTTCTATTCGACATGGGATTATAATATGAATGATCATCAATATAAACAAGTTGTGAGCCAGCACACTTTTCTTCCATTCGACATGGGATTATAATATGAATGATCATCAATATAAACAAGTTGTGAGCAAGCACACTTTTCTTCCATTCGACATGGGATTATAATATGAATGATCATCAATATAAACAAGTTGTGAGCCAGCACACTTTTCCTCCATTCGACATGAGACTATAATATGAATGATCATCAATATAAACAAGTTGTGAGCCAGCACACGTTTCGTCCATTCGACATGGGACTATAATATGAATGATCATCAATATAAACAAGTTGTGAACCAGCACACTTTTCTTCCATTCGACATGGGATTATAATATGAATGATCATTAATATAAGCAAGTTGTGAGACAGCACACTTTTCGTCCATTCGACATGGGACTATAATATGAATGATCATCAATATAAAGAAGTTGTGAGCCAGCACACTTTTCTTCCATTCGACATGGGATTATAATATGAATGATCATCAATATAAACAAGTTGTGAGCCAGCACACTTTTCTTCCATTCGACATGGGATTATAATATGAATGATCATCAATATAAACAAGTTGTGAGCCAGCAAATTTTCTTCCATTCGACATGGGATTCGACATGGGACTATAATATGAATGATCATCAATATAAACAAGTTGTGAGCCAGCACACTTTTCTTCCATTCGACATGGGATTATAATATGAATGATCATCAATATAAACAAGGTGTGAGCCAGCACACTTTTCTTCCATTCGACATGGGATTATAATATGAATGATCATCAATATAAACAAGTTGTGAGCCAGCACACTTTTCTTCCATTCGACATGGGATTATAATATGAATGATCATCAATATAAACAAGTTGTGAGCCAGCACACTTTTCTTCCATTCGACATGGGATTATAATATGAATGATCATCAATATAAACAAGTTGTGAGCCAGCACACTTTTCTTCCATTCGACATGGGATTATAATATGAATGATCATCAATATAAACAAGTTGTGAGCCAGCACACTTTTCTTCCATTCGACATGGGATTATAATATGAATGATCATCAATATAAACAAGTTGTGAGCCAGCACACTTTTCTTCCATTCGACATGGGATTATAATATGAATGATCATCAATATAAACAAGTTGTGAGACAGCACACTTTTCTTCCATTCGACATGAGATTATAATATGAATGATCATCAATATAAACAAGTTGTGAGACAGCACACTTTTCGTCCATTCGACATGGCATTATAATATGAATGATCATCAATATAAACAAGTTGTGAGCCAGCACACCTTTCGTCCATTCGACATGGGATTATAATATGAATGATCATCAATATAAATAAGTTGTGAGCCAGCACAGCTTTCGTCCATTCGACATGGGATTATAATATGAATGATCATCAATATAAACAAGTTGTGAGCCAGCACACCTTTCGTCCATTCGACATGGTATTATAATATGAATGATCATCAATATAAATAAGTTACGAGCCAGCACACCTTTCGTCCATTCGACATGGGATTATAATATGAATGATCATCAATATAAACAAGTTGTGAGCCAGCACATCTTTCGTCCATTCGACATGGGATTATAATATGAATGATCATCAATATAAACAAGTTGTGAGCCAGCACACATTTCTTCCATTCGACATGGGTTTATAATATGAATGATCATCAATATAAACAAGTTGTGAGCCAGCACACTTTTCTTCCATTCGACATGGGACTATAATATGAAGGATCATCAATATAAACAAGTTGTGAGACAGCACAATTTTCTTCCATTCGACATGGGACTATAATATGAATGATCATCAATATAAACAAGTTGTGAGCCAGCACACTTTTCGTCCATTCGACATGGGACTATAATATGAATGATCATCAATATAAACAAGTTGTGAGACAGCACACTTTTCGTCCATTCGACATGGGACTATAATATGAATGATCATCAATATAAACAAGTTGTGAGCCAGCACACTTTTCTTCCATTCGACATGGGATTATAATATGAATGATCATCAATATAAACAAGTTGTGAGCCAGCACACTTTGCTTCCATTCGACATGGGATTATAATATGAATGATCATCAATATAAACAAGTTGTGATACAGCACACTTTTCGTCCATTCGACATGGGACTATAATATGAATGATCATCAATATAAACAAGCTGTGAGACAGGACACTTTTCGTCCATTCGACATAGGACTATAATATGAATGATCATCAATATAAACAAGTTGTGAGCCAGCACACTTTTCTACCATTCGACATGGGATTATAATATGAATGATCATCAATATAAACAAGTTGTGAGGCAGCACACTTTTCTTCCATTCGACATGGGATTATAATATGAATGATCATCAATATAAACAAGTTGTGAGCCAGCACACTTTTCTTCCATTCGACATGGGACTATAATATGAATGATCATCAATATAAACAAGTTGTGAGCCAGCACACTTTTCTTCCATTCGACATGGGATTATAATATGAATGATCATCAATATAAACAAGTTGTGAGCCAGCACACTTTTCTTCCATTCGACATGGGATTACAATATGAATGATCATCAATATAAACAAGTTGTGAGACAGCACACTTGTCTTCCATTCGACATGAGATTATAATATAAATGATCATCAATATAAACAAGTTGTGAGACAGCACACTTTTATTCCATTCGACAAGGGATTATAATATGAATTATCATCAATATAAACAAGTTGTGAGCCAGCACACCATTCGTCCATCCGACATAGGATTATAATATGAATGATCATCAATATAAACAAGTTGAGAGCCAGCACAGCTTTCGTCCATTCGACATGGGATTATAATATGAATGATCATCAATATAAACAAGTTGTGAGCCAGCACACCTTTCCTCCATTCGACATGGGGTTATAATATGAATGATCATCAATATAAACAAGTTACGAGCCAGCACACATTTCGTCCATTCGACATGGGATTATAATATGAATGATCATCAATATAAACAAGTTACGAGCCAGCACACCTTTCGTCCATTCGACATGGGACTATAATATGAATGATCATCAATATAAACAAGTTGTGAGCCAGCACACTTTTCTTCCATTCGACATGGGACTATAATATGAATGATCATCAATATAAACAAGTTGTGAGCCAGCACACTTTTCTTCCATTTGACATGGAATTATAATATGAATGATCATCAATATAAACAAGTTGCGAGACAGCACACTTTTCGTCCATTCGACATGGGACTATAATATGAATGATCATCAATATAAACAAGTTGTGAGACAGCACACTTTTCGTCCATTCGACATGGGACTATAATATGAATGATCATCAATATAAACAAGTTGTGAGCCAGCACACTTTTCTTCCATTCGACATGGGATTATAATATGAATGATCATCAATATAAAGAAGTTGTGAGACAGCACACTTTTCGTCCATTCGACATGGGACTATAATATGAATGATCATCAATATAAACAAGTTGTGAGCCAGCACACGTTTCTTCCATTCGACATGGGATTATAATATGAATGATCATCAATATAAACAAGTTGTGAGCCAACACAATTTTCTTCCATTCGACATGGAACTATAATATGAATGATCATCAATATAAACAAGTTGTGAGCCAGCACACTTTTCTTCCATTCGACATGGGATTATAATATGAATGGTCATCAATATAAACAAGTTGTGAGCCAGCACACTTTTCTTCCATTCGACATGGGACTATAATATGAATGATCATCAATATAAACAAGTTGTGAGCCAGCACACTTTTCTTCCATTTGACATGGAATTATAATATGAATGATCATCAATATAAACAAGTTGCGAGACAGCACACTTTTCGTCCATTCGACATGGGACTATAATATGAATGATCATCAATATAAACAAGTTGTGAGACAGCACACTTTTCGTCCATTCGACATGGGACTATAATATGAATGATCATCAATATAAACAAGTTGTGAGCCAGCACACTTTTCTTCCATTCGACATGGGATTATAATATGAATGATCATCAATATAAACAAGTTGTGAGCCAGCACACTTTTCTTCCATTCGACATGGGATTATAATATGAATGATCATCAATATAAACAAGTTGTGAGCCAGCACACTTTTCGTCCATTCGACATGGGACTATAATATGAATGATCATCAATATAAACAAGTTGTGAGCCAGCACACTTTTCTTCCATTCGACATGGGACTATAATATGAATGATCATCAATATATACAAGTTGTGAGCCAGCACACTTTTCTTCCATTCGACATGGGATTATAATATGAATGATCATCAATATAAACAAGTTGTGAGACAGCACACTTTTCGTCCATTCGACATGGGACTATAATATGAATGATCATCAATATAAACAAGTTGGGAGACAGCACACTTTTCGTCCATTCGACATGGGACTATCATATGAATGATCATCAATATAAAGAAGTTGTGAGACAGCACACTTTTCGTCCATTCGACATGGGACTATATTATGAATGATCATCAATATAAACAAATTGTGAGCCAGCACACTTTTCTTCCATTCGACATGGGATTATAATATGAATGATCATTAATATAAACAAGTTGTGAGCCAGCACACTTTTCTTCCATTCGAAATGGGATTATAATATGAATGATCATCAATATAAACAAGTTGTGAGCCAGCACACTTTTCTTCTATTCGACATGGGAGTATAATATGAATGATCATCAATATAAACAAGTTGTGAGCCAGCAAACGTTTCTTCCATTCGACATGGGATTATAATATGAATGATCATCAATATAAACAAGTTGTGAGCCAGCACACGTTTCTTCCATTCGACATGGGATTATAATATGAATGATCATCAATATAACCAAGTTGTGAGCCAACACAATTTTCTTCCATTCGACATGGAACTATAATATGAATGATCATCAATATAAACAAGTTGTGAGCCAGCACACTTTTCTTCCATTCGACATGGGATTATAATATGAATGGTCATCAATATAAACAAGTTGTGAGCCAGCACACGTTTCTTCCATTCGACATGGGACTATACTATGAATGATCATCAATATAAACAAGTTGTGAGACAGCACACTTTTCTTCCATTCGACATGAGATTATAATATGAATGATCATCAATATAAACAAGTTGTGAGACAGCACGCTTTTCGTCCATTCGAGATGGGATTATAATATGAATAATCATCAATATAAACAAGTTGTGAGCCAGCACACCTTTCGTCCATTCGACATGGGATTATAATATGAATGATCATCAATATAAACAAGTTGGGAGCCAGCACACTTTCGTCCATTCGACATGGGATTATAATATGAATGATCATCAATATAAACAGGTTGTGAGCCAGCACATCTTTCGTCCATTCGACATGGGATTATATTATGAATGATCATCAATATAAACAAGGTACGAGCCAGCACACCTTTCGTCCATTCGGCATGGGTTTAAAATATGAATGATCATCAATATAAACAAGTTGTGAGCCAGCACACCTTTCGTCCATTCGACATGGGATTATAATATGAATGATCATCAATATAAACAAGTTGTGAGACAGCACACTTTTCTTCCATTCGACATGGGATTATAATATGAATGATCATCAATATAAACAAGTTGTGAGACAGCACACTTTTCGTCCATTCGACATGGGACTATAATATGAATGATCATCAATATAAACAAGTTGTGAGACAGCACACTTTTCTTCCATTCGACATGGGATTATAATATGAATGATCATCAATATAAACAAGTTGTGAGCCAGCACACTTTTCGTCCATTCGACATGGGATTATAATATGAATGATCATCAATATAAACAAGTTACGAGCCAGCACACTTTTCTTCCATTCGACATGGGACTATAATATGAATGATCATCAATATAAACAAGTTGTGAGACAGCACACTTTTCTTCCATTCGACATGGGATTATAATATGAATGATCATCAATATAAACAAGTTGTGAGCCAGCACACTTTTCGTCCATTCGACATGGGACTATAATATGAATGATCATCAATATAAACAAGTTGTGAGACAGCACACTTTTCTTCCATTCGACATGGGATTATAATATGAATGATCATCAATATAAACAAGTTGTGAGCCAGCACACTTTTCGTCCATTCGACATGGGATTATAATATGAATGATCATCAATATAAACAAGTTACAAGCCAGCACACTGTTCGTCCATTCGACATGGGATTATAATATGAATGATTATCAATATAAACAAGTTGTGAGCCAGCACACTTTTCTTCCATTCGACATGGGATTATAATATGAATGATCATCGATATAAACAAGTTGTGAGCCAGCACACTTTTCTTCCATTCGACATGGGATTATAATATGAATGATCATCAATATAAACAAGTTGTGAGCCAGCACACTTTTCTTCCATTCGACATGGGATTATAATATGAATGATCATCAATATAAACAAGTTGTGAGCCAGCACACTTTTCTTCCATTCGACATGGGATTATAATATGAATGATCATTAATATAAACAAGTTGTGAGCCAGCACACTTTTCTTCCATTCGACATGGGACTATAATATGAATGATCATCAATATAAACAAGTTGTGAGACAGCACACTTTTCTTCCATTCGACATGAGATTATAATATGAATGATCATCAATATAAACAAGTTGTGAGACAGCACGCTTTTCGTCCATTCGAGATGGGATTATAATATGAATGATCATCAATATAAACAAGTTGTGAGCCAGCACACCTTTCGTCCATTCGACATGGGATTATAATATGAATGATCATCAATATAAACAAGTTGTGAGCCAGCACAGCTTTCGTCCATTCGACATGGGATTATAATATGAATGATCATCAATATAAACAAGTTGTGAGCCAGCACACCTTTCGTCCATTCGACATGGGATTATGATATGAATGATCATCAATATAAACAAGTTACGAGCCAGCACACCTTTCGTCCATTCGACATGGGATTATAATATGAATGATCATCAATATAAATAAGTTGTCAGCCAGCACACCTTTCGTCCATTCGACATGGGATTATAATATGAATGATCATCAATATAAACAAGTTGTGAGACAGCACACTTTTCTTCCATTCGACATGGGATTATAATATGAATGATCATCAATATAAACAAGCTGTGAGCCAGCACACTTTTCGTCCATTCGACATGGGATTATAATATGAATGATCATCAATATAAACAAGTTACGAGCCAGCACACCTTTCGTCCATTCGACATGGGATTATAATATGAATGATTATCAATATAAACAAGTTGTGAGCCAGCACACTTTTCTTCCATTCGACATGGGATTATAATATGAATGATCATCGATATAAACAAGTTGTGAGCCAGCACACTTTTCGTCCATTCGACATGGGATTATAATATGAATGATCATCAATATAAACAAGTTGTGAGCCAGCACACCTTTCGTCCATTCGACATGGGATTATAATATGAATGATCATCAATATAAATAAGTTACGAGCCAGCACACCTTTCGTCCATTCGACATGGGATTATAATATGAATGATCATCAATATAAACAAGTTGTGAGCCAACACATCTTTCGTCCATTCGACATGGGATTATAATATGAATGATCATCAATATAAACAAGTTGTGAGCCAGCACACATTTCTTCCATTCGACATGGGTTTATAATATGAATGATCATCAATATAAACAAGTTGTGAGCCAGCACACTTTTCTTCCATTCGACATGGGACTATAATATGAATGATCATCAATATAAACAAGTTGTGAGACAGCACAATTTTCTTCCATTCGACATGGGACTATAATATGAATGATCATCAATATAAACAAGTTGTGAGCCAGCACACTTTTCTTCCATTCGACATGGGATTATAATATGAATGATCATCAATATAAACAAGTTGTGAGCCAGCACACTTTTCGTCCATTCGACATGGGACTATAATATGAATGATCATCAATATAAACAAGTTGTGAGACAGCACACTTTTCGTCCATTCGACATGGGACTATAATATGAATGATCATCAATATAAACAAGTTGTGAGCCAGCACACTTTTCTTCCATTCGACATGGGATTATAATATGAATGATCATCAATATAAACAAGTTGTGAGCCAGCACACTTTGCTTCCATTCGACATGGGATTATAATATGAATGATCATCAATATAAACAAGTTGTGATACAGCACACTTTTCGTCCATTCGACATGGGACTATAATATGAATGATCATCAATATAAACAAGCTGTGAGACAGGACACTTTTCGTCCATTCGACATAGGACTATAATATGAATGATCATCAATATAAACAAGTTGTGAGCCAGTACACTTTTCTACCATTCGACATGGGATTATAATATGAATGATCATCAATATAAACAAGTTGTGAGGCAGCACACTTTTCTTCCATTCGACATGGGATTATAATATGAATGATCATCAATATAAACAAGTTGTGAGCCAGCACACTTTTCTTCCATTCGACATGGGACTATAATATGAATGATCATCAATATAAACAAGTTGTGAGCCAGCACACTTTTCTTCCATTCGACATGGGATTATAATATGAATGATCATCAATATAAACAAGTTGTGAGCCAGCACACTTTTCTTCCATTCGACATGGGATTACAATATGAATGATCATCAATATAAACAAGTTGTGAGACAGCACACTTGTCTTCCATTCGACATGAGATTATAATATGAATGATCATCAATATAAACAAGTTGTGAGACAGCACACTTTTATTCCATTCGACATGGGATTATAATATGAATTATCATCAATATAAACAAGTTGTGAGCCAGCACACCATTCGTCCATCCGACATGGGATTATAATATGAATGATCATCAATATAAACAAGTTGTGAGCCAGCACAGCTTTCGTCCATTCGACATGGGATTATAATATGAATGATCATCAATATAAACAAGTTGTGAGCCAGCACACCTTTCCTCCATTCGACATGGGGTTATAATATGAATGATCATCAATATAAACAAGTTACGAGCCAGCACACATTTCGTCCATTCGACATGGGATTATAATATGAATGATCATCAATATAAACAAGTTGTGAGCCAGCACACTTTTCTTCCATTCGACATGGGACTATAATATGAATGATCATCAATATAAACAAGTTGTGAGACAGCACACTTTTCTTCCATTCGACATGGGATTATAATATGAATGATCATCAATATAAACAAGTTGTGAGCCAGCACACTTTTCTTCCATTCGACATGAGACTATAATATGAATGTTCATCAATATAAACAAGTTGTGAGACAGCACACTTTTCGTCCATTCGACATGGGATTATAATATGAATGATCATCAATATAAACAAGTTGTGAGCCAGCACACTTTTCTTCCATTCGACATGAGACTATAATATGAATGATCATCAATATAAACAAGTTGTGAGCCAGCACACTTTTCTTCCATTCGACATGGAATTATAATATGAATGATCATCAATATAAACAAGTTGTGAGCCAGCACACTTTTCTTCCATTCGACATGGGATTATAATATGAATGATCATCAATATAAACAAGTTGTGAGCCAGCACACTTTTCTTCCATTCGACATGGGATTATAATATGAATGATCATCAATATAAACAAGTTGTGAGCCAGCACACTTTTCTTCCATTCGACATGGGATTATAATATGAATGATCATCAATATAAACAAGTTGTGAGACAGCACACTTTTCGTCCATTCGACATGGGATTATAATATGAATGATCATCAATATAAACAAGTTGTGAGCCAGCACACTTTTCTTCTATTCGACATGGGATTATAATATGAATGATCATCAATATAAACAAGTTGTGAGCCAGCACACTTTTCTTCCATTCGACATGGGATTATAATATGAATGATCATCAATATAAACAAGTTGTGAGCAAGCACACTTTTCTTCCATTCGACATGGGATTATAATATGAATGATCATCAATATAAACAAGTTGTGAGCCAGCACACTTTTCCTCCATTCGACATGAGACTATAATATGAATGATCATCAATATAAACAAGTTGTGAGCCAGCACACGTTTCGTCCATTCGACATGGGACTATAATATGAATGATCATCAATATAAACAAGTTGTGAACCAGCACACTTTTCTTCCATTCGACATGGGATTATAATATGAATGATCATTAATATAAGCAAGTTGTGAGACAGCACACTTTTCGTCCATTCGACATGGGACTATAATATGAATGATCATCAATATAAAGAAGTTGTGAGCCAGCACACTTTTCTTCCATTCGACATGGGATTATAATATGAATGATCATCAATATAAACAAGTTGTGAGCCAGCACACTTTTCTTCCATTCGACATGGGATTATAATATGAATGATCATCAATATAAACAAGTTGTGAGCCAGCAAATTTTCTTCCATTCGACATGGGATTCGACATGGGACTATAATATGAATGATCATCAATATAAACAAGTTGTGAGCCAGCACACTTTTCTTCCATTCGACATGGGATTATAATATGAATGATCATCAATATAAACAAGGTGTGAGCCAGCACACTTTTCTTCCATTCGACATGGGATTATAATATGAATGATCATCAATATAAACAAGTTGTGAGCCAGCACACTTTTCTTCCATTCGACATGGGATTATAATATGAATGATCATCAATATAAACAAGTTGTGAGCCAGCACACTTTTCTTCCATTCGACATGGGATTATAATATGAATGATCATCAATATAAACAAGTTGTGAGCCAGCACACTTTTCTTCCATTCGACATGGGATTATAATATGAATGATCATCAATATAAACAAGTTGTGAGCCAGCACACTTTTCCTCCATTCGACATGGGATTATAATATGAATGATCATCAATATAAACAAGTTGTGAGCCAGCACACTTTTCTTCCATTCGACATGGGACTATAATATGAATGATCATCAATATAAACAAGTTGTGAGCCAGCACACTTTTCTTCCATTCGACATGGGATTATAATATGAATGATCATCAATATAAACAAGTTGTGAGCCAGCACACTTTTCTTCCATTCGACATGGGATTATAATATGAATGATCATCAATATAAACAAGTTGTGAGACAGCACACTTTTCTTCCATTCGACATGAGATTATAATATGAATGATCATCAATATAAACAAGTTGTGAGACAGCACACTTTTCGTCCATTCGACATGGCATTATAATATGAATGATCATCAATATAAACAAGTTGTGAGCCAGCACACCTTTCGTCCATTCGACATGGGATTATAATATGAATGATCATCAATATAAATAAGTTGTGAGCCAGCACAGCTTTCGTCCATTCGACATGGGATTATAATATGAATGATCATCAATATAAACAAGTTGTGAGCCAGCACACCTTTCGTCCATTCGACATGGGATTATAATATGAATGATCATCAATATAAATAAGTTATGAGCCAGCACACCTTTCGTCCATTCGACATGGGATTATAATATGAATGATCATCAATATAAACAAGTTGTGAGCCAGCACATCTTTCGTCCATTCGACATGGGATTATAATATGAATGATCATCAATATAAACAAGTTGTGAGCCAGCACACATTTCTTCCATTCGACATGGGTTTATAATATGAATGATCATCAATATAAACAAGTTGTGAGCCAGCACACTTTTCTTCCATTCGACATGGGACTATAATATGAATGATCATCAATATAAACAAGTTGTGAGACAGCACAATTTTCTTCCATTCGACATGGGACTATAATATGAATGATCATCAATATAAACAAGTTGTGAGCCAGCACACTTTTCTTCCATTCGACATGGGATTATAATATGAATGATCATCAATATAAACAAGTTGTGAGCCAGCACACTTTTCGTCCATTCGACATGGGACTATAATATGAATGATCATCAATATAAACAAGTTGTGAGACAGCACACTTTTCGTCCATTCGACATGGGACTATGATATGAATGATCATCAATATAAACAAGTTGTGAGCCAGCACACTTTTCTTCCATTCGACATGGGATTATAATATGAATGATCATCAATATAAACAAGTTGTGAGCCAGCACACTTTGCTTCCATTCGACATGGGATTATAATATGAATGATCATCAATATAAACAAGTTGTGATACAGCACACTTTTCGTCCATTCGACATGGGACTATAATATGAATGATCATCAATATAAACAAGCTGTGAGACAGGACACTTTTCGTCCATTCGACATAGGACTATAATATGAATGATCATCAATATAAACAAGTTGTGAGCCAGCACACTTTTCTACCATTCGACATGGGATTATAATATGAATGATCATCAATATAAACAAGTTGTGAGGCAGCACACTTTTCTTCCATTCGACATGGGATTATAATATGAATGATCATCAATATAAACAAGTTGTGAGCCAGCACACTTTTCTTCCATTCGACATGGGACTATAATATGAATGATCATCAATATAAACAAGTTGTGAGCCAGCACACTTTTCTTCCATTCGACATGGGATTATAATATGAATGATCATCAATATAAACAAGTTGTGAGCCAGCACACTTTTCTTCCATTCGACATGGGATTACAATATGAATGATCATCAATATAAACAAGTTGTGAGACAGCACACTTGTCTTCCATTCGACATGAGATTATAATATGAATGATCATCAATATAAACAAGTTGTGAGACAGCACACTTTTATTCCATTCGACAAGGGATTATAATATGAATTATCATCAATATAAACAAGTTGTGAGCCAGCACACCATTCGTCCATCCGACATAGGATTATAATATGAATGATCATCAATATAAACAAGTTGTGAGCCAGCACAGCTTTCGTCCATTCGACATGGGATTATAATATGAATGATCATCAATATAAACAAGTTGTGAGCCAGCACACCTTTCCTCCATTCGACATGGGGTTATAATATGAATGATCATCAATATAAACAAGTTACGAGCCAGCACACATTTCGTCCATTCGACATGGGATTATAATATGAATGATCATCAATATAAACAAGTTACGAGCCAGCACACCTTTCGTCCATTCGACATGGGACTATAATATGAATGATCATCAATATAAACAAGTTGTGAGCCAGCACACTTTTCTTCCATTCGACATGGGACTATAATATGAATGATCATCAATATAAACAAGTTGTGAGCCAGCACACTTTTCTTCCATTTGACATGGAATTATAATATGAATGATCATCAATATAAACAAGTTGTGAGACAGCACACTTTTCGTCCATTCGACATGGGACTATAATATGAATGATCATCAATATAAACAAGTTGTGAGACAGCACACTTTTCGTCCATTCGACATGGGACTTTACTATGAATGATCATCAATATAAACAAGTTGTGAGCCAGCACACTTTTCTTCCATTCGACATGGGATTATAATATGAATGATCATCAATATAAACAAGTTGTGAGCCAGCACACTTTTCTTCCATTCGACATGGGATTATAATATGAATGATCATCAATATAAACAAGTTGTGAGCCAGCACACTTTTCGTCCATTCGACATGGGACTATAATATGAATGATCATCAATATAAACAAGTTGTGAGCCAGCACACTTTTCTTCCATTCGACATGGGACTATAATATGAATGATCATCAATATATACAAGTTGTGAGCCAGCACACTTTTCTTCCATTCGACATGGGATTATAATATGAATGATCATCAATATAAACAAGTTGTGAGACAGCACACTTTTCGTCCATTCGACATGGGACTATAATATGAATGATCATCAATATAAACAAATTGGGAGACAGCACACTTTTCGTCCATTCGACATGGGACTATCATATGAATGATCATCAATATAAAGAAGTTGTGAGACAGCACACTTTTCGTCCATTCGACATGGGACTATATTATGAATGATCATCAATATAAAGAAGTTGTGAGCCAGCACACTTTTCTTCCATTCGACATGGGATTATAATATGAATGATCATTAATATAAACAAGTTGTGAGCCAGCACACTTTTCTTCCATTCGACATGGGACTATAATATGAATAATCATCAACATAAACAAGTTGTGAGCCAGCACACTTTTCTTCCATTCGAAATGGCATTATAATATGAATGATCATCAATATAAACAAGTTGTGAGCCAGCACACTTTTCTTCTATTCGACATGGGAGTATAATATGAATGATCATCAATATAAACAAGTTGTGAGCCAGCAAACTTTTCTTCCATTCGACATGGGATTATAATATGAATGATCATCAATATAAACAAGTTGTGAGCCAGCACACGTTTCTTCCATTCGACATGGGATTATAATATGAATGATCATCAATATAAACAAGTTGTGAGCCAACACAATTTTCTTCCATTCGACATGGAACTATAATATGAATGATCATCAATATAAACAAGTTGTGAGCCAGCACACTTTTCTTCCATTCGACATGGGATTATAATATGAATGGTCATCAATATAAACAAGTTGTGAGCCAGCACACTTTTCTTCCATTCGACATGGGACTATAATATGAATGATCATCAATATAAACAAGTTGTGAGCCAGCACACTTTTCTTCCATTTGACATGGAATTATAATATGAATGATCATCAATATAAACAAGTTGCGAGACAGCACACTTTTCGTCCATTCGACATGGGACTATAATATGAATGATCATCAATATAAACAAGTTGTGAGACAGCACACTTTTCGTCCATTCGACATGGGACTATAATATGAATGATCATCAATATAAACAAGTTGTGAGCCAGCACACTTTTCTTCCATTCGACATGGGATTATAATATGAATGATCATCAATATAAACAAGTTGTGAGCCAGCACACTTTTCGTCCATTCGACATGGGACTATAATATGAATGATCATCAATATAAACAAGTTGTGAGCCAGCACACTTTTCTTCCATTCGACATGGGACTATAATATGAATGATCATCAATATATACAAGTTGTGAGCCAGCACACTTTTCTTCCATTCGACATGGGATTATAATATGAATGATCATCAATATAAACAAGTTGTGAGACAGCACACTTTTCGTCCATTCGACATGGGACTATAATATGAATGATCATCAATATAAACAAGTTGGGAGACAGCACACTTTTCGTCCATTCGACATGGGACTATCATATGAATGATCATCACTATAAAGAAGTTGTGAGACAGCACACTTTTCGTCCATTCGACATGGGACTATATTATGAATGATCATCAATATAAAGAAGTTGTGAGCCAGCACACTTTTCTTCCATTCGACATGGGATTATAATATGAATGATCATTAATATAAACAAGTTGTGAGCCAGCACACTTTTCTTCCATTCGACATGGGACTATAATATGAATGATCATCAACATAAACAAGTTGTGAGCCAGCACACTTTTCTTCCATTCGAAATGGGATTATAATATGAATGATCATCAATATAAACAAGTTGTGAGCCAGCACACTTTTCTTCTATTCGACATGGGAGTATAATATGAATGATCATCAATATAAACAAGTTGTGAGCCAGCAAACTTTTCTTCCATTCGACATGGGATTATAATATGAATGATCATCAATATAAACAAGTTGTGAGACAGCACACGTTTCTTCCATTCGACATGGGATTATAATATGAATGATCATCAATATAAACAAGTTGTGAGCCAACACAATTTTCTTCCATTCGACATGGAAATATAATATGAATGATCATCAATATAAACAAGTTGTGAGCCAGCACACTTTTCTTCCATTCGACATGGGATTATAATATGAATGGTCATCAATATAAACAAGTTGTGAGCCAGCACACTTTTCTTCCATTCGACATGGGACTATACTATGAATGATCATCAATATAAACAAGTTGTGAGACAGCACACTTTTCTTCCATTCGACATGAGATTATAATATGAATGATCATCAATATAAACAAGTTGTGAGACAGCACGCTTTTCGTCCATTCGAGATGGGATTATAATATGAATAATCATCAATATAAACAAGTTGTGAGCCAGCACACCTTTCGTCCATTCGACATGGGATTATAATATGAATGATCATCAATATAAACAAGTTGGGAGCCAGCACACTTTCGTCCATTCGACATGGGATTATAATATGAATGATCATCAATATAAACAGGTTGTGAGCCAGCACATCTTTCGTCCATTCGACATGGGATTATATTATGAATGATCATCAATATAAACAAGGTACGAGCCAGCACACCTTTCGTCCAATCGGCATGGGTTTATAATATGAATGATCATCAATATAAACAAGTTGTGAGCCAGCACACCTTTCGTCCATTCGACATGGGATTATAATATGAATGATCATCAATATAAACAAGTTGTGAGACAGCACACTTTTCTTCCATTCGACATGGGATTATAATATGAATGATCATCAATATAAACAAGTTGTGAGACAGCACACTTTTCGTCCATTCGACATGGGACTATAATATGAATGATCATCAATATAAACAAGTTGTGAGACAGCACACTTTTCTTCCATTCGACATGGGATTATAATATGAATGATCATCAATATAAACAAGTTGTGAGCCAGCACACTTTTCGTCCATTCGACATGGGACTATAATATGAATGATCATCAATATAAACAAGTTGTGAGACAGCACACTTTTCTTCCATTCGACATGGGATTATAATATGAATGATCATCAATATAAACAAGTTGTGAGCCAGCACACTTTTCGTCCATTCGACATGGGATTATAATATGAATGATCATCAATATAAACAAGTTACAAGCCAGCACACTTTTCGTCCATTCGACATGGGATTATAATATGAATGATTATCAATATAAACAAGTTGTGAGCCAGCACACTTTTCTTCCATTCGACATGGGATTATAATATGAATGATCATCGATATAAACAAGTTGTGAGCCAGCACACTTTTCTTCCATTCGACATGGGATTATAATATGAATGATCATCAATATAAACAAGTTGTGAGCCAGCACACTTTTCTTCCATTCGACATGGGATTATAATATGAATGATCATCAATATAAACAAGTTGTGAGCCAGCACACTTTTCTTCCATTCGACATGGGATTATAATATGAATGATCATTAATATAAACAAGTTGTGAGCCAGCACACTTTTCTTCCATTCGACATGGGACTATAATATGAATGATCATCAATATAAACAAGTTGTGAGACAGCACACTTTTCTTCCATTCGACATGAGATTATAATATGAATGATCATCAATATAAACAAGTTGTGAGACAGCACGCTTTTCGTCCATTCGAGATGGGATTATAATATGAATGATCATCAATATAAACAAGTTGTGAGCCAGCACACCTTTCGTCCATTCGACATGGGATTATAATATGAATGATCATCAATATAAACAAGTTCTGAGCCAGCACAGCTTTCGTCCATTCGACATGGGATTATAATATGAATGATCATCAATATAAACAAGTTGTGAGCCAGCACACCTTTCGTCCATTCGACATGGGATTATGATATGAATGATCATCAATATAAACAAGTTACGAGCCAGCACACCTTTCGTCCATTCGACATGGGATTATAATATGAATGATCATCAATATAAATAAGTTGTCAGCCAGCACACCTTTCGTCCATTCGACATGGGATTATAATATGAATGATCATCAATATAAACAAGTTGTGAGACAGCACACTTTTCTTCCATTCGACATGTGATTATAATATGAATGATCATCAATATAAACAAGCTGTGAGCCAGCACACTTTTCGTCCATTCGACATGGGATTATAATATGAATGATCATCAATATAAACAAGTTACGAGCCAGCACACCTTTCGTCCATTCGACATGGGATTATAATATGAATGATTATCAATATAAACAAGTTGTGAGCCAGCACACTTTTCTTCCATTCGACATGGGATTATAATATGAATGATCATCAATATAAACAAGTTGTGAGCCAGCACACTTTTCTTCTATTCGACATGGGATTATAATATGAATGATCATCAATATAAACAAGTTGTGAGACAGCACACGTTTCTTCCATTCGACATGGGATTATAATATGAATGATCATCAATATAAACAAGTTGTGAGCCAACACAATTTTCTTCCATTCGACATGGAACTATAATATGAATGATCATCAATATAAACAAGTTGTGAGCCAGCACACTTTTCTTCCATTCGACATGGGATTATAATATGAATGGTCATCAATATAAACAAGTTGTGAGCCAGCACACTTTTCTTCCATTCGACATGGGACTATACTATGAATGATCATCAATATAAACAAGTTGTGAGACAGCACACTTTTCTTCCATTCGACATGAGATTATAATATGAATGATCATCAATATAAACAAGTTGTGAGACAGCACGCTTTTCGTCCATTCGAGATGGGATTATAATATGAATAATCATCAATATAAACAAGTTGTGAGCCAGCACACCTTTCGTCCATTCGACATGGGATTATAATATGAATGATCATCAATATAAACAAGTTGGGAGCCAGCACACTTTCGTCCATTCGACATGGGATTATAATATGAATGATCATCAATATAAACAGGTTGTGAGCCAGCACATCTTTCGTCCATTCGACATGGGATTATATTATGAATGATCATCAATATAAACAAGGTACGAGCCAGCACACCTTTCGTCCATTCGGCATGGGTTTATAATATGAATGATCATCAATATAAACAAGTTGTGAGCCAGCACACCTTTCGTCCATTCGACATGGGATTATAATATGAATGATCATCAATATAAACAAGTTGTGAGACAGCACACTTTTCTTCCATTCGACATGGGATTATAATATGAATGTTCATCAATATAAACAAGTTGTGAGACAGCACACTTTTCGTCCATTCGACATGGGACTATAATATGAATGATCATCAATATAAACAAGTTGTGAGACAGCACACTTTTCTTCCATTCGACATGGGATTATAATATGAATGATCATCAATATAAACAAGTTGTGAGCCAGCACACTTTTCGTCCATTCGACATGGGACTATAATATGAATGATCATCAATATAAACAAGTTGTGAGACAGCACACTTTTCTTCCATTCGACATGGGATTATAATATGAATGATCATCAATATAAACAAGTTGTGAGCCAGCACACTTTTCGTCCATTCGACATGGGATTATAATATGAATGATCATCAATATAAACAAGTTACAAGCCAGCACACTTTTCGTCCATTCGACATGGGATTATAATATGAATGATTATCAATATAAACAAGTTGTGAGCCAGCACACTTTTCTTCCATTCGACATGGGATTATAATATGAATGATCATCGATATAAACAAGTTGTGAGCCAGCACACTTTTCTTCCATTCGACATGGGATTATAATATGAATGATCATCAATATAAACAAGTTGTGAGCCAGCACACTTTTCTTCCATTCGACATGGGATTATAATATGAATGATCATCAATATAAACAAGTTGTGAGCCAGCACACTTTTCTTCCATTCGACATGGGATTATAATATGAATGATCATTAATATAAACAAGTTGTGAGCCAGCACACTTTTCTTCCATTCGACATGGGACTATAATATGAATGATCATCAATATAAACAAGTTGTGAGACAGCACACTTTTCTTCCATTCGACATGAGATTATAATATGAATGATCATCAATATAAACAAGTTGTGAGACAGCACGCTTTTCGTCCATTCGAGATGGGATTATAATATGAATGATCATCAATATAAACAAGTTGTGAGCCAGCACACCTTTCGTCCATTCGACATGGGATTATAATATGAATGATCATCAATATAAACAAGTTGTGAGCCAGCACAGCTTTCGTCCATTCGACATGGGATTATAATATGAATGATCATCAATATAAACAAGTTGTGAGCCAGCACACCTTTCGTCCATTCGACATGGGATTATGATATGAATGATCATCAATATAAACAAGTTACGAGCCAGCACACCTTTCGTCCATTCGACATGGGATTATAATATGAATGATCATCAATATAAATAAGTTGTCAGCCAGCACACCTTTCGTCCATTCGACATGGGATTATAATATGAATGATCATCAATATAAACAAGTTGTGAGACAGCACACTTTTCTTCCATTCGACATGGGATTATAATATGAATGATCATCAATATAAACAAGCTGTGAGCCAGCACACTTTTCGTCCATTCGACATGGGATTATAATATGAATGATCATCAATATAAACAAGTTACGAGCCAGCACACCTTTCGTCCATTCGACATGGGATTATAATATGAATGATTATCAATATAAACAAGTTGTGAGCCAGCACACTTTTCTTCCATTCGACATGGGATTATAATATGAATGATCATCGATATAAACAAGTTGTGAGCCAGCACACTTTTCGTCCATTCGACATGGGATTATAATATGAATGATCATCAATATAAACAAGTTGTGAGCCAGCACACCTTTCGTCCATTCGACATGGGATTATAATATGAATGATCATCAATATAAATAAGTTACGAGCCAGCACACCTTTCGTCCATTCGACATGGGATTATAATATGAATGATCATCAATATAAACAAGTTGTGAGCCAACACATCTTTCGTCCATTCGACATGGGATTATAATATGAATGATCATCAATATAAACAAGTTGTGAGCCAGCACACATTTCTTCCATTCGACATGGGTTTATAATATGAATGATCATCAATATAAACAAGTTGTGAGCCAGCACACTTTTCTTCCATTCGACATGGGACTATAATATGAATGATCATCAATATAAACAAGTTGTGAGACAGCACAATTTTCTTCCATTCGACATGGGACTATAATATGAATGATCATCAATATAAACAAGTTGTGAGCCAGCACACTTTTCTTCCATTCGACATGGGATTATAATATGAATGATCATCAATATAAACAAGTTGTGAGCCAGCACACTTTTCGTCCATTCGACATGGGATTATAATATGAATGATCATCAATATAAACAAGTTGTGAGACAGCACACTTTTCGTCCATTCGACATGGGACTATAATATGAATGATCATCAATATAAACAAGTTGTGAGCCAGCACACTTTTCTTCCATTCGACATGGGATTATAATATGAATGATCATCAATATAAACAAGTTGTGAGCCAGCACACTTTGCTTCCATTCGACATGGGATTATAATATGAATGATCATCAATATAAACAAGTTGTGATACAGCACACTTTTCGTCCATTCGACATGGGACTATAATATGAATGATCATCAATATAAACAAGCTGTGAGACAGGACACTTTTCGTCCATTCGACATAGGACTATAATATGAATGATCATCAATATAAACAAGTTGTGAGCCAGTACACTTTTCTACCATTCGACATGGGATTATAATATGAATGATCATCAATATAAACAAGTTGTGAGCCAGCACACTTTTCTTCCATTCGACATGGGACTATAATATGAATGATCATCAATATAAACAAGTTGTGAGCCAGCACACTTTTCTTCCATTCGACATGGGATTATAATATGAATGATCATCAATATAAACAAGTTGTGAGCCAGCACACTTTTCTTCCATTCGACATGAGATTATAATATGAATGATCATCAATATAAACAAGTTGTGAGACAGCACACTTTTATTCCATTCGACATGGGATTATAATATGAATTATCATCAATATAAACAAGTTGTGAGCCAGCACACCATTCGTCCATCCGACATGGGATTATAATATGAATGATCATCAATATAAACAAGTTGTGAGCCAGCACAGCTTTCGTCCATTCGACATGGGATTATAATATGAATGATCATCAATATAAACAAGTTGTGAGCCAGCACACCTTTCCTCCATTCGACATGGGGTTATAATATGAATGATCATCAATATAAACAAGTTACGAGCCAGCACACATTTCGTCCATTCGACATGGGATTATAATATGAATGATCATCAATATAAACAAGTTACGAGCCAGCACACCTTTCGTCCATTCGACATGGGACTATAATATGAATGATCATCAATATAAACAAGTTGTGAGCCAGCACACTTTTCTTCCATTCGACATGGGACTATAATATGAATGATCATCAATATAAACAAGTTGTGAGACAGCACACTTTTCGTCCATTCGACATGGGACTATAATATGAATGATCATCAATATAAACAAGTTGTGAGCCAGCACACTTTTCTTCCATTCGACATGGGATTATAATATGAATGATCATCAATATAAACAAGTTGTGAGCCAGCACACTTTGCTTCCATTCGACATGGGATTATAATATGAATGATCATCAATATAAACAAGTTGTGATACAGCACACTTTTCGTCCATTCGACATGGGACTATAATATGAATGATCATCAATATAAACAAGCTGTGAGACAGGACACTTTTCGTCCATTCGACATAGGACTATAATATGAATGATCATCAATATAAACAAGTTGTGAGCCAGTACACTTTTCTACCATTCGAAATGGGATTATAATATGAATGATCATCAATATAAACAAGTTGTGAGGCAGCACACTTTTCTTCCATTCGACATGGGATTATAATATGAATGATCATCAATATAAACAAGTTGTGAGCCAGCACACTTTTCTTCCATTCGACATGGGACTATAATATGAATGATCATCAATATAAACAAGTTGTGAGCCAGCACACTTTTCTTCCATTCGACATGGGATTATAATATGAATCATCATCAATATAAACAAGTTGTGAGCCAGCACACTTTTCTTCCATTCGACATGAGATTATAATATGAATGATCATCAATATAAACAAGTTGTGAGACAGCACACTTTTATTCCATTCGACATGGGATTATAATATGAATTATCATCAATATAAACAAGTTGTGAGCCAGCACACCATTCGTCCATCCGACATGGGATTATAATATGAATGATCATCAATATAAACAAGTTGTGAGCCAGCACAGCTTTCGTCCATTCGACATGGGATTATAATATGAATGATCATCAATATAAACAAGTTGTGAGCCAGCACACCTTTCCTCCATTCGACATGGGGTTATAATATGAATGATCATCAATATAAACAAGTTACGAGCCAGCACACATTTCGTCCATTCGACATGGGATTATAATATGAATGATCATCAATATAAACAAGTTACGAGCCAGCACACCTTTCGTCCATTCGACATGGGACTATAATATGAATGATCATCAATATAAACAAGTTGTGAGCCAGCACACTTTTCTTCCATTCGACATGGGACTATAATATGAATGATCATCAATATAAACAAGTTGTGAGCCAGCACACTTTTCTTCCATTTGACATGGAATTATAATATGAATGATCATCAATATAAACAAGTTGTGAGACAGCACACTTTTCGTCCATTCGACATGGGACTATAATATGAATGATCATCAATATAAACAAGTTGTGAGACAGCACACTTTTCGTCCATTCGACATGGGACTATAATATGAATGATCATCAATATAAACAAGTTGTGAGCCAGCACACTTTTCTTCCATTCGACATGGGATTATAATATGAATGATCATCAATATAAACAAGTTGTGAGCCAGCACACTTTTCTTCCATTCGACATGGGATTATAATATGAATGATCATCAATATAAACAAGTTGTGAGCCAGCACACTTTTCGTCCATTCGACATGGGACTATAATATGAATGATCATCAATATAAACAAGTTGTGAGCCAGCACACTTTTCTTCCATTCGACATGGGACTATAATATGAATGATCATCAATATATACAAGTTGTGAGCCAGCACACTTTTCTTCCATTCGACATGGGATTATAATATGAATGATCATCAATATAAACAAGTTGTGAGACAGCACACTTTTCGTCCATTCGACATGGGACTATAATATGAATGATCATCAATATAAACAAGTTGGGAGACAGCACACTTTTCGTCCATTCGACATGGGACTATCATATGAATGATCATCAATATAAAGAAGTTGTGAGACAGCACACTTTTCGTCCATTCGACATGGGACTATATTATGAATGATCATCAATATAAAGAAGTTGTGAGCCAGCACACTTTTCTTCCATTCGACATGGGATTATAATATGAATGATCATTAATATAAACAAGTTGTGAGCCAGCACACTTTTCTTCCATTCGACATGGGACTATAATATGAATGATCATCAACATAAACAAGTTGTGAGCCAGCACACTTTTCTTCCATTCGAAATGGGATTATAATATGAATGATCATCAATATAAACAAGTTGTGAGCCAGCACACTTTTCTTCCATTCGACATGGGATTATAATATGAATGATCATCAATATAAACAAGTTGTGAGCCAGCACACGTTTCTTCCATTCGACATGGGATTATAATATGAATGATCATCAATATAAACAAGTTGTGAGACAGCACACTTTTCTTCTATTCGACATGGGAGTATAATATGAATGATCATCAATATAAACAAGTTGTGAGCCAGCACACTTTTCTTCCATTCGACATGGGATTATAATATGAATGATCATCAATATAAACAAGTTGTGAGCCAGCACACGTTTCTTCCATTCGACATGGGATTATAATATGAATGATCATCAATATAAACAAGTTGTGAGCCAACACAATTTTCTTCCATTCGACATGGAACTATAATATGAATGATCATCAATATAAACAAGTTGTGAGCCAGCACACTTTTCTTCCATTCGACATGGGATTATAATATGAATGGTCATCAATATAAACAAGTTGTGAGCCAGCACACTTTTCTTCCATTCGACATGGGACTATAATATGAATGATCATCAATATAAACAAGTTGTGAGACAGCACACTTTTCTTCCATTCGACATGAGATTATAATATGAATGATCATCAATATAAACAAGTTGTGAGACAGCACGCTTTTCGTCCATTCGAGATGGGATTATAATATGAATGATCATCAATATAAACAAGTTGTGAGCCAGCACACCTTTCGTCCATTCGACATGGGATTATAATATGAATGATCATCAATATAAACAAGTTGGGAGCCAGCACACTTTCGTCCATTCGACATGGGATTATAATATGAATGATCATCAATATAAACAGGTTGTGAGCCAGCACATCTTTCGTCCATTCGACATGGGATTATATTATGAATGATCATCAATATAAACAAGGTACGAGCCAGCACACCTTTCGTCCATTCGGCATGGGTTTATAATATGAATGATCATCAATATAAACAAGTTACGAGCCAGCACACTTTTCTTCCATTCGACATGGGACTATAATATGAATGATCATCAATATAAACAAGTTGTGAGACAGCACACTTTTCTTCCATTCGACATGGGATTATAATATGAATGATCATCAATATAAACAAGTTGTGAGCCAGCACACTTTTCGTCCATTCGACATGGGACTATAATATGAATGATCATCAATATAAACAAGTTGTGAGACAGCACACTTTTCTTCCATTCGACATGGGATTATAATATGAATGATCATCAATATAAACAAGTTGTGAGCCAGCACACTTTTCGTCCATTCGACATGGGATTATAATATGAATGATCATCAATATAAACAAGTTACAAGCCAGCACACTTTTCGTCCATTCGACATGGGATTATAATATGAATGATTATCAATATAAACAAGTTGTGAGCCAGCACACTTTTCTTCCATTCGACATGGGATTATAATATGAATGATCATCGATATAAACAAGTTGTGAGCCAGCACACTTTTCTTCCATTCGACATGGGATTATAATATGAATGATCATCAATATAAACAAGTTGTGAGCCAGCACACTTTTCTTCCATTCGACATGGGATTATAATATGAATGATCATCAATATAAACAAGTTGTGAGCCAGCACACTTTTCTTCCATTCGACATGGGATTATAATATGAATGATCATTAATATAAACAAGTTGTGAGCCAGCACACTTTTCTTCCATTCGACATGGGACTATAATATGAATGATCATCAATATAAACAAGTTGTGAGACAGCACACTTTTCGTCCATTCGACATGGGACTATAATATGAATGATCATCAATATAAACAAGTTGTGAGCCAGCACACTTTTCTTCCATTCGACATGGGATTATAATATGAATGATCATCAATATAAAGAAGTTGTGAGCCAGCACACTTTTCTTCCATTCGACATGGGATTATAATATGAATGATCATTAATATAAACAAGTTGTGAGCCAGCACACTTTTCTACCATTCGACATGGGACTATAATATGAATGATCATCAACATAAACAAGTTGTGAGCCAGCACACTTTTCTTCCATTCGAAATGGGATTATAATATGAATGATCATCAATATAAACAAGTTGTGAGCCAGCACACTTTTCTTCTATTCGACATGGGAGTATAATATGAATGATCATCAATATAAACAAGTTGTGAGCCAGCACACTTTTCTTCCATTCGACATGGGATTATAATATGAATGATCATCAATATAAACAAGTTGTGAGCCAGCACACGTTTCTTCCATTCGACATGGGATTATAATATGAATGATCATCAATATAAACAAGTTGTGAGCCAACACAATTTTCTTCCATTCGACATGGAACTATAATATGAATGATCATCAATATAAACAAGTTGTGAGCCAGCACACTTTTCTTCCATTCGACATGGGATTATAATATGAATGGTCATCAATATAAACAAGTTGTGAGCCAGCACACTTTTCTTCCATTCGACATGGGACTATAATATGAATGATCATCAATATAAACAAGTTGTGAGACAGCACACTTTTCTTCCATTCGACATGAGATTATAATATGAATGATCATCAATATAAACAAGTTGTGAGACAGCACGCTTTTCGTCCATTCGAGATGGGATTATAATATGAATGATCATCAATATAAACAAGTTGTGAGCCAGCACACCTTTCGTCCATTCGACATGGGATTATAATATGAATGATCATCAATATAAACAAGTTGGGAGCCAGCACACTTTCGTCCATTCGACATGGGATTATAATATGAATGATCATCAATATAAACAGGTTGTGAGCCAGCACATCTTTCGTCCATTCGACATGGGATTATATTATGAATGATCATCAATATAAACAAGGTACGAGCCAGCACACCTTTCGTCCATTCGGCATGGGTTTATAATATGAATGATCATCAATATAAACAAGTTGTGAGCCAGCACACCTTTCGTCCATTCGACATGGGATTATAATATGAATGATCATCAATATAAACAAGTTGTGAGACAGCACACTTTTCTTCCATTCGACATGGGATTATAATATGAATGATCATCAATATAAACAAGTTGTGAGACAGCACACTTTTCGTCCATTCGACATGGGACTATAATATGAATGATCATCAATATAAACAAGTTGTGAGACAGCACACTTTTCTTCCATTCGACATGGGATTATAATATGAATGATCATCAATATAAACAAGTTGTGAGCCAGCACACTTTTCGTCCATTCGACATGGGATTATAATATGAATGATCATCAATATAAACAAGTTACGAGCCAGCACACTTTTCTTCCATTCGACATGGGACTATAATATGAATGATCATCAATATAAACAAGTTGTGAGACAGCACACTTTTCTTCCATTCGACATGGGATTATAATATGAATGATCATCAATATAAACAAGTTGTGAGCCAGCACACTTTTCGTCCATTCGACATGGGACTATAATATGAATGATCATCAATATAAACAAGTTGTGAGACAGCACACTTTTCTTCCATTCGACATGGGATTATAATATGAATGATCATCAATATAAACAAGTTGTGAGCCAGCACACTTTTCGTCCATTCGACATGGGATTATAATATGAATGATCATCAATATAAACAAGTTACAAGCCAGCACACTTTTCGTCCATTCGACATGGGATTATAATATGAATGATTATCAATATAAACAAGTTGTGAGCCAGCACACTTTTCTTCCATTCGACATGGGATTATAATATGAATGATCAGCGATATAAACAAGTTGTGAGCCAGCACACTTTTCTTCCATTCGACATGGGATTATAATATGAATGATCATCAATATAAACAAGTTGTGAGCCAGCACATTTTTCTTCCATTCGACATGGGATTATAATATGAATGATCATCAATATAAACAAGTTGTGAGCCAGCACACTTTTCTTCCATTCGACATGGGATTATAATATGAATGATCATTAATATAAACAAGTTGTGAGCCAGCACACTTTTCTTCCATTCGACATGGGACTATAATATGAATGATCATCAATATAAACAAGTTGTGAGACAGCACACTTTTCTTCCATTCAACATGAGATTATAATATGAATGATCATCAATATAAACAAGTTGTGAGACAGCACGCTTTTCGTCCATTCGAGATGGGATTATAATATGAATGATCATCAATATAAACAAGTTGTGAGCCAGCACAGCTTTCGTCCATTCGACATGGGATTATAATATGAATGATCATCAATATAAACAAGTTGTGAGCCAGCACACCTTTCGTCCATTCGACATGGGATTATGATATGAATGATCATCAATATAAACAAGTTACGAGCCAGCACACCTTTCGTCCATTCGACATGGGATTATAATATGAATGATCATCAATATAAATAAGTTGTCAGCCAGCACACCTTTCGTCCATTCGACATGGGATTATAATATGAATGATCATCAATATAAACAAGTTGTGACACAGCACACTTTTCTTCCATTCGACATGGGATTATAATATGAATGATCATCAATATAAACAAGCTGTGAGCCAGCACACTTTTCGTCCATTCGACATGGGATTATAATATGAATGATCATCAATATAAACAAGTTACGAGCCAGCACACCTTTCGTCCATTCGACATGGGATTATAATATGAATGATTATCAATATAAACAAGTTGTGAGCCAGCACACTTTTCTTCCATTCGACATGGGATTATAATATGAATGATCATCGATATAAACAAGTTGTGAGCCAGCACACTTTTCGTCCATTCGACATGGGATTATAATATGAATGATCATCAATATAAACAAGTTACGAGCCAGCACACTTTTCGTCCATTCGACATGGGATTATAATATGAATGATTATCAATATAAACAAGTTGTGAGCCAGCACACTTTTCTTCCATTCGACATGGGATTATAATATGAATGATCATCAATATAAACAAGTTGTGAGCCAGCACACTTTTCTTCCATTCGACATGGGATTATAATATGAATGATCATCAATATCAACAAGTTGTGAGCCAGCACACTTTTCTTCCATTCGACATGGGATTATAATATGAATGATCATCAATATAAACAAGTTGTGAGCCAGCACACTTTTCTTCCATTCGACATGGGATTATAATATGAATGATCATTAATATAAACAAGTTGTGAGCCAGCACACTTTTCTTCCATTCGACATGGGATTATAATATGAATGATCATCAATATAAACAAGTTGTAAGACAGCACACTTTTCTTCCATTCGACACGAGATTATAATATGAATGATCATCAATATAAACAAGTTGTGAGACAGCACGCTTTTCGTCCATTCGAGATGGGATTATAATATGAATGATCATCAATATAAACAAGTTGTGAGCCAGCACACTTTTCGTCCATTCGACATGGGACTATAATATGAATGATCATCAATATAAACAAGTTGTGAGCCAGCACAGCTTTCGTCCATTCGACATGGGATTATAATATGAATGATCATCAATATAAACAAGTTGTGAGCCAGCACACCTTTCGTACATTCGACATGGGATTATGATATGAATGATGATCAATATAAACAAGTTACGAGCCAGCACACCTTTCGTCCATTCGACATGGGATTATAATATGAATGATCATCAATATAAACAAGTTGTGAGCCAGCACACTTTTCTTCCATTCGACATGGGATTATAATATGAATGATCATCAATATAAACAAGTTGTGAGCCAGCACACTTTTCTTCCATTCGACATGGGATTATAATATGAATGATCATCAATATAAACAAGTTGTGAGCCAGCACACTTTTCTTCCATTCGACATGGGATTATAATATGAATGATCATTAATATAAACAAGTTGTGAGCCAGCACACTTTTCTTCCATTAGACATGGGACTATAATATGAATGATCATCAATATAAACAAGTTGTAAGACAGCACACTTTTCTTCCATTCGACATGAGATTATAATATGAATGATCATCAATATAAACAAGTTGTGAGACAGCACGCTTTTCGTCCATTCGAGATGGGATTATAATATGAATGATCATCAATATAAACAAGTTGTGAGCCAGCACACCTTTCGTCCATTCGACATGGGATTATAATATGAATGATCATCAATATAAACAAGTTGTGAGCCAGCACAGCTTTCGTCCATTCGACATGGGATTATAATATGAATGATCATCAATATAAACAAGTTGTGAGCCAGCACACTTTTCTTCCATTCGACATGGGATTATAATATGAATGATCATCACTATAAACAAGTTGTGAGCCAGCACACTTTTCTTCCATTCGACATGGGATTATGATATGAATGATCATCAATATAAACAAGTTACGAGCCAGCACACCTTTCGTCCATTCGACATGGGATTATAATATGAATGATCATCAATATAAATAAGTTGTGAGCCAGCACACCTTTCGTCCGTTCGACATGGGATTATAATATGAATGATCATCAATATAAACAAGTTGTGAGACAGCACACTTTTCTTCCATTCGACATGGGATTATAATATGAATGATCATCAATATAAACAAGTTGTGAGCCAGCACACTTTTCGTCCATTCGACATGGGATTATAATATGAATGATCATCAATATAAACAAGTTACGAGCCAGCACACTTTTCGTCCATTCGACATGGGATTATAATATGAATGATTATCAATATAAACAAGTTGTGAGCCAGCACACTTTTCTTCCATTCTACATGGGATTATAATATGAATGATCATCGATATAAACAAGTTGTGAGCCAGCACACTTTTCTTCCATTCGACATGGGATTATAATATGAATGATCATCAATAAAAACAAGTTGTGAGCCAGCACACTTTTCTTCCATTCGACATGGGATTATAATATGAATGATCATCAATATAAACAAGTTGTGAGCCAGCAAACCTTTCTTCCATTCGACATGGGATTATAATATGAATGATCATCAATATAAACAAGTTGTGAGCCAGCACACTTTTCTTCCATTCGACATGGGATTATAATATGAATGATCATCACTATAAACAAGTTGTGAGCCAGCACACTTTTCTTCCATTCGACATGGGACTATAATATGAATGATCATCAATAGAAACAAGTTGTGAGACAGCACACTTTTCTTCCTTTCTACATGGGACCATAATATGAATGATCATCAATATAAACAAGTTGTGATCCAGCACACTTTTCTTCCATTCGACATGGGATTATAATATGAATGATCATCAATATAAACAAGTTGTGAGCCAGCACACCTTTCTTCCATTCGACATGGGATTATAATATGAATTATCATCAATATAAACAAGTTGTGAGCCAGCACACCTTTCGTCCATTCGACATGGGATTATAATATGAATGATCATCAATATAAACAAGTTGTGAGACAGTACACTTTTCGTCCATTCGACAAGAGACTATAATATGAATGATCATCAATATAAACAAGTTGTGAGACAGCACACTTTTCTTCCATTCGACATGGGATTATAATATGAATGATCATCAATATAAACAAGTTGTGAGCCAGCACACCTTTCGTCCATTCGACATGGGATTATAATATGAATGATCATCAATATAAACAACTTGTGAGACAGTACACTTTTTGTCCATTCGACATGAGACTATAATATGAATGATCATCAATATAAACAAGTTGTGAGCCAGCACACCTTTCGTCCATTCGACATGGGATTATAATATGAATGATCATCAATATAAACAAGTTGTGAGCCAGCACAGCTTTCGTCCATTCGACATGGGATTATAATATGAATGATCATCAATATAAACAAGTTGTGAGCCAGCACACTTTTCTTCCATTCGACATGGGATTATAATATGAATGATCATCACTATAAACAAGTTGTGAGCCAGCACACTTTTCTTCCATTCGACATGGGATTATGATATGAATGATCATCAATATAAACAAGTTACGAGCCAGCACACCTTTCGTCCATTCGACATGGGATTATAATATGAATGATCATCAATATAAATAAGTTGTGAGCCAGCACACCTTTCGTCCATTCGACATGGGATTATAATATGAATGATCATCAATATAAACAAGTTGTGAGACAGCACACTTTTCTTCCATTCGACATGGGATTATAATATGAATGATCATCAATATAAACAAGTTGTGAGCCAGCACACTTTTCGTCCATTCGACATGGGATTATAATATGAATGATCATCAATATAAACAAGTTGTGAGCCAGCACACTTTTCGTCCATTCGACATGGGATTATAATATGAATGATTATCAATATAAACAAGTTGTGAGCCAGCACACTTTTCTTCCATTCGACATGGGATTATAATATGAATGATCATCGATATAAACAAGTTGTGAGCCAGCACACTTTTCTTCCATTCGACATGGGATTATAATATGAATGATCATCAATATAAACAAGTTGTGAGCCAGCACACTTTTCTTCCATTCGACATGGGATTATAATATGAATGATCATCAA
This sequence comes from Bathymodiolus brooksi, assembly GCA_963680875.1. Lineage (NCBI taxonomy): Eukaryota > Metazoa > Mollusca > Bivalvia > Mytilida > Modiolidae > Bathymodiolus > Bathymodiolus brooksi. Next base: position 94,513,531 of record OY804579.1, read on the forward strand.
TATAAACAAGTTGTGAGCCAGCAAACCTTTCTTCCATTCGACATGGGATTATAATATGAATGATCATCAATATAAACAAGTTGTGAGCCAGCACACTTTTCTTCCATTCGACATGGAATTATAATATGAATGATCATCACTATAAACAAGTTGTGAGCCAGCACACTTTTCTTCCATTCGACATGGGACTATAATATGAATGATCATCAATAGAAACAAGTTGTGAGACAGCACACTTTTCTTCCTTTCTACATGGAACCATAATATGAATGATCATCAATATAAACAAGTTGTGAGCCAGCACACTTTTCTTCCATTCGACATGGGATTATAATATGAATGATCATCAATATAAACAAGTTGTGAGCCAGCACACTTTTCTTCCATTCGACATGGGATTATAATATGAATTATCATCAATATAAACAAGTTGTGAGCCAGCACACCTTTCGTCCATTCGACATGGGATTATAATATGAATGATCATCAATATAAACAAGTTGTGAGACAGTACACTTTTCGTCCATTCGACAAGAGACTATAATATGAATGATCATCAATATAAACAAGTTGTGAGACAGCACACTTTTCTTCCATTCGACATGGGATTATAATATGAATGATCATCAATATAAACAAGTTGTGAGCCAGCACACCTTTCGTCCATTCGACATGGGATTATAATATGAATGATCATCAATATAAACAACTTGTGAGACAGTACACTTTTCGTCCATTCGACATGAGACTATAATATGAATGATCATCAATATAAACAAGTTGTGAGACAGCACACTTTTCTTCCATTCGACATGAGACTATAATATGAATGATCATCAATATAAACAAGTTGTGAGACAGCACACTTTTCTTCCATTCGACATGGGATTATAATATGAATGGTCATCAATATGAACAAGTTACGAGCCAGTACACTTTTCGTCCATTCGACATGGGACTGCAGTGTAACAGCAATATTCAGTTTAAATGATCATGTTGGTAGCCAACATAAACTTGATGTCATTGTGCGTTCACCGTTTGTCTTTACGTTACTTGCCGAACGGCTTTCTTCCTCTTGTTCATTTTGCCTCCAATTTTGTCATCTTCGCATCATCAATAAAAACGTAGATATATAATTTAGCACTCACGACACGTTTCTGGAATAACCTTCTTCAATAAACGCTCATAATCAAATGACTGGGATGCTAAATACAAATCTTTAGGGTAAGTAAACCAAAGGGCCTTTCCACGTATACGACATTAATTCCATTTTTCGATATAAGTTGGTTTTCTATCGTACATTAGCACAAATAAAGATGCTATTTGTTTGTAAAATATGTTTAATACTTTTCAAATAGTATTTTTGTTTTATCTCGTGTAATTCCTGTCGTTTCGGATGAGGGCATTGGGCAGTTTTTATGAATTGTACTTGCAGTTGGATCTTTGCAAAGTATCTAAGGGGTGATAACTCCCATAAGCTGTTGAACCCATGATCTACCACGCCGAGCATGCTAACCATTACTACATCGAGGTGGTGCAATTTCAATAGATGGAATAACTTAAAACATATTCTAAACGACTATGCATTAAAATTGCTAAACTAATCTCTATTTGTTTTTTTTTTAAATTAGAACTAAACTTTATATGAAAATAAACTCAAACAAATTATTCTTAGAAACGATAACAATTATCATTAAACTAATACAGTGTGTATGACACATACATGTCACACAAAATGAAAATGGTCTATAAATAACACAAAGAAAAGACATTGACGTATAATTATACTGTTTTAAGTATTTTTTAAAAGGATTTGTGACATTGATGTAAACAACGCTGAGATTGTAGACAAAATGATCAATTCATAGAAAGATGGAAGAATTTTGCTGTCAATTTAACGTGTAATCGTTGCCATCTAAAGTGATAGCTATCTCTCCTTGTTAGAGAAAGCATACATTCGACAAATGTAAACAAATTAGACTAGTAGGAGATTAAAAAAAAATAACCACTTCCAACATGAATAATTAATCTGTAGTGAACTAAAACTATTTGAAATCGTGACCGTAAAAGATACCTCCTTTTTTCGAAAAATACATTTTGAATGTTATATTAAATCTAAATGTTTTGCCTTCGCTTTCAGGCATCCCCGTTCCATTTCTCTTATAGGTTCCGCAATCTAGTTTTATGTGAAGTGTCTTGTAGAACATTGTTTGTCCATTTGTTCTTCTTTGTTGGGCCATTATGATGTCTGGCCTTTGCTTTATGGCTTCTGATAACCGCTTTGATATCTTCAAACGATTATCTTTATACGATATAGCAATTAAAAACCCCTCTACTACATACCCACCATTTCTTTATAAATGCCTGTACCAAGTAAGGGTCATTACGGTTTTCACAGTTTTCCGGTTGTTGACTGATTTGTCTGTTCATATACTTATGAGTTTTGACTTTCCCTTTGTAAGATTGTTCGGAGTTCGGTAATTATGTTATTACCCTTACATACAATATAAAAAAGAAAAAAAAAAGGTTTCTCCTCCATTACTTCTACTCTTAAAATCGCTACTTCAGAAATGGCATGATTCCCAGATGGTCTACTCTATGAACCACCAAACGGAAGAATACTATGTTAATGGACATTTCATCGAATATAACTAGTTTCGTCATGAAATAGCTGAAAAAAACCACTTACTTGGCGTTAAACAACAGTTACTCACTCACTCAATTAATCAAGAACACGTGACGAAAATAGAAATTGTCGATTGTTTTTCGTGGTAGTGTAATTTAAGCTGGATACATCAATACACTATTTGGACAATGTAAACATTTGTTTTATCAGCTTGTAGCTCCCAGTTAGGCGGTTACTTTAACACAACAAAATGCACTATGCTTCTTCAATGAATATTCATGTATTTAATCTTTAACTAAACAATCAAATTTGTCTTTTAAACAGGTCTGACATTTATATACCAATTTAAATCTTCTTCGCAGTAATTGACTATCTACTCACGGCATTTGTTTATTTGAAAACACATTTGTTAAGGAACAAAAGTACACGGTATCTTTCATGGCATTGATGCAATTTTGCTCAATTTAAAGGTCGAAGGGGTTGTCCAGACGATTCTGATTAAAAAACAAACGACATCGATATCCTTCCGTACTGAAGAACAGTACGACTAAAATTGGAAGATCAATCAAAAGTTAAAACAAAAAAGTTGAAGCAACGCACACTCGCAGAAACAATTGATCGATTCTTCGAAAGGGATACAATAGCTTGTCCAATTCGAAAGCCAGTAAAACATATACTGTGGTCATTGCATCAAATCCTGCACATGGTTGTGCCTGTCCCAATCCAGAACACGGATCTTCAACCTCATATGTCATGGTAATGTTATATGGTAAATGATTTGAGGGGAGAGGTGATTGTTCGTATTGTTGATACATGTCGTAATTGTATGGTAGTTGGATTTACAACTACCTATGCAATCAGTGCCTATCACCGCTAACGTTGGGAGTTCGAATGTAATATTATGTGTTAAAGTTTGTCAGTGACTTGCGGTAGGTTAGTGGTTTTCTCCGGATAACCTGGTTTCCTCCACCAACAAACACTGACCGCCACGATATAACTGAAACATTGCTGAAAGTGGCGTTAAACACAATAGTACTAACCCTAACCATAGATCTCGGGTAACCCGGTACCTATTTGTATTGATATTATAAGAATTTGTTATATGTGTCATACAGATAATGTTTCGATCCATATTTTAAATGTTTACAGAAACTCACAGTGGTAGTCAGTGAACTTGCTGAAAAATCTGGTGGCTGAAATTTTCAAATTGTATAAAGTTCTCGTTTGTCAGTAGTCATACTCCTGTCTGTTGTGCACAGTAAATATATGTATGTCGAAGCATATATAGAATCTGATTACCCCTTTGGGATCTTGAAACTTTTCTGCATTCAAATGCCTATATATTAAAAATGGTTTGGTTTTCTTTCCTTCGAGATAATATATGCAAATCAGTTATATATTAATCTAATATCTTTGGAGCACTTGCTCAGTACATATACACTTTTATAGCGTTATTATTTTTTTTATCCGTCGAACATATTGGAGAGAAAACAAAACACCAACTTCTTCCAAAAATACATCGTGTAGCTGAATAGTTTCAACTTCTTACACATTTGTTTACGTGATTAAGAAATTGAAAGGGGCATATATCAATACATTAATAGTGGTCATCTACTAATGATGACCTTGCGGTAATTCCGGATAGGAAATTGAACAACTCGTCAAATAGACGTTAACGAGAATTGTGCGGGACAAACAATAGACCCATCCTTGTGCTAGTTTTTACTTGCACGACTCCTTGTTATAGATTAGTACTCGGCATTATTATGATAACTGTTATACGGCTCACTTGACTTCAATCAATCAATCAATCAATCAATCAATTATACAATTACAATGTAAGTTAACCAGTGACCGTATTCCTACATCTATTCATTAAGTAATAATTAAAGGTAATCAACAATGATTAGCCTCAATGGTATCAAATTTTACTTTTACTGTTTACAACATGATTTTAGAATTACGCATACCTTATTCAGCCATGATAAATAATAAACTGATATTTCTCTACAATATTGAATGTCTACCTGCTATTAGAGCACCAGGTTTTATCGGTAATCTTTGATCATTAAAAATAGAGGTATTCTTATCTGTTATCGTCACATAGCAGCCCATCACATCCCTAAATGGCGGATAAAGTGATGCCTTCTCGGTTTTTATTATATTTGTGGGTTTAAAAAAGAAAATTAATATTAAAGATTTTATAATGAATAATATTTGCTTTGAATTCATAGAAACAGGTCTAAGACAACATATATATCCGCATCTGAATTAGAATATAACACCTCTTTAAATATGTGGCGGCGTTTTACATGTTTGATCAGGGCATACAGTCCAACTGTGGTCACCTCTATTAAGAAGTCACTTACATTTAAGAGGTCCCCTGTCTTTTAAGACCAAGTTTTCTTTATCCCAAATGTGACCTCTTAATACAGGTTTGGCTGTATAACTTAGAAACAAAACATTCCCTCTTGGTACTATATACGTTTTTTCTTTGCAATGGCGGATAGGTGATGCACTCTTTTTTTTAATCAATATGAAAGATTTTATTACGAATATATTTGCCTTGAATTCAGAGAAACAATTCTATGACAACATATATATCCACACCTGGATTATAATATAATACCTCTTTAAATATGTGGCGGTGTTTGACATCTTTGATCAGGAAATATATCTCGGAGACAACACATCATTGATTAAGATATCTGAAATTTAAAGAGATCTACCGTATGTCAGCTGTTTTCCTCTTAGAATTGACCATACGAACAGGAAGCAGTTTAACATTTTGTTATTGTTTCAAAGGAAACAGATTGGAGGAAACAATTATACAATACAATCAAGATTACATACAACATACAATAAACAAGGTGATGTCTTATTAAGACCCGGTAGTAAGGTACCTTATTTTGTCTGACCTTTTCGTTTTATTTTTATATTTGTAAATGTTGTACGTACATCTATATGGAAATCAATATCACTTACATTTTGTATAGCGTTAAATGTAAGAAATAATGTGTGGAAAACACCGTTTGTTAGAGATTTTAACTTGCATAAACATTTATTTCCGTATTAGTGTTATCATGAAGGGAATAATCTAATTAATTTTTGTAAGTGAACGGCAGTATGAAAAATGCATTTCACAACATAATGTAATAATCTTCATGTACACAGCCATTTTTATAGGTAGGAGACAATATCTCTCCAAAGATTTTCAAAATGCACGCGTTATTGTTTATTTTGTTTGACTCACCGCCATACCACCCTTTATATGTAGAATTCTTACACCATAGCTCTTTAACCATTTACTATATATCGCTTTCAAAGCATCATCACAGGCTTTGCACCAATGGTACGATAAACATTCGACAAGGAAATGTTTTAAAAATGTGTTAGTTTTATTTCTCCAAGATCAACTAACGTATTTGTTTTAGAGACGACAATCCAGCATTTTCTAATGACGAGTCCAATTTCCTTCCGTATGTAAATCGGATAAATAGCTGACGTTGTAGAATGTCTGATAAATACCAGCAAATATCTACGTAGTCGATTAAACCATATTTTAGTGCTTAATTGCAATTACACCGTATACATTCTGGTCGTTCTTCATTATTATATAAATAACTGTGTGTATGTTAGATAATAAACAAGGCTATTGAAGAGACAAGGAACCAATCGTCAACTTAGAACCAGAAATTAATTGTCAATACCATCTAACGTTATGTGTATGGATGTGATGGTATACTATTCTAATAATTAAATTGTCATGACATGGGTATAATACTTACCCTGATCGTTGTTTAACGTCCTGTGAGCACTATTGGTTAAGCTGAAGTCATCACTTCGAAAGTGTTACGATCGCCACCATGACTTGATTAACCGTTACGAAATATCTGTGTCACAAATGACGACGAATATGTTCCACTTCCCAGCCTTAACATTCATGATATATCACCGGGTTAGTAACTAGAGTATCACGACACGTGGCACAGATGGAGCAGGAACTGGTAGAAACAAGCAAAGTCGATACCCCTGGCACACCTCTTACTTCATATCGATACCCCTGACACACCTCTTACTTCATGTCGATACCTCTGAGACACCCCTTTCTTCATGTGGATACCCATGACACACCTCTTACTTCATGTCGATACCTCTGACACACCTTTTACTTCATGTCGATACCTCTGAGACACCCCTTTCTTCATGTCGATACCCCTGACACATATCTTACTTCATGTCGATACCCCTGGCACACCTTTTACTTCATATCGATACCCCTGACACACCCCTTACTTCATGTCGATACCCCTGACACACCTCTTACTTCATGTCGAAACCCTGACACACCTCTTACTTCATGTCGATACCTCTGACACATATCTTACTTCATGTCGATACCCCTGGCACACCTCTTACTTCATATCGATACCCCTGACACACCCCTTACTTCATGTCGATACCCCTGACACACCTCTTACTTCATGTCGATACCCTGACACACCTCTTACTTCATGTCGATACCCCTGACACACCTCTTACTTCATGTCGATACCTCTGAGACACCCCTTTCTTCATGTCGATACCCCTGACACATATCTTACTTCATGTCGATACCCCTGGCACACCTCTTACTTCATATCGATACCCGTGACACACCCCTTACTTCATGTCGATACCCTGACACACCTCTTACTTCATGTCGATACCCTGACACACCTCTTACTTCATGTCAATACACCTGACACACCTCTTACATCATGTAGATACCCCTGGCACACATTTTACTTCATATCGATACCTCTGACACACCTCTTACTTCATATCGATACCCCTGACACACACCGTACTTCATGTCGATACCCCTGACTCACCTCTTACTTGTTGTCGATACCCCTGACACACATCTCTTACTTCATGTCGATACCCCTGACTCACCTCTTACTTCATGTCGATACCTCTGACTCACCTCTTACTTCATGTCGATACCCCTGACACACCCCTTACTTCATGTCGATACCCCTGACACACTCCTTACATCATGTCGATACCCCTGACACACCCCGTACTTCATGTCGATACCCCTGACACACCCCGTACTTCATGTCAATACTCCTGACACACCTGTTACTTCATGTCGATACCCCTGACACCCCCCTTACTTCATGTCAATACCCTTGACACACCTCTTACTTCATGTCGATACCCCTGACACACCTGTTATTTCATGTCGATACCCCTGACACACCTCTTACATCATGTCGATACCCCTGACACACCTCTTACTTCATGTCGATACCCCTGACACACCTCTTAATTCATGTCGATACCCCTGACTCACCTCTTACATCATGTCGATACCCCTGACACACCTCTTACTTCAGGTCGATACCACTGACACACTTCTTGCTTCATGTCGACACCTCTGACACACCTCTTACTTCATGTCGATACCCCTGACACACCTCTCTTACTTCATGTCGATACCCCTGACACACCTCTTACTTCATGTCGATACCCCTGACACATCTCTTACTTCATGTCGATACCCATGACACACCTCTTATTTCATATCGATACCCCTGACACACCTCTAACTTCATGTCGATACCCCTGACACACCTCTTACTTCATGTCGATACCCCTGACACACTCCTTAATTCATGTCAATACCCTTGACACTCCTCTTACTTCATGTCGATACCTCTGACACACCTCTTACTTGATGTCAATCCCCATGACACACCTCTTACTTCATGTCGATACCCCTGACACACCTCTTACTTCATGTTGTTACCCCTGACACACCTCTTACTTCATGTCGATACCCCTGGCATACCTCTTACTTTATATCGATACCCCTGACACACCCCTTACTTCATGTCGATACCCTGACACACCTCTTACTTCATGTCGATACCCCTGACACACCTCTTACTTCATGTCGTTACCCCTGACACACCTCTTACATGATGTCGATACCCCTGACACACCTCTTACTTCATGTCGATACCCCTGACACACCTCTTACTTCATGTCGATACCCCTTACACACTTCTTACTTCATATCGATACCCCTGACACACCTCTGTTAGTTCATGTCGATACCCCTGACACACCTCTGTTAGTTCATGTCGATACCCCTGACACACCTCTTACTTCATTTCGATACCCCTGACACACCTCTTACTTCATGTCGATACCCCTGACACACCTCTTACATCATGTCGATACCCCTGACACACCTCTTACTTCATGTCGATACCACTGACACACCTCTTACTTCATGTCGATACCCCTGACAAACTTCTTACTTCATATCGATACCCCTGACACACCCCTTACTTCATGTCGATACCCCTGACACACCTCTGTTAGTTCATGTCGATACCCCTGCCACACCTCTTACATCATATCGATTCCCCTGACACACCTCTTACTTCATGTCGATACCCCTTACACACCTCTTACTTCAAGTCAATACCCCAGACACACCTCTTACTTCATGTCGATACCCCTGACACACCTCTTACATCATGTCGATACCCCTGACACACCTCTTACTTCATGTCGATACCCCTGACACACCTCTTACATCATGTCGATATACCACTGACATACCTCTTACTTCATGTCGATACCCCTGACACACCTCTTACTTCATGTCGATACCCCTGACACACCTCTTACTTCATGTCGATACCCCTGACACACCTCTTACTTCATGTCGTTACCCCTGACACACCTCTTACACCATGTCGATACCCCTGACACACCTCTTACTTCATGTCGATACCCCTGACACACCTCTTACTTCATGTCGATACCCCTTACACACTTCTTACTTCATATCGATACCCCTGACACACCCCTTACTTCATGTCGATACCCCTGACACACCTCTGTTAGTTCATGTCGATACCCCTGACACACCTCTTACTTCATTTCGATACCCCTGACACACCTCTTACTTCATGTCGATACCCCTGACACACCTCTTACATCATGTCGATACCCCTGACACACCTCTTACTTCATGTCGATACCACTGACACACCTCTTACTTCATGTCGATACCCCTGACAAACTTCTTACTTCATATCGATACCCCTGACACACCCCTTACTTCATGTCGATACCCCTGACACACCTCTGTTAGTTCATGTCGATACCCCTGCCACACCTCTTACATCATGTCGATTCCCCTGACACACCTCTTACTTCATGTCGATACCCCTGACACACCTCTTACATCATGTCGATACCCCTGACACACCTCTTACTTCATGTTGATACCCCTGACACACCTCTTACTTCATATCGATACCCCTGACACACCTCTTACTTCATGTCGATACCCCTGACACACCTCTTACTTCATGTCGATACCCCTGACACACCTCTTACTTCATGTCGATACCCCTGACACACCTCTTACTTCATGTCGATACCCCTGACACACCTCTTACTTCATGTCGATACCCCTGACACACCTCTTACTTCAAGTCAATACCCCTGACACACCTCTTACTTCATGTCGATACCCCTGACATACCTCTTACCTCATGTCGATACCCACGACACACCTCTTACTTCATGTCGATACCCCTGACTCACCTCTTACTTCATGCCGATACCCTCGACTCACCTCTTACTTCATATCGATACCCCTGACTCACGACTTACTTCATGTCGATACCCCTGACACACCTCTTACTTCATGGGTTTTGTACAACCACTTCAATAAACAGTGACGGAGCTCAGTTAGTTTCAAGGTATGTGCAGCACATCTATTCGACATATATATATATGTAAAAACAATTGCATATGTTACATTATTTCATTGCTAATTCTTGATTTTAATTCTCTATATTTTCTATATTATCTCAATAAATCACAAATAAATGCAATAATATTTCTGATGACGTCATAACCAAAATTAAGACCAGAGATTCTTCCATATGTCTATTTTAAGATGATTATTAAATTGAAGTTAAAATCTAGATGCATATGACTAATAATAAATATCTATTGATTAAAAACCACAAACTTTATAAGACGTCTGTTTACCAGTGTGCTGTAAGACCGAATAATTTCACTTCATAAATCAACGATATTGATAATTTATCCATTGACGGTAAAACCATATGTCAACAGCCATATATTATTTATCCTGACCAGGTAGGGGCTAATTAATTGTTTTGTAATATTTATCTTACCGGACATTATGGAGAAAGCTTTTAGAGAAACACCCAACCCACCAGGAGAAATTCTTGGTTTCAAGAAAAGTTTCAGAAGCCGTACGTCGAAAAAAAGAAGGAAAATACAATGGTCAAATGTAAAAAGACAAAAAGACAAACAATGATATATAAAATATTATACAGAAAAATAAAGATTGAGCAACGCGAGCCCCACAATCAATTGGTTGAACTTACGTGTTTCGGAAGGGTAGCAGATCCTGTTCCACTAATTGCACCCGTCGTGCTACTCATGTTTTAAATAAAAAAGAATAACCAAAACGATCACACCGTCAATCCAGTTTCAAAATCCAATTGGAAAATAGTAGAAATAGATGGAAAATTGATACCACATGACCGCTCCTCTATGTTTGTGTATACGTTTGACAACAAAATTCTGTAAAATCCAATGATGCCTAAAAATGCTGTTTTCTATTTGTAGGAAGACAAACAGGAACTATGTCAATTATATTCAGCCATAATAGGTTAATTTCACATACAGGTATATTGATGACGTTTTATCTATCAATAATTCTAGATTTGCAGAATTTCTTCCATTGATATATCCTCCAGAGCTGGAAGTTAAAGAGACCACCGATACAGCTTCGTCCGCATCATTTTTGGACTTATACCTCGAATTTGACGACAGTGGTCAACTCAGTACTAAAATTTATGATAAGCGGGACGACTTCAATTTTAAAATCATAAATTTTCCAAACATGTGCAGCAATATACCAGCTTCTCCTGCTTATGGTGTTTACATCTCGCAATTGATTCGCTATGCAAGGGCCAGTAGCAATTATTCTGATTTCCTGAAACGTCATCTTCATCTGAGAAACAGGCTACTGGACCAGGGCTATAAAAAGATTCGCCTTATTCGATCTCTTAAAAAGTTTATATTCCGATACCAATATCTTGTCGAAATATATTCCGTCTCTGCAGAAACAATTATAAGCGATGCATTTTCATATAGTGAAAATGTATAAAGATAAAGAAGTCCAAAATGTCAAGAATTTTTTTGTCAATGTGTGACGTAAAAGTATTTTTGACGTTTACGTCACCGAATATGGTACTGCTTTGACAACTATTTTACCTATTTTGTTCCTGTATTTAAATACTGTTACAGTGACAGCCGGAACCTTTGAACCGTAATGAGAGCGGGAGGTTTGGCGCCTTAAAATCTGATTCAACCCACCATTTCTTTAGAAATGCCTGTACCAAGTCAGGGTCATTACGGTTTTCACAGTTTTCCGGTTGTTGACTGATTTTGTCTGTTTATATAATTATGAGTTTTGACTTTCCCTTTATAAGATTGTTCGGAGTTCGGTAATTTTGTTATTACCTTTATTTCACCTGCCCTTGACCGACCGACTTTGTGCCTAACTAGTAAACAGTGCCCTGGAGAAATGAACTTTAACCAAGATTAACAGTCAATTGGATTGTGACAATATATTAAAAGTATCATACTAATGTGTTAAATGTACTTACCACATATTACTAATACAATAACATTATCAATATAACCACAACAACCATCGACATATTGTATAACATTATTAATCATTCTCTGAAAAGTTCCTGAAGCATTTTTTGCATACCAAAGTTTCTTACATATTTTCTATTCATAATCTTATAAATATATTCGTCAATACTTAGAGTATGGTAAGAATCAGATTTTGAGACAGAATTAAAGTTTCGAAAATGAATTACGAAACGAACAATTTATCAATTTTAGGTACAAGGATACAGAGAGAGCCCCATTCATTTTTCCTCCGCTCGATAATATAAATGTCAAGTAAATATTTAAGTTCTTGTCTTATGAATTCCAGTCACAGCATATTAAATCGGTTAAGATGCTGTTTCACTGGGGATTCGTCACCTACATCGACATCATGGTAAATAATAGTGGTCTTATTGGGAACATCTGGAAACATTTTAATGGAAACTATTAACATCCTACTTTTTCTAAAATTTAATATTAGATGTTCAAATTTTGAATTTCAGTTTGATAAAAGTATCAGAATTGTTTAACTTACAGTTTAATCTCAATTTGTTTGGTCTGAGGCTTGTCATGAACGTCGTACTAAATCATAGCTACAGTGGCAATTGGTTTAACCACACCTTCATTAGTACGCTCAAAATATGGTCTTAGCATATTAATTTGACACTGTTATTTGCTTACGCCGTCTTGGAGTTTTAGAAATATAATTCAAATCATCAAATCATTGATTTTACTATCTATTTCACATTGAACACAGTATATAGTTTGAACTGGATGCCTAATATATGTCAAAAACAAGCATTGTATCACCAGGCTTAACAATTCTGTTAATCACCAGGCTTAACAATTCTGTTAATCACCAGGCTTAGCAATTCTGTAAATAAATGTCTAAACACATGCATCAGCAAGAAGGTTCAATTCAGTGTGTTTAATCTATTTTTTCTTTATTAATTTTAAAGGTCCTCATATCCAAATATAAATTCAAACGAGTTGAAATCAAGAGGTTTTTAACAGCTTCCCCAAGCAATCCCTACCTGGTATACAAACCTGCTGAAATAATCCTGACATAAAACGTGAACCCTGGTCTAATTGCATAGACTTCCTTCGAAAGTCATTCTATTGTGACAAAAATGACAAGAGGCTTCACAATAACTGGTGTCTTAATATTTCTTAAGAAAACGCTTCAGGAAATCTTGAATATGTACACATGATCGTCAACATATACGAATATAATATCCAATTTTGGTCTTTGGTAGAGGTCCAACACAATCATTCAAGACTCGACTGTAAGGTCCCTTTCAAAAGCTGGCCTTGGCCAAAGTGGTATTTTCATATTAGACTCACCAACAGTCTGACATGCCTGATCTGCAGTACGCAGACACATCATGGTTAAGTCTAAGCCAGACAGAATGTTGTATTCTTTTGCAGCAAGTTTTCTTCCCACTGAAGTGTCCAATGGAGTGCCAAGTGCTAATCCCACGACCACTGCTTTGTGTACCACTCTCTATTCAAACCCGAGGGAAGCGTCAGGGGCCTTCACATTCTGCCCCGTTGATTGCTTCTTCCGGTAGTTGAGCTTTCTCACGGATCCGAAGAATTTCAAGGTCATAGTAAGAAAAGTACAAACAAATATATAACGATGCTTTTACAGATACTATTCTTTCATCCGGAAACTTTACAAAAAGACGAAAGAAGCCGCTCCAATTTGCGCTGTATTACGGTGGAGGTGTGGGAGCAGGGGATGATTAACAGTTACGATGTCTTATTACGGTGGAGGTGTGGGAGCAGGGGATGATTAACAGTTACGATGTCTTATTACGGTGGAGGTGTGGGAGCAGGGGATGATTAACAGTTACGATGTCTTATTACGGTGGAGGTGTGGGAGCAGGGGATGATTAACAGTTACGATGTCTTATTACGGTGGAGGTGTGGGAGCAGGGGATGATTAACAGTTACGATGTCTTATTACGGTGGAGGTGTGGGAGCAGGGGATGATTAACAGTTACGATGTCTTATTACGGTGGAGGTGTGGGAGCAGGAGATGATTAACAGTTACGATGTCTTATTACGGTGGAGGTGTGGGAGCAGGAGATGATTAACAGTTACGATGTCTTATTACGGTGGAGGTGTGGGAGCAGGGGATGATTAACAGTTACGATGTCTTATTACGGTGGAGGTGTGGGAGCAGGGGATGATTAACAGTTACGATGTCTTATTACGGTGGAGGTGTGGGAGCAGGGGATGATTAACAGTTACGATGTCTTATTACGGTGGAGGTGTGGGAGCAGGGGATGATTAACAGTTACGATGTCTTATTACGGTCGAGGTGTGGGAGCAGGGGATGATTAACAGTTACGATGTCTTATTACGGTGGAGGTGTGGGAGCAGGGGATGATTAACAGTTACGATGTCTTATTACGGTCGAGGTGTGGGAGCAGGGGATGATTAACAGTTACGATGTCTTATTACGGTCGAGGTGTGGGAGCAGGGGATGATTAACAGTTGCGATGTCTTATTACGGTGGAGGTGTGGGAGCAGGGGATGATTAACAGTTACGATGTCTTATTACGGTGGAGGTGTGGGAGCAGGGGATGATTAACAGTTACGATGTCTTATTACGGTGGAGGTGTGGGAGCAGGGGATGATTAACAGTTACGATGTCTTATTACGGTCGTGGTGTGGGAGCAGGGGATGATTAACAGTTACGATGTCTTATTACGGTCGAGGTGTGGGAGCAGGGGATGATTAACAGTTACGATGTCTTATTACGGTCGAGGTGTGGGAGCAGGGGATGATTAACAGTTACGATGTCTTATTACGGTGGAGGTGTGGGAGCAGGGGATGATTAACAGTTACGATGTCTTATTACGGTCGAGGTGTGGGAGCAGGGGATGATTAACAGTTACGATGTCTTATTACGGTGGAGGTGTGGGAGCAGGGGATGATTAACAGTTACGATGTCTTATTACGGTGGAGGTGTGGGAGCAGGGGATGATTAACAGTTACGATGTCTTATTACGGTGGAGGTGTGGGAGCAGGGGATGATTAACAGTTACGATGTCTTATTACGGTGGAGGTGTGGGAGCAGGGGATGATTAACAGTTACGATGTCTTATTACGGTGGAGGTGTGGGAGCAGGGGATGATTAACAGTTACGATGTCTTATTACGGTGGAGGTGTGGGAGCAGGGGATGATTAACAGTTACGATGTCTTATTACGGTGGAGGTGTGGGAGCAGGGGATGATTAACAGTTACGATGTCTTATTACGGTCGAGGTGTGGGAGCAGGGGATGATTAACAGTTACGATGTCTTATTACGGTGGAGGTGTGGGAGCAGGGAATGATTAACAGTTACGATGTCTTATTACGGTCGAGGTGTGGGAGCAGGGGATGATTAACAGTTACGATGTCTTATTACGGTCGAGGTGTGGGAGCAGGGGATGATTAACAGTTACGATGTCTTATTACGGTGGAGGTGTGGGAGCAGGGGATGATTAACAGTTACGATGTCTTATTACGGTCGAGGTGTGGGAGCAGGGGATGATTAACAGTTACGATGTCTTATTACGGTGGAGGTGTGGGAGCAGGGGATGATTAACAGTTACGATGTCTTATTACGGTGGAGGTGTGGGAGCAGGGGATGATTAACAGTTACGATGTCTTATTACGGTGGAGGTGTGGGAGCAGGGGATGATTAACAGTTACGATGTCTTATTTGGAAAGTTCTTTATTGTTTTTAAGAATACACATTTTAGTTATTCAGTTATTTATAGTGACGGAGTTATTTAGTTTTTATTCAGGGGTCACCAAGTACAATATTAATTTTGTAGCTAATTACCGGTAGCCTAATGTAATTGAATAGACATGGAAATTGATCGTTGGTAGCAGTTCTCAAATGGCAACTGAAATATTGATCAATAATATGATAATATAGATAATTAGGTATATTAATTAGATAAATGTTTAATTGTACTCTGAATATAGTGTAGACAATTATATAAACGTTTGAGGTTTAAGCATCTTCTACAAGTTATTGTTGTAATTATGAAGTATTATTCAATATTGTAGTCGCTCCCCGGTTACTCGTGAAACTTTACATAAATATATTTGTTTACATAATTAATTGGATTGAACTTTGAGATGAAAGAAGAAAATGTAGAAACAATTAACAAATATGAATGATCATCAATATAAACAAGTTGTGAGCCAGCACACTTTTCGTCCATTCGACATGGGACTATAATATGAATGATCATCAATATAAACAAGTTGTGAGCCAGCACACTTTTCTTCCATTCGACATGGGACTATAATATGAATGATCATCAATATAAACAAGTTGTGAGACAGCACACTTTTCTTCCATTCGACATGGTATTATAATATGAATGATCATCAATATAAACAAGTTGTGAGCCAGCACACCTTTCGTCCATTCGACATGGGACTATAATATGAATGATCATCAATATAAACAGGTTGTGAGCCAGCACACTTTTCTTCCATTCGACATGGGATTATAATATGAATGATCATCAATATAAACAAGTTTTGAGCCAGCACACCTTTCGTCCATTCGACATGGGACTATAATATGAATGATCATCAATATAAACAAGTTGTGAGACAGCACACTTTTCGTCCATTCGACATGGGACTATAATATGAATGATCATCAATATAAACAAGTTGTGAGCCAGCACACCTTTCGTCCATTCGACATGGGATTATAATATGAATGATCATCAATATAAACAAGTTGTGAGCCAGCACACTTTTCTTCCATTCGACATGGGACTATAATATGAATGATCATCAATATAAACAAGTTGTGAGACAGCACACTTTTCTTCCATTCGACATGGGATTATATTATGAATGATCATCAATATAAACAAGTTGTGAGACAGCACACTTTTCGTCCATTCGACATGGGATTATAATATGAATGATCATCAATATAAACAAGTTGTGAGCCAGCACACCTTTCGTCCATTCGACATGGGACTATAATATGAATGATCATCAATATAAACAAGTTGTGAGCCAGCACACTTTTCTTCCATTCGACATGGGATTATAATATGAATGATCATCAATATAAACAAGTTGTGAGCCAGCACACCTTTCGTCCATTCGACATGGGACTATAATATGAATGATCATCAATATAAACAAGTTGTGAGCCAGCACACTTTTCGTCCATTCGACATGGGACTATAATATGAATGATCATCAATATAAACAAGTTGTGAGCCAGCACACTTTTCGTCCATTCGACATGGGACTATAATATGAATGATCATCAATATAAACAAGTTGTGAGCCAGCACACTTTTCTTCCATTCGACATGGGATTATAATATGAATGATCATCAATATAAACAAGTTGTGAGCCAGCACACCTTTCGTCCATTCGACATGGGACTATAATATGAATGATCATCAATATAAACAAGTTGTGAGCCAGCACACTTTTCGTCCATTCGACATGGGACTATAATATGAATGATCATCAATATAAACAAGTTGTGAGCCAGCACACTTTTCGTCCATTCGACATGGGACTATAATATGAATGATCATCAATATAAACAAGTTGTGAGCCAGCACACTTTTCGTCCATTCGACATGGGACTATAATATGAATGATCATCAATATAAACAAGTTGTGAGCCAGCACACTTTTCGTCCATTCGACATGGGACTATAATATGAATGATCATCAACATAAACAAGTTGTGAGCCAGCACACCTTTCGTCCATTCGACATGAGACTATAATATGAATGATCATCAATATAAACAAGTTGTGAGACAGCACACTTTTCTTCCATTCGACATGGGACTATAATATGAATGATCATCAATATGAACAAGTTACGAGCCAGTACACTTTTCGTCCATTCGACATGGGACTGCAGTGTGACAGCAATATTCAGTTTAAATGATCATGTTGGTAGCCAACATAAACTTGATGTCATTGTGCGTTCACCGTTTGTCTTTACGTTACTTGCCGAACGGCTTTCTTTCTCTTGTTCATTTTGCCTCCAATTTTGTCATCTTCGCATCATCCTTGTTAGAGAAAGCATACATTCGACAAATGTAAACAAATTAGACTAGTAGGAGATTAAAAAAAAATAACCACTTCCAACATGAATAATTCATCTGTAGTGAACTAAAACTATTTGAAATCGTGACGGTAAAAGATACCTCCTTTTTTCGAAAAATACATTTTGAATGTTATATTAAATCTAAATGTTTTGCCTTCGCTTTCAGGCATCCCCGTTCCATTTCTCTTATAGGTTCCGCAATCTAGTTTTATGTGAAGTGTCTTGTAGAACATTGTTTGTCCATTTGTTCTTCTTTGTTGGGCCATTATGATGTCTGGCCTTTGCTTTATGGCTTCTGATAACCGCTTTGATATCTTCAAACGATTATCTTTATACGATATAGCAATTAAAAACCCCTCTACTACATACCCACCATTTCTTTATAAATGCCTGTACCAAACCAGGGTCATTACGGTTTTCACAGTTTTCCGGTTGTTGACTGATTTTGTCTGTTCATATACTTATGAGTTTTTACTTTCCCTTTGTAAGATTGTTCGGAGTTCGGTAATTATGTTATTACCCTTACATACAATATAAAAAAGAAAAAAAAACGGTTTCTCCTCCATTACTTCTACTCTTAAAATCGCTACTTCAGAAATGGCATGATTCCCAGATGGTCTACTCTATGAACCACCAAACGGAAGAATACTATGTTAATGGACATTTCATCGAATATAACTAGTTTCGTCATGAAATAGCTGAAAAAAACCACTTACTTGGCGTTAAACAACAGTTACTCACTCACTCAATTAATCAAGAACACGTGACGAAAATAGAAATTGTCGATTGTTTTTCGTGGTAGTGTAATTTAAGCTGGATACATCAATACACTATTTGGACAATGTAAACATTTGCTTTGTCAGCTTGTAGCTCCCAGTTAGGCGGTTACTTTAACACAACAAAATGCACTATGCTTCTTCAATGAATATTCATGTATTTAAGCTTTAACTAAACAATCAAATTTGTCTTTTAAACAGATCTGACATTTATATTCCAATTTAAATCTTCTTCGCAGTAATTGACTATCTACTCACGGCATTTGTTTATTTGAAAACACATTTATTAAGGAACAAAAGTACACGGTATCTTTCATGGCATTGATGCAATTTTGCTCAATTTAAAGGTCGAAGGGGTTGTCCAGACGATTCTGATTAAAAAACAAACGACATCGATATCCTTCCGTACTGAAGAACAGTACGACTAAAATTGGAAGATCAATCAAAAGTTAAAACAAAAAAGTTGAAGCAACGCACACTCGCAGAAACAATTGATCGATTCTTCGAAAGGGATACAATAGCTTGTCCAATTCGAAAGCCAGTAAAACATATACTGTGGTCATTGCATCAAATCCTGCACATGGTTGTGCCTGTCCCAATCCAGAACACGGATCTTCAACCTCATATGTCATGGTAATGTTATATGGTAAATGATTTGAGGGGAGAGGTGATTGTTCGTATTGTTGATACATGTCGTAATTGTATGGTAGTTGGATTTACAACTACCTATGCAATCAGTGCCTATCACCGCTAACGTTGGGAGTTCGAATGTAATATTATGTGTTAAAGTTTGTCAGTGACTTGCGGTAGGTTAGTGGTTTTCTCCGGATAACCTGGTTTCCTCCACCAACAAACACTGACCGCCACGATATAACTGAAACATTGCTGAAAGTGGCGTTAAACACAATAGTACTAACCCTAACCATAGATCTCGGGTAACCCGGTACCTATTTGTATTGATATTATAAGAATTTGTTATATGTGTCATACAGATAATGTTTCGATCCATATTTTAAATGTTTACAGAAACTCACAGTGGTAGTCAGTGAACTTGCTGAAAAATCTGGTGGCTGAAATTTTCAAATTGTATAAAGTTCTCGTTTGTCAGTAGTCATACTCCTGTCTGTTGTGCACAGTAAATATATGTATGTCGAAGCATATATAGAATCTGATTACCCCTTTGGGATCTTGAAACTTTTCTGCATTCAAATGCCTATATATTAAAAATGGTTTGGTTTTCTTTCCTTCGAGATAATATATGCAAATCAGTTATATATTAATCTAATATCTTTGGAGCACTTGCTCAGTACATATACACTTTTATAGCGTTATTATTTTTTTTATCCGTCGAACATATTGGAGAGAAAACAAAACACCAACTTCTTCCAAAAATACATCGTGTAGCTGAATAGTTTCAACTTCTTACACATTTGTTTACGTGATTAAGAAATTGAAAGGGGCATATATCAATACATTAATAGTGGTCATCTACTAATGATGACCTTGCGGTAATTCCGGATAGGAAATTGAACAACTCGTCAAATAGACGTTAACGAGAATTGTGCGGGACAAACAATAGACCCATCCTTGTGCTAGTTTTTACTTGCACGACTCCTTGTTATAGATTAGTACTCGGCATTATTATGATAACTGTTATACGGCTCACTTGACTTCAATCAATCAATCAATCAATCAATCAATTATACAATTACAATGTAAGTTAACCAGTGACCGTATTCCTACATCTATTCATTAAGTAATAATTAAAGGTAATCAACAATGATTAGCCTCAATGGTATCAAATTTTACTTTTACTGTTTACAACATGATTTTAGAATTACGCATACCTTATTCAGCCATGATAAATAATAAACTGATATTTCTCTACAATATTGAATGTCTACCTGCTATTAGAGCACCAGGTTTTATCGGTAATCTTTGATCATTAAAAATAGAGGTATTCTTATCTGTTATCGTCACATAGCAGCCCATCACATCCCTAAATGGCGGATAAAGTGATGCCTTCTCGGTTTTTATTATATTTGTGGGTTTAAAAAAGAAAATTAATATTAAAGATTTTATAATGAATAATATTTGCTTTGAATTCATAGAAACAGGTCTAAGACAACATATATATCCGCATCTGAATTAGAATATAACACCTCTTTAAATATGTGGCGGCGTTTTACATGTTTGATCAGGGCATACAGTCCAACTGTGGTCACCTCTATTAAGAAGTCACTTACATTTAAGAGGTCCCCTGTCTTTTAAGACCAAGTTTTCTTTATCCCAAATGTGACCTCTTAATACAGGTTTGGCTGTATAACTTAGAAACAAAACATTCCCTCTTGGTACTATATACGTTTTTTCTTTGCAATGGCGGATAGGTGATGCACTCTTTTTTTTAATCAATATGAAAGATTTTATTACGAATATATTTGCCTTGAATTCAGAGAAACAATTCTATGACAACATATATATCCACACCTGGATTATAATATAATACCTCTTTAAATATGTGGCGGTGTTTGACATCTTTGATCAGGAAATATATCTCGGAGACAACACATCATTGATTAAGATATCTGAAATTTAAAGAGATCTACCGTATGTCAGCTGTTTTCCTCTTAGAATTGACCATACGAACAGGAAGCAGTTTAACATTTTGTTATTGTTTCAAAGGAAACAGATTGGAGGAAACAATTATACAATACAATCAAGATTACATACAACATACAATAAACAAGGTGATGTCTTATTAAGACCCGGTAGTAAGGTACCTTATTTTGTCTGACCTTTTCGTTTTATTTTTATATTTGTAAATGTTGTACGTACATCTATATGGAAATCAATATCACTTACATTTTGTATAGCGTTAAATGTAAGAAATAATGTGTGGAAAACACCGTTTGTTAGAGATTTTAACTTGCATAAACATTTATTTCCGTATTAGTGTTATCATGAAGGGAATAATCTAATTAATTTTTGTAAGTGAACGGCAGTATGAAAAATGCATTTCACAACATAATGTAATAATCTTCATGTACACAGCCATTTTTATAGGTAGGAGACAATATCTCTCCAAAGATTTTCAAAATGCACGCGTTATTGTTTATTTTGTTTGACTCACCGCCATACCACCCTTTATATGTAGAATTCTTACACCATAGCTCTTTAACCATTTACTATATATCGCTTTCAAAGCATCATCACAGGCTTTGCACCAATGGTACGATAAACATTCGACAAGGAAATGTTTTAAAAATGTGTTAGTTTTATTTCTCCAAGATCAACTAACGTATTTGTTTTAGAGACGACAATCCAGCATTTTCTAATGACGAGTCCAATTTCCTTCCGTATGTAAATCGGATAAATAGCTGACGTTGTAGAATGTCTGATAAATACCAGCAAATATCTACGTAGTCGATTAAACCATATTTTAGTGCTTAATTGCAATTACACCGTATACATTCTGGTCGTTCTTCATTATTATATAAATAACTGTGTGTATGTTAGATAATAAACAAGGCTATTGAAGAGACAAGGAACCAATCGTCAACTTAGAACCAGAAATTAATTGTCAATACCATCTAACGTTATGTGTATGGATGTGATGGTATACTATTCTAATAATTAAATTGTCATGACATGGGTATAATACTTACCCTGATCGTTGTTTAACGTCCTGTGAGCACTATTGGTTAAGCTGAAGTCATCACTTCGAAAGTGTTACGATCGCCACCATGACTTGATTAACCGTTACGAAATATCTGTGTCACAAATGACGACGAATATGTTCCACTTCCCAGCCTTAACATTCATGATATATCACCGGGTTAGTAACTAGAGTATCACGACACGTGGCACAGATGGAGCAGGAACTGGTAGAAACAAGCAAAGTCGATACCCCTGGCACACCTCTTACTTCATATCGATACCCCTGACACACCTCTTACTTCATGTCGATACCTCTGAGACACCCCTTTCTTCATGTGGATACCCATGACACACCTCTTACTTCATGTCGATACCCCTGGCACACCTCTTACTTCATATCGATACCCCTGACACACCCCTTACTTCATGTCGATACCCCTGACACACCTCTTACTTCATGTCGATACCCTGACACACCTCTTACTTCATGTCGATACCTCTGACACACCTTTTACTTCATGTCGATACCTCTGAGACACCCCTTTCTTCATGTCGATACCCCTGACACATATCTTACTTCATGTCGATACCCCTGGCACACCTTTTACTTCATATCAATACCCCTGACACACCCCTTACTTCATGTCGATACCCCTGACACACCTCTTACTTCATGTCGAAACCCTGACACACCTCTTACTTCATGTCGATACCTCTGACACATATCTTACTTCATGTCGATACCCCTGGCACACCTCTTACTTCATATCGATACCCCTGACACACCCCTTACTTCATGTCGATACCCCTGACACACCTCTTACTTCATGTCGATACCCTGACACACCTCTTACTTCATGTCGATACCCCTGACACACCTCTTACTTCATGTCGATACCTCTGAGACACCCCTTTCTTCATGTCGATACCCCTGACACATATCTTACTTCATGTCGATACCCCTGGCACACCTCTTACTTCATATCGATACCCGTGACACACCCCTTACTTCATGTCGATACCATGACACACCTCTTACTTCATGTCGATACCCTGACACACCTCTTACTTCATGTCAATACCCCTGACACACCTCTTACATCATGTAGATACCCCTGGCACACATTTTACTTCATATCGATACCTCTGACACACCTCTTACTTCATATCGATACCCCTGACACACACCGTACTTCATGTCGATACCCCTGACTCACCTCTTACTTGTTGTCGATACCCCTGACACACATCTCTTACTTCATGTCGATACCCCTGACTCACCTCTTACTTCATGTCGATACCTCTGACTCACCTCTTACTTCATGTCGATACCCCTGACACACCCCTTACTTCATGTCGATACCCCTGACACACTCCTTACATCATGTCGATACCCCTGACACACCCCGTATTTCATGTCGATACCCCTGACACACCCCGTACTTCATGTCAATACTCCTGACACACCTGTTACTTCATGTCGATACCCCTGACACCCCCCTTACTTCATGTCAATACCCTTGACACACCTCTTACTTCATGTCGATACCCCTGACACACCTGTTATTTCATGTCGATACCCCTGACACACCTCTTACATCATGTCGATACCCCTGACACACCTCTTACTTCATGTCGATACCCCTGACACACCTCTTAATTCATGTCGATACCCCTGACTCACCTCTTACATCATGTCGATACCCCTGACACACCTCTTACTTCAGGTCGATACCACTGACACACTTCTTGCTTCATGTCGACACCTCTGACACACCTCTTACTTCATGTCGATACCCCTGACACACCTCTTACTTCATGTCGATACCCCTGACACATCTCTTACTTCATGTCGATACCCATGACACAC
This sequence comes from Bathymodiolus brooksi, assembly GCA_963680875.1. Classification (NCBI taxonomy): domain Eukaryota; kingdom Metazoa; phylum Mollusca; class Bivalvia; order Mytilida; family Modiolidae; genus Bathymodiolus; species Bathymodiolus brooksi. The sequence continues at coordinate 94,538,311 of OY804579.1, forward strand.
CTCTTATTTCATATCGATACCCCTGACACACCTCTTACTTCATGTCGATACCCCTGACACACCTCTTACTTCATGTCGATACCCCTGACACACTCCTTAATTCATGTCAATACCCTTGACACTCCTCTTACTTCATGTCGATACCTCTGACACACCTCTTACTTGATGTCAATACCCATGACACACCTCTTACTTCATGTCGATACCCCTGACACACCTCTTACTTCATTTTGTTACCCCTGACACACCTCTTACTTCATGTCGATACCCCTGGCACACCTCTTACTTTATATCGATACCACTGACACACCCCTTACTTCATGTCGATACCCTGACACATCTTTTACTTCATGTCGATACCCCTGACACACCTCTTACTTCATGTCGTTACCCCTGACACACCTCTTACATGATGTCGATACCCCTGACACACCTCTTGCTTCATGTCGATACCCCTGACACACCTCTTGCTTCATGTCGATACCCCTTACACACTTCTTACTTCATATCGATACCCCTGACACACCTCTGTTAGTTCATGTCGATACCCCTGACACACCTCTGTTAGTTCATGTCGATACCCCTGACACACCTCTTACTTCATTTCGATACCCCTGACACACCTCTTACTTCATGTCGATACCCCTGACACACCTCTTACATCATGTCGATACCCCTGACACACCTCTTACTTCATGTCGATACCACTGACACACCTCTTACTTCATGTCGATACCCCTGACAAACTTCTTACTTCATATCGATACCTCTGACACACCCCTTACTTCATGTCGATACCCCTGACACACCTCTGTTAGTTCATGTCGATACCCCTGCCACACCTCTTACATCATATCGATTCCCCTGACACACCTCTTACTTCATGTCGATACCCCTTACACACCTCTTACTTCAAGTCAATACCCCAGACACACCTCTTACTTCATGTCGATACCCCTGACACACCTCTTACATCATGTCGATACCCCTGACACACCTCTTACTTCATGTCGATACCCCTGACACACCTCTTACATCATGTCGATATACCACTGACATACCTCTTACTTCATGTCGATACCCCTGACACACCTCTTACTTCATGTCGATACCCCTGACACACCTCTTACTTCATGTCGATACCCCTGACACACCTCTTACACCATGTCGATACCCCTGACACACCTCTTACTTCATGTCGATACCCCTGACACACCTCTTACTTCATGTCGATACCCCTTACACACTTCTTACTTCATATCGATACCCCTGACACACCCCTTACTTCATGTCGATACCCCTGACACACCTCTGTTAGTTCATGTCGATACCCCTGACACACCTCTTACTTCATTTCGATACCCCTGACACACCTCTTACTTCATGTCGATACCCCTGACACACCTCTTACATCATGTCGATACCCCTGACACACCTCTTACTTCATGTCGATACCACTGACACACCTCTTACTTCATGTCGATACCCCTGACAAACTTCTTACTTCATATCGATACCCCTGACACACCCCTTACTTCATGTCGATACCCCTGACACACCTCTGTTAGTTCATGTCGATACCCCTGCCACACCTCTTACATCATGTCGATTCCCCTGACACACCTCTTACTTCATGTCGATACCCCTTTCACACCTCTTACTTCAAGTCAATACCCCTGACACACCTCTTACTTCATGTCGATACCCCTGACACACCTCTTACATCATGTCGATACCCCTGACACACCTCTTACTTCATGTTGATACCCCTGACACACCTCTTACTTCATATCGATACCCCTGACACACCTCTTACTTCATGTCGATACCCCTGACACACCTCTTACTTCATGTCGATACCCCTGACACACCTCTTACTTCATGTCGATACCCCTGACACACCTCTTACTTCATGTCGATACCCCTGACACACCTCTTACTTCATGTCGATACCCCTGACACACCTCTTACTTCAAGTCAATACCCCTGACACACCTCTTACTTCATGTCGATACCCCTGACATACCTCTTACCTCATGTCGATACCCACGACACACCTCTTACTTCATGTCGATACCCCTGACTCACCTCTTACTTCATGCCGATACCCTCGACTCACCTCTTACTTCATATCGATACCCCTGACTCACGACTTACTTCATGTCGATACCCCTGACACACCTCTTACTTCATGGGTTTTGTACAACCACTTCAATAAACAGTGACGGAGCTCAGTTAGTTTCAAGGTATGTGCAGCACATCTATTCGACATATATATATATGTAAAAACAATTGCATATGTTACATTATTTCATTGCTAATTCTTGATTTTAATTCTCTATATTTTCTATATTATCTAAATAAATCACAAATAAATGCAATAATATTTCTGATGACGTCATAACCAAAATTAAGACCAGAGATTCTTCCATATGTCTATTTTAAGATGATTATTAAATTGAAGTTAAAATCTAGATGCATATGACTAATAATAAATATCTATTGATTAAAAACCACAAACTTTATAAGACGTCTGTTTACCAGTGTGCTGTAAGACCGAATAATTTCACTTCATAAATCAACGATATTGATAATTTATCCATTGACGGTAAAACCATATGTCAACAGCCATATATTATTTATCCTGACCAGGTAGGGGCTAATTAATTGTTTTGTAATATTTATCTTACCGGACATTATGGAGAAAGCTTTTAGAGAAACACCCAACCCACCAGGAGAAATTCTTGGTTTCAAGAAAAGTTTCAGAAGCCGTACGTCGAAAAAAAGAAGGAAAATACATTGGTCAAATGTAAAAAGACAAAAAGACAAACAATGATATATAAAATATTATACAGAAGAATAAAGATTGAGCAACGCGAGCCCCACAATCAATTGGTTGAACTTACGTGTTTCGGAAGGGTAGCAGATCCTGTTCCACTAATTGCACCCGTCGTGCTACTCATGTTTTAAATAAAAAAGAATACCCAAAACGATCACACCGTCAATCCAGTTTCAAAATCCAATTGGAAAATAGTAGAAATAGATGGAAAATTGATACCACATGACCGCTCCTCTATGTTTGTGTATACGTTTGACAACAAAATTCTGTAAAATCCAATGATGCCTAAAAATGCTGTTTTCTATTTGTAGGAAGACAAACAGGAACTATGTCAATTATATTCAGCCATAATAGGTTAATTTCACATACAGGTATATTGATGACGTTTTATCTATCAATAATTCTAGATTTGCAGAATTTCTTCCATTGATATATCCTCCAGAGCTGGAAGTTAAAGAGACCACCGATACAGCTTCGTCCGCATCATTTTTGGACTTATACCTCGAATTTGACGACAGTGGTCAACTCAGTACTAAAATTTATGATAAGCGGGACGACTTCAATTTTAAAATCATAAATTTTCCAAACATGTGCAGCAATATACCAGCTTCTCCTGCATATGATGTTTACATCTCGCAATTGATTCGCTATGCAAGGGCCAGTAGCAATTATTCTGATTTCCTGAAACGTCATCTTCATCTGAGAAACAGGCTACTGGACCAGGGCTATAAAAAGATTCGCCTTATTCGATCTCTTAAAAAGTTTATATTCCGATACCAATATCTTGTCGAAATATATTCCGTCTCTGCAGAAACAATTATAAGCGATGCATTTTCATATAGTGAAAATGTATAAAGATAAAGAAGTCCAAAATGTCAAGAATTTTTTTGTCAATGTGTGACGTAAAAGTATTTTTGACGTTTACGTCACCGAATATGGTACTGCTTTGACAACTATTTTACCTATTTTGTTCCTGTATTTAAATACTGTTACAGTGACAACCGGAACCTTTGAACCGTAATGAGAGCGGGAGGTTTGGCGCCTTAAAATCTGATTCAACCCACCATTTCATTAGAAATGCCTGTACCAAGTCAGGGTCATTACGGTTTTCACAGTTTTCCGGTTGTTGACTGATTTTGTCTGTTTATATAATTATGAGTTTTGACTTTCCCTTTATAAGATTGTTCGGAGTTCGGTAATTTTGTTATTACCTTTATTTCACCTGCCCTTGACCGACCGACTTTGTGCCTAACTAGTAAACAGTGCCCTGGAGAAATGAACTTTAACCAAGATTAACAGTCAATTGGATTGTGACAATATATTAAAAGTATCATACTAATGTGTTAAATGTACTTACCACATATTACTAATACAATAACATTATCAATATAACCACAACAACCATCGACATATTGTATAACATTATTAATCATTCTCTGAAAAGTTCCTGAAGCATTTTTTGCATACCAAAGTTTCTTACATATTTTCTATTCATAATCTTATAAATATATTCGTCAATACTTAGAGTATGGTAAGAATCAGATTTTGAGACAGAATTAAAGTTTCGAAAATGAATTACGAAACGAACAATTTATCAATTTTAGGTACAAGGATACAGAGAGAGCTCCATTCATTTTTCCTCCGCTCGATAATATAAATGTCAAGTAAATATTTAAGTTCTTGTCTTATGAATTCCAGTCACAGCATATTAAATCGGTTAAGATGCTGTTTCACTGGGGATTCGTCACCTACATCGACATCATGGTAAATAATAGTGGTCTTATTGGGAACATCTGGAAACATTTTAATGGAAACTATTAACATCCTACTTTTTCTAAAATTTAATATTAGATGTTCAAATTTTGAATTTCAGTTTGATAAAAGTATCAGAATTGTTTAACTTACAGTTTAATCTCAATTTGTTTGGTCTGAGGCTTGTCATGAACGTCGTACTAAATCATAGCTACAGTGGCAATTGGTTTAACCACACCTTCATTAGTACGCTCAAAATATGGTCTTAGCATATTAATTTGACACTGTTATTTGCTTACGCCGTCTTGGAGTTTTAGAAATATAATTCAAATCATCAAATCATTGATTTTACTATCTATTTCACATTGAACACAGTATATAGTTTGAACTGGATGCCTAATATATGTCAAAAACAAGCATTGTATCACCAGGCTTAACAATTCTGTTAATCACCAGGCTTAACAATTCTGTTAATCACCAGGCTTAGCAATTCTGTAAATAAATGTCTAAACACATGCATCAGCAAGAAGGTTCAATTCAGTGTGTTTAATCTATTTTTTCTTTATTAATTTTAAAGGTCCTCATATCCAAATATAAATTCAAACGAGTTGAAATCAAGAGGTTTTTAACAGCTTCCCCAAGCAATCCCTACCTGGTATACAAACCTGCTGAAATAATCCTGACATAAAACGTGAACCCTGGTCTAATTGCATAGACTTCCTTCGAAAGTCATTCTATTGTGACAAAAATGACAAGAGGCTTCACAATAACTGGTGTCTTAATATTTCTTAAGAAAACGCTTCAGGAAATCTTGAATATGTACACATGATCGTCAACATATACGAATATAATATCCAATTTTGGTCTTTGGTAGAGGTCCAACACAATCATTCAAGACTCGACTGTAAGGTCCCTTTCAAAAGCTGGCCTTGGCCAAAGTGGTATTTTCATATTAGACTTACCAACAGTCTGACATGCCTGATCTGCAGTACGCAGACACATCATGGTTAAGTCTAAGCCAGACAGAATGTTGTATTCTTTTGCAGCAAGTTTTCTTCCCACTGAAGTGTCCAATGGAGTGCCAAGTGCTAATCCCACGACCACTGCTTTGTGTACCACTCTCTATTCAAACCCGAGGGAAGCGTCAGGGGCCTCCACATTCTGCCCCGTTGATTGCTTCTTCCGGTAGTTGAGCTTTCTCACGGATCCGAAGAATTTCAAGGTCATAGTAAGAAAAGTACAAACAAATATATAACGATGCTTTTACAGATACTATTCTTTCATCCGGAAACTTTACAAAAAGACGAAAGAAGCCGCTCCAATTTGCGCTGTATTACGGTGGAGGTGTGGGAGCAGGGAATGATTAACAGTTACGATGTCTTATTACGGTGGAGGTGTGGGAGCAGGGGATGATTAACAGTTACGATGTCTTATTACGGTGGAGGTGTGGGAGCAGGGGATGATTAACAGTTACGATGTCTTATTACGGTGGAGGTGTGGGAGCAGGGGATGATTAACAGTTACGATGTCTTATTACGGTGGAGGTGTGGGAGCAGGAGATGATTAACAGTTACGATGTCTTATTACGGTGGAGGTGTGGGAGCAGGAGATGATTAACAGTTACGATGTCTTATTACGGTGGAGGTGTGGGAGCAGGGGATGATTAACAGTTACGATGTCTTATTACGGTGGAGGTGTGGGAGCAGGGGATGATTAACAGTTACGATGTCTTATTACGGTGGAGGTGTGGGAGCAGGGGATGATTAACAGTTACGATGTCTTATTACGGTGGAGGTGTGGGAGCAGGGGATGATTAACAGTTACGATGTCTTATTACGGTGGAGGTGTGGGAGCAGGGGATGATTAACAGTTACGATGTCTTATTACGGTGGAGGTGTGGGAGCAGGGGATGATTAACAGTTACGATGTCTTATTACGGTGGAGGTGTGGGAGCAGGGGATGATTAACAGTTACGATGTCTTATTACGGTGGAGGTGTGGGAGCAGGGGATGATTAACAGTTACGATGTCTTATTACGGTCGAGGTGTGGGAGCAGGGGATGATTAACAGTTACGATGTCTTATTACGGTCGAGGTGTGGGAGCAGGGGATGATTAACAGTTACGATGTCTTATTACGGTGGAGGTGTGGGAGCAGGGGATGATTAACAGTTACGATGTCTTATTACGGTGGAGGTGTGGGAGCAGGGGATGATTAACAGTTACGATGTCTTATTACGGTGGAGGTGTGGGAGCAGGGGATGATTAACAGTTACGATGTCTTATTACGGTCGAGGTGTGGGAGCAGGGGATGATTAACAGTTACGATGTCTTATTACGGTCGAGGTGTGGGAGCAGGGGATGATTAACAGTTACGATGTCTTATTACGGTCGAGGTGTGGGAGCAGGGGATGATTAACAGTTACGATGTCTTATTACGGTCGAGGTGTGGGAGCAGGGGATGATTAACAGTTACGATGTCTTATTACGGTCGAGGTGTGGGAGCAGGGGATGATTAACAGTTACGATGTCTTATTACGGTGGAGGTGTGGGAGCAGGGGATGATTAACAGTTACGATGTCTTATTACGGTCGAGGTGTGGGAGCAGGGGATGATTAACAGTTACGATGTCTTATTACGGTGGAGGTGTGGGAGCAGGGGATGATTAACAGTTACGATGTCTTATTACGGTGGAGGTGTGGGAGCAGGGGATGATTAACAGTTACGATGTCTTATTACGGTGGAGGTGTGGGAGCAGGGGATGATTAACAGTTACGATGTCTTATTACGGTGGAGGTGTGGGAGCAGGGGATGATTAACAGTTACGATGTCTTATTACGGTGGAGGTGTGGGAGCAGGGGATGATTAACAGTTACGATGTCTTATTACGGTCGAGGTGTGGGAGCAGGGGATGATTAACAGTTACGATGTCTTATTACGGTGGAGGTGTGGGAGCAGGGAATGATTAACAGTTACGATGTCTTATTACGGTCGAGGTGTGGGAGCAGGGGATGATTAACAGTTACGATGTCTTATTACGGTCGAGGTGTGGGAGCAGGGGATGATTAACAGTTACGATGTCTTATTACGGTCGAGGTGTGGGAGCAGGGGATGATTAACAGTTACGATGTCTTATTACGTGGAGGTGTGGGAGCAGGGGATGATTAACAGTTACGATGTCTTATTACAGTGGAGGTGTGGGAGCAGGGGATGATTAACAGTTACGATGTCTTATTACGGTGGAGGTGTGGGAGCAGGGGATGATTAACAGTTACGATGTCTTATTTGGAAAGTTCTTTATTGTTTTTAAGAATACACATTTTAGTTATTCAGTTATTTATAGTGACGGAGTTATTTAGTTTTTATTCAGGGGTCACCAAGTACAATATTAATTTTGTAGCTAATTACCGGTAGCCTAATGTAATTGAATAGACATGGAAATTGATCGTTGGTAGCAGTTCTCAAATGGCAACTGAAATATTGATCATTAATATGATAATATAGATAATTAGGTATATTAATTAGATAAATGTTTAATTGTACTCTGAATATAGTGTAGACAATTATATAAACGTTTGAGGTTTAAGCATCTTCTACAAGTTATTGTTGTAATTATGAAGTATTATTCAATATTGTAGTCGTTCCCCGGTTACTCGTGAAACTTTACATAAATATATTTGTTTACATAATTAATTGGATTGAACTTTGAGATGAAAGAAGAAAATCTAGAAACAATTAACAAATATGAATGATCATCAATATAAACAAGTTGTGAGCCAGCACACTTTTCGTCCATTCGACATGGGACTATAATATGAATGATCATCAATATAAACAAGTTGTGAGCCAGCACACCTTTCGTCCATTCGACATGGGATTATAATATGAATGATCATCAATATAAACAAGTTGTGAGCCAGCACACTTTTCTTCCATTCGACATGGGACTATAATATGAATGATCATCAATATAAACAAGTTGTGAGACAGCACACTTTTCTTCCATTCGACATGGGATTATAATATGAATGATCATCAATATAAACAAGTTGTGAGCCAGCACACCTTTCGTCCATTCGACATGGGACTATAATATGAATGATCATCAATATAAACAAGTTGTGAGCCAGCACACTTTTCTTCCATTCGACATGGGATTATAATATGAATGATCATCAATATAAACAAGTTGTGAGCCAGCACACCTTTCTTCCATTCGACATGGGACTATAATATGAATGATCATCAATATAAACAAGTTGTGAGCCAGCACACTTTTCGTCCATTCGACATGGGACTATAATATGAATGATCATCAATATAAACAAGTTGTGAGCCAGCACACTTTTCGTCCATTCGACATGGGACTATAATATGAATGATCATCAATATAAACAAGTTGTGAGCCAGCACACTTTTCGTCCATTCGACATGGGACTATAATATGAATGATCATCAATATAAACAAGTTGTGAGCCAGCACACTTTTCGTCCATTCGACATGGGACTATAATATGAATGATCATCAATATAAACAAGTTGTGAGCCAGCACACTTTTCGTCCATTCGACATGGGACTATAATATGAATGATCATCAATATAAACAAGTTGTGAGCCAGCACACTTTTCGTCCATTCGACATGGGACTATAATATGAATGATCATCAATATAAACAAGTTGTGAGCCAGCACACTTTTCGTCCATTCGACATGGGACTATAATATGAATGATCATCAACATAAACAAGTTGTGAGCCAGCACACCTTTCGTCCATTCGACATGAGACTATAATATGAATGATCATCAATATAAACAAGTTGTGAGACAGCACACTTTTCTTCCATTCGACATGGGACTATAATATGAATGATCATCAATATGAACAAGTTACGAGCCAGTACACTTTTCGTCCATTCGACATGGGACTGCAGTGTGACAGCAATATTCAGTTTAAATGATCATGTTGGTAGCCAACATAAACTTGATGTCATTGTGCGTTCACCGTTTGTCTTTACGTTACTTGCCGAACGGCTTTCTTTCTCTTGTTCATTTTGCCTCCAATTTTGTCATCTTCGCATCATCCTTGTTAGAGAAAGCATACATTCGACAAATGTAAACAAATTAGACTAGTAGGAGATTAAAAAAAAATAACCACTTCCAACATGAATAATTAATCTGTAGTGAACTAAAACTATTTGAAATCGTGACCGTAAAAGATACCTCCTTTTTTCGAAAAATACATTTTGAATGTTATATTAAATCTAAATGTTTTGCCTTCGCTTTCAGGCATCCCCGTTCCATTTCTCTTATAGGTTCCGCAATCTAGTTTTATGTGAAGTGTCTTGTAGAACATTGTTTGTCCATTTGTTCTTTGTTGGGCCATTATGATGTCTGGCCTTTGCTTTATGGCTTCTGATAACCGCTTTGATATCTTCAAACGATTATCTTTATACGATATAGCAATTAAAAACCCCTCTACTACATACCCACCATTTCTTTATAAATGCCTGTACCAAGTAAGGGTCATTACGGTTTTCACAGTTTTCCGGTTGTTGACTGATTTTGTCTGTTCATATACTTATGAGTTTTGACTTTCCCTTTGTAAGATTGTTCGGAGTTCGGTAATTATGTTATTACCCTTACATACAATATAAAAAAGAAAAAAAAAAGGTTTCTCCTCCATTACTTCTACTCTTAAAATCGCTACTTCAGAAATGGCATGATTCCCAGATGGTCTACTCTATGAACCACCAAACGGAAGAATACTATGTTAATGGACATTTCATCGAATATAACTAGTTTCGTCATGAAATAGCTGAAAAAAACCACTTACTTGGCGTTAAACAACAGTTACTCACTCACTCAATTAATCAAGAACACGTGACGAAAATAGAAATTGTCGATTGTTTTTCGTGGTAGTGTAATTTAAGCTGGATACATCAATACACTATTTGGACAATGTAAACATTTGTTTTGTCAGCTTGTAGCTCCCAGTTAGGCGGTTACTTTAACACAACAAAATGCACTATGCTTCTTCAATGAATATTCATGTATTTAAGCTTTAACTAAACAATCAAATTTGTCTTTTAAACAGATCTGACATTTATATTCCAATTTAAATCTTCTTCGCAGTAATTGACTATCTACTCACGGCATTTGTTTATTTGAAAACACATTTGTTAAGGAACAAAAGTACACGGTATCTTTCATGGCATTGATGCAATTTTGCTCAATTTAAAGGTCGAAGGGGTTGTCCAGACGATTCTGATTAAAAAACAAACGACATCGATATCCTTCCGTACTGAAGAACAGTACGACTAAAATTGGAAGATCAATCAAAAGTTAAAACAAAAAAGTTGAAGCAACGCACACTCGCAGAAACAATTGATCGATTCTTCGAAAGGGATACAATAGCTTGTCCAATTCGAAAGCCAGTAAAACATATACTGTGGTCATTGCATCAAATCCTGCACATGGTTGTGCCTGTCCCAATCCAGAACACGGATCTTCAACCCCATATGTCATGGTAATGTTATATGGTAAATGATTTGAGGGGAGAGGTGATTGTTCGTATTGTTGATACATGTCGTAATTGTATGGTAGTTGGATTTACAACTACCTATGCAATCAGTGCCTATCACCGCTAACGTTGGGAGTTCGAATGTAATATTATGTGTTAAAGTTTGTCAGTGACTTGCGGTAGGTTAGTGGTTTTCTCCGGATAACCTGGTTTCCTCCACCAACAAACACTGACCGCCACGATATAACTGAAACATTGCTGAAAGTGGCGTTAAACACAATAGTACTAACCCTAACCATAGATCTCGGGTAACCCGGTACCTATTTGTATTGATATTATAAGAATTTGTTATATGTGTCATACAGATAATGTTTCGATCCATATTTTAAATGTTTACAGAAACTCACAGTGGTAGTCAGTGAACTTGCTGAAAAATCTGGTGGCTGAAATTTTCAAATTGTATAAAGTTCTCGTTTGTCAGTAATCATACTCCTGTCTGTTGTGCACAGTGACTATATGTATGTCGAAACATATATAGAATCTGATTACCCCTTTGGGATCTTGAAACTTTTCTGCATTCAAATGCCTATATATTAAAAATGGTTTGGTTTTTTTTCCTTCGAGATAATATATGCAAATCAGTTATATATTAATCTAATATCTTTGGAGCACTTGCTCAGTACATATACACTTTTATAGCGTTATTATTTTTTTTATCCGTCGAACATATTGGAGAGAAAACAAAAACACCAACTTCTTCCAAAAATACATCGTGTAGCTGAATAGTTTCAACTTCTTACACATTTGTTTACGTGATTAAGAAATTGAAAGGGGCATATATCAATACATTAATAGTGGTCATCTACTAATGATGACCTTGCGGTAATTCCGGATAGGAAATTGAACAACTCGTCAAATAGACGTTAACGAGAATTGTGCGGGACAAACAATAGACCCATCCTTGTGCTAGTTTTTACTTGCACGACTCCTTATTATAGATTAGTACTCGGCATTATTATGATAACTGTAATACGGCTCACTTGACTTCAATCAATCAATCAATCAATCAATCAATCAATCAATCAATCAATCAATCAATCAATTATACAATTACAATGTAAGTTAACCAGTGACCGTATTCCTACATCTATTCATTAAGTAATAATTAAAGGTAATCAACAATGATTAGCCTCAATGGTATCAAATTTTACTTTTACTGTTTACAGCATGATTTTAGAATTACGCATACCTTATTCAGCCATGATAAATAATAAACTGATATTTCTCTACAATATTGAACGTTTACCTGCTATTAGAGCACCAGGTTTTATCGGTAATCTTTGATCATTAAAAATAGAGGTATTCTTATCTGTTATTGGCACATAGCAGCCCATCACATCCCTAAATGGCGGATAAAGTGATGCCTTCTCGGTTTTTATTATATTTGTGGGTTTAAAAAAGAAAATTAATATTAAAGATTTTATAATGAATAATATTTGCTTTGAATTCATAGAAACAGGTCTAAGACAACATATATATCCGCATCTGAATTAGAATATAACACCTCTTTAAATATGTGGCGGCGTTTTACATGTTTGATCAGGGCATACAGTCCAACTGTGGTCACCTCTATTAAGAAGTCACTTACATTTAAGAGGTCACCTGTCTTTTAAGACCAAGTTTTCTTTATCCCAAATGTGACCTCTTAATACAGGTTTGGCTGTATAACTTAGAAACAAAACATTCCCTCTTGGTACTATATACGTTTTTTCTTTGCAATGGCGGATAGGTGATGCACTCTTTTTTTTAATCAATATGAAAGATTTTATTACGAATATATTTGCCTTGAATTCAGAGAAACAATTCTATGACAACATATATATCCACACCTGGATTATAATATAATACCTCTTTAAATATGTGGCGGTGTTTGACATCTTTGATCAGGAAATATATCTCGGAGACAACACATCATTGATTAAGATATCTGAAATTTAAAGAGATCTACCGTATGTCAGCTGTTTTCCTCTTAGAATTGACCATACGAACAGGAAGCAGTTTAACATTTTGTTATTGTTTCAAAGGAAACAGATTGGAGGAAACAATTATACAATACAATCAAGATTACATACAACATACAATAAACAAGGTGATGTCTTATTAAGACCCGGTAGTAAGGTACCTTATTTTGTCTGACCTTTTCGTTTTATTTTTATATTTGTAAATGTTGTACGTACATCTATATGGAAATCAATATCACTTACATTTTGTATAGCGTTAAATGTAAGAAATAATGTGTGGAAAACACCGTTTGTTAGAGATTTTAACTTGCATAAACATTTATTTCCGTATTAGTGTTATCATGAAGGGAATAATCTAATTAATTTTTGTAAGTGAACGGCAGTATGAAAAATGCATTTCACAACATAATGTAATAATCTTCATGTACACAGCCATTTTTAGGAGACAATAACTCTCCAAAGATTTTCAAAATGCACGCGTTATTGTTTATTTTGTTTGACTCACCGCCATACCACCCTTTATATGTAGAATTCTTACACCATAGCTCTTTAACCATTTACTATATATCGCTTTCAAAGCATCATCACAGGCTTTGCACCAATGGTACGATAAACATTCGACAAGGAAATGTTTTAAAAATGTGTTAGTTTTATTTCTCCAAGATCAACTAACGTATTTGTTTTAGAGACGACAATCCAGCATTTTCTAATGACGAGTCCAATTTCCTTCCGTATGTAAATCGGATAAATAGCTGACGTTGTAGAATGTCTGATAAATACCAGCAAATATCTACGCAGTCGATTAAACCATATTTTAGTGCTTAATTGCAATTACACCGTATACATTCTGGTCGTTCTTCATTATTATATAAATAACTGTGTGTATGTTAGATAATAAACAAGGCTATTGAAGAGACAAGGAACCAATCGTCATCTTAGAACCAGAAATTAATTGTCAATACCATCTAACGTTATGTGTATGGATGTGATGGTATACTATTCTAATAATTAAATTGTCATGACATGGGTATAATACTTACCCTGATCGTTGTTTAACGTCCTGTGAGCACTATTGGTTAAGCTGAAGTCATCACTTCGAAAGTTTTACGATCGCCACCATGACTTGATTAACCGTTACGAAATATCTGTGTCACAAATGACGACGGATATGTTCCACTTCCCAGCCTTGACATTCATGATATATCACCGGGTTAGTAACTAGAGTATCACGACAGGTGGCACAGATGGAGCAGGAACTGCTACACCTGAGCTAACTCCCTTTTGTCCTTTTTTCTGTTGACCGTCGTGTTGTCTGTCCTTCGATTTACGGATTCTGATCACTTCTTTGGTATCTTCAAACTCTTCTTGCAACTCTTTCCTTAAGAAACCATAAGTATTCGGTATATCATCATTACTTTGGATTATTTTAGTTCCTCATTGATAACATTTTCAATTTACAATTAAGTTTTTTGTAATTAGGGATCCCTGTGGTCGTGATTGTATGGTTATTGCATTTATATATGCAACCAGTGCCTATCACCGTTGGGGTTTCGATCCCTGCACATTATGTGATACATTAGTCAGTGACTTGCTTCAGGTCAGTTGTATTCATTGTTTCCTCCAACAATAAAACTGCCCACGGCGATATAACGGAAATACTGTTGAAGGTGATGCTAAATACATGTAATCCATAAACCTTCTAGCATTAAATATATTCTTTAATTGACTTGACAGTTTTCACGTCCACCTAAACCAATAAATCGAACTGACCTCGTGCTAAATGTTAAGCGAGAACAGAGTAGATGAATCAATTTCCTTTCACCAATTTGTGAATTAATATTATTTTTGTGACTATATGGGACGTATAGGTATTTATTGTTTAAGTATATATAGTATATATAGTATATATAGTATATATAGTATTACATGAATAAGTACTTGTTAAATGACACACGGTAAAACTAAAAATAAAAATCCACTAAGATATCTTATTTGTATTCATTTATATATACTGATATCGAACACGATTTCATATCTGGTGATGTTCATCTGGTTAGTAACACGATGGGTGTCACTAGTGGAGCAGGACCTTCTTACCCTTCCAGAACTCCTGAGTTCACCCCGAGTGTTTATGGGTTCGTGTTGCTCAATCATTAGTTTTCTGTATGGTATTTTATAGATCATTGCTTGTCCGTTTTTCCTTTAGTCATTGTGTTGTCTGTCTATCGATTTACGGCTTCTCGTTATTTCTGCAGTGTCTAGAATGTTTTCCTGGATCTAAATGTGCATTGTCAGTTATTATACAAAATGTATATGAATCTCTGCTATGCAATTTCAATATAAAATATGCTATCAAATAGCCATATCATTTAAAGGATGAATAAGTTCATAGCGTATACAATAACGTCAACGAAGCCCCTCCTAATAATATGATTTACCACAATTAATTTTCTTCGCTTTCATCTGTTTGACATCAGATGCAATCCTATATCGAATGTTTATATTACGAACTTATAACTAAGTAAAAGTGCGGGTAATGTCTCCAATAAATCATAGTTATTAAATGTCCGTCGGATTCTTACTGTCATTATTGAATTTGTTTGTTGTATTTGTTTACTTGCTTGTTTTCATTCTGTGTCTTGTTCCCATGTTACATTTGTCTTTTGATTGCTCATTGTTGATGACCCTTCTGTTTTCTGCTCATTTTTGATGACCCTTCTGTTTTTTGCTTATTATTGATGACCCTTCTGTTTCTGCGCATTTTTGATGACCCTTCTGTTTTCTGCTCATTTTTGATGACCCTTCTGTTTTCTGCCCATTTTTGATGAGCCTTTTGTTTTCTGCTCATTTTTGATGACCCTTCTGTTTTCTGCTCATTTTTTATGACCCTTCTGTTTTCTGCTCATTATTGATGACCCTTCTGTTTTCTGCCCATTTTTGATGAGCCTTCTGTTTTCTGCTCATTTTTGATGACCCTTCTGTTTTCTGCTCATTTTTGATGACCCTTCTGTTTTCTGCTCATTTTTGATGACCCTTCTGTTTTTTGCTTATTATTGATGACCCTTCTGTTTCTGCGCATTTTTGATGACCCTTCTGTTTTCTGCTCATTTTTGATGACCCTTCTGTTTTCTGCCCATTTTTGATGAGCCTTTTGTTTTCTGCTCATTTTTGATGACCCTTCTGTTTTCTGCTCATTTTTTATGACCCTTCTGTTTTCTGCTCATTATTGATGACCCTTCTGTTTTCTGCCCATTTTTGATGAGCCTTCTGTTTTCTGCTCATTTTTGATGACCCTTCTGTTTTCTGCTCATTTTTGATGACCCTTCTGTTTTCTGCTCATTATTAATGACCCTTCTGTTTTCTGCTCATTTTTGATGACCCTTCTGTTTTCTGCTCATTTTTGATGACCCTTCTGTTTTCTGCTCATTTTTGATGACCCTTCTGTGTTCTGCTCATTTTTGATGACCCTTCTGTTTTCTGCTCATTTTTGATGACCCGTCTGTTTTCTGCTCATTATTGATGACCCTTCTGTTTTCTGCCCATTTTTGATGACCCTCCTGTTTTCTGCTCATTTTTGATGACCCTTCTGTTTTCTACCCATTTTTGATGAGCCTTTTGTTTTCTGCTCATTTTTGATGACCCTTCTGTTTTCTGCTCATTTTTGATGACCCTTCTGTTTTCTGCTCATTTTTGATGACCCTTCTGTTTTCTGCTCATTTTTGATGACCCTTCTGTTTTCTGCTCATTTTTGATGACCCTTCTGTTTTCTGCTCATTTTTGATGACCCTTCTGTTTTCTGCTCATTTTTGATGACCCTTCTGTTTTCTGCTCATTTTTGATGACCCTTCTGTTTTCCACTCATTATTGATGACCCTTCTGTTTTCTGCCCATTTTTGATGACCCTTATGTTTTCTGCTCATTTTTGATGAGCCTTTTGTTTTCTGCTCATTTTTGATGACCCTTCTGTTTTCTGCTCATTTTTGATGACCCTTCTGTTTTCTGCTCATTTTTGATGACTCTTCTGTTTTCTGCTCATTTTTGATGACCCTTCTGTTTTCTGTTCATTTTTGATGACCCTTCTGTTTTCTGCTCATTTTTGATGACCCTTCTGTTTTCTGCTCATTTTTGATGACCCTCCTGTTTTCTACTCATTATTGATGACCCTTCTGTTTTCTGCCCATATTTGATGACCCTTCTGTTTTCTGCTCATTTTTGATGACCCTTCTGTTTTCTGCCCATTTTTGATGACCCTTCTGTTTTCTGCTCATTTTTGATGACCCTTCTGTTTTCTGCTCATTTTTGATGACCCTTCTGTTTACTGCTCATTATTGATGACCCTTCTGTTTTCTGCCCATTTTTGATGACCCTTCTGTTTTCTGCTCATTTTTGATGACCCTTCTGTTTTCTGCCCATTTTTGATGAGCCTTCTGTTTTCTGCTCATTTTTGATGACCCTTCTGTTTTCTGCTCATTTTTGATGACCCTTCTGTTTCCTGCTCATTTTTGATGACCCTTCTGTTTTCTGCTCATTTTTGATGACCCTTCTGTTTTCTGCTCATTTTTGATGACCCTTCTGTTGTCTGCTCATTTTTGATGACCCTTCTGTTTTCTACTCATTATTGATGACCCTTCTGTTTTCTGCCCATTTTTGATGACCCTTCTGTTTTCTGCTTATTTTTTATGACCCTTCTGTTTTCTGCCCATTTTTGATGAGCCTTCTGTTTTCTGCTCATTTTTGATGACCCTTCTGTTTTCTGCTCATTTTTGATGACCCTTCTGTTTACTGCTCATTATTGATGACCCTTCTGTTTTCTGCCCATTTTTGATGACCCTTCTGTTTTCTGCTCATTTTTGATGACCCTTCTGTTTTCTGCCCATTTTTGATGAGCCTTCTGTTTTCTGCTCATTTTTGATGACCCTTCTGTTTTCTGCTCATTTTTGATGACCCTTCTGTTTTCTGCTCATTTTTGATGACCCTTCTGTTTTCTGCTCATTATTGATGACCCTTCTGTTTTCTGCCCATTTTTGATGAGCCTTCTGTTTTCTGCTCATTTTTGATGACCCTTCTGTTTTCTGCCCATTTTTGATGAGCCTTCTGTTTTCTGCTCATTTTTGATGACCCTTCTGTTTTCTGCTCATTTTTGATGACCCTTCTGTTTTTTGCTCATTTTTGATGACCCTTCTGTTTTCTGCTCATTATTGATGACCCTTCTGTTTTCTGCCCATTTTTGATGAGCCTTCTGTTTTCTGCTCATTTTTGATGACCCTTCTGTTTTCTGCCCTTTTTTGATGAGCCTTCTCTTTTCTGCTCATTTTTGATGACCCTTCTGTTTTCTGCTCATTTTTGATGACCCTTCTGTTTTCTGCTCATTATTGATGACCCTTCTGTTTTCTGCTCATTTTTGATGACCCTTCTGTTTTCTGCTCATTTTTCATAACCCTTCTGTTTTCTGCTCATTTTTGCCTTCTGTTTTCTGCCCATTTTTGACGATCCTTCTGTTTTCTGCTCATTTTTGATGACCCTTCTGTTTTCTGCTCATTTTTGATGACCCTTCTGTTTTCTGCTCATTATTGATGACCCTTCTGTTTTCTGTCCATTTTTGATGACTCTTTTGTTTTCTGCCCATTTTTGATGACCCTTCTGTTTTCTGCTCATTTTTGATGACCCTTCTGTTTTCTGCTCATTTTTGATGACCCTTCTGTTTTCTGCTCATTTTTGTTGACCCTTCTGTTTTCTGCTCATTTTTGATGACCCTTATGTTTTCTGCTCATTTTTGATGACCCTTCTGTTTTCTGCTCATTATTGATGACCCTTCTGTTTTCTGCCCATTTTTGATGAGCCTTCTGTTTTCTGCTCATTTTTGATGACCCTTCTGTTTTCTGCTCATTTTTGATGACCCTTCTGTTTTCTGCTCATTATTGGTGACCCTTCTGTTTTCTGCTCATTTTTGATGACCCTTCTGTTTCCTGCTCATTTTTGATGACCCTTCTGTTTTCTGCTCATTTTTGATGACCCTTCTGTTTCCTGCTCATTTTTGATGACCCTTCTGTTTCCTACTCATTTTTGATGACCCATCTGTTTCCTGCCCATTTTTGATGAGCCTTCTGTTTTCTGCTCATTTTTGATGACCCTTCTGTTTTCTGCTCATTTTTGATGACCCTTCTGTTTTCTGGTCATTTTTGATGACCCTTCTGTTTTCTGCTCATTATTGATGACCCTTCTGTTTTCTGCCCATTTTTGATGAGCCTTCTGTTTTCTGCTTATTTTTGATGACCCTTCTGTTTTCTGCTCATTTTTGATGACCCTTCTGTTTTCTGCTCATTATTGATGACCCTTCTGTTTTCTGCCCATTTTGATGACCCTTCTGTTTTCTGCTCATTTTTGATGACCCTTCTGTTTTCTGCTCATTTTTGATGACCCTTCTGTTTTCTGCTCATTTTTGATGACCCTTCTGTTTTCTGCTCATTTTTGATGACCCTTCTGTTTTCTGCCCATTTTTGACGACCCTTCTGTTTTCTGCTCATTTTTGATGACCCTTTTGTTTACTGCTCATTATTGATGACCCTTCTGTTTTCTGCCCATTTTTGATGACCCTTCTGTTTTCTGCTCATTTTTGATGACCCTTCTGTTTTCTGCCCATTTTTGATGAGCCTTCTGTTTTCTGCTCATTTTTGATGACCCTTCTGTTTTCTGCTCATTTTTGATGACCCTTCTGTTTCCTGCTCATTTTTGATGACCCTTCTGTTTTCTGCTCATTTTTGATGACCCTTCTGTTTTCTGCTCATTTTTGATGACCCTTCTGTTGTCTGCTCATTTTTGATGACCCTTCTGTTTTCTACTCATTATTGATGACCCTTCTGTTTTCTGCCCATTTTTGATGACCCTTCTGTTTTCTGCTCATTTTTTATGACCCTTCTGTTTTCTGCCCATTTTTGATGAGCCTTCTGTTTTCTGCTCATTTTTGATGACCCTTCTGTTTTCTGCTCATTTTTGATGACCCTTCTGTTTACTGCTCATTATTGATGACCCTTCTGTTTTCTGCCCATTTTTGATGACCCTTCTGTTTTCTGCTCATTTTTGATGACCCTTCTGTTTTCTGGTCATTTTTGATGACCCTTCTGTTTTCTGCTCATTTTTGATGACCCTTCTGTTTTCTGGTCATTTTTGATGACCCTTCTGTTTTCTGCTCATTATTGATGACCCTTCTGTTTTCTGCCCATTTTTGATGAGCCTTCTGTTTTCTGCTTATTTTTGATGACCCTTCTGTTTTCTGCTCATTTTTGATGACCCTTCTGTTTTCTGCTCATTATTGATGACCCTTCTGTTTTCTGCCCATTTTTGATGACCCTTCTGTTTTCTGCTCATTTTTGATGACCCTTCTGTTTTCTGCTCATTTTTGATGACCCTTCTGTTTTCTGCTCATTTTTGATAACCCTTCTGTTTTCTGCTCATTTTTGATGACCCTTCTGTTTTCTGCCCATTTTTGACGACCCTTCTGTTTTCTGCTCATTTTTGATGACCCTTTTGTTTACTGCTCATTATTGATGACCCTTCTGTTTTCTGCCCATTTTTGATGACCCTTCTGTTTTCTGCTCATTTTTGATGACCCTTCTGTTTTCTGCCCATTTTTGATGAGCCTTCTGTTTTCTGCTCATTTTTGATGACCCTTCTGTTTTCTGCTCATTTTTGATGACCCTTCTGTTTCCTGCTCATTTTTGATGACCCTTCTGTTTTCTGCTCATTTTTGATGACCCTTCTGTTTTCTGCTCATTTTTGATGACCCTTCTGTTGTCTGCTCATTTTTGATGACCCTTCTGTTTTCTACTCATTATTGATGACCCTTCTGTTTTCTGCCCATTTTTGATGACCCTTCTGTTTTCTGCTCATTTTTTATGACCCTTCTGTTTTCTGCCCATTTTTGATGAGCCTTCTGTTTTCTGCTCATTTTTGATGACCCTTCTGTTTTCTGCTCATTTTTGATGACCCTTCTGTTTACTGCTCATTATTGATGACCCTTCTGTTTTCTGCCCATTTTTGATGACCCTTCTGTTTTCTGCTCATTTTTGATGACCCTTCTGTTTTCTGCCCATTTTTGATGAGCCTTCTGTTTTCTGCTCATTTTTGATGACCCTTCTGTTTTCTGCTCATTTTTGATGACCCTTCTGTTTTCTGCTCATTTTTGATGACCCTTCTGTTTTCTGCTCATTTTTGATGACCCTTCTGTTTTCTGCTCATTTTTGTTGACCCTTCTGTTTTCTGCTCATTTTTGATGACCCTTATGTTTTCTGCTTATTTTTGATGACCCTTCTGTTTTCTGCTCATTATTGATGACCCTTCTGTTTTCTGCCCATTTTTGATGAGCCTTCTGTTTTCTGCTCATTTTTGATGACCCTTCTGTTTTCTGCTCATTTTTGATGACCCTTCTGTTTTCTGCTCATTATTGGTGACCCTTCTGTTTTCTGCTCATTTTTGATGACCCTTCTGTTTCCTGCTCATTTTTGATGACCCTTCTGTTTTCTGCTCATTTTTGATGACCCTTCTGTTTCCTGCTCATTTTTGATGACCCTTCTGTTTCCTACTCATTTTTGATGACCCATCTGTTTCCTGCCCATTTTTGATGAGCCTTCTGTTTTCTGCTCATTTTTGATGACCCTTCTGTTTTCTGCTCATTTTTGATGACCCTTCTGTTTTCTGGTCATTTTTGATGACCCTTCTGTTTTCTGCTCATTATTGATGACCCTTCTGTTTTCTGCCCATTTTTGATGAGCCTTCTGTTTTCTGCTCATTTTTGATGACCCTTCTGTTTTCTGCTCATTTTTGATGACCCTTCTGTTTTCTGCTCATTTTTGATAACCCTTCTGTTTTCTGCTCATTTTTGATGACCCTTCTGTTTTCTGCCCATTTTTGACGACCCTTCTGTTTTCTGCTCATTTTTGATGACCCTTTTGTTTACTGCTCATTATTGATGACCCTTCTGTTTTCTGCCCATTTTTGATGACCCTTCTGTTTTCTGCTCATTTTTGATGACCCTTCTGTTTTCTGCCCATTTTTGATGAGCCTTCTGTTTTCTGCTCATTTTTGATGACCCTTCTGTTTTCTGCTCATTTTTGATGACCCTTCTGTTTCCTGCTCATTTTTGATGACCCTTCTGTTTTCTGCTCATTTTTGATGACCCTTCTGTTTTCTGCTCATTTTTGATGACCCTTCTGTTGTCTGCTCATTTTTGATGACCCTTCTGTTTTCTACTCATTATTGATGACCCTTCTGTTTTCTGCCCATTTTTGATGACCCTTCTGTTTTCTGCTCATTTTTTATGACCCTTCTGTTTTCTGCCCATTTTTGATGAGCCTTCTGTTTTCTGCTCATTTTTGATGACCCTTCTGTTTTCTGCTCATTTTTGATGACCCTTCTGTTTACTGCTCATTATTGATGACCCTTCTGTTTTCTGCCCATTTTTGATGACCCTTCTGTTTTCTGCTCATTTTTGATGACCCTTCTGTTTTCTGGTGATTTTTGATGACCCTTCTGTTTTCTGCTCATTTTTGATGACCCTTCTGTTTTCTGGTCATTTTTGATGACCCTTCTGTTTTCTGCTCATTATTGATGACCCTTCTGTTTTCTGCCCATTTTTGATGAGCCTTCTGTTTTCTGCTTATTTTTGATGACCCTTCTGTTTTCTGCTCATTTTTGATGACCCTTCTGTTTTCTGCTCATTTTTGATGACCCTTCTGTTTTCTGCTCATTTTTGATGACCCTTCTGTTTTCTGCTCATTTTTGATGACCCTTCTGTTTTCTGCTCATTATTGATGACCCTTCTGTTTTCTGCCCATTTTTGATGAGCCTTCTGTTTTCTGCTCATTTTTGATGACCCTTCTGTTTTCTGCCCATTTTTGATGAGCCTTCTGTTTTCTGCTCATTTTTGATGACCCTTCTGTTTTCTGCTCATTTTTGATGACCCTTCTGTTTTTTGCTCATTTTTGATGACCCTTCTGTTTTCTGCTCATTATTGATGACCCTTCTGTTTTCTGCCCATTTTTGATGAGCCTTCTGTTTTCTGCTCATTTTTGATGACCCTTCTGTTTTCTGCCCTTTTTTGATGAGCCTTCTCTTTTCTGCTCATTTTTGATGACCCTTCTGTTTTCTGCTCATTTTTGATGACCCTTCTGTTTTCTGCTCATTATTGATGACCCTTCTGTTTTCTGCTCATTTTTGATGACCCTTCTGTTTTCTGCTCATTTTTCATAACCCTTCTGTTTTCTGCTCATTTTTGCCTTCTGTTTTCTGCCCATTTTTGACGATCCTTCTGTTTTCTGCTCATTTTTGATGACCCTTCTGTTTTCTGCTCATTTTTGATGACCCTTCTGTTTTCTGCTCATTATTGATGACCCTTCTGTTTTCTGTCCATTTTTGATGACTCTTTTGTTTTCTGCCCATTTTTGATGACCCTTCTGTTTTCTGCTCATTTTTGATGACCCTTCTGTTTTCTGCTCATTTTTGATGACCCTTCTGTTTTCTGCTCATTTTTGTTGACCCTTCTGTTTTCTGCTCATTTTTGATGACCCTTATGTTTTCTGCTCATTTTTGATGACCCTTCTGTTTTCTGCTCATTATTGATGACCCTTCTGTTTTCTGCCCATTTTTGATGAGCCTTCTGTTTTCTGCTCATTTTTGATGACCCTTCTGTTTTCTGCTCATTTTTGATGACCCTTCTGTTTTCTGCTCATTATTGGTGACCCTTCTGTTTTCTGCTCATTTTTGATGACCCTTCTGTTTCCTGCTCATTTTTGATGACCCTTCTGTTTTCTGCTCATTTTTGATGACCCTTCTGTTTCCTGCTCATTTTTGATGACCCTTCTGTTTCCTACTCATTTTTGATGACCCATCTGTTTCCTGCCCATTTTTGATGAGCCTTCTGTTTTCTGCTCATTTTTGATGACCCTTCTGTTTTCTGCTCATTTTTGATGACCCTTCTGTTTTCTGGTCATTTTTGATGACCCTTCTGTTTTCTGCTCATTATTGATGACCCTTCTGTTTTCTGCCCATTTTTGATGAGCCTTCTGTTTTCTGCTTATTTTTGATGACCCTTCTGTTTTCTGCTCATTTTTGATGACCCTTCTGTTTTCTGCTCATTATTGATGACCCTTCTGTTTTCTGCCCATTTTGATGACCCTTCTGTTTTCTGCTCATTTTTGATGACCCTTCTGTTTTCTGCTCATTTTTGATGACCCTTCTGTTTTCTGCTCATTTTTGATAACCCTTCTGTTTTCTGCTCATTTTTGATGACCCTTCTGTTTTCTGCCCATTTTTGACGACCCTTCTGTTTTCTGCTCATTTTTGATGACCCTTTTGTTTACTGCTCATTATTGATGACCCTTCTGTTTTCTGCCCATTTTTGATGACCCTTCTGTTTTCTGCTCATTTTTGATGACCCTTCTGTTTTCTGCCCATTTTTGATGAGCCTTCTGTTTTCTGCTCATTTTTGATGACCCTTCTGTTTTCTGCTCATTTTTGATGACCCTTCTGTTTCCTGCTCATTTTTGATGACCCTTCTGTTTTCTGCTCATTTTTGATGACCCTTCTGTTTTCTGCTCATTTTTGATGACCCTTCTGTTGTCTGCTCATTTTTGATGACCCTTCTGTTTTCTACTCATTATTGATGACCCTTCTGTTTTCTGCCCATTTTTGATGACCCTTCTGTTTTCTGCTCATTTTTTATGACCCTTCTGTTTTCTGCCCATTTTTGATGAGCCTTCTGTTTTCTGCTCATTTTTGATGACCCTTCTGTTTTCTGCTCATTTTTGATGACCCTTCTGTTTACTGCTCATTATTGATGACCCTTCTGTTTTCTGCCCATTTTTGATGACCCTTCTGTTTTCTGCTCATTTTTGATGACCCTTCTGTTTTCTGGTCATTTTTGATGACCCTTCTGTTTTCTGCTCATTTTTGATGACCCTTCTGTTTTCTGGTCATTTTTGATGACCCTTCTGTTTTCTGCTCATTATTGATGACCCTTCTGTTTTCTGCCCATTTTTGATGAGCCTTCTGTTTTCTGCTTATTTTTGATGACCCTTCTGTTTTCTGCTCATTTTTGATGACCCTTCTGTTTTCTGCTCATTATTGATGACCCTTCTGTTTTCTGCCCATTTTTGATGACCCTTCTGTTTTCTGCTCATTTTTGATGACCCTTCTGTTTTCTGCTCATTTTTGATGACCCTTCTGTTTTCTGCTCATTTTTGATAACCCTTCTGTTTTCTGCTCATTTTTGATGACCCTTCTGTTTTCTGCCCATTTTTGACGACCCTTCTGTTTTCTGCTCATTTTTGATGACCCTTTTGTTTACTGCTCATTATTGATGACCCTTCTGTTTTCTGCCCATTTTTGATGACCCTTCTGTTTTCTGCTCATTTTTGATGACCCTTCTGTTTTCTGCCCATTTTTGATGAGCCTTCTGTTTTCTGCTCATTTTTGATGACCCTTCTGTTTTCTGCTCATTTTTGATGACCCTTCTGTTTCCTGCTCATTTTTGATGACCCTTCTGTTTTCTGCTCATTTTTGATGACCCTTCTGTTTTCTGCTCATTTTTGATGACCCTTCTGTTGTCTGCTCATTTTTGATGACCCTTCTGTTTTCTACTCATTATTGATGACCCTTCTGTTTTCTGCCCATTTTTGATGACCCTTCTGTTTTCTGCTCATTTTTTATGACCCTTCTGTTTTCTGCCCATTTTTGATGAGCCTTCTGTTTTCTGCTCATTTTTGATGACCCTTCTGTTTTCTGCTCATTTTTGATGACCCTTCTGTTTACTGCTCATTATTGATGACCCTTCTGTTTTCTGCCCATTTTTGATGACCCTTCTGTTTTCTGCTCATTTTTGATGACCCTTCTGTTTTCTGCCCATTTTTGATGAGCCTTCTGTTTTCTGCTCATTTTTGATGACCCTTCTGTTTTCTGCTCATTTTTGATGACCCTTCTGTTTTCTGCTCATTTTTGATGACCCTTCTGTTTTCTGCTCATTTTTGATGACCCTTCTGTTTTCTGCTCATTTTTGTTGACCCTTCTGTTTTCTGCTCATTTTTGATGACCCTTATGTTTTCTGCTCATTTTTGATGACCCTTCTGTTTTCTGCTCATTATTGATGACCCTTCTGTTTTCTGCCCATTTTTGATGAGCCTTCTGTTTTCTGCTCATTTTTGATGACCCTTCTGTTTTCTGCTCATTTTTGATGACCCTTCTGTTTTCTGCTCATTATTGGTGACCCTTCTGTTTTCTGCTCATTTTTGATGACCCTTCTGTTTCCTGCTCATTTTTGATGACCCTTCTGTTTTCTGCTCATTTTTGATGACCCTTCTGTTTCCTGCTCATTTTTGATGACCCTTCTGTTTCCTACTCATTTTTGATGACCCATCTGTTTCCTGCCCATTTTTGATGAGCCTTCTGTTTTCTGCTCATTTTTGATGACCCTTCTGTTTTCTGCTCATTTTTGATGACCCTTCTGTTTTCTGGTCATTTTTGATGACCCTTCTGTTTTCTGCTCATTATTGATGACCCTTCTGTTTTCTGCCCATTTTTGATGAGCCTTCTGTTTTCTGCTTATTTTTGATGACCCTTCTGTTTTCTGCTCATTTTTGATGACCCTTCTGTTTTCTGCTCATTATTGATGACCCTTCTGTTTTCTGCCCATTTTTGATGACCCTTCTGTTTTCTGCTCATTTTTGATGACCCTTCTGTTTTCTGCTCATTTTTGATGACCCTTCTGTTTTCTGCTCATTTTTGATAACCCTTCTGTTTTCTGCTCATTTTTGATGACCCTTCTGTTTTCTGCCAATTTTTGACGACCCTTCTGTTTTCTGCTCATTTTTGATGACCCTTTTGTTTACTGCTCATTATTGATGACCCTTCTGTTTTCTGCCCATTTTTGATGACCCTTCTGTTTTCTGCTCATTTTTGATGACCCTTCTGTTTTCTGCCCATTTTTGATGAGCCTTCTGTTTTCTGCTCATTTTTGATGACCCTTCTGTTTTCTGCTCATTTTTGATGACCCTTCTGTTTCCTGCTCATTTTTGATGACCCTTCTGTTTTCTGCTCATTTTTGATGACCCTTCTGTTTTCTGCTCATTTTTGATGACCCTTCTGTTGTCTGCTCATTTTTGATGACCCTTCTGTTTTCTACTCATTATTGATGACCCTTCTGTTTTCTGCCCATTTTTGATGACCCTTCTGTTTTCTGCTCATTTTTTATGACCCTTCTGTTTTCTGCCCATTTTTGATGAGCCTTCTGTTTTCTGCTCATTTTTGATGACCCTTCTGTTTTCTGCTCATTTTTGATGACCCTTCTGTTTACTGCTCATTATTGATGACCCTTCTGTTTTCTGCCCATTTTTGATGACCCTTCTGTTTTCTGCTCATTTTTGATGACCCTTCTGTTTTCTGGTCATTTTTTATGACCCTTCTGTTTTCTGCTCATTTTTGATGACCCTTCTGTTTTCTGGTCATTTTTGATGACCCTTCTGTTTTCTGCTCATTATTGATGACCCTTCTGTTTTCTGCCCATTTTTGATGAGCCTTCTGTTTTCTGCTTATTTTTGATGACCCTTCTGTTTTCTGCTCATTTTTGATGACCCTTCTGTTTTCTGCTCATTATTGATGACCCTTCTGTTTTCTGCCCATTTTTGATGACCCTTCTGTTTTCTGCTCATTTTTGATGACCCTTCTGTTTTCTGCTCATTTTTGATGACCCTTCTGTTTTCTGCTCATTTTTGATAACCCTTCTGTTTTCTGCTCATTTTTGATGACCCTTCTGTTTTCTGCCCATTTTTGACGACCCTTCTGTTTTCTGCTCATTTTTGATGACCCTTTTGTTTACTGCTCATTATTGATGACCCTTCTGTTTTCTGCCCATTTTTGATGACCCTTCTGTTTTCTGCTCATTTTTGATGACCCTTCTGTTTTCTGCCCATTTTTGATGAGCCTTCTGTTTTCTGCTCATTTTTGATGACCCTTCTGTTTTCTGCTCATTTTTGATGACCCTTCTGTTTCCTGCTCATTTTTGATGACCCTTCTGTTTTCTGCTCATTTTTGATGACCCTTCTGTTTTCTGCTCATTTTTGATGACCCTTCTGTTGTCTGCTCATTTTTGATGACCCTTCTGTTTTCTACTCATTATTGATGACCCTTCTGTTTTCTGCCCATTTTTGATGACCCTTCTGTTTTCTGCTCATTTTTTATGACCCTTCTGTTTTCTGCCCATTTTTGATGAGCCTTCTGTTTTCTGCTCATTTTTGATGACCCTTCTGTTTTCTGCTCATTTTTGATGACCCTTCTGTTTACTGCTCATTATTGATGACCCTTCTGTTTTCTGCCCATTTTTGATGACCCTTCTGTTTTCTGCTCATTTTTGATGACCCTTCTGTTTTCTGCCCATTTTTGATGAGCCTTCTGTTTTCTGCTCATTTTTGATGACCCTTCTGTTTTCTGCTCATTTTTGATGACCCTTCTGTTTTCTGCTCATTTTTGATGACCCTTCTGTTTTCTGCTCATTATTGATGACCCTTCTGTTTTCTGCTCATTTTTGATGACCCTTCTGTTTTCTGCTCATTTTTGATGACCCTTCTGTTTTCTGCTCATTTTTGATGACCTTCTGTGTTCTGCTCATTTTTGATGACCCTTCTGTTTTCTGCTCATTTTTGATGACCCGTCTGTTTTCTGCTCATTATTGATGACCCTTCTGTTTTCTGCCCATTTTTGATGACCCTCCTGTTTTCTGCTCATTTTTGATGACCCTTCTGTTTTCTACCCATTTTTGATGAGCCTTTTGTTTTCTGCTCATTTTTGATGACCCTTCTGTTTTCTGCTCATTTTTGATGACCCTTCTGTTTTCTGCTCATTTTTGATGACCCTTCTGTTTTCTGCTCATTATTGGTGACCCTTCTGTTTTCTGCTCATTTTTGATGACCCTTCTGTTTCCTGCTCATTTTTGATGACCCTTCTGTTTTCTGCTCATTTTTGATGACCCTTCTGTTTCCTGCTCATTTTTGATGACCCTTCTGTTTCCTACTCATTTTTGATGACCCATCTGTTTCCTGCCCATTTTTGATGAGCCTTCTGTTTTCTGCTCATTTTTGATGACCCTTCTGTTTTCTGCTCATTTTTGATGACCCTTCTGTTTTCTGGTCATTTTTGATGACCCTTCTGTTTTCTGCTCATTATTGATGACCCTTCTGTTTTCTGCCCATTTTTGATGAGCCTTCTGTTTTCTGCTTATTTTTGATGACCCTTCTGTTTTCTGCTCATTTTTGATGACCCTTCTGTTTTCTGCTCATTATTGATGACCCTTCTGTTTTCTGCCCATTTTTGATGACCCTTCTGTTTTCTGGTCATTTTTGATGACCCTTCTGTTTTCTGCTCATTTTTGATGACCCTTCTGTTTTCTGCTCATTTTTGATAACCCTTCTGTTTTCTGCTCATTTTTGATGACCCTTCTGTTTTCTGCCCATTGTTGACGACCCTTCTGTTTTCTGCTCATTTTTGATGACCCTTTTGTTTACTGCTCATTATTGATGACCCTTCTGTTTTCTGCCCATTTTTGATGACCCTTCTGTTTTCTGCTCATTTTTGATGACCCTTCTGTTTTCTGCCCATTTTTGATGAGCCTTCTGTTTTCTGCTCATTTTTGATGACCCTTCTGTTTTCTGCTCATTTTTGATGACCCTTCTGTTTCCTACTCATTTTTGATGACCCTTCTGTTTTCTGCTCATTTTTGATGACCCTTCTGTTTTCTGCTCATTTTTGATGACCCTTCTGTTGTCTGCTCATTTTTGATGACCCTTCTGTTTTCTACTCATTATTGATGACCCTTCTGTTTTCTGCCCATTTTTGATGACCCTTCTGTTTTCTGCTCATTTTTTATGACCCTTCTGTTTTCTGCCCATTTTTGATGAGCCTTCTGTTTTCTGCTCATTTTTGATGACCCTTCTGTTTTCTGCTCATTTTTGATGACCCTTCTGTTTACTGCTCATTATTGATGACCCTTCTGTTTTCTGCCCATTTTTGATGACCCTTCTGTTTTCTGCTC
The DNA here is from genome assembly GCA_963680875.1 of Bathymodiolus brooksi. Taxonomy (NCBI): domain Eukaryota; kingdom Metazoa; phylum Mollusca; class Bivalvia; order Mytilida; family Modiolidae; genus Bathymodiolus; species Bathymodiolus brooksi. The sequence goes on from OY804579.1 coordinate 94,568,514, forward strand.
ATTTTTGATGACCCTTCTGTTTTCTGGTCATTTTTGATGACCCTTCTGTTTTCTGCTCATTTTTGATGACCCTTCTGTTTTCTGGTCATTTTTGATGACCCTTCTGTTTTCTGCTCATTATTGATGACCCTTCTGTTTTCTGCCCATTTTTGATGAGCCTTCTGTTTTCTGCTTATTTTTGATGACCCTTCTGTTTTCTGCTCATTTTTGATGACCCTTCTGTTTTCTGCTCATTATTGATGACCCTTCTGTTTTCTGCCCATTTTTGATGACCCTTCTGTTTTCTGCTCATTTTTGATGACCCTTCTGTTTTCTGCTCATTTTTGATGACCCTTCTGTTTTCTGCTCATTTTTGATAACCCTTCTGTTTTCTGCTCATTTTTGATGACCCTTCTGTTTTCTGCCCATTTTTGACGACCCTTCTGTTTTCTGCTCATTTTTGATGACCCTTTTGTTTACTGCTCATTATTGATGACCCTTCTGTTTTCTGCCCATTTTTGATGACCCTTCTGTTTTCTGCTCATTTTTGATGACCCTTCTGTTTTCTGCCCATTTTTGATGAGCCTTCTGTTTTCTGCTCATTTTTGATGACCCTTCTGTTTTCTGCTCATTTTTGATGACCCTTCTGTTTCCTGCTCATTTTTGATGACCCTTCTGTTTTCTGCTCATTTTTGATGACCCTTCTGTTTTCTGCTCATTTTTGATGACCCTTCTGTTGTCTGCTCATTTTTGATGACCCTTCTGTTTTCTACTCATTATTGATGACCCTTCTGTTTTCTGCCCATTTTTGATGACCCTTCTGTTTTCTGCTCATTTTTTATGACCCTTCTGTTTTCTGCCCATTTTTGATGAGCCTTCTGTTTTCTGCTCATTTTTGATGACCCTTCTGTTTTCTGCTCATTTTTGATGACCCTTCTGTTTACTGCTCATTATTGATGACCCTTCTGTTTTCTGCCCATTTTTGATGACCCTTCTGTTTTCTGCTCATTTTTGATGACCCTTCTGTTTTCTGCCCATTTTTGATGAGCCTTCTGTTTTCTGCTCATTTTTGATGACCCTTCTGTTTTCTGCTCATTTTTGATGACCCTTCTGTTTTCTGCTCATTTTTGATGACCCTTCTGTTTTCTGCTCATTATTGATGACCCTTCTGTTTTCTGCTCATTTTTGATGACCCTTCTGTTTTCTGCTCATTTTTGATGACCCTTCTGTTTTCTGCTCATTTTTGATGACCCTTCTGTGTTCTGCTCATTTTTGATGACCCTTCTGTTTTCTGCTCATTTTTGATGACCCGTCTGTTTTCTGCTCATTATTGATGACCCTTCTGTTTTCTGCCCATTTTTGATGACCCTCCTGTTTTCTGCTCATTTTTGATGACCCTTCTGTTTTCTACCCATTTTTGATGAGCCTTTTGTTTTCTGCTCATTTTTGATGACCCTTCTGTTTTCTGCTCATTTTTGATGACCCTTCTGTTTTCTGCTCATTTTTGATGACCCTTCTGTTTACTGCTCATTATTGATGACCCATCTATTTTCTGCCCATTTTTGATGACCCTTCTGTTTTCTGCTCATTTTTGATGACCCTTCTGTTTTCTGCCCATTTTTGATGAGCCTTCTGTTTTCTGCTCATTTTTGATGACCCTTCTGTTTTCTGCTCATTTTTGATGACCCTTCTGTTTCCTGCTCATTTTTGATAACCCTTCTGTTTTCTGCTCATTTTTGATGACCCTTCTGTTTTCTGCTCATTTTTGATGACCCTTCTGTTGTCTGCTCATTTTTGATGACCCTTCTGTTTTCTACTCATTATTGATGACCCTTCTGTTTTCTGCCCATTTTTGATGACCCTTCTGTTTTCTGCTCATTTTTTATGACCCTTCTGTTTTCTGCCCATTTTTGTTGAGCCTTCTGTTTTCTGCTCATTTTTGATGACCCTTCTGTTTTCTGCCCATTTTTGATGACCCTTCTGTTTTCTGCTCATTTTTGATGACCCTTCTGTTTTCTGCCCATTTTTGATGAGCCTTCTGTTTTCTGCTCATTTTTGATGACCCTTCTGTTTTCTGCTCAATTTTGATGACCCTTCTGTTTTCTGCTCATTTTTGATGACCCTTCTGTTTTCTGCTCATTATTGATGACCCTTCTGTTTTCTGCCCATTTTTGATGAGCCTTCTGTTTTCTGCTCATTTTTGATGACCCTTCTGTTTTCTGCCCATTTTTGATGAGCCTTCTGTTTTCTGCTCATTTTTGATGACCCTTCTGTTTTCTGCTCATTTTTGATGACCCTTCTGTTTTTTTCTCATTTTTGATGACCCTTCTGTTTTCTGCTCATTATTGATGACCCTTCTGTTTTCTGCCCATTTTTGATGAGCCTTCTGTTTTCTGCTCATTTTTGATGACCCTTCTGTTTTCTGCCCTTTTTTGATGAGCCTTCTCTTTTCTGCTCATTTTTGACGACCCTTCTGTTTTCTGCTCATTTTTGATGACCCTTCTGTTTTCTGCTCATTTTTGATGACCCTTCTGTTTACTGCTCATTATTGATGACCCTTCTGTTTTCTGCCCATTTTTGATGACCCTTCTGTTTTCTGCTCATTTTTGATGACCCTTCTGTTTTCTGCCCATTTTTGATGAGCCTTCTGTTTTCTGTTCATTTTTGATGACCCTTCTGTTTTCTGCTCATTTTTGATGACCCTTCTGTTTTCTGCTCATTTTTGATGACCCTTCTGTTTTCTGCTCATTATTGATGACCCTTCTGTTTTCTGCCCATTTTTGATGAGCCTTCTGTTTTCTGCTCATTTTTGATGACCCTTCTGTTTTCTGCCCATTTTTGATGAGCCTTCTGTTTTCTGCTCATTTTTGATGACCCTTCTGTTTTCTGCTCATTTTTGATGACCCTTCTGTTTTTTGCTCATTTTTGATGACCCTTCTGTTTTCTGCTCATTATTGATGACCCTTCTGTTTTCTGCTCATTATTGGTGACCCTTCTGTTTTCTGCTCATTTTTGATGACCCTTCTGTTTCCTGCTCATTTTTGATGACCCTTCTGTTTTCTGCTCATTTTTGATGACCCTTCTGTTACCTGCTCATTTTTGATGACCCTTCTGTTTCCTACTCATTTTTGATGACCCATCTGTTTCCTGCCCATTTTTGATGAGCCTTCTGTTTTCTGCTCATTTTTGATGACCCTTCTGTTTTCTGCTCATTATTGATGACCCTTCTGTTTTCTGCTCATTTTTGATGACCCTTCTGTTTTCTGCTCATTTTTGATGACCCTTCTGTTTTCTGTTCATTTTTGATGACCCTTCTGTGTTCTGCTCATTTTTGATGACCCTTCTGTTTTCTGCTCATTTTTGATGACCCGTCTGTTTTCTGCTCATTATTGATGACCCTTCTGTTTTCTGCCCATTTTTGATGACCCTCCTGTTTTCTGCTCATTTTTGATGACCCTTCTGTTTTCTACCCATTTTTGATGAGCCTTTTGTTTTCTGCTCATTTTTGATGACCCTTCTGTTTTCTGCTCATTTTTGATGACCCTTCTGTTTTCTGCTCATTTTTGATGACCCTTCTGTTTTCTGCTCATTTTTGATGACCCTTCTGTTTTCTGCTCATTATTGATGACCCTTCTGTTTTCTGCTCATTTTTGATGACCCTTCTGTTTTCTGCTCATTTTTGATAACCCTTCTGTTTTCTGCTCATTTTTGATGACCCTTCTGTTTTCTGCCCATTTTTGACGACCCTTCTGTTTTCTGCTCATTTTTGATGACCCTTTTGTTTACTGCTCATTATTGATGACCCTTCTGTTTTCTGCCCATTTTTGATGACCCTTCTGTTTTCTGCTCATTTTTGATGACCCTTCTGTTTTCTGCCCATTTTTGATGAGCCTTCTGTTTTCTGCTCATTTTTGATGACCCTTCTGTTTTCTGCTCATTTTTGATGACCCTTCTGTTTCCTGCTCATTTTTGATGACCCTTCTGTTTTCTGCTCATTTTTGATGACCCTTCTGTTTTCTGCTCATTTTTGATGACCCTTCTGTTGTCTGCTCATTTTTGATGACCCTTCTGTTTTCTACTCATTATTGATGACCCTTCTGTTTTCTGCCCATTTTTGATGACCCTTCTGTTTTCTGCTCATTTTTTATGACCCTTCTGTTTTCTGCCCATTTTTGATGAGCCTTCTGTTTTCTGCTCATTTTTGATGACCCTTCTGTTTTCTGCTCATTTTTGATGACCCTTCTGTTTACTGCTCATTATTGATGACCCTTCTGTTTTCTGCCCATTTTTGATGACCCTTCTGTTTTCTGCTCATTTTTGATGACCCTTCTGTTTTCTGGTCATTTTTGATGACCCTTCTGTTTTCTGCTCATTTTTGATGACCCTTCTGTTTTCTGCTCATTTTTGATGACCCTTCTGTTTTCTGCTCATTATTGATGACCCTTCTGTTTTCTGCCCATTTTTGATGAGCCTTCTGTTTTCTGCTTATTTTTGATGACCCTTCTGTTTTCTGCTCATTTTTGATGACCCTTCTGTTTTCTGCTCATTATTGATGACCCTTCTGTTTTCTGCCCATTTTTGATGACCCTTCTGTTTTCTGCTCATTTTTGATGACCCTTCTGTTTTCTGCTCATTTTTGATGACCCTTCTGTTTTCTGCTCATTTTTGATAACCCTTCTGTTTTCTGCTCATTTTTGATGACCCTTCTGTTTTCTGCCCATTTTTGACGACCCTTCTGTTTTCTGCTCATTTTTGATGACCCTTTTGTTTACTGCTCATTATTGATGACCCTTCTGTTTTCTGCCCATTTTTGATGACCCTTCTGTTTTCTGCTCATTTTTGATGACCCTTCTGTTTTCTGCCCATTTTTGATGAGCCTTCTGTTTTCTGCTCATTTTTGATGACCCTTCTGTTTTCTGCTCATTTTTGATGACCCTTCTGTTTCCTGCTCATTTTTGATGACCCTTCTGTTTTCTGCTCATTTTTGATGACCCTTCTGTTTTCTGCTCATTTTTGATGACCCTTCTGTTGTCTGCTCATTTTTGATGACCCTTCTGTTTTCTACTCATTATTGATGACCCTTCTGTTTTCTGCCCATTTTTGATGACCCTTCTGTTTTCTGCTCATTTTTTATGACCCTTCTGTTTTCTGCCCATTTTTGATGAGCCTTCTGTTTTCTGCTCATTTTTGATGACCCTTCTGTTTTCTGCTCATTTTTGATGACCCTTCTGTTTACTGCTCATTATTGATGACCCTTCTGTTTTCTGCCCATTTTTGATGACCCTTCTGTTTTCTGCTCATTTTTGATGACCCTTCTGTTTTCTGCCCATTTTTGATGAGCCTTCTGTTTTCTGCTCATTTTTGATGACCCTTCTGTTTTCTGCTCATTTTTGATGACCCTTCTGTTTTCTGCTCATTTTTGATGACCCTTCTGTTTTCTGCTCATTATTGATGACCCTTCTGTTTTCTGCTCATTTTTGATGACCCTTCTGTTTTCTGCTCATTTTTGATGACCCTTCTGTTTTCTGCTCATTTTTGATGACCCTTCTGTGTTCTGCTCATTTTTGATGACCCTTCTGTTTTCTGCTCATTTTTGATGACCCGTCTGTTTTCTGCTCATTATTGATGACCCTTCTGTTTTCTGCCCATTTTTGATGACCCTCCTGTTTTCTGCTCATTTTTGATGACCCTTCTGTTTTCTACCCATTTTTGATGAGCCTTTTGTTTTCTGCTCATTTTTGATGACCCTTCTGTTTTCTGCTCATTTTTGATGACCCTTCTGTTTTCTGCTCATTTTTGATGACCCTTCTGTTTTCTGCTCATTTTTGATGACCCTTCTGTTTACTGCTCATTATTGATGACCCTTCTGTTTTCTGCCCATTTTTGATGACCCTTCTGTTTTCTGCTCATTTTTGATGACCCTTCTGTTTTCTGCCCATTTTTGATGACCCTTCTGTTTTCTGCTCATTTTTGATGACCCTTCTGTTTTCTGCCCATTTTTGATGAGCCTTCTGTTTTCTGTTCATTTTTGATGACCCTTCTGTTTTCTGCTCATTTTTGATGACCCTTCTGTTTTCTGCTCATTTTTGATGACCCTTCTGTTTTCTGCTCATTATTGATGACCCTTCTGTTTTCTGCCCATTTTTGATGAGCCTTCTGTTTTCTGCTCATTTTTGATGACCCTTCTGTTTTCTGCCCATTTTTGATGAGCCTTCTGTTTTCTGCTCATTTTTGATGACCCTTCTGTTTTCTGCTCATTTTTGATGACCCTTCTGTTTTTTGCTCATTTTTGATGACCCTTCTGTTTTCTGCTCATTATTGATGACCCTTCTGTTTTCTGCTCATTATTGGTGACCCTTCTGTTTTCTGCTCATTTTTGATGACCCTTCTGTTTCCTGCTCATTTTTGATGACCCTTCTGTTTTCTGCTCATTTTTGATGACCCTTCTGTTACCTGCTCATTTTTGATGACCCTTCTGTTTCCTACTCATTTTTGATGACCCATCTGTTTCCTGCCCATTTTTGATGAGCCTTCTGTTTTCTGCTCATTTTTGATGACCCTTCTGTTTTCTGCTCATTATTGATGACCCTTCTGTTTTCTGCTCATTTTTGATGACCCTTCTGTTTTCTGCTCATTTTTGATGACCCTTCTGTTTTCTGCTCATTTTTGATGACCCTTCTGTGTTCTGCTCATTTTTGATGACCCTTCTGTTTTCTGCTCATTTTTGATGACCCGTCTGTTTTCTGCTCATTATTGATGACCCTTCTGTTTTCTGCCCATTTTTGATGACCCTCCTGTTTTCTGCTCATTTTTGATGACCCTTCTGTTTTCTACCCATTTTTGATGAGCCTTTTGTTTTCTGCTCATTTTTGATGACCCTTCTGTTTTCTGCTCATTTTTGATGACCCTTCTGTTTTCTGCTCATTTTTGATGACCCTTCTGTTTTCTGCTCATTTTTGATGACCCTTCTGTTTTCTGCTCATTATTGATGACCCTTCTGTTTTCTGCTCATTTTTGATGACCCTTCTGTTTTCTGCTCATTTTTGATAACCCTTCTGTTTTCTGCTCATTTTTGATGACCCTTCTGTTTTCTGCCCATTTTTGACGACCCTTCTGTTTTCTGCTCATTTTTGATGACCCTTTTGTTTACTGCTCATTATTGATGACCCTTCTGTTTTCTGCCCATTTTTGATGACCCTTCTGTTTTCTGCTCATTTTTGATGACCCTTCTGTTTTCTGCCCATTTTTGATGAGCCTTCTGTTTTCTGCTCATTTTTGATGACCCTTCTGTTTTCTGCTCATTTTTGATGACCCTTCTGTTTCCTGCTCATTTTTGATGACCCTTCTGTTTTCTGCTCATTTTTGATGACCCTTCTGTTTTCTGCTCATTTTTGATGACCCTTCTGTTGTCTGCTCATTTTTGATGACCCTTCTGTTTTCTACTCATTATTGATGACCCTTCTGTTTTCTGCCCATTTTTGATGACCCTTCTGTTTTCTGCTCATTTTTTATGACCCTTCTGTTTTCTGCCCATTTTTGATGAGCCTTCTGTTTTCTGCTCATTTTTGATGACCCTTCTGTTTTCTGCTCATTTTTGATGACCCTTCTGTTTACTGCTCATTATTGATGACCCTTCTGTTTTCTGCCCATTTTTGATGACCCTTCTGTTTTCTGCTCATTTTTGATGACCCTTCTGTTTTCTGGTTATTTTTGATGACCCTTCTGTTTTCTGCTCATTTTTGATGACCCTTCTGTTTTCTGCTCATTTTTGATGACCCTTCTGTTTTCTGCTCATTATTGATGACCCTTCTGTTTTCTGCCCATTTTTGATGAGCCTTCTGTTTTCTGCTTATTTTTGATGACCCTTCTGTTTTCTGCTCATTTTTGATGACCCTTCTGTTTTCTGCTCATTATTGATGACCCTTCTGTTTTCTGCCCATTTTTGATGACCCTTCTGTTTTCTGCTCATTTTTGATGACCCTTCTGTTTTCTGCTCATTTTTGATGACCCTTCTGTTTTCTGCTCATTTTTGATAACCCTTCTGTTTTCTGCTCATTTTTGATGACCCTTCTGTTTTCTGCCCATTTTTGACGACCCTTCTGTTTTCTGCTCATTTTTGATGACCCTTTTGTTTACTGCTCATTATTGATGACCCTTCTGTTTTCTGCCCATTTTTGATGACCCTTCTGTTTTCTGCTCATTTTTGATGACCCTTCTGTTTTCTGCCCATTTTTGATGAGCCTTCTGTTTTCTGCTCATTTTTGATGACCCTTCTGTTTTCTGCTCATTTTTGATGACCCTTCTGTTTCCTGCTCATTTTTGATGACCCTTCTGTTTTCTGCTCATTTTTGATGACCCTTCTGTTTTCTGCTCATTTTTGATGACCCTTCTGTTGTCTGCTCATTTTTGATGACCCTTCTGTTTTCTACTCATTATTGATGACCCTTCTGTTTTCTGCCCATTTTTGATGACCCTTCTGTTTTCTGCTCATTTTTTATGACCCTTCTGTTTTCTGCCCATTTTTGATGAGCCTTCTGTTTTCTGCTCATTTTTGATGACCCTTCTGTTTTCTGCTCATTTTTGATGACCCTTCTGTTTACTGCTCATTATTGATGACCCTTCTGTTTTCTGCCCATTTTTGATGACCCTTCTGTTTTCTGCTCATTTTTGATGACCCTTCTGTTTTCTGCCCATTTTTGATGAGCCTTCTGTTTTCTGCTCATTTTTGATGACCCTTCTGTTTTCTGCTCATTTTTGATGACCCTTCTGTTTTCTGCTCATTTTTGATGACCCTTCTGTTTTCTGCTCATTATTGATGACCCTTCTGTTTTCTGCTCATTTTTGATGACCCTTCTGTTTTCTGCTCATTTTTGATGACCCTTCTGTTTTCTGCTCATTTTTGATGACCCTTCTGTGTTCTGCTCATTTTTGATGACCCTTCTGTTTTCTGCTCATTTTTGATGACCCGTCTGTTTTCTGCTCATTATTGATGACCCTTCTGTTTTCTGCCCATTTTTGATGACCCTCCTGTTTTCTGCTCATTTTTGATGACCCTTCTGTTTTCTACCCATTTTTGATGAGCCTTTTGTTTTCTGCTCATTTTTGATGACCCTTCTGTTTTCTGCTCATTTTTGATGACCCTTCTGTTTTCTGCTCATTTTTGATGACCCTTCTGTTTTCTGCTCATTTTTGATGACCCTTCTGTTTACTGCTCATTATTGATGACCCTTCTGTTTTCTGCCCATTTTTGATGACCCTTCTGTTTTCTGCTCATTTTTGATGACCCTTCTGTTTTCTGCCCATTTTTGATGAGCCTTCTGTTTTCTGCTCATTTTTGATGACCCTTCTGTTTTCTGCTCATTTTTGATGACCCTTCTGTTTCCTGCTCATTTTTGATAACCCTTCTGTTTTCTGCTCATTTATGATGACCCTTCTGTTTTCTGCTCATTTTTGATGACCCTTCTGTTGTCTGCTCATTTTTGATGACCCTTCTGTTTTCTACTCATTATTGATGACCCTTCTGTTTTCTGCCCATTTTTGATGACCCTTCTGTTTTCTGCTCATTTTTTATGACCCTTCTGTTTTCTGCCCATTTTTGTTGAGCCTTCTGTTTTCTGCTCATTTTTGATGACCCTTCTGTTTTCTGCCCATTTTTGATGACCCTTCTGTTTTCTGCTCATTTTTGATGACCCTTCTGTTTTCTGCCCATTTTTGATGAGCCTTCTGTTTTCTGCTCATTTTTGATGACCCTTCTGTTTTCTGCTCATTTTTGATGACCCTTCTGTTTTCTGCTCATTTTTGATGACCCTTCTGTTTTCTGCTCATTATTGATGACCCTTCTGTTTTCTGCCCATTTTTGATGAGCCTTCTGTTTTCTGCTCATTTTTGATGACCCTTCTGTTTTCTGCCCATTTTTGATGAGCCTTCTGTTTTCTGCTCATTTTTGATGACCCTTCTGTTTTCTGCTCATTTTTGATGACCCTTCTGTTTTTTTCTCATTTTTGATGACCCTTCTGTTTTCTGCTCATTATTGATGACCCTTCTGTTTTCTGCCCATTTTTGATGAGCCTTCTGTTTTCTGCTCATTTTTGATGACCCTTCTGTTTTCTGCCCTTTTTTGATGAGCCTTCTCTTTTCTGCTCATTTTTGACGACCCTTCTGTTTTCTGCTCATTTTTGATGACCCTTCTGTTTTCTGCTCATTTTTGATGATCCTTCTGTTTACTGCTCATTATTGATGACCCTTCTGTTTTCTGCCCATTTTTGATGACCCTTCTGTTTTCTGCTCATTTTTGATGACCCTTCTGTTTTCTGCCCATTTTTGATGAGCCTTCTGTTTTCTGTTCATTTTTGATGACCCTTCTGTTTTCTGCTCATTTTTGATGACCCTTCTGTTTTCTGCTCATTTTTGATGACCCTTCTGTTTTCTGCTCATTATTGATGACCCTTCTGTTTTCTGCCCATTTTTGATGAGCCTTCTGTTTTCTGCTCATTTTTGATGACCCTTCTGTTTTCTGCCCATTTTTGATGAGCCTTCTGTTTTCTGCTCATTTTTGATGACCCTTCTGTTTTCTGCTCATTTTTGATGACCCTTCTGTTTTTTGCTCATTTTTGATGACCCTTCTGTTTTCTGCTCATTATTGATGACCCTTCTGTTTTCTGCTCATTATTGGTGACCCTTCTGTTTTCTGCTCATTTTTGATGACCCTTCTGTTTCCTGCTCATTTTTGATGACCCTTCTGTTTTCTGCTCATTTTTGATGACCCTTCTGTTACCTGCTCATTTTTGATGACCCTTCTGTTTCCTACTCATTTTTGATGACCCATCTGTTTCCTGCCCATTTTTGATGAGCCTTCTGTTTTCTGCTCATTTTTGATGACCCTTCTGTTTTCTGCTCATTATTGATGACCCTTCTGTTTTCTGCTCATTTTTGATGACCCTTCTGTTTTCTGCTCATTTTTGATGACCCTTCTGTTTTCTGCTCATTTTTGATGACCCTTCTGTGTTCTGCTCATTTTTGATGACCCTTCTGTTTTCTGCTCATTTTTGATGACCCGTCTGTTTTCTGCTCATTATTGATGACCCTTCTGTTTTCTGCCCATTTTTGATGACCCTCCTGTTTTCTGCTCATTTTTGATGACCCTTCTGTTTTCTACCCATTTTTGATGAGCCTTTTGTTTTCTGCTCATTTTTGATGACCCTTCTGTTTTCTGCTCATTTTTGATGACCCTTCTGTTTTCTGCTCATTTTTGATGACCCTTCTGTTTTCTGCTCATTTTTGATGACCCTTCTGTTTACTGCTCATTATTGATGACCCTTCTGTTTTCTGCCCATTTTTGATGACCCTTCTGTTTTCTGCTCATTTTTGATGACCCTTCTGTTTTCTGCTCATTATTGATGACCCTTCTGTTTTCTGCCCATTTTTGATGAGCCTTCTGTTTTCTGCTCATTTTTGATGACCCTTCTGTTTTCTGCCCATTTTTGATGAGCCTTCTGTTTTCTGCTCATTTTTGATGACCCTTCTGTTTTCTGCTCATTTTTGATGACCCTTCTGTTTTCTGCTCATTTTTGATGACCCTTCTGTTTTCTGCTCATTTTTGATGACCCTTCTGTTTTCTGCTCATTTTTGATGACCCTTCTGTTTACTGCTCATTATTGATGACCCTTCTGTTTTCTGCCCATTTTTGATGACCCTTCTGTTTTCTGCTCATTTTTGATGACCCTTCTGTTTTCTGCTCATTATTGATGACCCTTCTGTTTTCTGCCCATTTTTGATGAGCCTTCTGTTTTCTGCTCATTTTTGATGACCCTTCTGTTTTCTGCCCATTTTTGATGAGCCTTCTGTTTTCTGCTCATTTTTGATGACCCTTCTGTTTTCTGCTCATTTTTGATGACCCTTCTGTTTTTTTCTCATTTTTGATGACCCTTCTGTTTTCTGCTCATTATTGATGACCCTTCTGTTTTCTGCCCATTTTTGATGAGCCTTCTGTTTTCTGCTCATTTTTGATGACCCTTCTGTTTTCTGCCCTTTTTTGATGAGCCTTCTCTTTTCTGCTCATTTTTGACGACCCTTCTGTTTTCTGCTCATTTTTGATGACCCTTCTGTTTTCTGCTCATTTTTGATGACCCTTCTGTTTACTGCTCATTATTGATGACCCTTCTGTTTTCTGCCCATTTTTGATGACCCTTCTGTTTTCTGCTCATTTTTGATGACCCTTCTGTTTTCTGCCCATTTTTGATGAGCCTTCTGTTTTCTGTTCATTTTTGATGACCCTTCTGTTTTCTGCTCATTTTTGATGACCCTTCTGTTTTCTGCTCATTTTTGATGACCCTTCTGTTTTCTGCTCATTATTGATGACCCTTCTGTTTTCTGCCCATTTTTGATGAGCCTTCTGTTTTCTGCTCATTTTTGATGACCCTTCTGTTTTCTGCCCATTTTTGATGAGCCTTCTGTTTTCTGCTCATTTTTGATGACCCTTCTGTTTTCTGCTCATTTTTGATGACCCTTCTGTTTTTTGCTCATTTTTGATGACCCTTCTGTTTTCTGCTCATTATTGATGACCCTTCTGTTTTCTGCTCATTATTGGTGACCCTTCTGTTTTCTGCTCATTTTTGATGACCCTTCTGTTTCCTGCTCATTTTTGATGACCCTTCTGTTTTCTGCTCATTTTTGATGACCCTTCTGTTACCTGCTCATTTTTGATGACCCTTCTGTTTCCTACTCATTTTTGATGACCCATCTGTTTCCTGCCCATTTTTGATGAGCCTTCTGTTTTCTGCTCATTTTTGATGACCCTTCTGTTTTCTGCTCATTATTGATGACCCTTCTGTTTTCTGCTCATTTTTGATGACCCTTCTGTTTTCTGCTCATTTTTGATGACCCTTCTGTTTTCTGCTCATTTTTGATGACCCTTCTGTGTTCTGCTCATTTTTGATGACCCTTCTGTTTTCTGCTCATTTTTGATGACCCGTCTGTTTTCTGCTCATTATTGATGACCCTTCTGTTTTCTGCCCATTTTTGATGACCCTCCTGTTTTCTGCTCATTTTTGATGACCCTTCTGTTTTCTACCCATTTTTGATGAGCCTTTTGTTTTCTGCTCATTTTTGATGACCCTTCTGTTTTCTGCTCATTTTTGATGACCCTTCTGTTTTCTGCTCATTTTTGATGACCCTTCTGTTTTCTGCTCATTTTTGATGACCCTTCTGTTTACTGCTCATTATTGATGACCCTTCTGTTTTCTGCCCATTTTTGATGACCCTTCTGTTTTCTGCTCATTTTTGATGACCCTTCTGTTTTCTGCCCATTTTTGATGAGCCTTCTGTTTTCTGCTCATTTTTGATGACCCTTCTGTTTTCTGCTCATTTTTGATGACCCTTCTGTTTCCTGCTCATTTTTGATAACCCTTCTGTTTTCTGCTCATTTTTGATGACCCTTCTGTTTTCTGCTCATTTTTGATGACCCTTCTGTTGTCTGCTCATTTTTGATGACCCTTCTGTTTTCTACTCATTATTGATGACCCTTCTGTTTTCTGCCCATTTTTGATGACCCTTCTGTTTTCTGCTCATTTTTTATGACCCTTCTGTTTTCTGCCCATTTTTGTTGAGCCTTCTGTTTTCTGCTCATTTTTGATGACCCTTCTGTTTTCTGCCCATTTTTGATGACCCTTCTGTTTTCTGCTCATTTTTGATGACCCTTCTGTTTTCTGCCCATTTTTGATGAGCCTTCTGTTTTCGGCTCATTTTTGATGACCCTTCTGTTTTCTGCTCATTTTTGATGACCCTTCTGTTTTCTGCTCATTTTTGATGACCCTTCTGTTTTCTGCTCATTATTGATGACCCTTCTGTTTTCTGCCCATTTTTGATGAGCCTTCTGTTTTCTGCTCATTTTTGATGACCCTTCTGTTTTCTGCCCATTTTTGATGAGCCTTCTGTTTTCTGCTCATTTTTGATGACCCTTCTGTTTTCTGCTCATTTTTGATGACCCTTCTGTTTTTTTCTCATTTTTGATGACCCTTCTGTTTTCTGCTCATTATTGATGACCCTTCTGTTTTCTGCCCATTTTTGATGAGCCTTCTGTTTTCTGCTCATTTTTGATGACCCTTCTGTTTTCTGCCCTTTTTTGATGAGCCTTCTCTTTTCTGCTCATTTTTGACGACCCTTCTGTTTTCTGCTCATTTTTGATGACCCTTCTGTTTTCTGCTCATTTTTGATGACCCTTCTGTTTACTGCTCATTATTGATGACCCTTCTGTTTTCTGCCCATTTTTGATGACCCTTCTGTTTTCTGCTCATTTTTGATGACCCTTCTGTTTTCTGCCCATTTTTGATGAGCCTTCTGTTTTCTGTTCATTTTTGATGACCCTTCTGTTTTCTGCTCATTTTTGATGACCCTTCTGTTTTCTGCTCATTTTTGATGACCCTTCTGTTTTCTGCTCATTATTGATGACCCTTCTGTTTTCTGCCCATTTTTGATGAGCCTTCTGTTTTCTGCTCATTTTTGATGACCCTTCTGTTTTCTGCCCATTTTTGATGAGCCTTCTGTTTTCTGCTCATTTTTGATGACCCTTCTGTTTTCTGCTCATTTTTGATGACCCTTCTGTTTTTTGCTCATTTTTGATGACCCTTCTGTTTTCTGCTCATTATTGATGACCCTTCTGTTTTCTGCTCATTATTGGTGACCCTTCTGTTTTCTGCTCATTTTTGATGACCCTTCTGTTTCCTGCTCATTTTTGATGACCCTTCTGTTTTCTGCTCATTTTTGATGACCCTTCTGTTACCTGCTCATTTTTGATGACCCTTCTGTTTCCTACTCATTTTTGATGACCCATCTGTTTCCTGCCCATTTTTGATGAGCCTTCTGTTTTCTGCTCATTTTTGATGACCCTTCTGTTTTCTGCTCATTTTTGATGACCCTTCTGTTTTCTGGTCATTTTTGATGACCCTTCTGTTTTCTGCTCATTATTGATGACCCTTCTGTTTTCTGCCCATTTTTGATGAGCCTTCTGTTTTCTGCTTATTTTTGATGACCCTTCTGTTTTCTGCTCATTTTTGATGACCCTTCTGTTTTCTGCTCATTATTGATGACCCTTCTGTTTTCTGCCCATTTTTGATGACCCTTCTGTTTTCTGCTCATTTTTGATGACCCTTCTGTTTTCTGCTCATTTTTGATGACCCTTCTGTTTTCTGCTCATTTTTGATAACCCTTCTGTTTTCTGCTCATTTTTGATGACCCTTCTGTTTTCTGCTCATTTTTGATGACCCTTCTGTTTACTGCTCATTATTGATGACCCTTCTGTTTTCTGCCCATTTTTGATGACCCTTCGGTTTTCTGCTCATTTTTAATGACCCTTCTGTTTTCTGCCCATTTTTGATGAGCCTTCTGTTTTCTGCTCATTTTTGATGACCCTTCTGTTTTCTGCTCATTTTTGATGACCCTTCTGTTTTCTGCTCATTTTTGATGACCCTTCTGTTTTCTGCTCATTATTGATGACCCTTCTGTTTTCTGCCCATTTTTGATGACCCTTCTGTTTTCTGCTCATGTTTGATGACCCTTCTGTTTTCTGCTCATTTTTGATGACCCTTCTGTGTTCTGCTCATTTTTGATGACCCTTCTGTTTTCTGCTCATTTTTGATGACCCGTCTGTTTTCTGCTCATTATTGATGACCCTTCTGTTTTCTGCCCATTTTTGATGACCCTCCTGTTTTCTGCTCATTTTTGATGACCCTTCAGTTTTCTACCCATTTTTGATGAGCCTTTTGTTTTCTGCTCATTTTTGATGACCCTTCTGTTTTCTGCTCATTTTTGATGACCCTTCTGTTTTCTGCTCATTTTTGATGACCCTTCTGTTTTCTGCTCATTTTTGATGACCCTTCTGTTTACTGCTCATTATTGATGACCCTTCTGTTTTCTGCCCATTTTTGATGACCCTTCTGTTTTCTGCTCATTTTTGATGACCCTTCTGTTTTCTGCCCATTTTTGATGAGCCTTCTGTTTTCTGCTCATTTTAGATGACCCTTCTGTTTTCTGCTCATTTTTGATGACCCTTCTGTTTCCTGCTCATTTTTGATGACCCTTCTGTTTTCTGCTCATTTTTGATGACCCTTCTGTTTTCTGCTCATTTTTGATGACCCTTCTGTTGTCTGCTCATTTTTGATGACCCTTCTGTTTTCTACTCATTATTGATGACCCTTCTGTTTTCTGCCCATTTTTGATGACCCTTCTGTTTTCTGCTCATTTTTTATGACCCTTCTGTTTTCTGCCCATTTTTGTTGAGCCTTCTGTTTTCTGCTCATTTTTGATGACCCTTCTGTTTTCTGCTCATTTTTGATGACCCTTCTGTTTTCTGCCCATTTTTGATGAGCCTTCTGTTTTCTGCTCATTTTTGATGACCCTTCTGTTTTCTGCTCATTTTTGATGACCCTTCTGTTTTCTGCTCATTTTTGATGACCCTTCTGTTTTCTGCTCATTATTGATGACCCTTCTGTTTTCTGCCCATTTTTGATGAGCCTTCTGTTTTCTGCTCATTTTTGATGACCCTTCTGTTTTCTGCCCATTTTTGATGAGCCTTCTGTTTTCTGCTCATTTTTGATGACCCTTCTGTTTTCTGCTCATTTTTGATGACCCTTCTGTTTTTTGCTCATTTTTGATGACCCTTCTGTTTTCTGCTCATTATTGATGACCCTTCTGTTTTCTGCCCATTTTTGATGAGCCTTCTGTTTTCTGCTCATTTTTGATGACCCTTCTGTTTTCTGCCCTTTTTTGATGAGCCTTCTCTTTTCTGCTCATTTTTGACGACCCTTCTGTTTTCTGCTCATTTTTGATGACCCTTCTGTTTTCTGCTCATTTTTGATGACCCTTCTGTTTACTGCTCATTATTGATGACCCTTCTGTTTTCTGCCCATTTTTGATGACCCTTCTGTTTTCTGCTCATTTTTGATGACCCTTCTGTTTTCTGCCCATTTTTGATGAGCCTTCTGTTTTCTGTTCATTTTTGATGACCCTTCTGTTTTCTGCTCATTTTTGATGACCCTTCTGTTTTCTGCTCATTTTTGATGACCCTTCTGTTTTCTGCTCATTATTGATGACCCTTCTGTTTTCTGCCCATTTTTGATGAGCCTTCTGTTTTCTGCTCATTTTTGATGACCCTTCTGTTTTCTGCCCATTTTTGATGAGCCTTCTGTTTTCTGCTCATTTTTGATGACCCTTCTGTTTTCTGCTCATTTTTGATGACCCTTCTGTTTTTTGCTCATTTTTGATGACCCTTCTGTTTTCTGCTCATTATTGATGACCCTTCTGTTTTCTGCCCATTTTTGATGAGCCTTCTGTTTTCTGCTCATTTTTGATGACCCTTCTGTTTTCTGCCCTTTTTTGATGAGCCTTCTCTTTTCTGCTCATTTTTGATGACCCTTCTGTTTTCTGCTCATTTTTGATGACCCTTCTGTTTTCTGCTCATTATTGATGACCCTTCTGTTTTCTGCTCATTTTTGATGACCCTTCTGTTTTCTGCTCATTTTTCATAACCCTTCTGTTTTCTGCTCATTTTTGCCTTCTGTTTTCTGCCCATTTTTGACGATCCTTCTGTTTTCTGCTCATTTTTGATGACCCTTCTGTTTTCTGCTCATTTTTGATGACCCTTCTGTTTTCTGCTCATTATTGATGACCCTTCTGTTTTCTGTCCATTTTTGATGACTCTTTTGTTTTCTGCCCATTTTTGATGAGCCTTCTGTTTTCTGCTCATTTTTGATGAGCCTTCTGTTTTCTGCTCATTTTTGATGACCCTTCTGTTTTCTGCTCATTTTTGATGACCCTTCTGTTTTCTGCTCATTTTTGTTGACCCTTCTGTTTTCTGCTCATTTTTGATGACCCTTCTGTTTTCTGCTCATTTTTGATGACCCTTCTGTTTTCTGCTCATTATTGATGACCCTTCTGTTTTCTGCCCATTTTTGATGAGCCCTCTGTTTTCTGCTCATTTTTGATGACCCTTCTGTTTTCTGCTCATTTTTGATGACCCTTCTGTTTTCTGCTCATTATTGGTGACCCTTCTGTTTTCTGCTCATTTTTGATGACCCTTCTGTTTCCTGCTCATTTTTGATGACCCTTCTGTTTTCTGCTCATTTTTGATGACCCTTCTGTTTCCTGCTCATTTTTGATGACCCTTCTGTTTCCTACTCATTTTTGATGACCCTTCTGTTTCCTGCCCATTTTTGATGAGCCTTCTGTTTTCTGCTCATTTTTGATGACCTTTCTGTTTCCTACTCATTTTTGATGACCCTTCTGTTTTCTGCCCTTTTTTGATGAGCCTTCTCTTTTCTGCTCATTTTTGACGACCCTTCTGTTTTCTGCTCATTTTTGATGACCCTTCTGTTTTCTGCTCATTATTGATGACCCTTCTGTTTTCTGCTCATTTTTGATGACCCTTCTGTTTTCTGCTCATTTTTCATAACCCTTCTGTTTTCTGCTCATTTTTGCCTTCTGTTTTCTGCCCATTTTTGATGAGCCTTCTCTTTTCTGCTCATTTTTGACGACCCTTCTGTTTTCTGGTCATTTTTGATGACCCTTCTGTTTTCTGCTCATTATTGATGACCCTTCTGTTTTCTGCCCATTTTTGATGAGCCTTCTGTTTTCTGCTTATTTTTGATGACCCTTCTGTTTTCTGCTCATTTTTGATGACCCTTCTGTTTTCTGCTCATTATTGATGACCCTTCTGTTTTCTGTCCATTTTTGATGAGCCTTCTGTTTTCTGCTCATTTTTGATGACCCTTCTGTTTTCTGCTCATTTTTGATGACCCTTCTGTTTTCTGCTCATTTTTGATAACCCTTCTGTTTTCTGCTCATTTTTGATGACCCTTCTGTTTTCTGCCCATTTTTGACGACCCTTCTGTTTTCTGCTCATTTTTGATGACCCTTCTGTTTACTGCTCATTATTGATGACCCTTCTGTTTTCTGCCCATTTTTGATGACCCTTCTGTTTTCTGCTCATTTTTGATGACCCTTCTGTTTTCTGCCCATTTTTGATGAGCCTTCTGTTTTCTGCTCATTTTTGATGACCCTTCTGTTTTCTGCTCATTTTTGATGACCCTTCTGTTTCCTGCTCATTTTTGATGACCCTTCTGTTTTCTGCTCATTTTTGATGACCCTTCTGTTTTCTGCTCATTTTTGATGACCCTTCTGTTGTCTGCTCATTTTTGATGACCCTTCTGTTTTCTACTCATTATTGATGACCCTTCTGTGTTCTGCCCATTTTTGATGACCCTTCTGTTTTCTGCTCATTTTTTATGACCCTTCTGTTTTCTGCCCATTTTTGATGAGCCTTCTGTTTTCTGCTCATTTTTGATGACCCTTCTGTTTTCTGCCCATTTTTGATGACCCTTCTGTTTTCTGCTCATTTTTGATGACCCTTCTGTTTTCTGCCCATTTTTGATGAGCCTTCTGTTTTCTGCTCATTTTTGATGACCCTTCTGTTTTCTGCTCATTTTTGATGACCCTTCTGTTTTCTGCTCATTTTTGATGACCCTTCTGTTTTCTGCTCATTATTGATGACCCTTCTGTTTTCTGCCCATTTTTGATGAGCCTTCTGTTTTCTGCTCATTTTTGATGACCCTTCTGTTTTCTGCCCATTTTTGATGAGCCTTCTGTTTTCTGCTCATTTTTGATGACCCTTCTGTTTTCTGCTCATTTTTGATGACCCTTCTGTTTTTTGCTCATTTTTGATGACCCTTCTGTTTTCTGCTCATTATTGATGACCCTTCTGTTTTCTGCCCATTTTTGATGAGCCTTCTGTTTTCTGCTCATTTTTGATGACCCTTCTGTTTTCTGCCCTTTTTTGATGAGCCTTCTCTTTTCTGCTCATTTTTGACGACCCTTCTGTTTTCTGCTCATTTTTGATGACCCTTCTGTTTTCTGCTCATTATTGATGACCCTTCTGTTTTCTGCTCATTTTTGATGACCCTTCTGTTTTCTGCTCATTTTTCATAACCCTTCTGTTTTCTGCTCATTTTTGCCTTCTGTTTTCTGCCCATTTTTGATGAGCCTTCTGTTTTCTGCTCATTTTTGTTGACCCTTCTGTTTTCTGCTCATTTTTGATGACCCTTATGTTTTCTGCTCATTTTTGATGACCCTTCTGTTTTCTGCTCATTATTGATGACCCTTCTGTTTTCTGCCCATTTTTGATGAGCCCTCTGTTTTCTGCTCATTTTTGATGACCCTTCTGTTTTCTGCTCATTTTTGATGACCCTTCTGTTTTCTGCTCATTATTGGTGACCCTTCTGTTTTCTGCTCATTTTTGATGACCCTTCTGTTTCCTGCTCATTTTTGATGACCCTTCTGTTTTCTGCTCATTTTTGATGACCCTTCTGTTTCCTGCTCATTTTTTATGACCCTTCTGTTTCCTACTCATTTTTGATGACCCTTCTGTTTCCTGCCCATTTTTGATGAGCCTTCTGTTTTCTGCTCATTTTTGATGACCTTTCTGTTTCCTACTCATTTTTGATGACCCTTCTGTTTTCTGCCCTTTTTTGATGAGCCTTCTCTTTTCTGCTCATTTTTGACGACCCTTCTGTTTTCTGCTCATTTTTGATGACCCTTCTGTTTTCTGCTCATTATTGATGACCCTTCTGTTTTCTGCTCATTTTTGATGACCCTTCTGTTTTCTGCTCATTTTTCATAACCCTTCTGTTTTCTGCTCATTTTTGCCTTCTGTTTTCTGCCCATTTTTGACGATCCTTCTGTTTTCTGCTCATTTTTGATGACCCTTCTGTTTTCTGGTCATTTTTGATGACCCTTCTGTTTTCTGCTCATTATTGATGACCCTTCTGTTTTCTGCCCATTTTTGATGAGCCTTCTGTTTTCTGCTTATTTTTGATGACCCTTCTGTTTTCTGCTCATTTTTGATGACCCTTCTGTTTTCTGCTCATTATTGATGACCCTTCTGTTTTCTGCCCATTTTTGATGAGCCTTCTGTTTTCTGCTCATTTTTGATGACCCTTCTGTTTTCTGCTCATTTTTGATGACCCTTCTGTTTTCTGCTCATTTTTGATAACCCTTCTGTTTTCTGCTCATTTTTGATGACCCTTCTGTTTTCTGCCCATTTTTGACGACCCTTCTGTTTTCTGCTCATTTTTGATGACCCTTCTGTTTACTGCTCATTATTGATGACCCTTCTGTTTTCTGCCCATTTTTGATGACCCTTCTGTTTTCTGCTCATTTTTGATGACCCTTCTGTTTTCTGCCCATTTTTGATGAGCCTTCTGTTTTCTGCTCATTTTTGATGACCCTTCTGTTTTCTGCTCATTTTTGATGACCCTTCTGTTTCCTGCTCATTTTTGATGACCCTTCTGTTTTCTGCTCATTTTTGATGACCCTTCTGTTTTCTGCTCATTTTTGATGACCCTTCTGTTGTCTGCTCATTTTTGATGACCCTTCTGTTTTCTACTCATTATTGATGACCCTTCTGTTTTCTGCCCATTTTTGATGACCCTTCTGTTTTCTGCTCATTTTTTATGACCCTTCTGTTTTCTGCCCATTTTTGATGAGCCTTCTGTTTTCTGCTCATTTTTGATGACCCTTCTGTTTTCTGCCCATTTTTGATGACCCTTCTGTTTTCTGCTCATTTTTGATGACCCTTCTGTTTTCTGCCCATTTTTGATGAGCCTTCTGTTTTCTGCTCATTTTTGATGACCCTTCTGTTTTCTGCTCATTTTTGATGACCCTTCTGTTTTCTGCTCATTTTTGATGACCCTTCTGTTTTCTGCTCATTATTGATGACCCTTCTGTTTTCTGCCCATTTTTGATGAGCCTTCTGTTTTCTGCTCATTTTTGATGACCCTTCTGTTTTCTGCCCATTTTTGATGAGCCTTCTGTTTTCTGCTCATTTTTGATGACCCTTCTGTTTTCTGCTCATTTTTGATGACCCTTCTGTTTTTTGCTCATTTTTGATGACCCTTCTGTTTTCTGCTCATTATTGATGACCCTTCTGTTTTCTGCCCATTTTTGATGAGCCTTCTGTTTTCTGCTCATTTTTGATGACCCTTCTGTTTTCTGCCCTTTTTTGATGAGCCTTCTCTTTTCTGCTCATTTTTGACGACCCTTCTGTTTTCTGCTCATTTTTGATGACCCTTCTGTTTTCTGCTCATTATTGATGACCCTTCTGTTTTCTGCTCATTTTTGATGACCCTTCTGTTTTCTGCTCATTTTTCATAACCCTTCTGTTTTCTGCTCATTTTTGCCTTCTGTTTTCTGCCCATTTTTGACGATCCTTCTGTTTTCTGCTCATTTTTGATGACCCTTCTGTTTTCTGCTCATTATTGATGACCCTTCTGTTTTCTGTCCATTTTTGATGACTCTTTTGTTTTCTGCCCATTTTTGATGAGCCTTCTGTTTTCTGCTCATTTTTGATGACCCTTCTGTTTTCTGCTCATTTTTGATGACCCTTCTGTTTTCTGCTTATTTTTGATGACCCTTCTGTTTTCTGCTCATTTTTGTTGACCCTTCTGTTTTCTGCTCATTTTTGTTGACCCTTCTGTTTTCTGCTCATTTTTGATGACCCTTATGTTTTCTGCTCATTTTTGATGACCCTTCTGTTTTCTGCTCATTATTGATGACCCTTCTGTTTTCTGCCCATTTTTGATGAGCCTTCTGTTTTCTGCTCATTTTTGATGACCCTTCTGTTTTCTGCTCATTTTTGATGACCCTTCTGTTTTCTGCTCATTATTGGTGACCCTTCTGTTTTCTGCTCATTTTTGATGACCCTTCTGTTTCCTGCTCATTTTTGATGACCCTTCTGTTTTCTGCCCATTTTTGATGAGCCTTCTGTTTTCTGCTCATTTTTGATGACCCTTCTGTTTTCTGCTCATTTTTGATGACCCTTCTGTTTTCTGCTCATTATTGATGACCCTTCTGTTTTCTGCCCATTTTTGATGAGCCTTCTGTTTTCTGCTCATTTTTGATGACCCTTCTGTTTTCTGCTCATTTTTGATGACCCTTCTGTTTTCTGCTCATTTTTGATAACCCTTCTGTTTTCTGCTCATTTTTGATGACCCTTCTGTTTTCTGCCCATTTTTGACGACCCTTCTGTTTTCTGCTCATTTTTGATGACCCTTCTGTTTTCTGCTCATTTTTGATGACCCTTCTGTTTTCTGCTCATTATTGATGACCCTTCTGTTTTCTGCCCATTTTTAATGACTCTTTTGTTTTCTGCTCATTTTTGATGACCCTTCTGTTTTCTGCCCATTTTTGATGAACCTTCTGTTTTCTGCTCATTTTTGATGACCCTTCTGTTTTCTGCTCATTTTTGATGACCCTTCTGTTTTCTGCTCATTTTTGATGACCCTTCTGTTTTCTGCTCATTATTGATGACCCTTCTGTTTTCTGCTCATTTTTGATGACCCTTCTGTTTCCTGCTCATTTTTGATGACCCTTCTGTTTTCTGCTCATTTTTGTTGACCCTTCTGTTTTCTGCTCATTTTTGATGACCCTTCTGTTTTCTGCTCATTTTTGATGACCCTTTTGTTTTCTGCTCATTATTGGTGACCCTTCTGTTTTCTGCTCATTTTTGATGACCCTTCTGTTTCCTGCTCATTTTTGATGACCCTTCTGTTTTCTGCTCATTTTTGATGACCCTTCTGTTTCCTGCTCATTTTTGATGACCCTTCTGTTTTCTGCTCATTTTTGATGACCCTTCTGTTTTCTGCTCATTTTTGATGACCCTTCTGTTTTCTGCTCATGTTTGATGACCCTTCTGTTTTCTCTAACGTTTATATACAACATAATCCGTCACTTATTTGATTGGGTATTAAGCAAACTTTAACTTCATTAATATGCATACTACAGAATAATCACAGTATATACGTTATTATGTTTATCATTTTGATATATTTGTTTGTTTATTTACAACTGTAACATATTTTGTACACGTACGAAGATGAACCTTAAGTTTGTTTTCTTTAGACACCTAGATACTTGGGGGCATTGCGTATTCAAATTGGCCGTTGATTCCATTAAGTATGTCATGAATATTTGAATGGTTTCTTAAATAATTCTGTATGTGGTTTCATGACTTTTATAAAGATTTTCGCTTACAGCATTACGAATGTAATATGGATTAAGTTTATACATGCAAAATTATTGGTCAGTAAGATATGAAGGAACTTCATCCTACAAATAGTTTTTTTAAAAATACAGAAATTTGTGATAGTTGATTTTGTCTTCTTTTTGGCGCCGAAACAAGTTGGGATCGATGTAACATATCAGCATTAAGACTTTTACCGGATTTGACAATAAGAGCAACACGAGGAGTGTATTCTAAGAAACAGGAATTGCTTACCCTTCGTGAATAATTTGGCTCACCGCTTTTTTGTTTCTTTTGGTGGGGTCCGTATTATTTATTTTTTAGCTTTACTGTGATTTGTTTGTCATGGTTTTGTGTCTTGTGACCATCGTTGCCCGTGTCTCTGGATTGTCCATTCTTGATTTGTCCTTCGTTTTTTTCTAACATTTGTTTCCCTTTAATTAGAGAACATCTAGATATCGCTTACTGCCGTGAAATATGCAATATAAATAATGATCAATTCATCACAGGTTGTAGTCTATTTGAAATTAGGGGATGGATATTTAACCCCACTTTCAACAATGTTTCAATGTTTCTGTGGTGGGCAAAAAACGAAGTACTATCGACATACCTCAATGCAATGTCCAACTATATAAAACAAATCATATTGACGAGAGAGTAAGCACACTGGTTATACAATGGATATTTCAGTAGGTAGTGAGCATAATACAACAAACTGTGGATTATGCCACATATATTCAGGAAATAGTAAACACTATGCAGATTACATCACACATATCACTAGGTAGAAACAAATTAAGAATAATTATATGCATATTCAGTAGGCATAAATTAAGCAGAATTTGAAGATACCAAAGGGGTAATCACAATCCGTAAATCGAAGTCCAGACAACACAATGGCCAAAAGAAAAAGGACAAAAGAACAAACAACGATCTACAAAACATACACATAAAACTAAAGATCGAGTAACACGAACCCCATCACCAAAAACCCGGGGTAAAAATGACACAATATTTCTGAAAGAATATTGCAAGTAGTTAATAAAGCTAATTTAACCCGTCACTTTTTATTGGAATGACTGTGTCAAGTCAGGAAAGTTAGTGATCATGTATATGTGTGTAAGGGATATCAATTTTGCCTATTTTAAAGAGTTATCTATATGATTTTGGAACTGTTCAGACAGTGCTGTATTTTAGTTTTTCTTTTTATTGTTCAACTGGTATATTCATAGCAACAACATAATTACTATACTTAAAGAAGGTTTCTTTATCAAACCGAGATGTCAATGTAATCCCCCCGAGAGGTATTATATTGCATTATATTGAATTAAACGTTCATTTCATTTATAACAACACAAAGAGAACGTCTCATAAATTATGTTTCTGCTCTTTAGAATGTTATCTATAATTGCATCCTCTGTTCTACTTTCACTATAATCTTAGTATCACATGTTTGTGTTTTGGTGTAATACAGTTATTAAGTTATCAACGTACGAAATCAATACACACACATAAAAGGAAAAATATGTATAAGTCATTACAATATACGTATATCTTAATTCATTATCAAAAGAAAATATGATACTCTAATTATTCAAATGACTTTATTGCGGACAATGTAGAACATGCGTCTTATTGGAATTTAAAGCGAAAACATATCATTATGAATGTCTTGCATAATCATTTGCCAAGATATACTATGTTGACCTTTGAATGATGAGTGTTTATTCTATTAATAACGCTGATTTTTAAAGCAAACCCAGAAGTTTTATTTATCAATCGAGTGCCTCGTGTCGAGCAGAAGCTGTTTATCCTTCCGGAACACCTGAGTTGTGGGGTTCGTGTTGTTCGATCGTAGTTTTCTATGTCATGTGTTGTAGATCGTTGGTTGTCCTTTTGTACTTTTTCGTTGTGCAATTGTATTGTCTGTTCTTCTTCTATAATGGCTTCTGATTACCCTTTATTTTCTTCAAACCTTTTCTTAAAAGACAAATTATAGAATAAACATATATAGAAATGGAACATAGAAAATACTATGGCCAAACTAGCATCCATTTCTTAATGAAATTAAATTTGCAAATAAACTAGTTTTACAATACAAACCAATAAGAGAAATATACATTGACACGGTTATTATTTATTAGATACAAGGACATCGATCAATCAATCTTTCAGAAAGAAACTAACATTACAAAAATATGAGCAAAGATGATATAGTAGATCTCGTACAAAGAGGAAGGTCAAGGTAATAGGTAATGCTACAAAAAGGCCAAGCTGTGGGAAAATCCCATAAAAATGTAGCTCCGAGTAAACCATATAAAAATGTGATTAAGTTCTGAGTGGATCCTACAAAAATGTAAATCACGCTGTGAGGAGATCCTAGGAAATTGTATGTCAGCCTCTGTAACTTTGTGGTGATATTGCTTGATATAGTTTCTTTCGATGATATAAACAATGATCAAGACGAAAGTTTGTTCATGTATTCGACTACTCTACCAAGAAGAGAAGACATTCACATCAATTTTAAATGTTTCAAATTTCTGTATGTCTACCCCAGATTAGATATTTTAGCGAATTTGCTAGCTGGTTTACATTCACTAG
This sequence comes from Bathymodiolus brooksi, assembly GCA_963680875.1. NCBI lineage: Eukaryota > Metazoa > Mollusca > Bivalvia > Mytilida > Modiolidae > Bathymodiolus > Bathymodiolus brooksi. The sequence continues at coordinate 94,595,158 of OY804579.1, forward strand.
TTTACGAATACAGTGGTACATGCATTTTAAATAGTGCTTCGGGACTGACCTGGTTTATAAGATATATTTATAATTGGAATCTATAAATAATGTAATTCATTAACACTAAGATCAATCTCCATCAGGCATCGGTAACCTTAGCAGATTTTGAATATCCAATCATTCAATCTAGGCCCTTTGGTTTACTTGCTCCCAAAGTCTTGTAAATTATTTGGGTATCTAACCTTGTGACTATGAGCATACCCGACGAATGTTCTTCCAGAAATGTGCCGTGCTCTTTAAATTACATATCTGCGTTTTTATTGTACTTGTTCATACTCATTAATCTGGAAAATAAAAACAAAACAAAAATAATATTCAGTTCGGAGTTCGGTAATTTTGTTATTACCCTTATTTCCCATATTATACAAAACAGATACAATACATTCTTAATAAGACACATATCCTTGAAGGGCTTCAAATTGCAAATAATGGGAGAAACCTTATATTGCACTGCAGTCTTTTCGATCTCATGAACTGTATAATTATTATTGACATGCTAACATTTGCGTTTTAATGGTGTTTTCGAAACAGATGTTCAAGGTTAACTAGTCTACGTCCTGTTCTATATATATAATGTTACGCTTTAAGTCAACTAGTACAATCTAACAAAACTCATCAAGAGCGATTAATTCCATATTTCATCATCAATTTAATATCAATTTTCAGCTTTACATGTAAAGAAGTCATATTTTATAATGTCCCAAAGAGGAAATGTCGATTAAAATGGATAAGATCAATGCTCTCTATATATTTTAGCTCAATGTAACATAAAAACAAATTATATCTCAGAGGTTTATATGGTATTAAAAACCACAGCAAAGTAAAAGTGTTTCCTACAATAAATCATAGTTATTAATATTCCTATATGGATTCTGATAATGTACTTAATTTAAGTACGTTACATTAAATTAAATTTTATATATTTATGTTTTCCAGACAGTTGCAGAAGATCACGTGATCGTGGTCCTTCTCGTTCATGACGTAGCAACGAAAATGACTTATTACCGGGTTTGTTAACATGAGTATCACGCCTGGTGCAACGCAACTAGAGGAGTGGGATTAACTTGCCTTTCGGAGCAGCTGAGTTCACTTCCATTTCCAGTTGTTGCTCTCAGCTTTTAGTTTTAGTTGTAGTGTTTTAATATGTCGGTCATTTCTTTTGTTGTTGTTGTTGTTGTTTTTCTTCTTCTTTGCTGTTGTATTGTGTATGTTGCATGTCTCTCGTCTGTGGTATGCGGCTTCTCATTACATCTCTGGGATCTTTAAAATTTTCTGAATTCGCTTCGGTCCATATAATATTTTGTGGGTGACATCCCAGTCCATAAACTGCCATATGACCCTTAGTGCCATGAACTATTTGTTAATTATTATATATAAACGCAAGAAGTGTTAATTAAAACTTTGCCTAATCGAAAAATGTCAATAACTTTTTCTTGTTTTTTTGTTGTTGTTTTTATTTGAAAAAACAACTTTTGTGTATTCAAAGTTAGAATAATCATAAAATGTAAATATATATTCATGAAAGTAAATACCTGTATATGTTCATGAAAAAATACGTACTGAAAAAAAATATATCTATGCAAATATGTTTTATGAAATTAATATGTATATACAATTTGTACATTTGTTCGCAAAACATGATATATGTTTATGAAAGAAAATATATGTTCATAACCAAATATTACCTTTATGAATATATATTTACATTTCTTCGGTAATGTAGACATATTTTTTGTTCTTTGATCTCAGCGAGTGATATTGTCAATAATAAAAAATGGCATCTGATACTGAAAACTATCCGATAGTGTCACGTAAGCAGAAATTGGGTGAGGGTTAAGATAAAACGTTAACGACGAAAGAAAAGAGATGATTTCAATTTCCCTCTCGTGCACTTTTATGTAGCAACATTCCAGTAGCAACTGCATTTGGAAGATATATATCTAAGTTGACCCGATATTCCAGAGTTTGTAGCTCTTGTCATGCTACTGAAATAGAGGTTCATGTTGGATAAGTTATCACATCAGAAGCTTTGCGGTCGCCACCATGACTTGGTGAACAGCTATGGAATATTTGTGTAGAAATTACCGTGGGTATATTTCGCTTGTCGTAATCAAAATTCCATCCTTTTCGCATTATTGACACATCACCGCAGAGTAGCATGACGGGTGTAAATGTTACTATTGTCGCAGGTGCAGTACACCCTTCTGGAGCACCATGTTTTTTGTGGCTTCGTGTTGCTCGATCTTTAGTTTTCTGTGTAATATTTTGTAGATCGTTGTTTGTCTTCTTTCTTTTGGCCATTATATTGTCTGTCCTTCGATTTACGGCTTCTGATTACCCCTTTGGTATCTCCAAACTGTTCATCATCATTAGTTTTCTGTGTAGTTCTTTGTACATTGCGTATATGATTGTTTGTCTTTTTGTCCCTTTTTGACATTGTGTGGTCTGTCCTTCGATTTATGGCTTCTGATTATCCCTCTAAGGTTTTCCAACTCTACCGATAAAACAATTAGTTCAGTTTTGGAGGTCTCGACATATATTATTACATCAACGATACCAAAAAATAATGTCTGTCTCAACCTTTGTAACTGCCGTATTCTATATTTATGAATATTACAAAGATTGACACACCACCATAGACAAAATACATATTTTTATTGCATATGCGGATGATCACGAAAAAGACTATTGGAAATTAATGAATATCTGAGGCAACCGAAGACTGCTTGTAGCAAGTTATATACGAAAGCCATTAGAATGTAGAACAGACACGAAAATCAGGGGAAAAGACACGTTTTGTCAACAGACCTTCAACATGGTATTAATCTGGTACTGTACAATACAGATAAGCGTGATGTTTAAAAATAATAATGACTTTTTTTCTGTCACCCACTTATTATCTAATGATAAAGAATCTCCGTGCTTTTATGTGTCAAGGTTTAGGTTTAGGATTATGGTGTTTAACGCCTTTTTCAACAATATTTCAGTTATATCGTGGCGGTCAATTTTATTGGTGGAGAAAACCGGAGTACCCGGAGAAAACATATGTCAAATGACCAATTATAATATTAAGATAGCGCCGTTCGATTAAAATAATTATATTCACTTTAATATAGCGTTGAAAATATAGAAATGACATCAAATATTTTCTGTTTGAGGACAACATTGAGCTTAAAGTGTTCAAGACAGTGTGTATTTTGACACTGCTATGCAATATTTCATATATAAATAAATACATCTTTCCCACAAACAGAAATGGATTTTTAGAAAAAGCATTAGGGGCCACACTAAGTACATGTAGTTCAAAGGTGGAATTGATATTTGTTATAAGATACAGAAGACATGTGTGATATTTAATTGAGTACACATGACGCCTAGTAGACACGGTTAGATAGAATTATAAAGTATTTTCCTACAAAATCTACAATAAGTTACTAGATTAACACGACAGGTGGAGCAGAAACTGTTTACCCTTCCGGAGCACATGAGTTCACCCCCGGTTACTAGTGGGCTTCGTGGTACTTGATCCTTAGTTTTATGTGTATGCTTTGAAGATCGTTGTTTGACAGTCTGTTTGTCCTTATGTGCAATTTCTTTTGATCATTGTGTTGTGTGTCCTTCTTCGATTTACAGATTCTGATTACTCCTTTGGTATCTTCAAACTCTTCTTACAATAGTATCTCATATAACATACATGTATATATTAAAAATCGTACAATTAAATAATTGAACAAAAACAAACGAAACAAGATAAAAATAGAATGGTTTCATAGTTTATTCTATAAAAGACGAACGAATAAAGAAGACAAACCCTATATATCATATAAATAAAGACTGGAAGCATAATAATATATGTCATATACCAGTGACAGATGCATAGAATACATTCGAAATATATAGGTTTGCTTGTTTGTTTGATGGTGTTTAACGCCACCTTCAACAATATTTCAGCTATATCGTGGCGGTCAGTTTTATTGGTGGAGACCCGACGAAAACCTCCGACCTGTGGCAATTCACTGACAAACTTTATTGCATATTTGGTTATAAATATAACTACCATACGATCACGGCCATGACGCCCCCGCATCCCCCCTCCAAACAACATATTTCTTCAACATTACATGTTTTCTTAAATTATCATATTTATATCAATATTTTCCCTATATTGAATGATAGATTACAAGCACAAAAGGCCGATCCAACATACTTCATAACTAACTGGATATACAAAAGAAAACAACCCCCATTTACATGTACAAGAAAAATGTTTTCTCCTTGACATGTACATCGTATTAATCAAGTCATTCAATGTCTAAAATAGATGCATTCTGCGCTGGCTTCAAACTAAGATATGAATGAAACTGAAACCTTTAAAGAAAACAGAAGGAGATTATGATTATTATTATGCCACTCCTAACTTCTGGTTGATGAAATCTCTAAATGGTTTTTTTTTTTTTTTTTTTTTTTTTATAATTCTTATAAAATTAATATATATCATTTTCGTGCCTTTTGATTGGACAAGAGCACTGCCACCTGTATCTTATTGATTCATTCATAACTGGATGAACTTTTTCGTGTCGGACCTACTTTTTTGTCCAAGCAGTGTAAACAATATGGCGATCGCCGACGGCAAACTAAGGATATATTTCTCCGCGATATACAACTCTGGAATGTAATGATCAGTTGTTAATGGTGAGGGTCTCTTTGAAAAAGAACAAAATGGGGAAAAGATACACATTGAAGAATTATAAGAATTAAACGCTTCTTTTCATGCCTGCATTTGCACCCTTTACACATGCATGAACTCCTGATAAGAAGCTATTAATTCCATAATATATATGGACTTTAATTTGTTTCGTTCGTGCAAGAATGGCATATTACAAAATAACATGCAAATGTGCGATCAGTATCTAAAATTAGATAATGTAGTTTTCAAGACATTAAGGAACATATCGAATTTCCGAGTAATATTTCCAGCACAATATAAAAAATGTGTCACCAGTATGAAAATAGACGCCTTAAGTTGTCAAGATATTTATGAACATAAATGGCACAATAGTCAATATTTTCGAAAATGAGCGGAATTCTCACTGACAACGTTGTACAAGAAGTTCTAAATCCAACTACAATACCACTACGACCACCACTACCCCTGTAGATTTAGAAATTGTTCTACCACAAAGCACGGACCAAAGAATTTAATGGCTGGAATACGATGTTTGAGTTCACCCCGGTACTTGGTGGGGTTCTATTTGATTTTTTGATTGCTCGTGTATTGGTCACATCTATGTACTGTAAAGCCACATATAGTGCATGGCCATTCGGGACGAAAACAAGTGTCCAACACATATTGTGTATATATGTGTTATGTTGCCAGTTTCTTTGGTTCGTCCATTTTTGATTGTCCCTTCGGTATTATCTAACGTTTATTTAAACAATATATAAAATTATGCAACAATGGTAGAAGAAATGCATAACCATGCAGGCCACTACATTTTAGTTCCAATGAGAAATTATGGAGAATTGGGTGGGTATGAATAGCATGTGGTGTGGCTACAATGTGCCTATTCTTCTTAAAAATCTACAAAGGGGCTTTTTACGTAGTCCGATTGTGGCACTCTGAAGAAACGACACCCACTAGGGTCCATGGTTAAGCTTTCCATATTATAACATGAAAACCTCATATCGAGAAGAAAGGAATAATCTTTCCGGCAACCGTGAACCTGCTAATAGCTCGTTCGGCTGATATCTAGAAACCGTGACCGGTAGCCAAACGTTTGAATAAGAATAATATACCAATATTAATTTTTCTTAAATAGTTCATACTTTGGTTTGTGATAAAAAAAAATAAACATTTTGAATGTGTTGATGTTTTTTTATTTCATAACTTTGCTGTAGGAATGTGTATATCTATCAATGCAATTACAATCGATTGTAACAGTATTTTTGTCTGTGCCAGATGCTCGTATAATATCTAGATCTATTAAAAAACAATGATAAGATCTCGGTTAACCTTTAATTTAAATAATAAACATTTCTTATTTCGAATAACATCTACCACAAATGGGAATTACAAGCACCACAAAATTAAAGCTTAACAATTAATTTGCCGAATTCCTAACACGTAAAACGACGGCTATCAAAATTGGAAGAATATATAGGTATTTGACATTCCACAGATAGGAAATTGTAAAATTGTAGGGGTTTACTACCATCATTATGTTTCATGATTGATAGATTTACAACACAGCATTAACACATCTTCACAGAATAGCTTCATATAATAGTGATCAAATGGAAAACAAAACATAACTCACTGTCGTAACCATTCCTAAATCATATATCAAAATCGTCTAAAGAGGCAAAATGCACTTCACTAAAGTGTGACGGGGTTAAACTAGAATTATGGTACCAAACCTCCCCTGTTAGTAAAATGATGCAGTCGTGCAGGCGCTTTCCACATGTGACTAAAAATGTCAATTCTTACATGTATCCGGGCGAACAGCGTTATTATAAAGAATGCTATAATCTTGAACATTATGCATAATATATTTAATCTTCGTGATACAGAAGTTGTCATATGTATAATATTAGTATTAATATGAAACAGGCACGGCCATGAATGCTCGCGAATCTGAAAATGATCTGCCAATTTCACGTTCATCCAGTGCTTCAAAATAGTGTCGAGATTTTTTGGGCCGAGATATATCGGGGACGACTTTTTTTAGGGTCGAATCTAGACTCATTCAATCGAACTCTCGTTGTTCCTTACGAGATCTCAAAAGTTAACTTCCACGCAGAATTTTTTTTCCTTGTCAGTCAATCGTAACTACTCGACCATTCTCGCTACCCTGCAAATAACCTCGTATGCATTAGGCGTATAAATCGCACTACTTTTCACATGTCAGTTACATGAAAGTTTGATAAAGTTATATTTTAAGCAATTTTCTATATTTCAATTAAAGTTTTAATTAGTTTTGCATGATTAGATTTTACTTAGTATGTCTTCCATATTGGATTTTCGTGGACTATATTTTTGTGCGGCTTAACTTAACTTAACTTCCGGCAAACAATTTAAGAAGAATTTCTACTATGTACGTACGAGGTTATTTGCAGGGTAACGAGAATGGCCGAGTAGTTACGATTGCTTGTCAGTGTGTCAGAAGAGATTTATTAAAATTTGAAAATATCAATATCAGTAGAACAAGCTAACAAAATGACTTTTATTACACACGGGTTCCAGGTTTCAGTGATATCGGACGTACGAGAGAGGGTCCGAGATTTAGCATCACCTTTTCGCTTTATGTTAAGAAGATCTTCATTAGTAGAGTGTGTAAGTGTGTTACACGGAACGTGTTTACAATGTGCAAAAAAAATTATATCCATCAGTATGTGAAGCCATGTGAAGAAAATCCTAGGTACACATTTTTAACAATAAAGAGCTCGCTTCGCTCGCATATTAAAAAGAGCATTTATCTAAATGCTCGATAGTATGCAGGGTCATCGTAAGATATTATAGTGAAACAATGAGCAACTTTGAACCGAAATTTAATTCTCAATACCATCTTTCGTCATTTGTACACAACTGATATTGAATTCATACATGTAAGATAATACAATGCTTATAGAAAATGGATTCATGTGACCTTTTTCCCATTTGAATTGTTCTATATTTTGAAATAATCTTGAATTGTTTCTTGAAAAAGAGATTGTTGTCAAGTGATAATTGTTTTGGTTATTTTTTGTTCACCAATATCAATTGACATAACAAGGGGAGGTAATATAGTATGACATGCTACTAACGGCAACTTCTAGCACATCTTTCTTCATAGGCAACTGGTGCATGTTGTTCTTTGCCCTCGAGGAGCGTGACTTCATTTACGCCATGCTTGCTGTTAGGTATTTGAGGCATCCACAAAACCGTTCTGGGTTTTTGCACTTTCACAACGAAGAAATTAAATACGAGTCCTATTATCAGGGGTTCCACCAGAAGATTCTTCAAAATGCATTATTTTAAAGGACCAAAGTTTACTAACCGCATGAACCCGATTCAGAGCTATTTCAAATGGCCATGACCAGTTTTTTTTTCGTTATTTGTATATTCTATTTTCTAACGCCATACAGTAATCATCACAATATAACAATTATTTTTATTTTTGTTATAATCTTTCAAATGTTATGTATAATGTTAAAATTACAAAACTACAAGCAAAAGCACAAACTGTATCATATAAATTCGTTCCGGGTACTAATTGCATCCTGCCACATGCTACGGACACCTCAGAATATATAAATAGGTTGTATATCTGGCCTACAGAGTACATATAATGGAGTATACATATAGTGCGGGTTTTCAAATATACAATCAACATCAACTGAACTGGACAATAATGACAACCCTAAGCTGTAGTAATGGTAAACCTCTTGTACATAGAAGACCCATTGCAACTTCCAACGAGTAACTGCGAATTACATGCTCGTCAGTGGTCATTTACAAGTCAATTTCCCACAGTACCCATTGCACTAGTATATGGTAAAAAAATACATGCAGTAGGGATATTGCAGTGCCATCTGTTTGCCTGCCTCCTGTTTCGATGCAGATAAACTTGTTCTTAGCATGAATATAGTGATATACTATTCCCTTGACATACAATTACGATCATTCAACCAGCAATTGTTCAAGGAAGATAACTTAAAAGGAACCACGAATTCATCAACACTAAAAGTAGATCATTTCTTTACGAGAGTTCATTAATTATTCCATGTAGATGTATGGTGGTCTGACTTTTTGGGATAGACTAATTGATGGCTAATTGACGGTTGTCATTCAATTTATTGTGATCATCCTTCCATTTAATCTTGATTTATTCAGTGAACGATACAGTAGTATGGCAAATAATTAAATTACAGCATTTACTTTGTATATATATGGCTTAGCGAATTTAGATATTGATTGTCAGAATATGATGACCGCCGTGACCATAAAACAAACAATTACAGGGAACGCCTGATGCATAATACATTTTATAGTTTGATAAATTACGTCATTTAGGAATTGTAAATAAACGCTAGAGAATACCGAAGAGGCAGAAAAAAGTGAACAATCCAGAGAAACTGGCAGCATAGGGTACACAAGACACAACACAATATGTGTTGGACACGACTATGCGCAAACAAACACGAATAACATAAATAAGACATGACCCTCCTACAAACAACAATATATCTAATAAACTGGGATGATGATAATCGTGAGAACAGTTATATGGCCCCAAACAATCCCTCTTATTGAAATGATGGGGTCATGCAAGACGTGTCCACATGTGAGTAACTACTGACGCTCACAGATAACTGGATAAGCAGCGTTGTTATAATGACGATGAGTCCTCATCTTAAACACTATAATATATTTATTCTTCGTGATACTGGTGTTGTCATATGTATATATAAGTTCTTGTATAGACACTCATTTGAATATCAGACGACTTTAAACAGTACAGAAGGCCATCGTAAGACATAATAGGAAGACAATGGTCACATTTGAATCAAAATATAATGGCCAAATACAATCTCTCGCTACCTCCACACAGGTGACAACATACTTAGCAATAAGATGTTTCCATCTTCTGAGAGGCTTTTTGAATAACAACATTAGTCGTATGGAAAATCGTTATTTCTACATCAACTTTCAAGCAGTGTTAATTTTGGGTACATTTCAACCACATCAATGAGGAAATTAATTCATAAAATTTGTTCTCTCCACGATAATGCTGAAATACTGCTAAAGTTGGCAATACATACCAATAAATCAACTACATCACTGCAGTTTATTAGTTGTTTTGTATAGTTAAATATGTTAATTTCCCTTCACAGTGCCATACATATTAATTAAACCTGTAATTAGAGACCACCTGTCTTTTGTGAACCTATTTAAATGTTCCATTTGAAAGTCACATATGACAGGTTTGACTGTAATTGTATATCTTTTTTTTTATTGTGGACATACAATATATACAATTTTGATAGTTGGATTTACAACTACCTATACAATCAGTGCCTATTACCAGGGCGAGGTGTACAACACTATGTGATAACGTTTGTTAGTGACTTGCGACAGGTCGATGGTTTTCTCCGGGTCCCTCAGTGTCCTCCACCAATAAAACTGACCGCCACGATATAGCTGAAATATTGTTGAAAGTGGCGTTAAGCACCGTCAAACAAACAAACAATTTTGATGGAAAGTTAACATGTACAATAACAAAACTTAACAAATATAAAACATTCGCAAATAGATCAATATAGGATTTATGATCACGTGGTTTACAAGATAAAAATAGATGCAATGTATAAGCTTATAAATACAAATCCTGATAACAGCGAATATTACACATGACATGGCAATCACAATCAATTCAATTAACATTCCTTTTTTAATCATTTGCTTTAAGCTTTAATGTTTCCGAACCGAACAAACCCAAGCAAACATTCCTGTTACGTAACAAATAGTTCTATAAAGCTTATACAGCGGACTACAGAAACCACGCCATTGTGATTACAGTTGACACTATCAGTAAGTACTGGAGAATGCTGGTTTATAAGGGTGATGATATTTCAACGCTTATATACATCGTAATAATATCGAATCTATATGACCTTTAACATTATTGTAACACAAAATTGATAAATAAACTGAAATAGGCAAAATTAAAAAGTTGTCAACATGTAGAGGGTTGCTGATAATGTTATTAAAACGCTACAGAACACCAAAGAGAACATACAAAAACAAGGATCCCACCAATAAAGCCGGGGTGATCCAATGTCCTTAGAAAGGGTAAATAAACGTTAGAGAATACCGTTAGACAATCTAGAGAAACAGGCAACATAGGGCACACAAGACAGAAAAAAAACAACACGAAAAAACACAACACAATATGTGTTAGATACCACGATACGCAAGCAAACACGTATAACGTAAATAAAACATAAGCACTCTTACAAACAACTGGAGGTAAAGACAAACCCAACATCCTTTTTATGCGGAATTCGTTACATAAATACACATAATAGGACAACACAAAAAACTAAAAAGATGAGCAACACGGACCCTACCAAAAAAACCGGGGGTGAACTCAGATGCTAGCGAAGCAGTAAATTATGTTTGATTGATGGTTATTACACGTAAATAAGTAGTGGAGCGGATAGTTGGTAAACTATTTCACTTGGTGAGAAAAGCACCAAATTTGGCATGAAGGTTCCTTGTCTAGTACCTGAATAGGAAATATCGTTGACCATTCAGGTTTCGGTCATTTTCAAAATGGCCGCCACGATTTTCGAAATGGCGTCAATTTTCATAACGTTTATATGGTATTTTAAAGTTTTTTTTTGCAACATTTCAATTTCCTTTAAAGTAATCAATCAAAAAGGGGTCCAGCATACGATTAAAGTATCATTTCATATATATGTGCTCTGCGCATGCGCCAAAATACAGGCTGTAGTGGTTTCATAGGACGCGAAAGACCTAATATTCAGAGCAATTACAGCTGCATAGAGCTGTACAAGGTAATCCTGACCTGAAACATTTGCAGTTGCCAGAACAACTTATTCTACACCCAAATTTAAGTAGTTCTTGACATGATGCTGCTATTGGCGCCAATGATGTCCAGTGTGGGACCCAAACTCCGCTATCTTTTTCCCAAGCCCACCTGGAAGGTGATAGTAAAGTTTGCGACTTACATAGCGACTGCCCCCAAGTATGTCCTGCTTGCAAGACAGATCTTTTGATATGCTCAACAAGAGCAGCTCTTGAGGGAGGAATGCCATTATAAGGACGCTGTTTACGGGCAAAAAGGTTAAGGCGCGCGTCATTTACTTTATTGGTACTGCTGGACTGGTCGTACATGATGACAACAAATTCTTCGAGTACACCGATTTCACTTTGTGTCAAATTGTCACATGGAGAACTTAAACAATGGAATACTTCTCTTGCATTCTCAAACACATTCCAGGACTGCCATGCTGTCTTTTTACCTTTTCCAACAAATGCAGACACGGTATCACAACCTGTGAATGCATGAAAGAAGGGTAATGCTTTCGACCTAGGACCTAGCGATCTAACAATATCATGAATTGGTATCCATCGCAAATCTTTGCCTTTTCCAAAAGTCATCCATAAGTGATCCACATTCAAATCATCAAACACGACCACACCTATAACAACAACATCTGTATCAGAACTTACTATGTTAATCGACTTGCTACCACCTATTGCTGCATGTTTTGCATGCAAAAACATAGGAGTATCAGCTTCCTCATGGGTGCAAGGTGCTATAAAGTCGGTATCTATAACTTTGTTGCTGACAACATTTTCTTCCTTAGTAACGACGATAGTTGCATCTGTATTCATGGATGCAATTTTGTCTGCTAAAAAACCTAAAAGTTCGGTTTTATTTTCGTCACACCGAAGAAAAGTGTTCCATGACTTTGGTGGTCTAGTGTTTCCGGTCACTTTTCGTCTAGATCCTATGCCGCGCTTTCTTCTAGTTTCGCCCTTTAGACTATCGTCATAGTAAACATCGAAGACAACATCTACCCTCAAATGGCTTTGTGCAAGAGATTTGATGTGCGGAAGGATAATGTCATTGGCATAATCATCAAAGGTCCGACTTTGTCCAGGTTGTTTCGAATAGACTAATGACGCACCGTCAATAACCAATGAATCAACCGTTGGTACACTATTTGGCATCTCGTGACCAGTTTCCAATATAGACATCAACTGTGATTTTACACCAGTATTCAACGAGCCATTTTGTGATAGTGAGGGCGGAAATTTCTGATTTTCATGTTCGAAAAATTCTTGTAAATTAAATCTTTTAAATTTTCCAACTTTGACTTTGAAAATTCAGATTTTTGCTTAGGGTTAAACAGGCGATACTTATTCTTCTTAAGAGGTTCATAAAAGCCTGGATTATCACCATCACGCATTCTTGAAAGGAATGTCCTACATGTATATTGATCCCTTCCTTTGTCTGCTAATTTCAAAATTTCATCTGCAATTCCACTTTCGACAACATCTTTGGTATCCAAACTATACAAATCTGGTGACTCTTCTTCAAAAGGATTTCCCATGTCCGAAATAGTTACCAGAAGCGATTAACTTTCGCATAGAAATTCTTCTGAGCAGCATGGGTTTCCTCGTGGTGTTTTTGCTTCTTCTCGTGAACATTCCCACATATTCCTGTGAACTCATCAATTAGTCTGCTGATTTCTGGCCCAGCCGCCATCCAACGCCTTAACGCAGCTGGATCTTCAGTTAAGCCTATTGCGCCACCATCACCTTTTACAATAGCATTGTTTTGCTCATGGGCTTGGTCAATGGCAATGTTGGAAAACTTGCTATCAGTCTTTCTAACAGTAAAGTTTCCTTTTATCAAATTCTGCGTATATTTCCGGGTGTTTTCTTTGTAATGCAAGCATATCCCGAAGGTGAATCGGTAGCCATCGAGCATAATTGATATGATCCAGGGCCAAAAAATATGGAATTAGAGATGATAAAGATTCCTTGTATTGCTTGAAATCTGATTCTTTGTAAGACCTGATAAAAGAAAGGACAAATTTAGGATAGTAGTCCAAAATTGAAATTGGGGAATCGTTTTTTCTTGTTCGGAACACCAAGAAAATATATCACTTATTTCGATGTCATCAGGATTAGCGTGGTCCGTTGCATGTTGGTATGCCTTTTTTATCAAGTCATACAAACAACAGGCAGTAATCTGATGCGCTTGCCTTGTTTTAGCAAGGTTAGCAACAGTGAGGAAGGACTCGGCAGTTCCAAGAGATGCAATGTCTGCTTCAGATAATGCTGTTACCCACCCCGTTCCTTTCAACAAATCACCAAGCAGCTTAAAAGCTGCCATTTCAATATGCAACCCACGAAACATAGCAACAAATCTATCCTCACCATAAATTTCCGGCCATTCCCATTGCATCTGTTTGGCAAGAACAAATAAAGGATGGTCACAAGCCATCACAGGCGTTTGTCTTGGATTCAAAAAGGATGTTACCTCCTTCACTTTATCCATGGCATGCTTTATTGTGGCTACTGAATGAGCTTGTTCTTGCAATATCGGCATCAATGATGAAATGCTGATGTTAACGTGTGATATGCTGACCATGACACTGTCTCAACATCTAACACTTCATTGGTTAAGCTTACAAATTGAAGCCACTCATACTCAAGACGGAGGTTTCGAACGGGATAGTCGAGATCAGAAATGCTCATTGGTGTTTGTAGGATCGGTGGATTTGGTTTTGATTTCAAGAATGCTGGTTTTACATTTGTGTATGTTTCGGGGAGATAACTGATAGCTTTTGACTTTGGCTTTTGACCTTTGAATTCAAACGTTCGGGAAACAGAGAATGTTGGCGAAACTGGATGCTGAAAAACAGATATACCGGTGCCATGAAATGAAGTTGTTGCTGTTGTTGCAGAAGGATTATGATCTATGTTGTCAACTGCAGACGTTTGACAAAGAACAGATTCCACAAGCTGAGTAGATATTTTCCAACACTCGGTCATATGAGATGCAAATGCCATGCTGAAACAGGGCGTCTATCAGTTGCCGCTTTCTTGTCTTTGCATACAAGAGAAGACCTACATATATAGCAAAAGGTGGTTCGCGGTCTCTTGAATGTCTCGAGTGTTCACTTGTGTTCTTGGTCCCTTTTTTGTGACTGTTGAAGTACAAAAGTTGTGCTATAGCAAAATCCGACTTTGCTAGACCATTTTCTATTTGAGACTTAATATCAGGTCCGTGCTCAATCATTGACACAAGTTCAACTAAGCAACGTGGAACAGAATCAACGACATAATCTCTATCAATATGACCACAGAATTTATTTTGTTCAGCGAATATTTCTCTGCGGACAATTTCACTTGCTATGGCATCATTATAGTCACAGGCAGAAACAAGTGCTGGTCCAACATCTTTTTCAAAAACCAGTAAAACCTCTCCTTTGTGAAATGGTATTAGCTCTGGGATTTTTGACAGCAATTTATTTTTCAGACGTGTTCTGTTGAATGTCGAATTAGTTTCAAACTGTTTAAGTCTGGATTCGTATAAATTGCACAGGTCATCTAGTTTAAATACCACACCTCCTGTGCTTCCGTGTTGTGTGTCCACTACGTGAGTCACTAACTCCGCAAAAACAATCTGATTGATTTCACCTTCGGCGTCTGCATCTTCTGTCATCGATTGTTTCATCCTTAAATGGGCCCTTTCCTTGTTGTACAACGATGTTAGACATGCCCTGTGATACTTTAGCTCTTGTGCCACAACATCTCCTGCGCTTAATTTTGCCAAAAGGTTTTGATCTTGCAAGTTCTGTGCACACTGATGGAGTCTTGTGTTGAGTTGCATCGTCATAGCTTCATGGAGTTCAGAACGCGATGCTTGTTTCTCATAGATGAAACTTTCTTCAAGATGTAATGATCGCTCTTCTGTTGGTGCAGTCGAACTTTTTCTTGTAAATTTGAATGACGGTGGTACATCGGAAAGGCTCGTATCGGGATGCTGATGTCTCTTTTGGGCTCTTTGAAGTTTTGTGTTATTGAACATCAGCCCGCATGACTCATGATATTTTGCCTCATTTTTTAACAAAGCAGCCTCTATTCCATCTCCTTCGTCGATTCGACGTATATCGAGAGGGATTGGCATTTCGTTGATCTTGGCAAACTCGGGAATATTTTTTGACAGGGTTCTGTATCCTGATTTTGCCAAATCAATTTTCATTGGAGGTGATTTGAGTGCCTCATGTTTGTCTTCCTGACAAATAAAACACTTCGACCAATCTGTTCTCTGCTTCTCCTGAGCAGACAAAGAAAGCCGAATTCTTTTCGACATAGTAACCAATAATCAAAAACAAAAATATGAAAAACAAATAGACAGAAACAATTGAATAAAGAAATGGATTTGTAATATATTATAGACGATATCTCAAATATTAAGTTGAAAGGCCGAGGGATTATCCTTTTACCACCTACAACTTACACACTTTTTTGTATGGGATACAACTGGGTTCAATGATGGAATTCCTACACCCAGTCCGATCGTTCATCCAGTGTTATTCAACTCCCGTGCGATCTGTACACCATCCGAGGGACTAAAGCCCCGTCCCTCTTGGCTCGGCTCTCCCGCGTTGGCACACTCGGTCAATTCGGGTACGACATCACGACCTTCTACGGGGCGGATCGTGGTGTATTTGGGAGACTTTGTTTTAAAATAAAACAAAGCTAACACTGAACCCCATGCCGAGTTGCACGGTAATAAATTGCACCATTGTGCCATGGTAGTATTTGCAATTTACTCTTTTATTAATTCACAAGTAGAAATCGATATATTTCAGACCTGAAATGCGTTATAAGAAAGTCATTTTGCCTTTTTTTTTAAGCAGGATGATTAAAATATCTTGTACAAAGCTTAGTTATACAAAAATATACCACAAAACGCCCAAACATTGATAAATATGACAGTAAATAGACAGTACTTGAAGCCAGGCAGTATGAAAAGGTCGCCATTTTGTTATAGCGGTAGCCATCTTGAAAATGGGGGAAATCGCGATGGCCAATGATGATTTTAGAAACAGTATTATCTGACAGATATGTGTGCCAAATTTCATGCTTTTCTCCACAAGTGAAATATTTGGGTGAATTTTTTATGTTAGCCGCTAAACTAAAGGGGAAATGAATAGAAGTCATTTTTGCTTTATTCAACACAAAGGACAGTTGACAAAAGGTTAAGCCGAGTCAAACTGATTTTTAGTCAAGCAATATCAGATTTAACACAATGTCACCTGAAATTATCTAAACCAATATAATTATGTGTTCAAAATAATATCAAATTTAGTGCGCACGACGCGTTTCTGGGATAACCTTCACCAGGTATGCTCAAAATCGAAATATTGGAAAGCCAAATAATTAAATAATTGTGTTATTGTTTTATATGTCTGATATTTAATTACAATATTGTTATGTTGTTAGAATCAGATCAAAACTGATCATCATTATAAGTGCGAGCGTAAATTCGAGCGCAAATATCTGTCACAAAGCCGTTTAAGAATACGCTCCGAGACATTGATACCTTAAATTATCATGCAAGATTAGCTTTACAGGAAGTCGAAGACGGAAATCCAGTGGTAAGAAAATATTACATGACTTATGTGAACCTGTGTTTTGTACTCTGTCCTAGTTTCAAGTTATTATATATATATGACGGACATCACATTGTTTTGTGGTGTATTTATGATGCTTCATTGTATTAGATTGACAATAAGACAATTACAATACAGACTGTTTATGTACACATATGTTGATTTTAAACCTATACATCATCACTATCTAGTTTACAGACAAGTTATGATAGACATTTTGTTATTTCTTACGTTGTTTTTATTAAGAAATACAATACCGGTATATTATTTCATATAAAAACGGATTGAAAATTGCTGATATTCCACAATTATGCTTTGTCTCTGGATTTTATTTCCTTGTTTTAACATTTGGATTCTTCTTCAGTTTATTTACTTACTCGAGTATAAGAGTAATAACAAAATTGACGAACTCCGAACAATCTTACAAAGGGAAAGTAAAAACTCATAAGTATATAAACAGACAAAATCAGTATAAATGATACTCTACTTATTTATACAGTCGATGACGTATTATACGTGATAAAGTGTTTAATTTCCACACCTTCAGCTTTCAATTTTTAGATGTTATTTTCTAAAACATATGTACAGCCTATCCAGTTATTCAGCACACTTTAAACTATATCAAACATGGCTTCCCTTTGGGTTTTGTATTTGTAAAATCGTGCATCCAATGTGATGTCGGGCACAATGATGACGATATTTGTAAGATTACGTCACCCATATTTATTTTCTTGTTGATAACCTCGCCTCTGGGAATTAAATTGTATACACCACGTGACACCAGAACGACAAAGATACACAGATGTAGTGGTTATCGACAGACGTAAAGAGTACCACTCAACTGTATGCTAGGGGTGACAGACGTAAAGAGTACCACTCAACTGCATGCTAGGGGTGACAGACGTAAATAGTACCACTCAACTGTATGCTAGGGGTGACAGACGTAAAGAGTACCACTCAACTGCATGCTAGGGGTGACAGACGTAAAGAGTACCACTCAACTGCATGTTAGGGGTGACAGACGTAAAGAGTACCACTCAACTGCATGCTAGGGGTGACAGACGTAAAGAGTACCACTCAACTGCATGCTAGGGGTGACAGACGTAAAGAGTACCACTCAACTGCATGCTAGAGGTGACAGACGTAAAGAGTACCACTCAACTGTATGCTAGCGGTGACAGACGTAAAGAGTACCACTCAACTGCATGCTAGGGGTGACAGACGTAAAGAGTACCACTCATCGGTATGCTAGGGGTGACAGACGTAAAGAGTACCACTCATCTGCATGCTAGGGGCTACAGACGTAAAGAGTACCACTCAACTGCATACTAGGGGTGACAGACGTAAAGAGTACCACTCAAACTGCATGCTAGGGGTGACAGACGTAGAGTACCACTCAACTGCATGTTAGGGGTGCCAGACGTAAAGAGTACCACTCATCGGTATGCTAGGGGTGACAGACGTAAAGAGTACCACTCAACTGCATGCTAGGGTTGACATACGTAAAGATTACCACTCATCGGTATGCTAGGGGTGACAGACGTAAAGAGTACCACTCAACTGCATGCTAGGGGTGATAGACGTAAAGAGTACCACTCATCGGTTTGCTAGGGGTGACAGACGTAAAGAGTACCACTCAACTGCATGCTAGGGGTGACAGACGTAAAGAGTACCACTCATCGGTATGCTAGGGGTGACAGACGTAAAGAGTACCACTCATCTGCATGCTAGGGGCTACAGACGTAAAGAGTACCACTCAACTGCATACTAGGGGTGACAGACGTAAAGAGTACCACTCAAACTGCATGCTAGGGGTGACAGACGTAGAGTACCACTCAACTGCATGTTAGGGGTGCCAGACGTAAAGAGTACCACTCATCGGTATGCTAGGGGTGACAGACGTAAAGAGTACCACTCAACTGCATGCTAGGGTTGACATACGTAAAGATTACCACTCATCGGTATGCTAGGGGTGACAGACGTAAAGAGTACCACTCAATTGCATGCTAGGGGTGATAGACGTAAAGAGTACCACTCAACTACGTGCTAGGGGCTACAGACGTAAAGAGTACCTCTCAACTGCATGCTAGGGGTGACAGACGTAAAGAGTACCACTCAACTGCATGCTAGGGGTGATAGACGTAAAGAGTACCACTCAACTGTATACTAGGGGTGACAGACGTAAAGAGTACCACTCAACTGCATGCTAGGGGTGACAGACGTAAAGAATATTACTCATCGGTATGCTAGGGGTGACAGACGTAAAGAGTACTACTCAACTGCATGCTAGGGGTGACAGACGTAAAGAGTACTACTCAACTGCATGCTAGGGGTGACAGACGTAAAGAGTATCACTCAACTGTATGCAAGGGGTGACAGACGTAAAGAGTACCACTCAACTGTATGCTAGGGGTGACAGACGTAAAGAGTACCACTCATCGGTATGATAGGGGCTACAGACGTAAAGAGTACCACTCAACTGCATGCTAGGGTTGACAGACGTAAAGAGTACCACTCAACTGCATGCTAGGGGTGACAGACGTAAAGAGTACCACTCAACTGTATGCTAGGGGTGACAGACGTAAAGAGTACCACTCAACTGTGTGCGAGGGGTGGCTTCACACTCATCCAACTCAACTGCATGCTAGGGGTGGTTTTACCTTCATCCCACTCAACTGCATGCTAGGGATGGCTTGACACTCATCTCACTCAACTGCATGCCAGGGGTGGTTTCACACTCATCCCACTCAACTGCATGCTAGGGGTGGTTTCACACTCATCTTAGGGTATGATTTATGTTCATTGTTGAAGACCCTACTGTGATTGTGAAATGTAGAACAGTAATAAAAGTGCTGATCCTGTATTTTAATATCTGTCTAAGTGTAAACAGTTAGATAGTCTCTTATGTTCATTTACACCCATATCCTTTCTTACTAATGTGACTTTGAAATGCTTTATTGTATACCTAAGTATAATGTTGTATCGTCTCTCATGTTCATTTACATCCATATTTTTTTCTTACTAATGTATTAATTGTCATACTATTTACATTGTAATACGCTCTAAGGAATAATAAACATGATATTCTTCAGAATAAAACTATTGTGCTGTAAATTTGTCTACTTCATCCTTTCAGAAAAAAAACCATGCGTAATAATTTCCACACCTATTAAACTATTTTCTTGAAATATTAATGTATGCTTTAAGAATTCCGTTTTATGTTTCGTAATACAGTCAAGCTTGTCTCTAGCGACCATTGAAAGGAATTCTGAAAAAGGTTCTATAAGACAGGGAGTCTTTATATAGAGGTTATGATATTTGTTCCCCAAATCTCGAGAGGAAAAAACTTATTTCGGGTATATAATCCACATCAACTTTTAGCCGGTTCGTGTGTATGACAAATGCATGAATAGAGCTTAAATTCTGGCAAAAAAAAGGTATAACGAAATAAAAAATGTGTTCAATTTTCGTTAAATATTTCCGTCCTTTGTGGGTGAAATTTAGAAAGAAAGAAAAAGAATAATTATATTAAATGATCGACTTATTTACTTTCTGTCAACAGCTATTGTTATCTTAATTGTTATCGTAATTACAATTTAAACATTATGATCAGAAGAATGAAATTTACTGACAAAACGTTTTCAAATTAAATCACTCGCCGATAGCTATACATAGCCTAATCACACAATCAGCCTGTGTTTACCTTGATCTGTTACCGCATTTTAAACGAATGTTGACAGAAATATATGCTGGGAACCAGTACTTCATAATTCAATAATTTTCAAAAGGACGATTATTTATTTATAAAAGTGACAGATTAAAATGGTATTTTCTATAGTAAGCAATTTTAAATATTTGATATAAACAAGAAATAAACCCCCCAAAAAACAAAACAACAATAATAAATCATCACGTGTACATCTTACCTGTAAAAAAAATGGCGGTCTTAATCGTGACTTCATTTAATATGAAAAATCTATTATTATGAACTAGTAACAAGTAGGGACTTTGTAAACATGTACTTTTGAGAGTTAGAAGTTGTCAGTAGATCATGCAAATATCGGCTAGAGGGATAGTGGCAACAATCGCTGCATCAGCTGGGCAAAACGGAAATAAAATGTAATTTATTTTTATTAATATCAATATAAATTGTTCCAAAATGCACGGGAAAACGGTGGGGAGGAATAAATAAGGTCGGCTAATAAAGGAAGTCGCTATACGCTAAGACAAGTTTGACTATATGTGTATGGCTAAACGTTTATTAAGTGAATCGTTTTAATTTCTATAATATTTTGCATGGATGCACTTAGCTTAAGCGAACCTGTAATTCAACACATGCTGTCCAGATAATCAATAAATTCAAGATTCACGTAAATAATATTCGGCAATTAGTGTTTATCCTCTATTGAAATGATGTTTTATAATAAATATATCCCCATCCTTTTATTATGTGTATTTATTTGATTGTTGTGAACAATATTTTAGCTACATTTACAACGAGAGAAGCTTACAATTAATTTTGTGTGTAAAACGACTGCACCCGGATAGGCCTACGGGTGAACATTTAGTGTAGGGCTACCGAAAATAAAATTTAAAAGATATTACTCATTAGGAGCTGCTTGAAGTTACTTGTGGTGTGCATGGACTGTGACATTCTTTACGGCGCATGGACTGTGACATTCTTTACGCACAGACACTAAAGCACCACCTTGGATCCCTTTCTATCCGTTTTCTGTAACCTGGATTCCACCGATGCTTACTCGCATATGAAGGTGATAGGTTAAAATACACGTATGACTTAAATATATGTTTTACTTTGAACTACAAAGATGATATTCAAAGGTGTCTCCGTGGTCGTAAAACAAAAATGGCAAACGTATAGAAAGTCGACATTTTCGATTGGTTTTCTCCATGAATAACGCATGCAACGATAACAATAACGGGCTTGTAGCTAGATTAACACGGCGAATTTCACTAGTGGAGCAGGAACTGCTTACCCTTCTGGAGCACCCGGTTTTTTTGTGGATTCGCGTAACTCGATCTTTAGTTTTATATGTATGTTTTGTAGATCGTTGTTTGTCCTTTTGTACTTTTTCTTTTGGCCATTGTGTTGTCTGTTCTTCTTCGATATACGGATTCTGATTACCCCTTTGGTATCTTCAAACACTTCTTAACCAAAGGCATGCAAACTTCTCATGGTTAATAAAAGGGGGTGTCAGAATATAATACAGAAAGCTTGATCGTGGACCATTGTGACTATCATGCTTCGAGAGTGCCATGTTTGGTCTTTTCAGTTAAAGACCTCAGAGAAGAGTAGCTGCATTGCAAACGATACAAAAAGCCTAATTTGTCGTCCCTGTCCCCAATTTTCCATGCTTTTTCTGGTTGCAGTCACAAGTTGTTGAATCGTTTGTCCAATTCCTCTCCCATGTCTGCATAGGTTTTATATATTGTTAAACTTTAGCCTCGTCATGAATACACATACAATATTTGGAGCTGGACGCTACACAACCAACAATCAATCTTGTTTTAGAACGATATTGATGAAATCCTATTAACAGTGTTCCTCTTTGATCATCCAATATTTGTTAACAACCTTACATTTGTCAATATAGCATCACATTTAGTTAATTGCATTTCATTTTTATGTTTTCTGTTGTTTTAATGTCACCTACTTGACATCACCTTACAATGTTTATAGAAAACACAGCAGTGCTATGTGAAAATGATTAATGTCACGAATAAAGTACAATTCAGCTATAAAGTACATAATGTACACATTGGTAAACATTCGTTTAGAGTTATTTATGTTTAAAGCTACTTCCAACACAATGGTGGTCATTTCTTTGATTGGTGGAGGAAGCTATGGTTCACAGAGAAAACCATGGATCTAATATATGGACAATCAAAGACGTAGAATAGATGCACACACATTGTAATATACAAATTAGCATGCACTATGGGTGATTAAAGCTACTTCTAATACAACTGGAATGTGGCCATCAGGTTCATATGATAGAAAAACGGGAGTGCCCGCTTAAAATTATCGGTCTGACGTAAGTTAATGACAGACTTTATCACCTCTAATTGTACCGAATTAACTTCTATAGTGATAATAGACACTAATTCTATATGTTGATGTAAATCTAACTATCATACGGTCGTAGCCACAATAGCACTCATGGCTTTAGTTTCATATCTTACACATGTATGAGAGCCAAGCCAGCTGACAAAGCACATGCTTAAAACTATCAATATCAGTTGGAAATGGAAATTTAATGCAAAGCTTCGAAATAAATATACCGATGGTAATATTGTGAAAGTGTCGGACACGTTGATCGACAACATATTAGTCCAGTTCAATGGTGGTATTTGTCAACTGTCAAGAGGAATTCTAATGAGAAGAAATTGTGAACATATATTTCCGATTTGTTTTTGTTTTTTTCTATTTTTTATGAAAAACGTTAACCATGTGTGTCTCAAAGATAAGAATACAAAGCTGCGCACATTTAAATATCAGGTGTAGAAGTACAGATGATGTTTCATCACTTACCCACCCACAATATATCCAATTCAACTTTATATTTACGACACCATATAATTATAGACCCACCATATAATTAGACTTCTATTTAGATATTAACAACGAGGGAAACTTGTGGTATAATATAGATGGTCAACTTGATTTAGATAAAATTTAAACTAAGGCTATTGTAATAATATCTATGCAAACATATAGAACTTTTTTTGTATACATAATATTAAAAAAAAGACTCATCCTGCAAAATACATGTCTATGCCAAATATTAATGCAGTCATAGTAACATATGCCGTTTTACTTATGGCGTATAGATGTAACATGTACAAATTTTGAGCAGGTGTGGTGATGAATTTGACCTCAATTTTCTCGAACGTAGGTCCTATGTTTTTTCAATATTCCTACGCTATGTGTCGTAGTCCTTTCTCTTTCTGTATTCAATTGGTTTATGTGAGAGGTGGTAGTTAGTATTGATGGATATTAGTGGAATTATTGACCATCATTGTTTCCTTTCATATGTTCTAAAAAACAGAAATGTTGGTTTCATATACAAGGTAGGCAACGCTGTAACAGCAAAGAAAAACTTGGTGAGTGCAATTTACAGAATCATCCAGTTTCAAAATGGCGGTCTTAATCGTGACTTCATTTAATATGAAAAATCTATTATTATGAACTAGTAACAAGTAGGATCGTTGTAAACATGTACTTTTGGGAGTTAGAAGTTGTCAGTAGATCATGCAAATATCGGCTAGAGGGATAGTGGCAGCAATCGCTGCATCAGCTGGGCAAAACGGAAATAAAATGTAATTTATTTTATTAATATCAATATAAATTGTTCCAAAATGTACGGGAAAACGCTGGGGAGGAATAAATAAGGTCGATTAATAAAAGGAAGTCGCTATACGCTAAGACAAGTTTGACTGTATGTGCATGGCTAAACGTTTATTAAATGAATCGTTTTAATTTCTATAATATTTTGCATGGATGCACTTAGCTTAAGTGAACCTGTAATTCAACACAAGTTGTCCAGATAATCAATAAATTCAAGATTCACGTAAATAATATTCGGCAATTAGTGTTTATCCTCTATTAAAATGATGTTTTATAATAAATATATCCCCATCCTTTTATTATGTTTATTTATTTGATTGTTGTGAACAATATTTTAGCTACATTTACAACGAGAGAAGCTTACAATTAATTTTGTATGTAAAACGACTGCACCCGGATAGGCCTACGGGTGAACATTTAGTGTAGGGCTACCGAAAATAAAACTAAAAAGATATTACTCATTAGGAGCTGCTTGAAGTTACTTGTGGTGTGCATGGACTGTGACATTCTTTACGCACAGACACTAAAGCACCACCTTAGATCCCTTTCTATCCGTTTTCTGTAACCTGGATTCCACCGATGCACACTCGCATATGAAGGTGATAGGTTAAAATTTATGTATGACTTAAATATATGTTTTACTTTGAACTACAAAGATGATATTCAAAGGTGTCTCCGTGGTCGTAAAACAAAAATGGCAAACGTATAGAAAGTCGACATTTTCGATTGGTTTTCTCCATGAATAACGCATGCAACGATAACGATAACGGGCTTGTAACTAGATTAACACGGCGGATGTCCCTAGTGGAGCAGGAACTGCTTACACTTCTGGAGCACCTGTGTTTACACCCGTTTTTTTTGTGGGTTCGCGTAACTCGATCTTTAGTTTTATATGTATGTTTTGTAGATCGTTATTTGTCCTTTTGTACTTTTTCTTTTGGCCATTGTGTTGTCTGTTCTTCTTCGATATACGGGTTATGATTACCCCTTTGGTATCTTCAAACACTTTTTAACCAAAGGCATGCAAACTTCTCATGGTTAATAAAAGGGGGTGTCAGAATATAATACAGAAAGCTTGATCGTGGACCATTGTGACTATCATGCTTCGAGAGTGCCATGTTTGGTCTTTTCAGTTAAAGACCTCAGAGAAGAGTAGCTGCATTGCAAACGATACAAAAAGCCTAATTTGTCGTCCCTGTCCCCAATTTTCCATGCTTTTTCTGGTTGCAGTCACAAGTTGTTGAATCGTTTGTCCAATTCCTCTCCCATGTCTGCATAGGTTTTATATATTGTTAAACTTTAGCCTCGTCATGAATACACATACAATATTTGGAGCTGGACGCTACACAACCAACAATCAATCTTGTTTTAGAACGATATTGATGAAATCCTATTAACAGTGTTCCTCTTTGATCATCCAATATTTGTTAACAACCTTACATTTGTCAATATAGCATCACATTTAGTTAATTGCATTTCATTTTTATGTTTTCTGTTGTTTTAATGTCACCTACTTGACATCACCTTACAATGTTTATAGAAAACACAGCAGTGCTATGTGAAAATGATTAATGTCACGAATAAAGTACAATTCAGCTATAAAGTACATAATGTACACATTGGTAAACATTCGTTTAGAGTTATTTATGTTTAAAGCTACTTCCAACACAATGGTGGTCATTTCTTTGATTGGTGGAGGAAGCTATGGTTCACAGAGAAAACCATGGATCTAATATATGGACAATCAAAGACGTAGAATAGATGCACACACATTGTAATATACAAATTAGCATGCACTATGGGTGATTAAAGCTACTTCTAATACAACTGGAATGTGGCCATCAGGTTTATATGATAGAAAAACGGGAGTGCCCGCTTAACATTATCGGTCTGACGTAAGTTAATGACAGACTTTATCACCTCTAATTGTACCGAATTAACTTCTATAGTGATAATAGACACTAATTCTATATGTTGATGTAAATCTAACTATCATACGGTCGTAGCCACAATAGCACTCATGGCTTTAGTTTCATATCTTACACATGTATGAGAGCCAAGCCAGCTGACAAAGCACATGCTTAAAACTATCAATATCAGTTGGAAATGGAAATTTAATGCAAAGCTTCGAAATAAATATACCGATGGTAATATTGTGAAAGTGTCGGACACGTTGATCGACAACATATTAGTCCAGTTCAATGGTGGTATTTGTCAACTGTCAAGAGGAATTCTAATGAGAAGAAATTGTGAACATATATTTCCGATTTGTTTTTGTTTTTTTCTATTTTTTATGAAAAACGTTAACCATGTGTGTCTCAAAGATAAGAATACAAAGCTGCGCACATTTAAATATCAGGTGTAGAAGTACAGATGATGTTTCATCACTTACCCACCCACAATATATCCAATTCAACTTTATATTTACGACACCATATAATTATAGACCCACCATGTAATTAGACTTCTATTTAGATATTAACAACGAGGGAAACTTGTGGTATAATATAGATGGTCAACTTGATTTAGATAAAATTTAAAATAAGGCTATTGTAATAATATCTATGCAAACATATAGAACTTTTTTTGTATACATAATATTAAAAAAAAGACTCATCCTGCAAAATACATGTCTATGCCAAATATTAATGCATTCATAGTAACATATGCTGTTTTACTTATGGCGTATAGATGTAATATGTACAAATGTCGACCAGGTGTGGTCATGAATTTGACCTCAATTTTCTCGAACGTAAGTCCTATGTATTTTCAATATTCCAACGTTGTAAGTTGTAGTCCTTTCTCTTTCTGTATTCAATTGGTCGATGTGAGAGGTGGTAGTTAGTATTGATGGATACTAGTGGAATTATTGATCATCACTGTTTCCTTTCATAAGTTCTAAAAAAACAGAAATGTTGGTTTCATATACAAGGTATACAAGGTAACCACCAAGAACAACTTGGCGAGTGCAATTTACAAAATCATCCATTTTTTTTCTTCAAAAGGTACAATTATGATCATATTCCCCTTATGATCATATTCCCCGTCAATAAAAATATCGAGGATGATTTTCAGAGCTTACAAATAACATGTGAACAAATATGAATGTAGTCACTCAAAAGAGAAATGACTACATGTAATAGCTTACACGACGTATCCACAATTGTAGTATAGTGTTCTTTTGTCCTTTTTCAGTTGGTCATTGTATTATATGTCCTTCGATTTACGTTTCTGATTACCCCTTTTATATCTTCAAACTTATTCGTATATAGGTCATAACTCTAAGAATACTTGTTTCGTATATAGGTCATAACTCTAGCAATACTTGTTTCGTATATAGGTCATAACTCTAGCAATACTTGTTTCGTATATAGGTCATAACTCTAACAATACTTGTTTCGTATATAGGTCATAACTCTAACAATACTTGTTTCGTATATAGGTCATAACTCTAGCAATACTTTTTTCGTATATAGGTCATAACTCTAACAATACTTGTTTCGTATATAGGTCATAACTCTAACAATACTTGTTTCGTATATAGGTCATAACTCTAACAATACTTGTTTTGTATATAGGTCATAACTCTAACAATACTTGTTTTGTATATAGGTCATAACTCTAACAATACTTGTTTTGTATATAGGTCATAACTCTAACAATACTTGTTCGTATATACGTCATAACTCTAACAATACTTGTTTCGCATATAGGTCATAACTCTAGCAATACTTGTTCGTATATAGGTCATAACTCTAACAATACTTGTTTCGTATATAGGTCATAACTCTAACAATACTTGTTTCGTATATAGGTCATAACTCTAGCAATACTTGTTTCGTATATAGGTCATAACTCTAACAATACTTGTTTCGTATATAGGTCATAACTCTAACAATACTTGTTTCGTATATAGGTCATAACTCTAACAATACTTGTTTTGTATATAGGTCATAGATCTAACAATACTTGTTTCGTATATAGGTCATAACTCTAACAATACTTTTTCGTATATGGGTCATAACTCTAACAATGCTTGTTTGGTATATAGGTCATAACTCTAACAATACTTGTTTCGTATATAGGTCATAACTCTAACAATACTTGTTTCGTATATAGGTCATAACTCTAACAATACTTGCTTCGTATATAGGTCATAACTCTAACAATACTTGTTCGTATTTAGGTCATAACTCTAACAATACTTGTTCGTATATAGGACATAACTCTAACAATACTTGTTCATATATAGGTCATAACTTTAACAATACTTGTTTGTATATAGGTCATAACTCTAACAATACTTGTTTCGTATCGATTGTAATATAAATATGACAACATTTCTATGGTTCTTCAAAAGACAAATGATGGGACAGACAGACGATATACTGGAGTTCTATACCTACATCCAGTACACAAGAAATACATTACAATTATATATCCTGATTACGAACATTTTGACTACAGTAGAGAAACGTCACAAACCAAGAGTATTTATTTATTTTCGTTACAAGGTATTTTCAATATTGAACATCTTATTTGAACACAGTAAAAATATTTTGGGGTTGTGGTGGACGTGGTCATATAGTACCTGTACAATCGGTGCTTATCACTACTAAAGTTGTGAGTTCGACCCCCGTTCATGGCCAGGCGTCAGTGCCTTGCGACAGGTCGGTGGTTTTCTCCGGATACTCTGGTTTTCTCCACCAATAAATGTGCCTTGCCCACCACGATATAACTGAAATATTGTTGAAAGTGGCGTTAGACACCATAAACCGTAAGCCAGTATGGAATTAGTATACCTTCAATAGTAAAGACTAGGTAAATGTAGCAGCAGAATGTCATTATATTTTACAAATCATAGAATACGTTGCAGAATGAGGAACACAGCTATCCATTTCTGTAGTTTTTGCCAATTTGACAAAAGCAAATCCCCCCTTAACTTCAATTTTTATCTCATATCTGCAAGACATGCTTACCTTCGTTGGTAGCGAAATTACAACGTCGGCTTAGAAGAAGAAGGTAAGCAATATAAAGAAAGCTTTGTCCTTAGTTAGATGTTTAAAGTGTTAGCTACCTGAAAGGACTGACCATGGGTAGATATGTCTCGACACTCGGACACATTACCTGAAAGGACTGACCATGAGTAGATATGTCTCGACACTCGGACACATTATCCTGATTCCGAGTTTTCCTCTTACTCCTTGATGCTTGGTACATAACAGAGAAGAAGTAATTACCTATTGTATAATCATCGGGTTTGCCCGACCTGGGATCTAACTCACAATCTAACATACGTCCTTCTTTCGCTTTGTAGACAAACGAACGCGCGACATTTTCCGCAAATGTAAATATAAATTACCGTCTTCCAATCAAAGCATACTATCGTATTCGCCTCTGGCTCGGGATAAAATAATAATATCCGCCAATCCATGTTAAAACTCAAAGCACATTCTGGCTTCCATGATTTATTTCTTAAATGAACCGCGCAACATTTAGACAGACTAATATAAAAAAAAAATAAAAAAAATTATTAATACATTTAACAACTATCATGAAACATCCATCTGACACCTCTTACCCAAACAAGTACACCATAATACAAAAGAAGTCAAATGTAAAAATGAAATTATGATGCAGATTCATTTCTAATATGAAATATATTTATTCGTTTTGCCATTAAAAACTTATACAAAATATTTTATCAATTTACAATTTTCGATACAAGAAATAAGGCCGGAAGAAATGTGTGAACGTGAATTATAATTATAATTTCATATTGGCAATAATAAACGTGCAAAAACATTAAAATTGTATAAAAACAGGGCCCTGGGTGAATGTAAATTACCCTCGTTAATGAAAATTGCTCGATATATAGTTAATATCGATGAAAAAAAACCATACCAGCCATTCCGAAAACAAGCTCCAATAAACCGACTTTTAGAGAAGATCCTACCATTAAATTGCAATTCTACAGCATTTAGGTCATAAAAACTTCTAATAGGTTTACGATTATTCTAAAATCAGTGTTGAGAGAAATGTACACAACTCTAGCAAATGAACTACTCAAACCTGCCCAAAAAATTTCAAACCAGAGCTCAGTGTCCACAGACCACAATATCACACCTTTATACTATATAATCTTATTCTACAAGTAGGTATAATGAAATCGATCCCACAAATATGCTACCAATACCGAAACAGTGCTTATATTACAATATTACCCAAAACGATTTTTCCCACTGGAATTGTAATAAATGTTGGACATTTTCATTTTATTGATAAATGAAAAACTTCTGCAACATACATAAAGGATACTGTTTTTCATGAATTATTCAAAACTACCACTACATTTTTATTACAGTTAAATAGATCTTGTATGTACACTTCTACATATAAAGGTGTGCTAAAAAAGGGCATTTCCTATAAAGTTGCTATGGTGACGTTATTAACAAAGGTAAAATGTTCAAATCTGACATATGCTAACTTCTAAAATCGATGTAAAATCTTATTCGTAAAGGCTATTTTATTTGCAAAAATATAGATTCTAAAAGCTAGTATGTTCACTTATCATTTAAATCAGTACATTTATGTTCCATTTCATATATGTCGTGGTCTGTTCTGCATTCACTGATTTGTGGTGAAAGGTAATTGTACGTTTTGTTGATATTAATGGAATTCCTGACGATCACTGGGGAAACTATTTTCTGATTATTAAATTTTCATAAGAGCATAGAAGCAAATTAGTAAGTTCGGTGCACAATGTGTGCCCATTTGAACGCTAATAGTCGGTTTGAATATTCGACAGCCAAACAAACATTGAAATAGATACAATTTACTACAATATGTTTTCACTATTTGTTTATTTTTATAAACCTCATTACCAATAAAACGTAAATATCCAATTTAGTGCGCACGACGCATTTCTGGAATGAACATTATCAGGTGACGCTCAAAGCCAAAATATTTGAAAGTCAAATAATGTTAAAATCTTTGGGAGCAAGAAAACCAAAGGACCTAAACAGAATATCTAACATCGGCTAAGGTCATCTATTATCTGAGGGAGGAGTACCTTAGGCTTAATAATAATTATATTAGTTATGAGCTGTAAATTTCAATAAAGCAAATATCTAATAAACCATGTCAGTGCCGAATCACAAACTACTGGGTGATGATACCCTCGTAGACTATTATTCCACCAGAAGTATCGGCCCTGTGATAGTAGTCAAAACATGGATATTAATATTAGTACGCACGACGCGTTTCTGTAATGACCTTCATCAAATACGCTCAATGTCACATCAGTGTGTCAAGGTTGTATATTTCTAGTACACACAATCCAAAGCCAAGCAACTACAGTCATGCTACAGATTGTGACCTCGATTCAGGATCAATGAACGTTGATGAACAAAAATGCAAACGTATTCAACGGCATAATCAGTCATCTATTGACGTTTTTTTTGTATAATACAATATATTGTCAAACTAAGCATTTTGATTTTTTAAATGATTTGTCCTGCCTTCAAGTGCGCACAGCATCATATAACGTAAGCCAATTTGCATTTAAACCTACAGGCTTCCAGTGATTAGCCTTTTCACCTCATATCTTTAGTACGGCTTTTTATAACAGGGAGCTGCTATAGTGAATCTAACTTAATTAAGTTTGCTTGAACTAAATGAATGTCAGTTTGACAAACATTCAAATGATGAAAATCTTTTGTGGTGTCTATTCTCATTAAATATATATTTTAACGGAAAGAAAATTTAACTCAGTTCAGATATTTTACTTTCAACGTTTACAATAGACAAGAAGAACAAAACTTCGACAGCCAAAGCGAACCATTGGGGCAGATGATTGCATGCACTTGACAGTCGACTTACTTTGTTGATATGTAAGGGACCAATAATTGCATTTCCAATTAATAGAGTATTTAAGTAATCAGAGGTATCAAGCCACCCTCCCAATTACGAAAGAACACATCCCGTCGTCCATTAAATTGTTAAACAAAAGAAAAACTAGTTTCTGTAGAACCTTAGGGCACGGCTGTGTACGTTTTGCAATTTGTCAACATCATTGTATAAAATCGGAATTTAGAATAGGATCTTTCTTCTCACCTTCGAAGTACACTCTGTTCGAAATTGGTGTCATATAGTTCTGTCATGACAGGACGTATATAAGTGCGCCATGTTTTGAGAATGTCACGCTTCTTGTGGTTAAAAGACAACTTACAGCAGTCAGGATAGGACGTATATAAGTGTGCCATGTTTTGAGAATGTCACGCTTCTTGTGGTTTAAAGACAACTTACATCAGTCAGGACAGGACGTATATAAGTGCGCCATGTTTTGAGAATGTCACGCTTCTTGTGGTTAAAAGACAACTTACAGCAGTTCCTAGTGAAGAGATCTTACTAGTAATGGTCGATGTTGTCCTTACTAGGAATGGTCGATGTTGTCCTTACTAGGAATGGTCGATGTTGTCCTTACTAGGAATGGTCGATGTTGTCCCCTGGTCCTATGCAAAATGTTCCGACCTTATGTCACAAGAAATACATATATTATGGATAATGCTCCAGATTCTGTACACCAAGACTGATCATTCGGTTAATTATATCCCTAGATTCGCCGTGAGAGACAGGTAACACTTCGACTATTGAAGCTATATTTTTTCATATTGTGGATGTGGCCGAGTGGTCTGAGGCGCTGAGCATAAGGCTAAGCGACTCAGTGATGTGTGCTGCGGTGTATCAATGGTGTGAGTTCAAATCTCGTCGAAGGAGAACAATAAATTAATGCTAACACTGTTGGGTTAAATGTTCAGACGTATATAAATGCAAAGTATTATCAGAATATTTGAGGTAACTTTTTAAATCCAGTGGGTGATATATTGTATGGTTGTCACTTGCTTAGACGTTTGTATAATATACTTTATTCTCTATGTCTGTATAATGATATCTTCGTCATCCTATACAAGATATCAAAATTGCTGAGTTAAATATATATTCACCATCTCCATACGCTTAAGTACAACTTTTATGTCTATCCCTATAATCGCATTACGATACAAGGTAACAATTCGACTATTGAAGCTATAGTTTTTGCATAGTGAATGTAGTCTGAGATGCCGGGCATAAGGCTAAAACCATTGTTGTCGCAGTGAATCAATGTTATGAGTTCAAATCCCATCGAGGGAGAGCAAACATTTGTGAGCTCAAAAATATAATACTAGCTCTGTTGGGTTAAATGTTCTGACGTATATATATATATTTAGCTATAGCAGTTTCACTGGTGTTATATGCAACTAATAAAAAAAAAGTCAAACTGATAAATAAATATCCCTAGTACACATGTCATAGTAATTATTGTCTTATTATTGTATCATTTTTACTTTACTACAAGTAACGAACAACTTCTATAATGTCCTTTAACACGTTTTTTTCCCATACAGGTGTTTGGTGCTAACGTACGATATTACAACATCTACACCTGGTGGTGAATTATCGATAGATGACGTATTTATCATTATAATAGTCCAAAAATCAGATTTAATCACAATTTTCTCTGTTCGTTTATCATAATTCGTTATTATTGTTATTATTAGGAAATAGCTATTAACCTTCCATAGATTTTTATATATTGACCATGCTAGTTATCAAATAACGTTTTCAACTGAAAAAAAAACAATGCCACAGGTTTAATAAACTTATGAAAAGACTGTTTAAATAGTGATTGTCAATTATTCCACCAATATCAACAAGACGAACAACCACCTCTGACATCAAAGCCATTGAACATAAACATGACCACAACATATGGCGATATAGATCCATGTCGTGGGCTAGGACAGGCACATCAATTTGGCGGTGTTTAACTTGTTAATTGGACCCCCCTCTATGATAACAGAATCTCCAAGGACAATACAGATATAAACAAACAATAACAAAAAAACCTGCACATATTCTCTTCCACAAGAAAAATGAATGATACTATATATATATATATATATAAACTACATCATTTCTCTAGGAAGAGAGGTTTGAGCCCATCAATCTAGTTTAACTCTCCAATTGTTATTGAAATGTCTGGTGCTAGACAGGAAAGTGAACGGTCATGTATGTGTGTTACAGATATGGATTATGCCTCTGATCCTACAATTTGTCCAATCAGATGTTTAAACTGTACCGACAGTGTGGTATATATATTGTTTTATATTTCATTCAAGTTGGAAGATTCGTAATATCTTTACCACCATTTACAACAATATTTACTGTTTGTATCTTGTTCTCATAATGAATATAGCTGCAATGCTGCTCACGTAAACAACGTTAAACCACAATCAATCAATCAATCAATCAATCAATCAATAAACTTTATTATATAACTGAATGCATCAGTATATAATTTATGTGGAAATTCACAGCTCCTAAACATGTAATTATTATTAACACTAAGGTTCTCCTCCCTCAGATGACCTTAGTTCTCCTCCCTCAGATGACCTTAGTTCTCCTCCCTCAGATGACCTTAGTTCTCCTCCCTCAGATGACCTTAGTTCTCCTCCCTCAGATGACATTAGTTCTGCTCCTTCAGGTGACCTTAGTTCTCCTCCCTCAGATGACCTTAGTTCTCCTCCCTCAGGTGACCTTAGTTCTCCTCCCTCAGATGACCTTAGTTCTCCTCCCTCAGATGACCTTAGTTCTCCTCCCTCAGATGACCTTAGTTCTCCTCCCTCAGATGACCTTAGTTCTCCTCCCTCAGATGACCTTAGTTCTCTTCCCTCAGATGACCTTAGTTCTCCTCCCTCAGATGACCTTAGTTCTCCTCCCTCAGATGACCTTAGTTCTCCTCCCTCAGATGACCTTAGTTCTCCTGCCTCAGATGACCTTAGTTCTCCTCCCTCAGATGACCTTAGTTCTCCTCCCTCAGATGACCTCAGATGACCTTAGCTGATTCTGTTTAGATCCTTTAGTTTTCTTGCTCCCGAAGATTGTTAAATTATTTAGCTTTCAAATATATAGGTATTGAGTGTACCTGATGAAGGTTATTCCAGAAATGTCTCGTGTGTATTAGATGTTATATCTACTTGTTTATATACAACAATGTTTACTATTAGAGAAAATATAATGTCAACGTTAATTTAAAATTTCCGTAAAGTGTTAGTTTTATGATAAATCACCTTCTTCTTACATTAAAATAATGAATGTTGCACCTTGATGGAAAATCCCACAATTAATAAAAAGAAGAAAGAACCACAGGAAAGGAAATGGATGAAAGTGAACATCAACGACAATGTATCGGATATACAGGTAAAGATCAAACGTTTAAGATCAAAGATTTATAATTATTTAATGATAGAATAATAAGTTCATATTGTGTTTTCTTATATTAATCACAATAGTTACTAAAGCCAGTCATAAATAACTTGCTACAAAGAATATACAATGTCAAAGATGTCATATATACGTTAATAAAACATGTGATATTATTTTTTACTTTACTAGACATATTGTTATCTGTAAACAAGCTCAGCCCATATTTTTATTTATTCAAATTACTAAATAATAAAACACTAAGTTAGAAATATGTTTTGTGATATTATTCACAATATTTACTGACACGAGCCCTTATTATTTACTTGAAACAATTAACATAAATGTTGTAATTAGTTCGTTGCTAACATATTCTACATTCTAATAAGAAGCAGGAACTGTTTATCCTTCACGAGTACGCCCCCCGGGTTTTGGTGGGGTCTGATTTGCTCATCTTTTTAGCTTTTTGTTGTTGTCCTATTATGTGTCTTTGCATTCTGAGTTCCGTGTTATGATGTCCGTTACGATTTCCGCATAACAACGATGTTCGGTTCGTCTTTACCTCCAGTTGTTTGTATGTGGGCTCATGTCTTATTTACGTTATTTGTGTTTGTTGGCGCATAGTGGTGTCCAACACATACAATGTACGTATGTGTATTTGTTTTTCTTGTCATCGTCTTGTGTACCATATGTTGCCAGTTTCTCTGGATTGTCCATTTTTTATTGCCTCTTCGGTATTCTCTAACGTTTATTTCTTAGTTAGTAGTCAGTATTCATTGACCCTGCTATTGTACTGTCCATTCTTATGCTGTTGTTCACTTTAGTTGTAGAAGCCAATATGGCCAGGATATTTGATTGTGTGTTTATATCTGTATTGTCTATGGAGATTCTGTTATCAGAGAGGAGGAGTCCAATTAACAAGTTAAACATCGCCAAATTGTTGTGCCTGTCCCAAGCCAAGACCTGGATTTCCAACGCCATATGTCGTGGTTATTTTTGTGTCCAATGACTTGATATTAGTTGAATTATTGACAATCACTATTTACACATTCTCTTCATACATTTATCTCCTCATAAGTTTATTAAACCTGTGGCATTGTTTTTTCAGTTGAAATCAATATTTGATAACTAGCATGGTCAATATATACAAAACATCTGTAAGATTAATAGCTATTTCATAATAATAACAATAATAATGAATTATTACTGACGAACGGGGAAAATTTTTGAATAAATCTAATATCGGACTATTATAATGATAAATACGCAATCTGTCAATAATTCACCACCAGGTGTTGAAATAAAGTACGTTAGCATCAAACACCTGTATGAAAAAAAAAGCGTATGACATGACAATAACGAAGATGTCCGTTACTCGTAGTCTGTCAAATCGATACAGTAATGACAATAATTAGTATGACATATGTACTAGGGATATTTATTTATCAGTTTGACTTTTAATTAGTTGCATGTAACACCAGTGAAACTGTAATAGCTAAATATATAACATGATAGATTATGTCAGATATCAACCCACGATGTTTACCATATAAACGTCATCTCATATTTATTATTTCACTTTAAAGCAATTTATTAAAGTTATGTAGATATCTGATTGGTCGAGACTGTCCCATGTGACATTAGCAAAAATATCATGTTTCCAAAACATATTCCCTGTATTTGAATAAAAACATAGATATCGAGTTTTGAGCGCTTCTAGAATAATCTTCATCACGTACGTTCAAAGTCTAAAAGTGGGGAACCAAAAAAATAATAAAATGTATTTGGGAGAAATAATACCAAACCTACAGAGTGCTTAAGCAAAATCGGAATATTTAATCTGTGTCACAATAAAGGTAATAACAAAATTACCGAACTCCGAACAATCTTACAAAGGGAAAGTCAAAACTCATAATTATATAAACAAACAAAATCAGTCAACAGCCGGAAAACTGTGAAAACCGTAATGACCCTGACTTGGTACAGGCATTTCTAAAGAAATGGTGGGTTGAATCAGATTTTAAGGCGCCAAACCTCCCGCTCTCATTACGGTTCAAAGGTTCCGGCTGTCACTGTAACAGTATTTAAATACAGGAACAAAATAGGTAAAATAGTTGTCAAAGCAGTACCATATTCGGTGACGTAAATGTCAAAAATACTTTTACGTCACACATTGACAAAAAAAACATCCTTGACATTTTTGACTTCTTTATCTTTAACAGTTATAGAAAAATGAAAATTTAAAGGTCGTTGTAAAATGAAAACAAAGTATAAAAGAAAATTCTGTCCGGAGTGACATTGAACAAAACATCGTATTTACCTGATACATTTTACTTATTCTAAATTCTGAAGAATAAAATATGTGAAAAATTGAAAACGTTTAGCAATAATGCATTGTTTTATATATTAAAGAAATAAAAAACGTAGATATCTAATTTAGTGCACACGACACGTTTCTGGATCATCGTGTACACTCAAAGCCAAC
Source organism: Bathymodiolus brooksi (assembly GCA_963680875.1). Lineage (NCBI taxonomy): Eukaryota > Metazoa > Mollusca > Bivalvia > Mytilida > Modiolidae > Bathymodiolus > Bathymodiolus brooksi. The sequence continues at coordinate 94,633,563 of OY804579.1, forward strand.
ATATTTGAAAGCCTAATAATATTAAAGTCTTTGGAAGCAAGGGCATAAACAGGATAGCCAAAATCGCATAGCCAGAATAGTATTGGATACAGTTTGCGTAAAATTAAGAAATCTATATTTCGTAAATAAGGCTCTGAATTCCTCAAGTTGATAAAAATACAATATAGAAAAGAAGATCGCTTACCCCAATAACTAGTCCAAATGAAATTTGAATCATTTGTAAAGATGGAGAAAAATGCCATTTCTAATAAGAATTTCCTTAATAGATGACTGCTACTACCAAGGAAGCTACTGAGTCAATGGTTCCTAGTGATCAAGTTTTAAGGTCGTCAACATGACTTGGCTAAAACGAGTTTGAAGATACCAAAGGGGTAAACAGAATCCGTATATCGAAGAAGGACAGACAACACAGTGGTCAGAAGGTACAAACTACAATCTGCAAAACACTAAATACAATACTAAAGATCGCACAACACGTTCTGGATTATCTGTGTCACAGATAACCACGGCTTATTTTGCGTTCGTATTAGTCACAATCTGGTTCTTATGTCGTATTGCATGACTAATCAGCAGCGTATTAGCAAGAATTATACGACGGGTGCCACTAGCAGAACCTGCGTAACCTTCCAGAGCACCCGAGTTCACAATTTTTGTGAGGTTAGTATTGTTCAATCTTCAGTTTTCTACGTAGTGTTTTGCGGATTATTATTTGTCTCTTTATCCTTTATTTATGACCATTGTATTGTCTGTCATTCTTCAATTTACGGCTTATGATCACATGTACCTCTCTGGTATCTTCAAAACGTTTTTTTTATCTCTCTAAAATATGACATACTGCATTCGCTCTATCGTGTGTTCCATATTATAATAAATACCATGATCACAAATTAACGAGGTCACAATAGGCTTCGTGATAAATAAACAAGTAATGGCGTTGTCCCTTTGCAACAGGAATTCAGATCTCATTTTTACATATTCTTTATTAGAATCAAAATAACTGATGACATTCCCTGGCTTATTGTCAGTTTTACCATGGTTGGTAAAAAAAAATTGTAAATGTTATCCTTTACTGAAAAAATCACGAAAATATTACCTTCCCATGATAAAATCTCTAATAAAGCACGCACTGCCATAAATTGATTGATTATTACTTAACGGCCAGAAAGCAGTATTTCAGCTATATTCAAACAACTATTCATTAAATGTTTACTGTTTACTCTTGAAGCGAGCATTTGACGTCATGTCTTGGCAATGACATAAATGCAGAAATGAAGTCAAGTAAATTTAGCGGCATTTAAGTTTATGTCAATAGATCTATTCAAACGCTCAATCGAACATTGCTTTGTATTGCATTAGAATGGAGATAATTATTTCCTAATTGTTAAGATTAAAAGCTGTTCATGCTATGTAATTAGAAAATCGAGAGAAGTAAATATGAATATTCCTTAATATTCCATTTATAATGAGACAAAAATAGTATATCATTTTGTGTTCTGAATTAGGAAGATATGAAGATTAGTTCTACATACAAAATCCATGTTTCCTCAGACAATGTCATCGAGAAACACGACTTTCTTGGGTGAACATGTCTGCATATCTTCCTAATACAATGTAATTAAGTATAGTATAGCCAAAGGCATTCCATAGAGAATACACGTCACACTTTACAGTAACTGTGGCTAGGGTGGTTGCATTTCACATAGTAAGAAAGGCTATAAATATAAATGAATTTGAAATACTATCTAATTTTACACTTACATGTAGATACAAATCAATTAAATTAAATGATTAGTGTTTTATTGCTGTTTACATTCCACATAGTTATAGTAAGGTCTTCAATAAGTGGTATGCAATTTACACAAAACAACCAACACCCTGCAGTTAAGCAGTTTCCTTTGCGTCTGTCAACACCTAGGTATCTTAGTTCTATTTGTTATGTTTGGTGAATACAATTTCATTTCCAGATAGGGGTCATCATGGTCGTGATTGTATGGTAGTTTGATTTACAGCTACCTGTTTAATCAGTGCCTGTCACCATTAAAGTTGTGAGTTGTACTCGATACAACATTATATGATAAAGTTTATCAGTGATTTGCGACAGGTCGGTGGTTTTCTCCGGGTACTCCGGTTTCCTCCACCAATAAAACTGACCACCACGATATAACTGTAATATTGTTGAAAGTGGCTTTAAACACCATAAACCAACCAACAATTTTCAGATGCGGTGGTTATTAACAAGAAAGGACACCAGTAGAAATGTTACAAATACCGTCATTATTGTACTTTCAAAGATAAGTCGTAGAAACTATTCTGCAGTATTGTGTATGTCATTCATATCTATTTTTCTTTTTATACGCGTTCTAAAAATAGAACTATAAGCGATTTATTTTGAGAATGCACCCTCAATAATATATTAGATCCTTGTCAATCATATCTATAATTAATATATTTCAGTGTTGACCGTCTTGGAATATATGTATAGACTTCATTTGACTGTTTAGTATGAAATGATGGTACGATGTTGATGCCTCTAATAAAATGTTAATTAGTTTTAAATAAAGATCCATTCTAGCTATTAAGAAAACCTTATATAAAAACTATAAAAAACGACCATGTGAACTTTTAATGACGACATAAATATACAATAAACTGGTAGATAATTACAAATAAAACAGATGTAAAATAAAAACATAAAAAAAATCAATTTGGAATTGCATTGATATCATTGATTTTTAATGGTTCTGCCTATGATTAATAAGAAATGATTGGTATAAAACTAGGAATTACGCCACGTTTTATTTCACCACTCTTGATAGTAAATAGTGATGAGGAAATTGAAAACAAACACAACATTTACCTGGAAATGAGATGTTAGTTTATAGGAATTAATTATTATAGAGATATTCATCAACATACCTAGCTTCATTAAATAATAACGAACTTGATCAGCTTACAGTACTTTCATCTTTGCTCTGCTATGTGTGTTTCCAACTGTAGCTTTGTGAAACATGTCCGAAGTTTTTTCAGTACAATCTTTCAATCGTAATCAAAGCATGAACTCATAAAATGGAGTTTTCTTGTCAATCAGCTGGATACCTGGGCTCGCACACGCTTCTGAAAGATGCAAATGCAATAGACCATAACGACGATTGGATTTCAATCAGTAAAATTATTGACTACATGTTTATTTCACATATGAACAATGGTTGGTCTGTGATTATTGCTGAAACTGATAGGCTGATAATCCATTAATTAACTATGGTCGTAGGTGTGGAGAAAAATATATTCAAGTGCATGTAAATTACAAAGAAACTTTTAAATACGCTTTTGACTCAATAACAACGCGATCTTTATTGAATTATTGGTAATTTATATCTTTGAGACAGAACGGAGTCCTGATAGAGAAATAATATGCGAACATATTGAAATATTTGCTTTTGTTTTTCAAACACGGTGTATAAAGTAATCCAACCACACAGAGGATATACCAACCTCCACCGTTTTTATCAATAACGTGTTAAAACTCTAGGAATTGGGTTTTTTTTCGAATTGGAAAAACTATTTTATTATTGACAGCGTCAAGCACAGGTGTTACAATAGAAAATAAAACAAGGAATATATTTATTATTGTATTAAACTAGCTGATGTTATTGACAGGATTCTAACGATCAGATATGCATTTCTTAGAATAAGGATACATTATGAGATTGTTTGTGTTTGGGATATTGGTCATATTGCAAGGTAAGACAAATATTCTGTAAATAAATCATGGGTTTCTAAGACTTAACATAATTTCTTTGTTTATTCCAGGTATAATATTAAGGTAAAATTTTCTATGAGTCATGTTATTATTTATTTTATTGAAATCCGGAAACTTGACATGCACGTGTTATTAATTGTCCGTTCTCCAATATGAGATAATAGTGTAAAAATAGTTAATGATATAATTGTTTTCCTACTTGTTTTTTGTCTGATCTAACCTAACGCAACTTCATTATTGAATATATATAATATTTGGTGTCACCAATTAACAAATGACAAATAAAATTAGTTTTGTGGTCGAATAAATTCTCACAAACTAATCGAAACGTAACGCTAAATGCATAATACATTGCTACGTATATTTCATTTACATGGTCCAATAAAACAGGAAAAGTTTTACTGTAAAATAACTTACACTGAAGCCAGCTGCTATTTCAAGATTGATTGATTGTTCAACATCAAGTCAACACCATGCACGATAAGAACAATATTGCAATACGTCATATAGGTAAAGGGTCAGCGCTTGGAGGGGCCTATGGTAAGAAATTTAGACCATCAAAGGAACAAAAGAATATAATGGATACTATCTGAAAATGCTTGCCTTACATCGAGCCAAACCTAACAAGATATTGTTCGATATGACCTGATGAAAGTTGTCTTTACAGGCAGGGATTTCGGTGTTTTCTATGCATAAGGAAATAATTTTCATCCCGTCCTAAGTGTAAGTTGTTTTGTTAATTCGTTCCAAATAGCGGACGTCCCTTTTGAGAATCGTACTCCGCATAGAAGAAATAAGGTCTTTCTTATATTCCTTGCAGCACACTCTGGAATGTCATAGCTAGAATAATCTTTATAAACTCATCAATTACAGTACCTCAACTGATTGCATGCGCGTTCCTGAACTTTACCACCTTTGACATAGATCTATGTGCAACATGACATGTCGTTTTATGACTATTTTGGATTTTCATGAAGGCTATCCAATGGATATTACGTCATTTTGCATGCTGATATTGCGGTTTTATGTAGCGTATGTCATCTATCATTGACATATTGGACTAATCCGTTTTCTTACTATCTTTCTTGCATGTACCTCAAGATCTACCTATCCCATAAGGTAACCCACATGACCTTCCGAAGTTACTTCTAGTACCATTGATCAGTAATACTGCTTAATTATGGTTTTAAGCTGCTCCTCAAATCTATCTGTAGTGACAATGTTATTGTTAATTCAATTTCCCAATTCGGAATAATTTACCATATTGAAGACTATTCTATATTGAGTGTTCTTAATCTAATATCATAAGACCCACGACATATAATATGAAATTTGTCCGTTTTATTCTTATTCTTTGTTTCGACCTCCTACTCTTAATTTCTGAATAAAAGAATGAAGACAACAACCATAATTGATTAGAGGTAAACAATATCTCAAGAATCACGACTTTTCTTTGGGTTATTTTATTTCTATTCCTTCCTCATTTGAATGAGCTTAGATTGTTTTCGTCATTCCATGATACAAACGAAATAACATTTCTTTTCATCAAGCAGTAATTGATAAGCATGTTACCAATTTATTTTTCACACAATTTGCACGTTTCGACTTTATGGTGCAATGTGATAAACGATTCAGTTATATATCAGGACGTTAGATTTCTCATTCATGAAATTAATGCGAGTTTGTTTGTCACGCTTAAAATTGATAAAATATTGACATATGTTCATAAAAGTCGACACGCAACACCTTTAGATATGTACATGTAGGTAGCGAAATGCCATTCTCAAAACTAATCGAGTCTTACTCTGCAATTAATGGATGATTTTGTAAGTTTCACCTTAGAATATGGATGTCCATTTTTGTATGCCGTTTAATCTTCTTTAGTAGACCGAATCATACCATTTTACTTAGAAGACGGGACAAATCAATCTGGTACAAATATAACATATAGCCACCGATATTCAAATACAGCTCTCATGTTGCCAAATGGCCAGGAAAGTTGAAATACGAATAAATTCCCCAAAAAATAAAAAGTAGAAAAGACCCCCACCCTACCCCATCACTGTTGCTATGCAAACTATCCATGCAGAAGTGGGATTACATTGTATCAACAATTCACTTCCTAAAAATGTCAATATGTTTTGTCAACCAGTCAAACCATATATATGGGAAATTGGCTTACAGTGGTAACGCTCTAATACACCCCTAAGATGTATTATTATACAAAGTTTCTACAAAATACAAATTCAAAGATACTAAAGAGGTAACCATAAGCCGTCAAGCGAAGAAGGATAGGCAAGACAATGACCAAGTAAAAGGGGAAAACAAAATTGTACAAAACACTACACAGAACACTGAGCAACACGAACCCTACAAATAAAACCGGGAAGAGATTCAGTTTTCATGTGCACCGGAAGTTCCTGCTCCATTGGTGGCACCCGTCTTGTTACTCTTATTATAAACTCTGTGATAAGGCATGCATGAAACAAGGGAGTGTGATTACCATAGCCGGAACATATCCGTGATCATTTCTGCCACAGATATTCTGCAACGTTTAACCAAGGCATGTGTCGAAATCTTTCAGAAGATACACATTAGAGAAACCCGAAGGGACAATCAAGAATAGACAACTCCAGATAACTGGCAACATTGGATACACAAGACGAAGACAATGAAAACAGAAAATATAAAAGATAGGCAACACGGACCCCACCAAAAAAACCGGGGGTGAACCCAAGTAATCTTCCTCAACACTTAACTCCTAAATAAATATTCAAATAAAAAAACCAAATCATTTGTTCTTTTAATTAAGTGACCCTCTTTCCGTGGGTTTTATTTCCTAAATAAACTTTTAGCTTATCAATAATCTCTACACAAAAACTAATATCATTTTTTATATATAAACGGCAACTTGTTTACTTTTTTGCGTGGTTAACACTTATAATTGTTTGTTTTATCAATCGAAAGTTATTGATTTAGCTTAGAACGATTTGTCAATGGTTTGTTATTATTTATAAGCATTATGTACACAATTAATAGTCCATGGACAGATAGGATATATAATAGAATGGTTTATGTCTTTTGTAAAGGCAGTCATGATCAGTGTGACTGATACAATGCATCATTTCACAACATGTTTGCTTCACATTGTCACGATTGATGTTGATAGGTTAGTAGTGGGCAGGAACAGATGGAATATTGAACTACAAAATAGTCTCCATAGTTATAAAACGAACATCCATCAATCTAGAAAGATGTGGGTTTCATTGCAAAACGAAATGAGATAGTGTCACTTTAAAGAATACCGTTGTTGGTTTTTTTTTAAGATTAGTGAAGATTGCAAGTGTTGTTTTTAAATGCTATTCTTTTAAAATGACTAAGCAGTTAATATTGTCACAATAAATAAATATTGATTACCTGTTTGGTATCTTCAAACTGTTCTTATTATTTTATAACAATAATATTTGTCAGTAAGTTAAATTCACCTCGACCCAAAACTGACCCGACATATTAATATCCCTGTACCAAGCGAGGACAGTGAGTGGTCATGTATTTGTGTGTTAGGGGTGTCGATTTTGTCTCTGCTTTTTAAAATATGTTCTATTTGATTTTAGCACTGTTGCGACAGTGTAGTATTTTGTTTTAAATTATTATTGTCTTCAGCAAAGGAAGGCATGTATCCCATCGTTGTTAAAGTCTGGGAACTGTTTTCCCTTCCGGAGCACCTGAGTTCATCACCGGTTTTTAGTGGGGTTCCTGCTACTCTATCTTTTGTTTTCCATGTGGTGCTTTGTGTGCCATTTTTTTGTTTTCGTACTGTTTCATTTGGCCATTGTGTTGTCTGTTCTTCTTCGATATACGGATTCTAATTGCCCCTTTGATATCTTCAAACTCTTCTGTCCAGGGATATAATTATAGAATATTAAATATTTATAAACAGTAAAAATGTTTTTGTACCTAATCTAGATATTAACAACTATTCGATACTATAGCAATGTTAATGTAGAGCAACACGCCAACATGGAACTATAAGTAATTTACGTATATGATATATATATGTAAGACTCAGATCGACGTCCAGTCTCTAATCGACGTCCAATCCTCAAATCGGCGTCCAATTCCCTAATATATGGCCGTTTTTCACTTTCTCAAATCGACGTCCAATGACGTCACTGACGTATGCTTCAAATGACGTCACACCTGTTAGAGAATGTTTTTGAAGCAATGATGGAGAAGGGACAAGACCAGATTCCAGATGAGGGGTTCTTGATGACAGAAAAGCCTATGTATTTTATAGTTACTGTAGATAAAATCCTATTGTGTTTAGTACTTCTACTTTAGCGGACCCTAACCCTAACCCTAACCTTAATAATAACCTTAACCATAACCTTAACCTTAACCATAACCCTAACATTAACCCAAACCCTAACCTTAACCCTAAGCCTAACCTTAGCCTTAGCCCTAACCTTAACCCTAGCCCTAACCCTAACCTTAACCCTAAACCAAACCCTAACCCTAACCCAAACCCTAACCTTATCCCTTACACTAACCTTAGCCCTAACCCTAAACCTAACCCTTTTGTTGTCATATCCGCATGGTAACAAAATGAAAGGTTATGGGTCATGCGCTTTGTTTATTACAATATCTGACGTCCGTGGTCCGCCAAAGTAGATTCTACCCCCACTATTGGAAAAACTGTCGCTACAATTATGCTTGATGGCAAACTTTGATCGTGTAAACGGGCCTATATATATGAGAGTTCGGAAAAGACGCCGATTTGAGAATATCCTAAAATTGGACCGTGATTTTAGATAATGACGTTAGTGGACGCCGATTTGAGGAGTGTACGTCGATTAGAGGCTGGACGTCGATCTGAGGCTATCATATATACTACAAACAAATTGCTATATTCCCTTGTGAACTGTATTAGAACTACCCTATCAATGTAACAGTGGGCGAACCACTAGTTGAATGAGATAAAAGTTAATTATATATATTAAAACTATTATCGTCCTTGTGTGGATAAACTCTGAATGGTAAATATGTGATAATGAAGATACTAGCACCAGAGTAGACACGTGGTCATTTGAAATGATCCAAACGCAAGATAAATGCAAAACATTGGATCTATTATTGCCATTTATGGAATAGTAGATGACAATCCCTTTCGGAACACATGGTCACTCTCGTTTATCGTATATCGTCCAATCCGAAAATTTGTTCTTTCATAGATTTCATAAGGTATCTGCTGTTGTTTGTTTGATTTTACTATTAAATTTATGTGTTCGTCCTGGTTGTACATCCCACAATTCCACCAAGGAGCATACCAATACATAAGACTTAGCTGCTTAGAACGATTTGTCAATGGTTTGTTATTATTTATAAGCATTATGTACACAATTAATAGTCCATGGACAGATACGATATATCATAGAATAATTTATGTCTTTTCTAAAGGCAGTCATGATCAGTGTGGCAGATACAATGCATCATTTCACAACATGTTTGCTTCACATTGTCATGATTGATGTGGATAGGTTAGTAGTGGGCAGGAACAGATGGAATATTGAGCTACAAAATAGTCTCCATAGTTATAAAATGAACATCCATCAATCTAGAAAGATATGGATTTCATTGAGAAACGAAATGAGAGATTGTCACTTAAAAGAATACCGTTTTTTTTTGCTTAGAATTAATGGAAGAATGCAAGCGTATTCTAACAATGATATTCTTTTAAAATGACTAAGTAGTAACTTTTGTAACAGATATAGATGTTTATTATTTTATAAGACTATTTGTCAGTAAGATAATTTCACCTCGACCCAAAACTGACCCGACTTATTATTATCCCTGTACCAAGCCAGGACATTGAGCGGTCATGTATTTGTGTTAGGAGTATCAAGACAGGACATTGAGCGGTCATGTATTTGTGTGTTAGGAGTATCAAGTCAGGACATTGAGCGGGTCATGTATTTGTGTGTTAGGGGTGTCGATTTTGTCTCTGTATTTTACAATTTTCTATTAGATTTTGGAACTGTTGTGACAGTTTTTTTTTAAATTATTATTGTCTTCAGCAAAAGAAGGCATCTATCCCATCGTTATTCAATTCTATGAACTACTTACCCTTCCGGAGCACCTGAGTTCATCTCCGGTTCTTGGTGGGGTTCGTGTTATTCGATTTTCAGTTGTATATGTATGTTTTGTAGATCGTTGTTTGTCCTTTTGTACATTTTTCTTTTGGCCATTGTGTTGTCTGTTCTTCTTCTTCGATATACGGATTCTCATTGCCCCTTTGGTATCTTCAAATTCTTCTTTGCAGGGATATAATTATAGAATATTAAATATTTATAAACAGTAAAAATGTTTTTGTACCTAATCTAGATATTAACAACTCTTCGATACTATAGCAATGTTAATGTAGAGCAACAAGCCAACATGGAACTATAAGTAATTTACGTATATGATATATATATACTACAAACAAATTGCTATTTTCCCTTGTGAGCTATATTAGAACTACACTATTAATGTAACAGTGGGCGAACCACTAGTTGAATGAGATAAAAGTTAATTGTATATATTAAAACTATTATCGTCCTTGTGTGGTTAAACTGTGAATGGGAAATATGTGATAATGAAGATACTGGCACCATGGTAGACACGTGGTCATTTGAAATGATCCAAACGCAAGATAAATGCAAAACATTGGATCTATTATTGCCATTTATGGAATAGTAGATGACAATCCCTTTTGGAACACATGGTCACTGTGGTTTATCGTATATCGTCCAATCCGAAAATGTGTTCTTTCATAGATTGCATATGGTATCTGCTGTTGTTTGTTTTATTTTACTATTAAATATATGTGTTCGTCCTGGTTGTATATCCCACAATTCCGCCAAGAAGCATAACAATACATAAGACCTAGCTGCTGGAACCCAAACTCTTTCAACTATTCACCCGCTGGACTTGAGAGATCAATGAAGTGTCACATGCTTTGAAGAATGTCAAGTTCTTCGCAAGTTAAAGAGGACTCTCGTTTCCTCGTTCATGACTTATCACAGAATATAACCGATGATAGGATTTTTTTATATAAGTAATATGGCGGGTGCTAAATATTGAGCAGAACTTCTTACACTTCCTGGGTTTGCCTACGCCGTTTTTAATTCGGTTAGTGTTGTTCATTATGGTCCAAAATACATGTCTTCATGTTCCATGTTGTATATTGTAATGTCCGTACAATTAACGCGTTATGTTCAGTTCGTCGCTTACTCTTACTTATATTATTTACCTATAGTTGTGTTCAAGACAATTTCCGTGTCAGATGATGATGTGCATTCTTGATCGCCCCTTCGGTTTTCTCTAACGTTATTTAATGTCGTTGAACAGTAACGTTAAATGTATCACTAGTGGAGAAGGAACTGCTAAGCATTCCGATATCTGGCTGGGTTCGTGTTGCTAAATCTTTAGTTGTCTGTGTATTGCTTTGTGTGCTATTTGTTGCATTTTCGTACTTTTTCATTTGGTCATTGTATTGCCTTTCCTTCTTCGATTTACAGCTTTACATTACACTTTTTATATCTTAAAACGTTCATGCAGCAGCTCCTGATCAGCATCAGTTTGTTGTGATTAGTCGTTGGCGGTCCACTGCTACCTGGTGGCAATCAAGAAACATAATAACCGACTAAGATCAAATTTATGCTACTCTCTGTGATTTATTGTTCGTAAACCCATAACTGAAATACTGCTAACTTGGCAAAAAAAAAACAACTATAGCCACAATTTTTTGCATTGCAAAATAATAATTATGTATCATATTGTTAATGGGAAAATTAATATGAAATAGAAATGATATGCTACATCGAAATAGTTTATTGAAGTTAATATACAAAACTGGGAGCGATACCAGCTGCTCCGGAAGATTTAATATGGGAAAGCATGGTTTTATTTATAAATCATTATTAATGTGAAAGCAAAACGCTGATATCATATTCCGGGAGATCATAATTCACATCCGTGACCAATCATTGTCTTATAGGGATTGGGGCAGGATTTTTGGCTGATACAGATTTCGTCTCCGCGTCTACACGACATTTCTTTTTTTCTCAAAATTTACATACAGAATATAGGTGACATTTGGTCATGGTCATAGAAGCATTAGTTTTTTTTAATCCACAGAGATAAAACTATTTTCTCCATTAACATCAAAGCTCCCCTTCCCCCAGGTAAGATATGATTGGATTTGTAATCGGTTGATTTGCGACAAATCACTATTGAAATAAGATTACTTTTGGAAATCAACGAATAAAGAACATTAAATGTGGAAATTTTAAGAAAGTAACACGACGACCTTTAGAGCTAATCTCTCATAACCTATTACAACTTTAATTGAAATATATACAGACTTAGACGGTTTCTTGACAGTATCTTCTATTTTGTTGTTCAATTTTTCTCTCGTTAATCAAAACCTTACAAAAGTCGTCTAGATCGAAGTGAAACCTGCAATTCAGAAGATAATAACTCAATCGTTAAGAAAATAAAGAAGAAATCTACATTGCACTGTCACTGATTGATAAATCAAGACGGCATGTGTCGTCTTCTTATTGCATAGAAATGTCGTTGAAGAATGACTATATTTGGTATAAATTATATAATGAATATAAAAACAGTTAGAAGCAGTTGCTCGTTTCTAAATCAATCCTGATCTTCATTGATTTATTGATGTTATATATTATTTGAATTTGATCTGTCTGTGAATTGTATAATTTAGCAAAGATTGGATTTCAAATAAGGTTAAAAGAAATTAACAGAATTCATAAATAACCAACAAACATAATGATTCATCTAAATATTGAACTATCTAGCAATGTCTCTTTTGAGCCCTTAAAACTGACCGTCACGACATAACTGAAAAATTGTTGAAAATGGCGTTAAACACCATGACCGTAATCATACAAAGCATACAGAATTAATGAGTAAGACCAAACAACGATAGTTTCCGAGTCAGGAGTAGAGCCACATGTCTGCATTTATAAAAGCTAGTAGTATACAATTTCTACTTAACATGTTGCTCTGGTACAAAAGATTCCTTGTTCTTTAGGAATGCGAGAAGATATATCTTACTTCTGTCGTCACATTGTCAGCTTAAAAGACAATGTGTTCCCCAATCGGTAATTTTCATTGGGAGCGAGAACACCATGTTTTAGTTTAAATCTGTAAATTTAGTTTATTTGTAAAATGTTATGTGATACAAAATATATATGTTAAATGTGAACGTAACACAAGTATTCAATCATTTCGAGCTTGAAATTTAATGCGCCATGATGTTATTAATGCAACCACAATAATATTTTAGTTGAAAGTTACAGCGGCGAATTATTCATTCAATCGCTTTTTGTTTGTTTGTTTTTGTTTTTGTTTTTTTGCTTTGTGTTTGTTTAATTTTCAAGTCAGTATAGCCAGTAACCACATATGAATCATGTTGAATGCACTGGTGCAATGAGGAAGCTAAATATTATCAAGGGTTGGCTTATGTGTGGAATTTTCAGATCAAGAAAATATTTCCATAAATATTAAGAAGTTGAATACAAAAATCAATAGCTATTAGTTTTTGTTGCCATACAAAAGAAATAAAAAGAGAAAACACGTGATTTTATCCTCTTTATTGACAACAGGTGGTAAAAAATATTTGACTAAATCAATGTCTATTATTAGTTTTATTTTATATCTGCCTATAGTACATGTACTTATATTTGGGTAGTTGTAGTCGTGATCGTATGGTAGTTGGATTTATAACAACCTGTGCAATCAGTGCCCATCACTACTCAGGGGCGAATCCAGGATTTGTGGTTAGGGGGCGTGAGTAGGCGAGGGGTCTGGGGACCGCTTAAGGTCCCCAGCTGGTCTAGGGCAGAACCCTGGTAGGGGGCCCAGGGGGGCAAAGCCTCCCCGAAGCTCTGAGGATTTTAGGAATTACAGACATTCATTTGAACGACAATTTTGAACCAACCACACCATTTTTATCAGACCAAAAAAACTTGATTTTGAGTCTTAATTTTGTTGGATAATTGTTAACAGTATATTTTTGTCAGATTATAAGAACCTAAAGTAAAACTTTTTTTGAACAACCGTGATGCGAATTGTTCAACTCATGACTGATCGATCACGATATTTTAACCCTTCAAAGGACTATTGGTTTAGTTTTAACGCATTCCTCATTTCACTAATTGGTCTGTACTTTCGGTGCTTGTCCTTTCGGGTGGTTCTAGATAATACTGCCCGTCCGGATGGAGCTTTTCTTTTCATCGTTTGATTCATTCATTGAAAACATATGATTCGACCGTTCTTGTTTATAGACAAACAAAAGCGGAAATTGTCCGCGAATCCATATATGAATCAACGAACACACCCAACGTGTATTTACAATGTGTAGGAATATTTTACTACAGGTCACGAGTTAACCATTCATGAAAAAGTTGTTTGTTGAACTGCTTAATTAACGTTGTACAACATATGCTTTGCGAGTTTTAGGGGGGCGCACGCCCCGCACGCCCCCTCTAAATCCGCCTCTGCTACTAAAGTTGTGAGTTCGAACCCCGCTCATGGCGAGCTGTACTCGATACAACATTATGTGACTTGCAACAGGTCTATGGTTTTCTCGGAGTATTCCGGTTTTTTCCACCAATAAAACTGACCGCCACGAAATAACAGAAATTTTGTTGAAAGTGGCGTTAAACACCATAGCCCAAGCCTAAGCCATAAAACATATAGAATTTTCATTTCAGTCGAGCATAATATTTGTGTTAGGTGCATAGTACGACCCTATGTTGCTGGGGGTTCTATGAAACCCTGGGGGTTCTATGAAACCGTGTATTCACGTGTTATTTCAACCAATTTTCGCCGACATTTTTTTATATTTAACTACCGCGGTACCATTAGAACACCGATATGCACTGTGAATTTTTTTTTCTATTTTAAAAATCATTTTCTGAATAAGCATCCTATATTATTTTAATTATTTGACATTGAGTATACCTTATGACGGTTATTCCAGAAACGTATCATACGCAATAAATTAAACTACGCTATAATATACGCTTGTATTTTTATTCTGACCGTTGAAACAACTACTGATAATATAGTTGTAACATACGACGTACAAATGACTGTTTTGACTATTTTTTACGAACCTATTTGAACAGTTTAATTTATTTAACTTTAATAATTACATGTAACTGACATGTTTCAGTTTTCCATTTTTTTAAACAGAAAATAAATCACGTGAGCATTTGCAATTACCCGACGTTCATAGTCAATCATTGTGTTATTTTCTCTGCAAACTCCAATCAAATGTGATAAAAACAGTAAAGATTGTCTGTTTGGATTGGACGTAAAACTATAGAATTGGCATTCGTCAAATTTAAGAGTTTTCGCTACCTACAACGATGGTAAATATCCCATACTTAATGTCAGTGGTAGCAATCACTTGTAATACATCAACAGTACGTTAATTGTTTATTAAGAAATTAATATAGACATGTACTTTTTTCTGTTCTGTTTCATATTCGATTCCAACAATTTCACTCACAGCTTTGATCACCATGTAGACAATATGTATATTCATAGTCTAAGAATCACAGTGCATTATTTTAACTAACTTGTAGATGAACGGCGGGATCATTTATTTTATTTTTTTGAAATCATAGTGTATTGTTTAACTCGGAATTAAAGTTATTTTAGAATGGCTGTGATAAATTGAACGATTTCTGTTTAGTAGATCCTATATTGTTTGTTACATAATAAGAGTTTTACCAAAAATACAAAACGTTTATTTCATCTACTCGTATTCGAAATTAAAATACTTTCGTGAGGTTCATGGCAAAATGTAATCTTTGCAAATCTATCATATGTATACACATTTATGATGTGAGTGAGTGAACGACGGATCGTTGTTTAACTCCAATATTGCAATTTGTCAGTTATATCATGGCCAGAGCAAGTTGTCAGTTATATCATGGCCAGAGCAAGTTGCATGTCGATGAGATGATGTCTGTTTTATATTAGACCAAAACGCATATACAACTTTTTAGTTTTAGCTCAATGATACAACAGAGCGCGGCTGGACATATCTCTCAACCCATATACATTATCATGATTCCGAACCAACATGTCTTTGCCATTTTCTCTTAATGCTGTTTGCTTAGCTGACAAACAACCAATACAAATTTCATTGTATAAGGTTTGACCAGACCGGGGCTCGAACCCCGTGATCTACTGCACTCGAGACAAGCACGAAAACCATTACACCACAGATGCGGTTTTAGAATTTTGGTTTTCATAAAAGTTTGAAAGCTTCGATATTTTATTTTTACCGTATCGAATATTGTTCAGTGTTTGGGACAATGACATCATTATTAACATTTCTATTTCTTTTTAATGATAAGGTAGGCAAATAAAACAACACTGTTTTATTTTCCCCTTTATCATGTGTTAGTATAAAATTTAACAATGAAACATTAATATTACCGGTTTTTAAAAGAAAAAAAAACCTAGCTATTTAATAAAAAACCTTAAATGTCCTTAAAGCTACTTATATCGTAATTTACAACGATTTCATTGACCAGGGAATGGAAAGATCTTCTCATTTTGTAAATAATATGGTTCTATACATTTATGACCTTACAGGAAAAACATACAATCGATTTAACATTAAGCTATGTAATTTTAACACAGGAGTGTAGTTTAAATGAATATTGTATGGTTTATTAAATTATTGATATTTAGTTCTCATAACTGTGTTAAGTAAATACCAAACATTTTTTCTCTATATATTAAGCTTAGTGGGAATTTATTAATCTACCACCATATGCTTTGTTACTTTTGTGTTCAATGACGGTCTAAGATGCATTTAATGGTCTCATAAAGAATTTATTTTCAACAGCTTGAGTAGTAGAGGGGCTGGGAATAATGTACATTACATATTCATTTCATGACATTATTGTGAAAATGCCATTTTATATTTGTTTTGTTAAAGATGAAATCTTTGCTTGTATTGATTGCATATCATTTATATTCTTTTTGGTATGAATATAATATCCTTGGAATTTGAATATAAAACAAAATACCTGCTCAACTCTTTGAAACGAACGTATTCTAAAGACAATGAAACTAGTAAAATTAACCCCAAAAAAATACCACACCGTCAGAACAATTCTAAAAATACCACACCGTCAGAACAATTCTAAGAATACCACACCGTCAGAACAATTCTAAAAATGAAATCGAAAAATAGTAAAAACAAGAGACAAAATCGATACCCTTGACACAATACATCTGACAGTTCACTTTTCTGGACTTGGTAAACATGTACGTGGACTTCAATATAAAGTGGCTGGGTTAAGCCTGTTTTATGACCCCTAAAATACCCTCTCTCTTAGTGAACTGACGTTGTCATGCAACTGTGAATAAACTATTCTCTCAGCTTACTATACCAATCATCTTGCTGATCTAAGTAAAATTTGTAAAATACATGTTTTATAAAAAATAAATTAAAAAAAACACACACACACAAAAACAGGAAATCTAAGTATTCTAAGATCTTTAGTTTTCTGTGTAAAATGTTATAGATCACTGTTTTTTTTTGTTTTTTTTTTGTTGTCCCTTTGTCCTTTTAGGCCATTGTATTGTTTGTCCTTCTTCGATTTACGGATTCTGATTACACCTTTGGCATCATCAAACTTTTCTAAATAATATTATCTTAAAGTAAGTTTTCCTTTCTACAGTAGGGGGCCCGTGTGGCTCAATGAGTTAGGTCGCTGGATCTAACAACTCATACAAACCTATCACCAATACGGCGTGGGTTCGCGCCCGGCTTTGTAAATTACAAAAAAAGATGTACTCGACTAGCAGCCGCAAGTGATAAGGTTTACCAGTTGCTTGCCCATGGTCGGTGGTTCTCACCGGGTACTCCGGCTTCCTCCACCACTAAAACTGGTCGCCATGATATAGCTGGAATATTGTTGAAAGTGGCGTTAAAACACCAAAGATCAAAATCCCTTCTACAGTTATGTATTTGTATGTATAATAGTGTATAATAAAATAAGTATCTAGAGCTTTCTACAAAAGTAGAAAAAGAATAAATAATTGATGTAGATACAACATATAAAATGCTTATTTTACATCTTTTTGTTATTGATTGAAAACACTTACATGACCGCATCGTTTCATTAAGAGGGTGATTTGGCCCATAAAACTAGCTGAATACCACGATTTGCTTTATTGAAGTGTCTGTTCCAAGCCAGGACAGTGAGCGG
This sequence comes from Bathymodiolus brooksi, assembly GCA_963680875.1. Lineage (NCBI taxonomy): Eukaryota > Metazoa > Mollusca > Bivalvia > Mytilida > Modiolidae > Bathymodiolus > Bathymodiolus brooksi. The sequence goes on from OY804579.1 coordinate 94,651,635, forward strand.
TCATGTATTAATGTGTTAGAGACATCGGTTTTACCTTGTTTTATGCGATTTATCGAATGAATGTTGGAACTGTTCCGCAAGTGTGGCATTTTTTGTATTCTATTTTATTGCTGGTTGTTTAATGTCAAATTGGATGCAAGGACTTCATGCCGCTGAATGTTAATCAATTGGACAGTATTTTAGCCATATGCATAACGCTAACAGGTTACATAAACAAGGCTACGTTGCTTCTAGCTTGAAGCCATCGCTACAAATTATCTACGGTCGTCATAAACTGGTTAACCATTACGAAATATCAATTTCGCAGACGGCACTGGATCAATTCACTTTCACGTATACTATTTCCTTCCTCAATCACAGACAAGACTTTAACCAGACATGGCTAAAAGAGTAACATGGTGGGTGTCTTCAAAGAAACATGAACTGCTTTCCGTTCGTGAGCACCTGGGTTCATCTCCGGTTTTAGGTGGGATCAATATTGCTAATTTTCATAGTTTTCTGTGGGTTTTTTAATTTCGTCTTTGTGTTTTGCTTTGTTTGTCTTCGTACTGTTTCCTCTGCCCATTTTTACTTATATCTCTGGGTTGTCCATCCATGATTGCTCCTTTTGGTTTTTCTAACGTTTATTAACAAACAAGACATAACATGTTACAACTGTTATTGCCATATTGATGGACATTCTGATTGTCACAGGTAAACAGAAGGAAATGTTTGAGTGTCTTAAATGTTTTCTTACAATGGACCAAGAACCACCGCTTCTACGAATTATACTCTGAGTCACCCCGAAGTGTCCACCAGAAAATCGCGATCTCCCAGTAATAATAATGTATTAATAACGTTCCGGTATGTGTTTTCGTATCATCCATTTTATTTTGATTTCCACAGTGCACGCGTTATTTTTTACGTGTCTTCCGAATTCTATTTCTAGAACGTGCACAGGACTCCAACGTGCATCTGTCAAAAATGTTGAAGGTTGCTTTTAAAGACGTAAGTACCAAAAATAGTGAAACTACCTACTGAACCATACTTGTTGTAATGCTAAATATTTACCTCATTTATAAAGTAGCTGGAAAAAAATTTAGACACCGGCTCTTCCTGTCATGTGACTGTCAAGGGGTCACTGATCGTACTTGTAAACAGAAGAGCTGACTGAAATGTGCCTGTTTCTTATATAAAATACATGTCACCTTGCAGTGCATGTGGTTTCAGCGCAAAATAAACATGAAAAGTAAACACAATTTTGAAAGTGGTCATTTTCAAACATTCTGTTATTTTATTTAGATGTAGTATGATTTGTAGATGGCCAGAACCATGAAATGTTAAAACCAGCCATTTCCGGATTTTATATTCGTTTCCATCCCGTATATCGGCCCTGTTTTTACTTTATACGAAAACATATGACGCCATTTTAACGGACAGCAAAAGTTGCCAGATAATCGAGAGTATATTAAAATACAAGAATGGCTTTTAAAACAATCTTATGTACAAAGAAATATTTAACTGGCCATTCTTTGAAAATTCCAATCGTCATATGAATGAAGTGTTAACACTGTTAATCGCTATATCGGAAAATCGATAATAGTACGAAAACCCATAACACGATGCTATATGTTTATAAAAAAAATTACATGCGCAAGACCCTATACCAATATAATCCGAAAAATTGATATGGTGGTTAATCTCCACAACACGGCATTTTCTGGCCATTTTAACATGTCTTATGAGATATAACCTTTGTTGGTCAGTCAACTATTGCTGACTACGGAAATGCTACGAGGAAAGATTTTTATTTACGTCTATAAATCGTGCCTGCAACTTGCAAGTCAATTCTTTGACTTTCTGCAAGCAGACGACAATATTTTGACAAATTCAAAGATTCTCTTATTTATTCATTGACGTTCTAAAATACTTAGTGACTAAGACAGTAATAGTACGATTAGTATTACAATACCTATAGAGGCTAATATGAAATTTGTCTGTCCGTCTTCGATTTACGGTTTCCGGTTACCCCTTTGATGTTTTTAAAGTTTTCATGAAAGGAAAATTGATTATGTATTTCAAAATTAACAATTTGTCGTCATAGGAATTTGAATTGATGATTCGTATCCTTACACCCAGTTAGATTGAATTAAATGTTTAATATGTTTGTCTTAAATGTCCAAATTTCAAATTTGATATTTGATATTCATATACTTTCCAAAAAAAGAAACGCAACATGTGAAAAAATATAATTCACTTCAAATTTTAAACATCATTTTAAATACAGAAATAAGCATTACATCATTACACTGAAATTTGGCACACTGGTTGTTCAGACTTTAAAGTTCATTAAAATGTCATTAAAATCCATAGTGTTTATATGACGTCACTTCAAAGTCAATATATGTTGTGCCCACCATCAGCCTGTAGCACAGCACGGACACATCAGCAGACCAAGATCGCTACATTCGGGTACTTCACCTGAGAAACCGGACCGTGACAGCAAGAGAAACAGCATCAATTGTCTCAGGTCTCCGACGAATATCGGCACAGAGAGTCAGAAACCGTCTTCGTGAAAACAACTTACGCGCAAGACGTCTTTACCTTTGCGCAGTACTGAGACGTCGGTGTCGACTTGCAAGGGCCCGATGGTGCAGCAGAGTAAGGGACTAGGACCTGCAAAACTGGAGGCGAGTCTGGTTCAGCGATGAATCAAGATTCATGCTGCAAAAAAGAGATGGTCGTACACGTGTCTACAGACGCCGGAATGAGAGATTCGCAAGGAACTGCGTCCTTGAGGTCGACAATTTCAGCGGAGGAAGTGGGATGATGTCGGGTGCCATATCCTACGCCGAAGCACTCAACTGGTGCACATCCACGACAACCTTAACGCCGCTCGATAAAGAAATGAGGTTTTGACACCACACATGCTTCCGGCAATGAACCCCCGCAGGGAAGTTTTTCAGCACGACAACGCTCGGTCGCACACAGCTCGTGCTACTGTTGACTTTCTAGCAGTGCTAGCAGTGCCCCCTAGCCGTTTAAATCACTAGATTTGAACCCAATAGAACATTTGTGAATGACTTGGATCGACGCATGCGCAGTCGTCAACCAGCGCCGCAAACTCTGCAAGAACTGCAGCAGGTTCTTGAGCAAGAATGGGAGAGAATTCCGCAAGACCGTATTCGTCGATTGATCGAATCTATGCCGAGACTGGTCCTTGCTATGTTACAGGCTAATGATGGGCACAACAGATATTGATTTTGAAGTGACTTCATCTGAACGCTATGGACTTTAGTTGATAAATTTTAACATTTCAGTGTAATGTAATGTTTATTTCTGTATTTTAGAATGATGTTGAAAATTTGAAGTAAATTATATTTTTTCACATGTTGCGTTTCTTTATTTGGGGAGTATATATAGTGTACAATATTTTAGAATTTTTAATAATTTAATCATAATTTAAAAATTAGGGGATAAAACTATTTTTCATAGTGCTCTTGTAGTGAAACCCGCCACTGTTCTCATACCTACTAAAACGTATTGACATCGTAGCACATTATCAATTATAAATAACTACAATTATGTTTACATTCACATTATGCTATTAAGTTATTTATTGAAGCATTTAAAATTATTTACGCCACTTAACACTGTAGAAAAGATTAAATAACAGGTTAAAATTTAAAATCATTATTTTTCATATTATCATTTGACATACCCCACGCGTACGTATCGTGTTTCTGGTTATTAAACATCATTAAATATGTATAAGTGTTCATATTACCAGACAGTTTGCTTCATTTTTTTTTTTTCGCATTTTTGCATCATTTCATTCATTTATTAAATTCCTCTTCCGGTTTTATTAAATACAATATATTATTCATAGGAAACACAATTAGCATGATTTTTTTTCAGGTTTCCATACATGCATTATTTAACATGTCACGTTTAAACATTTACTTATTGTTAGAGCTAAAGTAAATCATCACTGTCTGGGTACATTAAATCATAGAACAGGCTATGCAAATGGGTGTAGGAAAATGATACGTTTAAAGATACCAAACGGATAGACTAAGCGTAACATGGAAACAGACGCAAAATGTGAACGACCGTTTACTATTAGTGAACATGGTTCTAGCCCCCCTTTTCCCCATTACACACACACACCACAATACAATAGCCACTCAAGTAAACAGTGCGTTTAACTTGTGACTACTGCTATGTTTGAATTTCTCGTTCAGGAGCAAATACATGTAGTCAGTTAGCGTTTTCGCTGTACCTTTTAAATGTCAATTACACAATAAGCTTGAATCACATTAAAATTTAATACGCGAGAGAATCTACGTTTGAGAAGAACTGATAAAATCATAATTGCAATTAGAGAGTAATATTGAAAAATAACATAACAAATATAGAAGGCAGTTTGACATTAAGTGATTGTTATTTAATTTACTCTTTACATATTGTATGATATTAAGGCACACCATTTGTCACAGAAAGTTCAGAATTTAACGTTCAAGGTAAACGGCACTTTTAACAAAAGTAAACGCGGAACGCGAATGGCGCTGTAATAAAAAGTCGATGCATGCAAATTACACCTTATAACTTATAAAGTGTATGTGTATCAAAATCCCCATTCGTACATTTTACTACACCCCTACACGTCAAGCTCTATGTTTCATATCCATTATATGCGACCAGGGATATTCTGGATTTTACAAATCACTTGTTTTCTTTCCCTTTTTGTTGATGTCCTTTTCTATATAATTAAGAATATGTCTGCAATATACACAACTTTAGTTACAAAATTACTCTATAAAAAACACCATACGTCAACATACAAAATGCATGTTCGTTCTGTAGGTCCCATCGACTGTACTCGTTCTGTAGATCCCATCGACTGTACTCGCTTTGTAGATCCCATCGACTCTACTCGTTCTGTAGGTCCCATCGACTGTACTCGTTCTGTAGATCCCATCGACTGTACTCGTTCTGTAGGTCCCATCGACTGTACTCGTTCTGTAGATCCCATCGACTGTACTCGTTCTGTAGATCCCATCGACTGTACTCGTTCTGTAGATCCCATCGACTGTACTCGTTCTGTAGATCCCATCGACTGTACTCGTTCTGTAGGTCCCATCGACTGTACTCGTTCTGTAGGTCCCATCGACTGTACTCGTTCTGTATATCCCATCGACTGTACTCGTTCTGAAGGTTCCATCGACTGTACGAGTGTGTGATGCTACATTAAAAGCAAGCTGTAAAATTTATTGACTTTTATTTCAATTAATAACATTTTCATCCCTAAACCTATCAATCAGACACTTAATGAGTACTAATCATAGTATATTTGTGGTGTCTGTTTCATCTATTTCACAATTTCATTGACAGTTAACATGCAGCCATTCATTACGAGGTTTACTTCAGGACAAGATCACGAAACTTCCAATTTCGTCAAACACGAGTGTAACATTTCAGAATAACAAGAATAACACTCGGCCTTCTAATATGATATTTGTGAACTATTTTAATATATGCAAAATTAACAGCAGAAATTAAAACGGAAAGGAAAATAAACATATAGTTGAACAATATCGAAAATGTGTACGAAGTTTGTCAATCAAAAAGAATCTATTATTATTGTTGGGATCAATGTTTATATTTTGTTTCTTTTCTTTGGATATTGTATTGTCTGTCCTTCTTCAATAATGGCTTAGGAGTCGTGATCAAATGTTAGTTGGATTAACAGCTACCTATGCAATCAGTGCCTATCACCACAACAGTTGTGAGTTCTAACGCTGCTCATGGCAAGCTGTACTCGATACAATATTATGTGACAAAGTTTGTCAGTGACATGCGGTAGTTCGATTGTTTTCTCCAAGCATCCGGTTTCCTCCACCAATAAAACTGACCGGAACGATATAACTGAAATATTGTTGAAAGTGGCGTTTAAGATGACAATACAATTTCTCATTAACGGCTTCTGGTATCATCCAAGCTGTTCTTTTATTAATATTGCATATGGGTTTGTTTCGTAATGAACCACATTTACTTTCACAGACATATGTTAACTACTTATTTGTTTAATGTATTTGTTCTTTTATAAGACAGTAAACTATATACAATGCATCTGTATCACATATTGATATTGCTAGCAACGGTTATGAATGTGTGGCCTTTGGTCTTCGCTATTAGCAATTGTTCACGAGAAATGTTTATTGAATTCTCTCTCCAGTGAATATTCATCCATCCGTATATTATATTCATCATGTTTCAATAGGCAATTCGTAACGGTTGATCAATTGTTCAAAAGGAATACGTTAAGGGTGACGGATATTTAAAGTTATGTATGTTAAAAAACAAATACCAAATCATATATAAAACATAATCCGGAAAGCACTATAATAAAAAGAGGTTATGCTAAATTGGGTCCATGGACTTCTACTGCCCATGTAGGTGAAAAGAAAGCTATCTCATGAATGGTTTCTTTGCAGTATGTACACGCCATCTTTTATATAAGTCATTTGTTATAATCAAGGGAGCAATATGCAATATTTATGAATGTTACTTTTTCACACCTAACTCCCATGTTGTACTAATTGCATAGGTGATTTAGTTTTTGTCGGTGACTTGCCACATGTCGTTTGGGTTCTTTCTCTGAGGTAATACGGTATGCTATACTGATATTGCTGACAGTCACGATATTGCTAAAGCATTGCAGAAAATGGTGTTAAACACCAATGACGCACTACCGTATACACTATTGCTTACTCCTCGTTTTTTTTTAATTAAGTTATAAAACACGACCCCTGTCATATTTTACCAACACAGTTCTGTTTACGCTTGTATGCTTTTCTTAAGTCAGCATTGTTATTTTCACTCAATTGATAACATTTTATTGAATATTTATGAGAGGAAATACCTTGTCACCGGAAGACCTACAAAAAGAAACATAATCAGAAAGAAATTGTAAAATAGAGGTTTTAAAAATTGGAAAAAATATAATATTGAATAATACATTGAATGTTTTCTTCTCTTTGCTTTGTATGACTGCACTACTGCACATCATTGTTGTTGATTTCACATAAGTTTACACTCAATGACACGATGTACTATTACAATGTTAAATGTATATAACTGTTGACATTGTCAGTCGTAATACGAGGTTAGATAAATAGAGAATATCCATTGAATGGACATGATTCAATCTAGGGGGGTTAGAGTTGATTTTCTTTATTCAATTTGGTTTGATTATCACAGAAGTACAGATGATATACAAACAACAAGAAACCAGTATAGAGATATGCATGGATATACGTATATCTATATGCATATGACAAAATTGTACGTTTGTACGCGATAAAGAATAAATATATTTAAGAATTGAATGAATTTTTTGTAGTTTTATTGGCGTGTAAATGCATTTTATTTTTATAATTACATTTAAATCACACCAAAATTTAATATAGTTGAATTTTTCGTTGTGAATTTTATTTGTGTTAGATTATTTGCTGTTGGAAATTACTACGCCATTGATTGTTTACATCTGACGTCTTCATAGAGGCACGTGCAAGTTCGGGTTATTGGGATGTAAAACATCTCTTTTATAATCATGTGACCACTTCATAACCAATCATATTGTAACATTTCAATGAGAAACGGAAGCAATGTAATTATTATATATTAAGCTAAAGATAATGTCACCGTGTTATTGTCAGTAGCGCTGATCACCAAGTTATATTTGGGTTCGTCATATTACTCAGACGTGGCAAACACTTACATGACCAGATCATTTCACTTGTGAAGGGTTGGGTCCTTAAAACTAGTTGGTCCCCTCCGCCACTTTTTATTGAAGTGCATGTATCAAGACAAGAGAACCTGAGGAGGACATGTATATGTGTGTTAGGGGTATCGCATTTGTCTATTTTTAAAGATATTTGGACTTTGGAACTGTTGCTGGCGGTGTGGTATTTTTTTAATTTTTTTTTTTAATTGTTTTGCTTTCCATTTTATAGTAGACAGTCATAACTTCTACATCTGCCGTGTTCAAGAATTGTGAATACTTCAGAATAACCAATGTACTATATTTAACCTCTTCAGCACCACTGATAAGTTACCATACACACATGTGCATTGAGCACACTATACTGAAATAGGTATATTCCAAGTTTATACAATAGATATGTTAAAACCGTATTCTTAAATACATGTATTCAAATAACAAAGCTGGTGGACAATATGACCAACTACCTCAGTGCGAACCACTACTTAAACTTGCTTTTTTCTCTGTGTATTTTTATATATTTTGCTATGATAAAATAATGAAACACTTTTCACACTCGTTTACAATCTATCTGTTGTATAGAAAGTTAAACTTATCAATACAGAAATGACAACCACAAAACAGCCGATAGCTATTTACGCTAGAACCTGATAAATATAGAAAGAACAACTAAAAAGGCAGATGGGAATCCAAGTCCTGGCTTGTGACAGGCACAAGCATGTGCCCAGATTATACACCCCAAGCATACCACCATTCTTATATCCATATTTGTAAACATTCAGCATGTACTGGATGATAAGATCTAAACTATACCACCCTCCTAATATCCACATTTCCATACTTGTAAACCTTCAGTGGTATGATAATATCGACGTTCATACAATTTAAACCACATTCACACTAGCCTATTAAAACTTTTGTGTCATTGTTCTATCAGGATGAATCATACAGCTGTCTAGGCTAATAGCAATCGGACTAAAACAATTCAAGTTAATTGATATATACGGATACGACATAAAAACAAATATAGAACAAATGACAACAAGGTAGGAGGCTATGTTATCAATAACAATATAACTCTGTGTTATGTGTGTCTGGCTAATACTCTGATAAACTAGTATTGCTACAAGTAAAATGGAGAGAATTGGAACTATAAAGATGATAAAACCGAGCTGTTTATCTAGTACAGAAAAGCAATTATAGCAAGACAAATTTGAAGATACTAAAGTGGTAATAAGAAGTCGTAAATCAAAGGACAGACAGTACAATGGCCAAGAGAAAAAAGGGCAAGCAATGATCTATCTAATATACACAGACAACGAAAGATATATTGACAGGAATATGATTTAAAATATTTTGGTTGGCTTGAAATGTTTATCGAAATACGCACCCTCAATTATCATTAGGTTCATTAATTGGAGTGTGACCATAACCTTGCCTGGTATATTTCTAATACAACTGACTGTTCGTCCCCGGATGTATCACAGATAAAATAAGTACTGGAATGGAATCTATTTTTAAGAATCTGTAACCTTTGGCAGGTTTTGGAATAAGGACTAGATGACGATTAAGAACGACACTTTACGACAAAGGAGATGATTTCAATTTTCCCATTGTGAACTTTCTATTCATATGTAGCAACATATGGAGTATATATATCTGAGTTGATACGATATTCCAGAGCTTGTGGTGCCTGTCAGGATTTCCTTGATAGAGGGTTGCTGCTAACAAGGAAGCTACTGAACCAAGGGTTCATCTTAGTAAAGTTGAAGTCATCACTCCGAACGTTTTACGGTCGCCACCATGACTTGGTTGACCGCTATGGAATACTTAGTATCTGTGTCACAAATGACCATGGATATGTTCCACTTGTCGTAAGCACTTCTCGGTCCTTTCCTCGTTAGTGACTTATCACCAGGTTTGAAACTAGATACATACAATGGGTGTCACCACTGGAGCAGGAACTACTTCCTCTTCCGGAGCACCTGAGTTCACCCTCGGTTTTTATGGGGTTCGAGTTACTCGATCTTTAGCTTTATATGTATGTTTTGTAGATCGTACTTGTTCTTTTGGCCATTGTGTTGTCTGTTCTTCTTCGATATACGGATTATGATCACTCCTTTGGTATCTTCAAACTCTTCCTATTAAAGAACTATAGCATGCTTACCAACACGGGACTCATAGTTGTACTTCCATTTTTGTGGTATTAATTAATCAATGTATCGTAATAAATTTGGGTATTTACATGTCTTTACAATACAAAAAGATAATTTCCCTCCAAAATCAGTATATGATTTCAATAACGGTAAACCTGACATATGACTGTAAGAGGGAAAATATAAAAATCGGATAACCATTACAACGGATGTTGATAATGAGTAAAAAAAACAAGTGATATTAATAATAAGTAAATAAAACTAGATTGATGAGATAATCACTCTTATTGATACTATTGATTAGAACTTTATGTCTGATTTGTCTAGAACATATCCCATTCAACGATCGGATCAGAACAGATAGGATATGTTTGACGTTATTGCGCCACAGTCACATCAGCATTCACAACACATTTTCACAATTTTAAAAGCTTTTATTTTTACTTATTACGTAAATTGTAACTAGTTTAACAGGACCACACTGTAAACTAGTTTTATACTAATAAAAACGTAGATATCAAAGTTACTGCGCACGACGCATTTCTGATATAAATTTCATTAGGTACGCTCAAGATCGAAATGTTAGAAAGCTAAATAAAATAAAAGTGTTTAGGAAGCAATAAAGCCAATAAGACTAAACCGGATAGCCAAAATCGGCTAAGATCATTTATGCCTGACGGAGGAGAAGCCTATCCTGTTTGAATAAAGAAAATTATCATTTAACATTATTAATATTAGCCCAAGCCACTTTTTATTGAAGTGCCTGTGTCATTGGAGAGTGAGTGGTCATGAACATATATATTAAGAGTATTAATTTTGCAAGTTTCTGCGATTTTTCTAATGTATTTTGGACTGTTCTGACGGTATGGAACATTTCCTTTTTTTTTCGGGGAGCTAATACTTGTTATATACTATTTAACAGTAATAGCCTTCACAACAGATTTACGGACATCTCTTGTTCATTATCTAAGTATCAATAATAACAACGTAGATATCTAATGTGTTTCAGTAAAATGGTCTGTACAAGTATTAAAACACTGGTTAATTTACAATACTTGAACTTACAACGTATTATTTCGGCTGTATTATCAAATTGGTTTTGGGGAGGTCGAACCTATCTGATAAAATCCAGAACCTGCATTAAGCAATGACTAAGCATGCGTATCAACACACTGTTCTTGTCAGAATCATTGAAAGCCAGAATTAGTTCTATATTTTTATGAAAACTGTCATAGCAGTTTGCTATTTTCTTAATAATCAATATACAATATTGTCATTAAAAATGTTGCAGAATTTAAAACGTTATTTGTGATATCAACTGTATACTATTTTATAATTATATATGGTACGCATGTACTATTACAAAGTTATGAACAATACATATTTCTATACAGTTTTAAGTTAGTAGCTCATAAACATGATAAATGTGGTCTGACATTGTTAAAATCATTTTGTACAATTAGCTATTTGATATGAAAATGTGTATACAATTATTTTTTAAAAAGTCTACTTTACTCTAATGATAATGATGTTTCACGGTTTCTTTTCTTTTTTCCTCGAATTCTGATTTTTTTTCTTCAGTTTATCAATAATTGGTATTCTACATTTGTCATACGTTATAGCATAGTCAAATTCAAGCATTTTTGTTTCAAGTTTAATGGTGTAGACCCAAATAAAAATTATTTTGTTTCTTTTAAAGTACATCCTCATTTATTTATTGCAGTTCTCTATAGCATTGAATACCTAATTCCCATATGAATAGAAATGATACAACATTGTTGCAGTTGTAATTTTATCAATAAGTTGCAAGTTGCTTAAGTTGTGGTCCTCAGGGAGAGCCCATTAGGTGTCGAAACATGGCATAGTTTCTCCGCTACCGGATTCAGCTCTCGCCACCTTTCCCAAGAAACGTCTGCTTGTTGTGTTGGACGAAACATATACACAACTCGCTATTATCGTGAGGCGGAAGTGAGTGTCACGTGTACTGAGAATGTCATGCTCATGGCGTATAAGATAACTTACAGCAGATCATTATAAACAATTGTTTGCTAGTAGTATTCTCGTTATATAACACCTAGCATTATTCTCCAATGACGTTAAGCACCAATCAATTTACCTAATGTGGTGCCCTGGTTACATGGTAAATCAACTTTTATCATAAAACGTATTTGCTAAAGTTTATTGTTAATTTGTTTTTGTTTTTGGCGATGGAGGGATTTTTACAGTTCCTAAATAATGTAATTATGATTAAGCTAAGGTTCTCCTCCCTCAGCTATATGCCATTTTAGCCGATTTTGACTACCCTGTTTAGGCCCTTTGGCTGTATTGCTCCCTAAGATTTTTAGATTATTTGGCTTTCTTATCTTTCGGCTGTGAGCGTACCTGACGAATGCAATTCCAGAAACGAGTAGTGCGTACTATATTTGATATCTACGTTTTTATTTAGGTTTCTCATATGCTTTCACACTAGTTGTATTCGGTCGATACTATCCAAAAACAACCAGTTTGTTGTTGAAACAAAACGTCATGTTGAATTAGTGTGATATATTTCGATTGGTTTCATTTGTCCAATATTCAAAAGACATTTGCATTACCTAAGCCAATTATAATTATTATAGCACCAACATTTCCACAGCTTGATCAAGATATACCAGCACGATCGACATTTTCTATATACGATAACCTGTTGAGCAATATACTAGTCAAAAAAAGAAACGTTACTTCAGTTTTTCATATTTTTTGTTCAGCGGGTGCTCCATACATATATTTTTAATTAATTAATATAAAAATTAGATTATTAGCCTATCGATTCCGGCATTGTTATTTTTTTACAGAATGACGTTACGTCAGTATAGGGAATTCACGTTTTTCATCATTTCGATAATTTAACATGTATGCAGGTGTGCTCGATTAGAATTAAAGGTCATAAACTGTATCGTTTGCAATTGTAAACAAAAGGCCACTTCAACAAACAATTTGTCTTCACGTAAGTCTATGACCCGCTTACCCCAAAATGAGAGGGAACGTGCCGTTTAGCATATCAAGTCAACGAAAATATTGTGATCTCTGGAGATCTGAACTCTGACCTTATGTCTTTAAACAATAACAAATTGATTGATATGATGAGGCTTTTTAACTTTAAAAATGTAATAGAGAAACCAACAAGGGTAACACATCATAGTAGAACATCATTAGATCCCATTATAGTAAGTGACACAATTAATTATGTATTTTCTGATGTTTTTAAATTACCTGATAATATTAGTGATCATGATGCCTCAGTCGTAATTCTTCAATGTTCCAAAAATATCTCACGATCATTTAAAAGAGAAATTTGGCAGTATCAAAAAATTAATTACGAAAAGTTTGAAGAAAAATTGAATGAAATTAACTGGAATGAAAAACTTGACCACTTGAATGACGTTGATGAAATGTGCGAACAATTTACAAAGTGTTTCCTAAAAATAGCACAGGAATGTATCCCGACAAAAATAATAACTATTCGGAATAATGATAGACCGTGGTTTAACAACGAAATACGAAAAGAAATTCGCATAAGGGACCGATTTAGAAAAACTGTTTTGAAATTTCACAGGGAAAGGGATATTAAACTATATAAAAAACAGAGAAATAAAGTAAATAACATGAAAAAAATTGCAAAAGAAAATTTTGAAAATAATTTAGATCACATTCTTTTAGAAAACTCGTCCAATCCAAAAACATACTGGAAAATTATGAAGATGCTTATCAAATCAAATAAGGGAAACAACTGTATTCCTCCTCTTATAAACTCTATAAATGATGAAAACTTCGACGATATTGTGTATGGAGATGAAGACAAGTGTGATTTATTAAATAAATACTTTAGTCTTATATCGAAGTTGGAGGAGGAGAACGTGCCTCTTCCAGACTTTGATATAAAAACTAATAATGTAATAAATGAGATTTTTGTAACCATAAGTGAAATTGTAGATATTTAAAAAATTATTGATCCATACAAAGCTTCTGGACCTGACAAAATTAGTCACAAAATGTTAAAAATTTCCCGTGAAAAGATAGCCATCCCACTACAAATTATTTTTAACAAATCTCTCCGTCAATGTAAATATCCCTCTAGTTGGAAAAATGCGCATGTCATAGCGATTTTTAAAAAAGGTGATACATCTTTATCTTCTAATTACCGCCCAATATCACTGATTAGCTGTGTCGGAAAAGTAATGGAAAGGATTATATACAAACACGTATATAACCATTTAATACAAAACAAGCTTATCTACCAGTACCAATCTGGTTTTTTGCCTAAGCATTCCTCAGTCCACCAATTAATAGAACTATATAATACTATCTTAAACTCTCTTGAAAAAAAAGAACTATGTTGCTTCGTTTTCTGTGATTTCTCAAATGCTTTCGATAAAGTTTGACACAAAGGTTTAATACATAAAATGAATTGTTATGGAATAAAAGGGAATTTATTAAAATGGTTTGAAAATTATTTATATTGTAGACACCAAAAAGTAGTAAACAGAGATTCGTCGTGCTCATATGTGTCTGTGTCTGCTGGGGTCCCCCAAGGGTCTGTCCTTGGTCCTCTGTTATTTCTGGTTTACATTAATGATATTGGTGATAAGCTTCATTCCTTAAGCCGTTTGTTTGCTGATGATACTTCCCTTGGCTATCAAGCCAAGATGAAGATCAAATAAAATATGTCATAAATCATGATCTACATGAACTTGGTGACTGGTCAAAGAGATGGTTGATGTCTTTCAACCCAGACAAAACTGAAATCATGCTTTTTAAAAATGTAGAAAACTCAACAAATTTTTATTTTTATTTTGATGGAAAATTAATTCCACTTACATCAGACCATAAACATTTGGGGATAACATTTAGCGAGGAAGCAAAATGGAATAAACATGTAGAAAATTTAATAAAAAGTGTCTCTAAACACATATGTGTTTTGCGTAAATTGAAATATAAATTAAATAGAAAAAATTTAGAGAAATTATACTTAATTTACATTCGACCAATATTTGAGTATGCATGTGAGGTCTGGGACAACTGTGGTGTCTCTAATTCGTGCAAATTGGAGAGGCTACAGTTGGAGGCAGCTAGAATTATCACCGGACTTCCAATCTTTACCAACACAGAATATCTATATAGAGAAACTGGCTGGGAGAGATTGGAAGAAAGAAGAACTAGGAGAAAGCTCCAATTATTATATAATATCCAAAACGGTAGCACACCCTCTTATTTACTCGATCTTATTCCCCCAACAATCCAAAGTACGACTATGTATCCCCTTCGAAATGGCAACGATATTATTGTTCCATTCTGTAGACTATCTTTAACTAGAGATTCTTTCGTCTCAGCTACAGTAAGGGAATGGAATAACCTTAATCTTTCAGTGCGTAATCTTGACACACTATCTAAATTTAAAAAGGCAATCCGCAGTTCAATCTCAATGCCAATTCCGAGACACTATTCTTATGGTCCTAGAAAACTAAATATAATTATAACACAGCTCGCTGCAATGCATCCTTCTTGAATTACGATTTATGTAAAGTAAAAATTTTATCAAATGCTTCCTGTAACTGTGGCGCACCATGTGAAAATTCTCACCATTTCTTTTTTGATTGTGATAAATATACAGATAATAGGGAAATAATATTTAATAGTCTTAACTGGCTACCTTCTAACATTAATATTGATGTAAATCTACTGACAAAAGGAAGTGATCTCCTAACATTTGAAGAAAATATAACCATTTTTAAACATGCTTTTAAATATATTAAAGACTCCAAAAGATTTACAATTGTCTAAATGATCTAAAGAACCAACACACATCTCCAAAAGTATTTATTCTCTTTTCTTTTTTCTTTATTTTTTTTTTTTTCGTATATTGTCTAAACTTATGTTTTTGTATATAGTCATTCTTTGTATATTTAACTCTATGCTATTATATACATATTATATCATTTCATTGCGCATGCTAATCCATATTGTAAATTATTGTATTCGGGAGAAGACTTCATAAGTTGGAAAAACTTGTGTCCGATCCCTATTTGTTATATTTAGCAAATAAAAATATGTTTAAACTAAAAAAACTAAAAACGTGCCGCTGGGATGTTTCAAGTCGGAATGACACAAACAGAGATAGCAAACCATTTTAATTACTCAAGAATGACAATTTACAGATTGCTCGTTCGTGTAAGAGCAACCGGCACAACATCTGATTGTCGACGTAGTGGTAGACCACGAGAAACGACATTACGTCAAGATAGACACATCACACTAATCCACTTACGTTTTCGCTTTGCTACTGCTGTGTACACAGCAAGGCGAACCCCTGGTATACGTAACAACAGAATTTCTGACCAAACAGTTCGTAATCGGTTGCGTCAGTCTGGTCTCCGTTCACGTCGCCCTCTCAAAGGTATGGAACTAAAACGTCGACACAAGATTGCTAGGCTTCAATGGGCACGTGCACGTTTTCGGTGGAGGCGAAACACTTGGCAGAACATTTTGTTTTCTGATGAATCCAAGTTTAATTTGAAATTTAGCGACGGAAGAGTGCGTATTTATCGTCGTCGTAGGGAACGTTTCGCTGATGATTGTGTAAAGGAAACCGACCGATTTGGAGGCGGTGGTGTAATGGTATGGGGTGGAATTAGTCATGTTGGAAAGGTTAACCTTAAAATAGTGGTTGGAAACTTAAATGACATTCGCTATCGTGACGAAATCTTGGCTCCAAATGTACTCCCGTTTATTTGAGCACATCACTTCAATCATGTTTATCAGCAAGATAGCGCTATATGCCATATTTCACGTGTTGCCATGAACTTCCTTAATGATAACCACATTCGCACTCTACCTTGGCCGGCATAATCACCAGACTTAAATCCCATCGAACATTTGTGGGATGAGCTTGGAAGACGTGTCCGTTGACGAGTTAATTCCCCTCAATCTATTGATCAGCTTCAAAGGGCACTCACAGATGAGTGGAACAACATTCCACAGGCATTTGTCATGCGTCTGATAGGATCTATGCGCCGTAGGTGTCTAGCTGTCATCAATGCAAGAGGAGGACACACACGCTATTAAACTGTTATTTACGTTTTTAGGTTGTTCCGTTTTGTTGCGCTCCCTTACAGTTAAAGTTGAACTGAAATGAATTTTGTGCACATGTCTATGTTCATAACGACATAAAGACTTGAAAACAATAATTTATCAGAAGATGTTGTTTGTATTAAAAATGTTATAAACATAGAAAGAGGTGTAACGTTTCTTTTTTTGACTAGTATATATTGTTATTACAAGCAGTATATCATTCTGTCCTACAGGATCTACAATTTACGCTTGATGTATTGAGAACAACGCTGATACATCATTTAATGATCAATAAACTGCTGTGTAAATTGGTCTCGATGAGTATTAAATCATCAATTAATTTACAATTCAACAACTTACACTGGAGCTATTCCGATAACATTATTGAATTATTACTGAAGTTGCCGTAACGATATTACAAAGCCCAGACGCTGCACTTAACCTGTTTCTATGATAGAACCATACATAAATTGGCAAGTCAAAGCTGTTAAATTTGTCATTGTGATTTCCATTCTTTTCTTTTTCCCCATTATAAACAAACATTAGAGAATACCGAAGGGGCAATCAAAAATGGAAAATCGAGCGTAGCTGGCCACATACAAGACAAACAAAAACAAAACAAAAACACAGCACAAGATGTGTTGGGCAACTATACGCAAAGCAAGCACAAATAAAGTAAATAAGACATGATCCATCCTACAAATAACTGGAAGTAAAGATGAACCGAATATCGTTTTTATGTGGAAATCGTAACGGACATCACAACACGGAACTATGTACGTAAAGACACATACCAGGACAAAACACGGTCTATTCTTTTTATTTTGATATATTTGTCGTATTGCCTGACCAAGCACCTGTCGAGTATATTCAGACTTGGATGTTGCGTTCATCTGTCGACATCTTTCCGGTGGACTAGTCCCCGGTGGTATTATCCTCCTTGTAAACAGTGTTTCGGGATTGACATGGTTTATTATTGTTGTTTATTATACAAAATCACAGGTCTTAAATCATGTAATTATGATAAAAACTAAGGTTCTCCTCCCTTAGTCATAGATGACCTAAGCTGGTTTTGATTACCCTGTTTATCCTCTTCTATTTTCTTCCTCCCAAGTACTTTTAATTGAATTTGGCTTTGAAATGTTTGGCTTTGAGCGTACCCGATGAATAATACAGAAACGCGTCGTGGCCCCTTATTTTGATATCTACTTTGTTATTTTAACCTTTTGTATCGACTCGTTTTCGAACTCTACAAAAATTATGTTTTACATGTAGGGAGCGTGGCATTCTCCAAACACGTTACTCGTGATGGTCCACGGTCATATTTCCGTATCCCCATCAAGAGGGCACCTCTATCCGCCACATGGAGGCTCGATAGGTAGTTCTGTGGATTAAACATGCTGTACCGTCTGTGAATCAAGACATATGAACCGACACCAGCATAAGACATCATATTATACATGAAACGTCTATCAATCAATCAATCTATCTATCAGGTTGTTAATCGTACTTGTAGATTGAAAGCCGTATTTATTCTCTTTGTACTACCTTATGGTTGTTTACAATTATATGTTTCATAACATGATATTCTAACCGCATCAAGTCCCACAATTATAATAGATGAATTTGCTATTCTCACTATTATGTAAGCTAACGGCTCATATTTAAGACAGCATTTCCGTTGAAAACGGAATGAGGAACCATAATCTCTTACATAAATGATAAACATTGATTGTCTCTTTAATGTCTATAATACACTATATATTTCAGACATTGAGGCTTGCTTAGACTTTGATGTCATATGTTGTGCAATAGGAATAATTAAGAAAATTGTAATAACATGAATAATTAAATAATAATGTGCGAAACTACAACACTTCTGATCTAATTTTAAAGTTGATGTTGTCCAACCCTTACAAAATAACGTTGGTACTTCAATAAAATATGTTTTCGTGTAATATAAATCATAACCTTGGCATAATATCGTGCCATATAGACCATGTGTGTGCCTGTAGACGTGTTTGTATCTAAAACATTATATAGATGAAGATGTTCACACAGATGCAATCGATTAATGTCTTTATTGAAATGATATGTACAAGCAACCTAAATTGATGCGTACAATTTTAAATACGCATGGAACAAAAATGATATTAAATGGCTTTTATATACATTCAGATCTGGTAATGTTTCGTAGTATTTTAGTATCTTGCATCTAAATATTTGTGTAATACCGACAACAAAGACTATATTTGCAGATAATGCAATTGTGTAGATGGCTTGTTGGCGACCGGATACAAATTTCAAGTGTATATGTTTCCAGACACCTACACACAACAGGAGTGCACGGGGTGTCAGAATAATAAATATTTGGGTTCTCGATTTGTTAGAGTCGTTGGTTTCTGACCACCGATACGCGTTCATATCCCAATGTCCAACTCACGTATTTACATTTCCAGAAATCTACATTAACCAAAGGCCATGGATTTCACCAGTCACTTTGGTGTAGTAGTGCACGTCAGTACTTTCATGTCTCGTACAATCGCATTTACAAATAAAGCAAATAAGAGTTAAAGATAAAAGTAATAAAAAAGTAGATGTCACATTTAGTGCGTACAACACGGTTCTCAAATATCCTTCATCAGGGACGTTCAATAACCTTCATCAGGTACGTTCAATATCCTTCATCAGGGACGATCAATATCCTTCATCAGGGACGTTCAATAACCTTCATCAGATACGTTCAATATCCTTCATCAGGTACGTTCAATATCCTTCAACAGGTACGTTCAATATCCTTCATCAGGGACGTTCAATATCCTTCATCAGGGACGTTCAATAACCTTCATCAGGTACGTTCAATAACCTTCATCAGGTACGTTCAATAACCTTCATCAGGTACGTTCAATATCCTTCATCAGGGACGTTCAATATCCTTCATCAGGGACGTTCAATAACCTTCATCAGGTACGTTCAATATCCTTCATCAGGTACGTTCAATATCCTTCATCAGGGACGTTCAATATCCTTCATCAGGTACGTTCAAATAACCTTCATCAGGTACGTTCAAATAACCTTCATCAGGTACGTTCAATAACCTTCATCAGGTACGTTCAATATCCTTCATCAGGTACGTTCAATAACCTTCATCAGGTACGTTCAATATCCTTCATCAGGTACGTTCAATATCCTTCATCAGGGACGTTCAATATCCTTCATCAGGTACGTTCAAATAACCTTCATCAGGTACGTTCAAATAACCTTCATCAGGTACGTTCAATATCCTTCATCAGGTACGTTCAATATCCTTCATCAGGTACGTTAAATATCGAAATATAGGAAAGTCAAAATAATTTAAAAGTGTTTTGGTAGCAATAAATCAAAGAGCCTCAACAGGATAGCCAAAATCGACTATGGTCAGTTATACCTGAGGGAGGAGAATTAATAAAAATACAATAAATGCGGTACATCATGCGGGATATTCGTGTTTGTCGTAGCTTTCATCAACCTTTCAAATATATTTTGTCTACCCGACGTATGGGGAAAAGTCAGGTTTGTTATAACGAACGAACCGGTAGTACTACCCCCAAGCCGGTTTATATGGCAACGTAATTAGGAAAGGTAACCAGTTCAAATCTGACACATCTAATCTTGCAAAATCATTGAAAAATCTTATTAACAAAATCTATGATTTAGCAACTATAGTTGCCTCTTTGAGGCAGATTTTCTTTGTTGTAGAGCTAGTATCTGCTAGTAGCAATAAAATCAGTACCGTTATATTTCATTCCATATTATGTTGTTGTTTTATATTCAATATTTCTTGACTTGAAGTAGTATTCGGGGTGCCATCACATGCAAGTAGTGTTGGGTTTGTAGTCAGAAATCAACCACCTTTGCTTCTCGACCACTCATGTCATGAACAATCTGCATTTGTTTGATCTTTTTATCAATTATCCTTACCGTGCATACTCTAACATTTAAATATTTATAAAGTTGCAATATTAACCAAAACTTTTGTGTGAAGCAGCTGGCAGTCATGGGATTTATTGAGCTTTAATGCTTAGCTTGCTACAGAAGAATGATCATATAGGAAATGTCTTCAAGCTTAATAATCATAGCACGTTATCAATATTAAAATAAGTGCACATAGGCAAACCTCACATTTATGAATTAACTAGTATATTATTTATCATCAGAGGTTTATTTGTCGCATAGTGACGTAAATGTTCTTATATGGTTATTTTAAATAAGCAATTATCAACAAACTATCAGTACAGTTAGTATCGTTGCTACGCTATGGCGACAGACCTTCTTTACTATATCCAGTGCCTTAAACCACTTAAATTCTTCCGCTGTATCAAAATTATAGAACTGTATCCGGTCTCGTACTAGTTTTAAATCACTAAGTATATGTCGTTCTGAAGGATCTAGTTTCCTTGTTACTTCCGTTTGATTTTATAAACATTTCACTGGTGCTATTTTGTTTTGTCTAAATTGTATTTGTACTTTTAAGGGTAATTTGCTATTTACATTAAAGCTAATAAACCTGTTATAATGTAGGAATATGATCCATTTTAATCAAATTTTGTGACGTCCATCACATTAAGCATTGTATTACATTACATTTATATACTAGTTGTCATGACGAATGAATATGATCAACAGTGACATAACATATATTCATTTTATAATTGAATTTCTAACAATATGACAACAATGCAATAGACCTCCCCCATCTGAATCTCTGAAAATGGTTTATATTGGTCTTCTGGGACATAAGAGGATCATTATAACTGACAATGAGTGTGAGATCATGTTGGATTTGCAGTCAGCCACGTAGAAACCCACTTAAAAAGCATTTTGATACGTTTTAAATAAGCTACAACGGTACACATTTTAATTTAGTTAAGCAGATACGTAGTTCTGTGTGTATCATGTTTAACTCGATGAGTGTACCTCGGTTAAAAATTGTAGTCAATCTATAAACAGTAATGTTATTAAATACATTCTAGGTATGATATTTGTTCGTGCTTGCGTACAAAAGTGCATATTGAACAAATTGCATATTCTATGTCGTCATGAAGTGAAAATTTAATTGCAACATTTTAGGATTGAGCACCACTGAAGAAATAACTAAATAATGTTAATATCCGATGTTTTTTTAATAATAATAATAATAATATGTTTATTAGCAAAGGACATAAATGATATAGTAGTTACATAGATAATACAAACAGAAAACAGCATGACATAATGTATAACTGGAAAACATAGCAGAGGTCAAACATTATCTATATATAAAACATAGTAGAGGTCAAACATTATCTATATATAAAACATAGCAGAGGTCAAACATTATCTATAAATACATATTTATGTTTATATATCATTCGCAAAGTACAAAAACATATGAAATTATTCATCTTTTAATATAAAATTGTTAATTACTCTCACATGACTTTCCGTTGCCGTGGATAGCACCAGCCCAATGTTCAAAAACAATATACTGATATGATATTAACTGATTAGAGGGGCTCGTTTTGTTCAATCTTTAGTTTTCTGTGTAGTGTTTTGTAGAGTATTCTTTGTCCTTTTTCCATTGTATTGTCTGTTCCGTCTTCGATATTGGGATTCTGACTATCACCTTTGATATCCTCAAACCTTTCTTGATAATTGATAAGAAAAATACAAGAAGTATTGTTGTAAAACTAAGGTTTATTTGCCTCAGTTTGGCTGTATGTTTTCGCACTGTGTTGTTTCTGTCCGGTAACGTTTTAAATTAATAAAAATACACTAAATGCGGTACATCATGCGGGATATTCGTGTTTGTCGTAACTTTCATCAACCTTTCAAATATATTTTGTCTACCCGACGTATGGGGAACAGTCAGGTTTGTTATAGCGAACGAACCGGTAGTACTACCCCCAAGCCGGTTTATATGGCAACGTAATTAGGAAAGGTAACCAGTTCAAATATGACACATCTAATCTTGCAAAATCATTGAAAATTCTTATTAACAAAATCTATGATTTAGCAACTATAGTTGCCTCTTTGAGGCAGATTTTCTTTGTTGTAGAGCTAGTATCTGCTAGTAGCAATAAAATCAGTACCGTTATATTTCATTCCATATTATGTTGTTGTTTTATATTCAATATTTCTTGACTTGAAGTAGTATTCGGGGTGCCATCACATGCAAGTAGTGTTGGGTTTGTAGTCAGAAATCAACCACCTTTGCTTCTCGACCACTCATGTCATGAACAATCTGCATTTTGTTTGATCTTTTTATCAATTATCCTTACCGTGCATACTCTAACATTTAAATATTTATAAAGTTGCAATATTAACCAAAACTTTTGTGTGAAGCAGCTAGCATTCATGGGATTTATTGAGCTTTAATGCTTAATGCTACAGAAGAATGATCATATAGGAAATGTCTTCAAGCTTAATAATCATAGCACGTTATCAATATTAAAATAAGTGCACATAGGCAAACCTCACATTTATGAATTAACTAGTATATTATTTATCATCAGAGGTTTATTTGTCGCATAGTGACGTAAATGTTCTTATATGGTTATTTTAAATAAGCAATTATCAACAAACTATCAGTACAGTTAGTATCGTTGCTACGCTATGGCGACAAACCTTCTTTACTATATCCAGTGCCTTAAACCACTTAAATTCTTCCGCTGTATCAAAATTATAGAACTGTATCCGGTCACGTACTAGTTTTAAATCACTAAGTATATGTCGTTCTGAAGGATCTAGTTTCCTTGTTACTTCCGTTTGATTTTATAAACATTTCACTGGTGCTATTTTGTTTTGTCTAAATTGTATTTGTACTTTTAAGGGTAATTTGCTATTTACATTAAAGCTAATACACCTGTTATAATGTAGGAATATGATCCATTTTAATCAAATTTTGTGACGTCCATCACATTAAGCATTGTATTACATTACATATATATACTAGTTGTCATGACGAATGAATATGATCAACAGTGACATAACATATATTCATTTTATAATTGAATTTCTAACAATATGACAACAATGCAATAGACCTCCCCCATCTGAATCTCTGAAAATGGTTTATATTGGTCTTCTGGGACATAAAAGGATCATTATAACTGACAATGAGTGTGAGATCATGTTGGATTTGCAGTCAGCCACGTAGAAACCCACTTAAAAAGCATTTTGATACGTTTGTTTATATAAGCTACAACGGTACACATTTTAATTTAGTTAAGCAGATACGTAGTTCTGTGTGTATCATGTTTAACTCGATGAGTGTACCTCGGTTAAAAATTGTAGTCAATCTATAAACAGTAATGTTATTAAATACATTCTAGGTATGATATTTGTTCGTGCTTGCGTACACAAATGCATATTGAACAAATTGCATATTCTATGTCGTCATGAAGTGAAAATTTAATTGCAACATTTTAGGATTGAGCACCACTGAAGAAATAACTAAATAATGTTAATATCCGATGTTTTTTTAATAATAATAATAATAATATGTTTATTAGCAAAGGACATAAATGATATAGTAGTTACATAGATAATACAAACAGAAAACAGCATGACATAATGTATAACAGGAAAACATAGCAGAGGTCAAACATTATCTATATATAAAACATAGTAGAGGTCAAACATTATCTATATATAAAACATAGCAGAGGTCAAACATTATCTATAAATACATATTTATGTTTATATATCATTCGCAAAGTACAAAAACATATGAAATTATTCATCTTTTAATATAAAATTGTTAATTACTATCACATGACTCTCCGTTGCCGTGGATAGCACCAGCCCAATGTTCAAAAACAATATACTGATATGATATTAACTGATTAGAGGGGCTCGTTTTGTTCAATCTTTAGTTTTCTGTGTAGTGTTTTGTAGAGTATTCGTTGTCCTTTTTCCATTGTATTGTCTGTCCCGTCTTCGATATTGGGATTCTGACTATCACCTTTGATATCCTCAAACCTTTCTTGATAATTGATAAGAAAAATACAAGAAGTATTGTTGTAAAACTAAGGTTGATTTGCCTCAGTTTGGCTGTATGTTTTCGCACTGTGCTGTTTCTGTCCAGTAACGTTTTAAATTCAGGTTTCCAACTGTTTGGAATCAAGCACATCATTGGATATTAATATAGAAATATGCATCTTGTGTATTATATTTGTAGTACATTATCAATATGAGTGGATGCATTTCTTGTTGTTCATTGAGCCAATGTCAATTTAAGAAAAATTAGTATCTTGATTAATATGCAAGAAATCGTGTTAATTTTTTTAACTTTCTGAAAATAGCTGTTTTGTATTTGAAAAGGTCTGCATTGTGACCTAAGCAGGATAAAATGAAAATAGAATACATTAGCCATATTGTTTTTATTATAGTATATAATATATATAACGTTAACATCCGTTGGGGATTTCTCATTAATTTTTTTAATTACAATCGGATTCAAATCACAAGTAAAATACGGTACGCTCCGTTTTATATTATTTTGCTTTTTTCATTCGTATGTTAAGCATACGTAAAATTTATAAAACCCACAGGCTTTATTGATGAGGAATTTATACTGAATATTCCACTCAGAAAATTTAGTTTTCAGGGCAAAATTTATAAAAAGTTTGCTCGATTTGCTATTAAAAAAAGAAATTGTTTCTTTAAATAAATATTAAATAAGTCTAAGTAATTATAACCCGCACCTTTGCTTTCATACACAAGTACCATTACATAAGCAAAGAATTAAAATTAAATTTGTAACATTGACATGAAAAGACCTAAAGTTTTATTTTAGATAATAGGCCTTAACATGTGACACTATCTGTTTGTTGTTGTTTTTTTTTTACGTTGGCGTTTTAATTGGTTAAGCTTAAGTTAACTTGGACTTGCCGTTAGATGTTGGTGAAGCGTAGAGTAATGTAACGTACAATTTTACAGATTGATCTAATTTAGCATTATATATAAATGTAGAAATAACGTAGAAGTGTGCACGACGTGTTTCTGGAATAACTTCACCAGTTACGATCATAGTCAAAAGATTGGAAAGTCAAATAATTTCAAAATGCGGCTATGGTTACCTATGCCTAAGGTTGATCGACCTTAGCTTTACTCATATATTTAATGCTCAAGAGATAGAAATGTTAATACAGTGGAACTTGTCTAATCCGACAAACCATTGGACCAGGGAAATGTGTCGGATTGTACAGTAAGTCGGAATACTCAGGATTAATTTTAGTCAACATAAATACTTTGGGACCATACATTTCTGTCGCAAGCCACATGATGTCGGAAAACTCAGGTGTGGAATTGCACAATTTCCAGTGTACATCAATGCACATTCGAATAGCAATAACCAATGCACTTTGCTTGCACAAAAACTGTAATCCAGTCGAGTTAGATATGTTCGAATGGGTGTATGAATAGTGACGATCAGATCAGAAAAAAAAATAACAGCCGTAGAAACAAAAAGTTACAATTGAAAAAACGAAAACTCCAGACAAGAACTCACATGTAATATGGAATATATATCATGTTCTCATGGTGGCAGCAAGCTACAGACAACGTGACATCGGGACATAATATGTTTACAATCTATTATCCAGTCCCTTTCCCATCCATGACTTATCATCGAATTTGTAAGAAGAGTAGCATGACGGATGCCACTAGTGGAGCAGGAAGTGCATACCCTTCCGGAACACCTGAGTTCACCCCTACTTTGTAATGAGGTTTGTGTTGCTTAATCTTTAGTTTTCTGTGGAGGGTTTTGTAGATCATTGTTTTTTTTGTCATTTTATAATATTTGTTCATTGCCATCGTATTGTCTGTCCTTATTCGATCTATGACTTCTGGTTACCACTTTGTTATCTTCAAACTTTTCTCAGTTCTTTAATCAGCTGACAAAGTACACGTTTATGACATGAATAACCATGAACATCAAAAGTAATATACATCAGAAGATTGCAGACTTCCTGATAAATTAACATGTCTATTTTAGTTATACGATGTCTTGAGATTCTACTTAGTAGCACGTATTCTTGTGATCAGATTCTTTATGCTCTTCAGATCAATAAGTTGTTTTTTATAAATTAGTCAGGATAAACATTAAATCGTCAATTAATTTACTATACGACGTAATTCGTTGACTGACATCATATTAATTTCATGAAAACAGACATTTATATTGTCAGAAACATCCGATAGTGTCCAGACGCAATATTTAACCATGATGGTATGATATAATACCAAAAGAGAAAGACAAATTTCGTAATAGGTTCGGCTGAATGTCTGTTATTAAGAGATAAGTATTGTCAAGATTCACAGAATCTATGAAGGAGGAGTATAAAATATATCAAATTGCAACCACTGGAGCCAGTCCTCCTCTAAACCTAAATAATGTGACATGGTAAAGTTTAATTATTTTATATAGGATCATATCCAATGCACAAAGAGTAATTTTGTTACTGTTGAACAAATTACTGTACTATAATTGTATTTGTGGGAGGACCAAAGGGTTCTCTTGTCATGGAAATGGCTTGATTCCTGTTACATTTCGTAAATTATTGTATAATTGAAATAAACGAACTCACCACTTACAAATTTATTGTAATTATGTGGATAATTCGAATTTCACAACAAACCTGAGAGAAAATGCTAGAATTGCATTTTGAGGCGTGAAACAAGTTCATTAACATTCCAATGAATAACTGATTGATCCCTTAGTATGTTTGAACACAGTAAATATGTCAGGTGTGTCTTACGTTGCCTATGCTGTCTTACATATACATGTATTTACATTGAGCATCTGTGATAATTGATAATAAGAAATTACATAATGTATATTACATAAAGTGGTTGAATGCAATATAATTAATATATTAATATTAATTTTCGTATATGAAGCTGATATTTTATCTAATGTGTCTGTTTTGTATTTTTATCGCATAATAGGGAAAATGAAATTGCTATTAGAAAAACATATTTAATTATTTACCTTTTATTTATTATGGCCATCGATAAAGTTTAGGATCAACTACGGCGAGATGTAATTACTTTTTTCTCATTACTATTTTTCTATTTATCTACGATCGGAATGAATAATAAACGATGTTTTGATTTCATATGTATAGTAATATAAATTCTAATATGATGTCCTTCATTGGAAAAATAAACATTGACGATATGTTTATACCCCGCACATGAATATTGTCAGACAAATTGTGGTTACAATTCCTGTGTGATATCAATTATCTATTAATGACAGTGGTACATAAATACATTGAATTACTATTGTTGATTCTTTAAAATAGTAATTGACTGGAAAAAGTACTTAATCTTAATATAACATCGACTTTCACTTTATTTGTAAATTGTCAACGATCGGATGGCGTTGTTTTCAAGGACCAGGAACTAATACTGATTACTGATTTATTGCATGATTTATAACATTTTTTTCTTTGACATGGTAAAATTAAAATGCCATTAAAACATTAACTTAATTGCGGTATTTGTCTAGAAGACGTCTTTCATGAAGTTCAGTACATTTCATTATGAGATATAGTTATGAGATTCTCCCTAACAGAATCGAAATAAGTCATGGAAGTCATAAGTTTGTGTGTCATTTCTTCGGTAAATTTATTGCAAAATGCATTTCATCCCTCGTTATTCCTAAGGATATTTTTTTCACGAAAATAATGTTACCCGTATTAAATTCAAAAAAACTAATGATATGAATTATTTTTTCAATTGTTACTAGTTAAACATCAAAATAAAATTTCAATTGCACATGTAGCAAAAGTGTAGAGACAATAAACACAGTGGATAGAACCATGCCTTTTTTAAAGGTTTACGCTTTGAGTATTCGTACCTCAGAAAAATGTCCAATAAGAGTATTGCACGTATACCGTATACGGTGTTCTGCTTGACTATTTTTGGAGAACAAGTTGATCAATTGGTTTTGAAAGTTTCATAACGTCAACAGGCCTTGGCCTTTTAGTAGTACACAAAATATTGCTTCCTTATTGAAATAAGCAATTAATTTTATAGCTTCCATATATAATGCATCGTGTGATAATAGAAAGCCTCTATAAAGTAACCCTTTAGACTGCAACTGTGACAAAATGCATGTTTCCAATGATTTCGTTTCCTAATAAGATGTATGATCTATTGTGTTCATAAAGACCAAGTATTCATCATATTGTCACCATTTCTCTGTGGTTGCATGGGCGTATGACATTTAGTTTGCGTTCTATAAAGATCAATAACCTGCTTAGTAAATTAGTTACTATATCACCACCATAAATGATGAAGCTATGTGTAATAAAATGATATATAATATACATGCAATATTATTAGAATTATGTATACCCTAATGTTATTTCTCTGTCACTGTATATGCTAAAGTAGAACTAATCAATCAGCCATTGTTATGGTAATGATACTTGTAAATATGGGTAATACTAGAATTGGTCTGCATGATAAATGGCATTTAGAAAATATGATTAATAAACGCGTTGGTATTAAAATGGTATTCATTTTGCTCAATCTATGTTTTTCTGTGTAGTGTTTTGTCGACTTTTGTTTGTCCTTTTGTTTTCTTCATTGTATTGTCCGTCCTTCTCTTCGACCGTCGGCTACTGATTACACTTTTGTTTTCTTCATTGTATTGTCCGTCCTTCTCTTCGATCGTCGGTTACTGGTTACACTTTTGTTTTCTTCATTGTATTGTCCGTCCTTCTCTTCGACCGTCGGCTACTGATTACACTTTTGTTTTCTTCATTGTATTGTCCGTCCTTCTCTTCGACCGTCGGCTACTGATTACACTTTTGTTTTCTTCATTGTATTGTCCGTCCTTCTCTTCGACCGTCGGCTACTGATTACACTTTTGTTTTCTTCATTGTATTGTCCGTCCTTCTCTTCGACCGTCGGCTACTGATTACACTTTTGTTTTCTTCATTGTATTGTCCGTCCTTCTCTTCGACCGTCGGCTACTGATTACACTTTTGTTTTCTTCATTGTATTGTCCGTCCTTCTCTTCGACCGTCGGCTACTGATTACACTTTTGTTTTCTTCATTGTATTGTCCGTCCTTCTCTTCGACCGTCGGCTACTGATTACACTTTTGTTTTCTTCATTGTATTGTCCGTCCTTCTCTTCGACCGTCGGCTACTGATTACACTTTTGTTTTCTTCATTGTATTGTCCGTCCTTCTCTTCGACCGTCGGCTACTGATTACACTTTTGTTTTCTTCATTGTATTGTCCGTCCTTCTCTTCGACCGTCGGCTACTGATTACACTTTTGTTTTCTTTATTGTATTGTCCGTCCTTCTCTTCGACCGTCGGCTACTGATTACACTTTTGTTTTCTTCATTGTATTGTCCTCCTTCTCTTCGACCGTCGGCTACTGATTACACTTTTGTTTTCTTCATTGTATTGTCCGTCCTTCTCTTCGACCGTCGGCTACTGATTACACTTTTGTTTTCTTCATTGTATTGTTCGTCCTTCTCTTCGACCGTCGGCTTCTGATTACACTTTTGATATCTTAATTGTTTCCCTACTTTGACTGGTAGAGATACGGTAGAGAAATTCAGACCATTGCAAAGGTGCATATATACGTATGTCTCTATTTGTTAATTTCGTGGCATTGGAAACGTCATTAAGAGCACCATTCTCTATCCAGAGTTGTCGTTCCTGCTACGCTACACAACATCTCTGTCAACGCTCATTTTACAAGATTTTTGTAAAATTTTGAAACAGTAAAATAAATGTACTTAAAATTGTTTTAATTATTGTAAATATCAATAAAGATGAAAATAAATCACTCATTTCAAATCAATTCTCTCTTAAAAATGATTTCCCCCCCCCCCCCCCCCCATTTCTTGGAGAACTATTTTGCGGAGGTAAAAATTAAAAAGTTAAAAACGATCACAAATCACTTTTAAGAGAGAATTGATTTGAAATGAGTGATTTATTTTCATCTTTATACAATTTTAAGTACATTTTTTACTGTTTCAAAATTTTACAAAAATCTTGTAAAATGGGCGTTGACAGAGATGGAGTGTAGCGTAGCAGGAACAACAACTCTGGATAGAGAATGTAAGAGCATTTGTATAGGGTCTCTTCCATAAGTGACTATTCTGCAACAGAGAGCGCGGCAATTCCTTTTATTTACTATGAATGAAAGCTTGGGCTGTGAAGTGTCTGATATATGATTATTAAGATAGTTTTACAGTAGCTGTATAGTCCTATTTTGTTTTTACAAAATCGACCCAACAACTTTCAACTTAATTGTGCGTTTATATGGTCCATTGTTTGCATCAAATTCGCTTCAAACGTGTTTTGTATATCTGTTGCAAACTTAAATTTGACCTTTATGGCAAGTTTGTTTTTCTTGATTTGAAAATACAAAAGTACATTAACCATCTACAATGTACTTCATTTATATAATATATATAACGCCTATAACATATGTTGTTTTATTTGACAATATCATATATCTAAAACAAAATGGAAATTAAAACAAGACACTCTAGTAGTGACGATGATTTTCTTGTATAATTAATTATTTCGTATTCTCTACTCTCCATTCCAAGCCAACTATATTTGTCTGTGTCACCGATATCATGTCTGCAGCTGTCTGTACTGATCTAGATATTTACTAAGCATCAAATAGTAAGCCTCATAGATTGATGCTGATACCGTAACAATCACACTTACTAATTATATATTCCTGATCAAACTGTTTGATATTGATCCAATTTCATTAATCATAGAGGTCTAGACGGCCTAGTCTTTCGATACAGTAGTACAACTAACACTGATAGGGTCTCCGTCCGCTGTTGGTAGCAGGACGAATCAAATACATACTAATAATGTAACTCACCCGTAGGACGGACCGTAAACGAGAATCTCGTATATAGAAAAATATCATAATCTTGCATATGAAGACAACTTACAGTAGTTCCTAATGAACAAGTGTTTATTAGTGATGGTTGATTGAGGGAAATACTTTTGAATGAGATATTATATAAGAAGTTGAATCGACTATATCCTGTTTTTCCTTCCGTCAAAAGGCCCATTCCCGCTATGCATTTTTATCTACTTGTATTATTGTTGTTACATTTATCTATTATTTCGTTCGATGCAGTTGAACCGTGTTTTGGTATCCTTTGCTTCCTTGGCTCACTATATACATGGACCTATGAACAAGCGCATGTTTCTGGTTCAAACACATTATGTATATCATTTATGTTGTGCGTTCTTGTAGCCAGTTCCTAATATGAGGTTAGGGTTAGGGTTTATGGTGTTTAATGCTACCTTCAAAAATATTCCAGTTATATCGTGGAGGTCTGTTTTATTGGAGGAAAAAACCGGAGTACTCCGAAAAAACCTACCCTGCCTGAAGTCACTGACAAACTTAATCACATAATGTTGTATGGAGTATGCCTCGCCTGAGTGTGATTCGAACCCACAACGTTAGTGGTGATAGGCACTAATTGCATATGTAGTCATGAAGCCAACTACATAAGATCACGACCACGACGGCCACTTCTAATATGTATTCATGAACTTTAACAACATTAATTGATATTAAATCATTTACGAAGACCAATGTTCTATATATAGCTTATATTCTTCATCCTCTCGTTTCATCTATTTACGTATAATTACATTGTCATACCGTTGAAGAACAAAAATAAACCCAATTTACCACATTGTCTATTAAATAAACATTAAAGGATTTTGCTCTCATAGTTTTTATTAATCAATTACCTCTATTATAATTAGGGTCCGGGGGGGCTCAATGAGTTAGGTAGATGGATTACCTAACAACTCATACAAGCCTATCACCAATACGGCGTGGGTTCGCGCCCGGGTTTTTAAATTACAAAAAAGGGTGCACTCGACTCGCAGCCGCAAGTGATAAAGTCTGGTCGGTGGTTCTCTCCGAGTACTCCGGTTTCTTCCATCAGTAAAAACTGGTCGCCATGATATAGCTGAAATATTACTGAAAGTGGCCTTAAGCACCAAAAATCAATAAATCAATCATGGAAGATGATTCTGATAGATCTGTTAACAAACTTGATAATGACTATAAATTAGCACTCGTGACTGACAATTAAGACAATATTCCCGCTAAGCACTGAAGAAGGCACTGTAATCTCTAACATTAACTATGAACATCGATTGACTCTTTAATGTGTTTAGGGCAATAAATATTTCAGAGATTAATATGACTTGTGTTTTCGTTGATGCAGTAAGAATTAAAAATATTCTGTTTATTTTAACGAGACTTTAGATGTGTCGCCTATTTCGGTTTAGGCTTGGTTTATGGTGTTTAATGCCACTTTCAACATATTTCAGCTATATCGTGGCGGTCAGTTGAATTGGTGGAGGAAACCGGTGAAACCACCGACCTATCACAAGTCACTGACAAACTTTATCACATAATGTTGTATCTAGTACACCTTGCCATGAACGTGGCTCGAACTCACACCTTTAGTGATGATAGGTACTGATTGCACAGGTAGCTATAAATCCAACTAAAATACGACCACGACGGCCTCTATATCCTAATTTTTTTAAATATCATAATGATATGATATTTGTATCAGATTCTGTCTTTATGTCTTTTTGTGGTAAAGAACAAACGAAGGTGATTCCTGTTTTTTTTTACAAATGTTATATTCTATCTTTGCATTTCGGACAATTCTAAAGCTTCTGTAGCATTATATTAATTAATGTGGCCGCAATGCAGAGTGGGTGAGCAATCTGTCAGCTATGTCATGTCCAGAACATGTAATGGTGTTGAATGTTTTAAACGCAAAGGTTTGCTTTATTTAAAGTGCTAGTTCACTACAACAACAGTCCACTTCGCTCTACTTCGACACATTATCTTGATTCCGAGCCATCGAGTCTGTGTTCATATTGTCCTATCTTCGTCAATAGTGTGTGCTTAGCCGAGAAGCAGAACATAGCAATTGCATAGTCTTTGATTTGACTTAAATTGGATTCGAACCCACAAGTTACCACATCACATGAGGCAACCACTCTAACAATTACATCACCGAGACACCTTGGAATATCGAAACATCACATCTAATTAGTAAACTGGAAATCCAATAAATAAATAATTTTGATGTAATTTAACATACAGAAATATCTGTCTTAAACTCTGGTAAACTCAGCTGACAAAATCAAGTATATGAGCAACGTAATGTTTTCGTTAACGAGCATAACTCATACCTCTTTTGGATTACTGGTTTGAAGGTACATGCAACACATGTTGCATATTACAACCCCTCCCAGAGTGGATTCAGGTGGCTGTGTGGAAGGATTCCAATACTCACGGACGGGATATAAATACATTTCTACTTCTACACTGATAATTCGTAAAGAGTCGTCTGACTCATCACACGAATGCATAATACTGGACGTCATCCATCATGTGCTCATTAAAAACATACGTACATGTGCAGTTTAAAAACATTCGTGAGATTCTACTTTACTGGCTTCTGTGGACTATGAGGTTGGTCTTGAATGCTTCATAGTCATCAATTCCTAGAATGTCCGGTGGAAGATCATTCCAGTCTTTGATGGTCCTTACAAAGAAGCTGTGTTTCCGCTGATCGCCAGTTGAGCCTATCCTTACGAATCTTCTTGGATGGTATTGTCGAGTCGTTCTAGTAGGTTTTTGTAAATATGGTGGTAATGGTATGGCTACCTTCTGGTGGGTTATTTTGTGGAAGACTAGCAGGCGTGATGTCTTGCGCCTTTCTTGGAGTGCTTGAAGTTCCAGTTCTTGCAGGATTGATGTTACTATCCCAGGATCTCTTGAATATTCGTACTTGATAAACCGCGCTGCCCTTCTTTGTACCATTTCTATTTGGTATATGTGTTTTTGTAGGTGCGGATCCCATACACTACTGGCGTACTCAAGGTGCGGTCTTACAAGGCTGAGGTAGGCTTGTCGCTTGATATTTGTGGGGCATCTGCCTACATTTTGCCGTATAAATCCCAAAGATCTGTTGGCCTTTGTGAGGATTTTGCCAATGTGAGTGTCCCATGATAGAGTGCTGGACAGTTCAACACCAAGATAAGGGTTGTTGTTTACTGATTCAAGCACTTGTCCTTCCATGTGGTACGGGTATATGACTGGTTGCTTCCCTTTAGTTATTCTTAAGGTGTAACATTTAGAAGGATTGAAGATCATCTGCCATTTCTTACTCCAGTTGACCATGGTGGTGAGACATTATAAGTGCCTCATGGAGATTACCACACTACTTGTACGTTTAAGGAATTCTTACAGAATATCACTTTGAGCAATACATATAGTGGTTGTTGGATATGTATTAGATGATAAAGTTTTCTAACCGTATTTATTATTTCGTTTTTTTACATGTGACACTCAGAACATTAATCTAAAGGCTTGGACCACTCTAATTTTGTTGGTTATCTACATGTAGATATATCAGGAATATCTTCAGCCAATGGTAGCTCTTATGCTTAGGCCCATTGCTTTTCTTACTCTCTCAGACATTTAGATTATTTAACTTTGCATTCTTTTGACCTTGCGCATATCTGATGGAAGTTTATTTCAGAAACGCACTCCAAATTAGATATCTACGTTTTTATTGCAAGGATGTTTTCTTCGTGAATATATACAACTTTAGTTAGACATTTTCCATTTAATTTGTAATTATGTTTTCATCTCATGTTTAATATAAAATTATGTATCAGCCGTAACTGGTTCCAAATAGTAATTGGTTATTATTCGTATATCATGCTTATTTAATTCTCGGTAATATATTATTCGATATTGTTTTCAATTCAAAATACCTCAACAATGTTAACATTAAACAAATTGTGTTGATGGGTTGTTGACCATCTATCTATATTTATGAGATTTTGCAATACTGAAGATTCCAATTATTCTATAGTTGTAACCTCTAGAGTAGTACATAACATGTAATAGTGTAGACATACATTTTACAATACAATATAACAATATAAATCAAAACGAGACGCGAATATACATATCCAGTTTAATCCGAAATCGTGTGATTTTGAGCACTAAGAAAACGGTCAAATAAACGTCAGCGTTATTCGGTCATTGACAATGACGATTTACTGGGACCTTATTCATGTAGAGACATAGAAAGAAACGGTAACAGCATACGAACGGACGTGATAGAGGGCACAATTGAAAACGATAAGAACGACGGTTGTTTCTGCTCTTTGTAGACAATTTGACAGCAGTTGTTTTGGACTTTTTGACATTGCAGGATACACACATTATACATATAATGTCGGAATATATCAAATTAGTTTATACTGCTGCGAAAGAGGCTAGAAAAGCTCACCAAATGCTCTCTTTTGTACATGGTTCTAATACTCGTAAAAATAAATTTCATATTTTCCTATTATGTACGTATATTGTATAATTACAAGTAATCAATGTTTATGAATTAAAAGGAGAGAACTTACATGTCTTCCTTTGTTTTAACAGGTAGTCAATGTTTATATTTCAAGAAGTACCAATACAAATTCTGTCCGAGTTCTGAAGCTGGTCAAGTCTTAGTTGACAGTAGCGCATGTGATTCTGATTCCTTGAGGTTTAGCGTATCAAATGATCGTCTGACAATTGACAATGGTGGACGAATTTCTGTGAAGAGCGGTAATCAAGGTATTTTTTTTTTAATTATAACGATAAGTTCTCAAATGATAAAGTTTTTATATTTACATAATACCTAGTGTTATTCCTAAATTGTATATTTATTCTAAAAAGCCAATCCTGTCTGTGAAGTTTTATTTCTTTTAATCTCTTGCCTACAACAGTCTAGATAAAAAACAGCAGGATTAAAAATAATGAAGCTAGAAACAAGGAAGCAATCAAGTGTCTCTGGGTAGCTCCTTGATCTTAAGCTAGATTATGAGTGTTTTATCACATTTTGTTCTCGTTTTAAAATGTTTCCCACTGTACTGACGTTAGTTATCGCAGTTTACATAGCATGATATCAGTGAATGTGCTTTGCTTTCTATGACTACTTCGTCTTTTGTGTGGATGGATGAAGAAAGGGTTTGCAATGTCAAATGTGGTGCTCGAGTTATTTAGTAAAGTAGATAGGAGTACGCGAGGAAATCCACCGGCATGTCCCATGTAATCGACGAACATACAGTTGTATATATTACATTTTGCTTTAGAAAATAGTAAAACCGTCTACCTTTCAGCTGTGATAAGCAATGATTGCATAAATACTTCCATAAGATCGCGGCCACGACGACCCTCATATCACATAAAGGTTCTTCATATCAACAATGATTGTTCCAAAATTGTATTTTTAATATCTTTTACTAATACGTTTTGTTTATGACAACAATTGCATCACGTAGCGAAGTGCATGCATTGTACGATATCACCTTACATTTATGTTGGTATACGATTATCAGCAACTTACGAAAGATCACGGTGTTCCCCGATTACTTCGTTTTCGCTCAACAACAAGCGATCCCCAAAGATTTTACAGCGTTCCCTTCGACTTCGTCCTATCGACTTGTCTTCGTTTTACTGAATTAAGCATTGAACATACAAGCATAATGGTCATTCAAACACGCCACAAACCATATTGATAACATTGTAAATGCCGCTTTCAAACAGGTTAATGTTCTCAGAAAACTAAAATTTACTCTTTCCAAACAAACTCTATCAAATATATATCTTACCTTCATAAGACCAACATTAGAATATGCTTGCGAGGTATGGGATGGGTGTTTTGAACGAGAAATAGAAAAACTCGAAAACGTGCAATTAGAATCAGCTAGAATAGTTACAGGACTAAACAAATTTGCAAGTAGAGACTCTCTTTACTATGAAACGGGATGGGAACCTTTGTCTTGTAAACGTAAATCTCGCAAACTGACAACATTTTACAAAATGCATAATAAAGTATGTCCTCAATACTTGTGTAATTGTCTACCTCCTACAGTATCTAGTATCAGTGATCATAATCTCCGAAACAATGAAAACTATACAACACCAAGAAGTAGACTCAGAATGTCTTTGACATCTTTTATACCATCTACTGTTTCATTATGGAACAATTTAGATCTAAATGTTAGAAATAGCCCAAATATATCATGTTTTAAATCTAGAATTAAAGAAAAAACTGTTAAATCTCCGGAGTATTATGGTGAAGGGTCCAGAAAATTAAGCATACTCCATGCTAGACTACGACATCAATGTAGCTCATTGAATTCTGATTTATATCGCATAAACATTACAAATGACCCCAAATGTCAATGTGGTGCACCGTATGAAGATTCAATTCATTATCTAATGGAATGTCCATTATACCAAAACGAGAGATATTGTCTTTTTAGAAACTTAAGAGAAACCAACAAAAATATAGAAACATTACTCTTTGGAAACGATGAAATTAGTATAAACGAAAATTCTAATATCTTCAATAAAGTTCGAGCATATATTAGACAAACAAAAAGATTCTAATCAGTGGTCGGTCATCTGGTCTACATCAACATCAATTTATTTCCCATGTTTCACTATATTGTGTTAAATATTATTTATATTTGTGTATGTGTTATTTCTGTTGACATTATTAAATGTGTATTATTTGTAGGGAGAGGACAGTCCATAAGTTGTGATAACTTTTTGTCCAATCCCATTGCTGTTTTATTTGCAATAAAATAATATTAAACTAAACATATTACAAAATGATTGTTTTCGTCTTTTTTTAGGATTGTCAAATGTGAAAGTAGATGCAACATGTACGGAAAATGGAGAAGTTTTTAACGCATCCGCCATGATCGACATTATGCAAACATGTGATTTAAGTAAAATTCCAACGCTCAAAAAGAGGCAGGAAAATTTTTGTTTTGATGGATCTGACATGAATTTCACGATCTTTGAGAATACAGCACCGATATCTTTTGGGAAATTATCAGTATTTTCTGGGATTGACAGTGGATTCATAAGAGATTACCTTGTAATAAATGGTAAGTAATGAGATAAATATACTACTGTAAGACTATAAGGTTTCTTTCTTCTCGTGATAGCGGAAACATATATCTCTCTCAGTTGATCCGATATTACAGAGCTTGTGGTTCCTTGATAGAAGGTTGCTGCTAACAAGGAAGCTACAGAATCAAGGGTTCCTATTGGTTAAGTTGAAATCATCATATCAAAAGTTTTACCGTCGCCACCATGACTTGGTTTACGCTACGGAACATCTGTGTCACAAATGACCACGGATATGTTCCACTTGTCCTAAGCACTTTCCGTGGGGTTCGTGTTGCTCGATCTTTAGTTTTATGTGTATTGTTTTGTAGATTTTGTTTGTACTTTTGACCATAGTGTTGTCTCTCCTTCTTCTTGTGGTATCTTCAACTCTTCTTCGATTGTCTGAAATTATTTATATAGTAAACTATAAATAATGAAATAAGTTTTGTAAATAATACAACTAATCTAAATAATCAACGAAAAGATAAAATTGTGTTCATATACATGTATTTATTATCAACATGTCTTGCGTATGTTTTTTTTTTCTTAAAGTGTTTCTGGTAATAGGAAAAACCGATCATGTGACAGAGAGACATATATTTAGTTTTACATATATCAAATACTATATATAACAGTCATGTGACAGAGAGACTTATATTTAGTTTTACATATATCAAATACTATATATAACAGTTGAATTTACATTTACCTAAATTATCAGTTTGTACCAATACGCAGGTAAGTGATTTCAACTGTGGATTATGACAAGGTACAGCGTACTTCATACAAATTATACATAAAAACGTTGCCATGTATTTGAAGCAAGACGGTGGTTTTATTCAAATCGCCGGTACAGTTGTGAGGGAGCGTTTAACATTCATCTTCCCAATCTGTAATCCATAGAAAAAAGAATATTTATTTTAGAAAATATTATAGTATTGTGAACAGTCAAATCAATCGCTAAGGTTATACTAGAAACGCGTATTGTGCACAAATTAGATATCAACATTTGTATTACTATGACTGGGTCGATACCTCTGTTTGTGTTCCATTACCTTATTTGTTGTAATCCCCCAGGTATCATTTACCCAGTATACAGTGCTCTGGCACTGACATGGTTTATAATATATATGAATTATTGCAATGTATGCTTCCTAAATAATGTAATAAAACGTATGTACAGTCAAATCTGCACATGAGGTCACCTTTATTAAGCAGTCACCTGTATTAAAAGATCATATTTTTCTTGTCCTGTCATGGAAGATTTCATATGAATTGAACCTCTTTTAAAATGTCATCCGTCTTATCAGGCCACTTTTTCTTTGTCCCAAATGTGACCTCTTAATACAGGTTTGACTGTACACAATTTAGTGTAGTAAGTATTTTTAAAACTAACTGAATTTTTCTACCTGCTCTCGATGGATGAAAAAAATAAATGTACAAATATAGGGAAAATCTAGACATCACAATCCTTACGACATTTAGATATAACTCGATCAGTAACGCTGTCCACAGGGTTGACGTCACCACCATCAGGTTCAATGATCCCTATAATCAAGACATTAACGTTATTATTTGCTATGATAGACAGGACCAGGAATGAGGTTCAGAGTTGAATCTCTAATGCGTTGTTTAGACAGCCATAGCGCTGTAATTAAGGTTATCACGATGGTAAAGTCCTTAAAAATGCATAGCTTGTGTATCTAATAGATATTTTGTTGTTGGCTAGTGCTAGCAAGTCCCATTACAGCTCGGTGATTCTAACATAAACATAGTCATCACAGTCAATATGTTTGTAAGCATCAAGGACAACTTTTGTTATTCGATTATAAAATTACGCACATTGTGGTTTGTTTCTTATTGAATTATTCATAAATTCGCCTTAATAAGGGAATTAATATTCAATTTTTATGTAGTGTGAAAATGGGCAATGCTTCTATGACTAATCGGGCATGGTGAATGATAAACACAAACATATTTATACTTATAATTAACTAAAGGAAACAAAGGGTCGCGAACAGGGAGTTGCCAATTGTTTCAAAGTCGAAAAATTGAAAGGTGAAGTAGACTTTAACTCGAAAAGACGTGGGTGTACTGAATACGACACGACTAGCTGATAAATACTACCAGATTAGATCTTGGTTTTCAGTGTATTTGTTTTCAAGGCATTATAATTCCGATCAAGACGTAGATACAACGTATATGATTTAGTTTACACGACGGTTTCCTGGAATAACCTTCACCCGGCATCCTACGCTGCAGGTCAAAAGATTGAAAAGCCAAATAAGTTTAAAGTTCTTGGGAAAATAAAGTGGTATAAACAGGATATCAAATATTAGTTAAAGTTACCTATGCCTGTGGTAGATGAAGCTCAGCTAATTAAATTATTTAGGTTTGTGATAAAAAGCGGTTTTTCATTTTGTTAATATTGATGGAATTCGCTTTCTTTTCGTAATTCACTAATAAGTATATCTGATAAACTATGTCAGCGCCGAAACACTATAGGGTAGATGAAACCAGGTTTTTTTAAAATTTAATTTCTATTAGTGTTTATATTGTTAAATGTGTTAACAGTAAAAATAATACTTCTTGTGCTTTCTTTAAATCGAAGAAGACTTTACGAAAATGATTATAATAACAACAGCGTAATAAGGAACTATTCGCTTTCATCGCCAGGGACAACCTTTTCTTCGTTTTCATGAACCGATTTTATTGTGGTTTAGAATACCCCTTTGTTTGAACTACCCCCTTGAAGCTAAATTTCTAATTGAAACACATGTTTCAGTTTTATGTTTGTAAAGAGCACAAACATACATATTTGTATTCTATAATTATTGACATAATGGCAAATATACTGTTCAACTGGTAAGTAAAGGGTAATATTGGATTTCCTTGCAGGGGGTCTTTACACCTCGGATAGCTCAATTAAGTTGTCTGTATAGTATTTGGTATTTAAAAACAATTCTGGATATCAAATCAAGCGTGCAGGACTCGTTTCTGGAATAACCTTCATCACAATCGAAATATTTGACAGGCAACATATCAGAGGTGTTTGAAAGCAATACAAAAGGCCTAAACAGGATAAACAAAATCACATATACATGATGACGAATAAGCATTTGATCAACATTGAATTATTTAGAAACAGTTCATTTCAATAATAAAATATATCTATTAAATCATGTCAGTGCCGAAACACTGATTACTAGGCAGATTATACCCCCGGGTACTAATAGTCCACTAGCAGAGGTACAGACACAGTGAATGTAATAAAAACGTATACCCCGGGTACTAATAGTCCACTAGCAGAGGTACAGACACAGTGAATGTAATAAAAACGTATACCCCGGGTACTAATAGTCCACTATCAGAGGTACAGACACAGTGAATGTAATAAAAACGTATACCCCGGGTACTAATAGTCCACTAGCAGAGGTACAGACACAGTGAATGTAATAAAAACGTATACCCCGGGTACTAATAGTCCACTAGCAGAGGTACAGACACAATGAATGTAATAAAAACGTATACCCCGGGTACTAATAGTCCACTAGCAGAGGTACAGACACAGTGAATGTAATAAAAACGTATACCCCGGGTACTAATAGTCCACTAGCAGAGGTACAGACACAGTGAATGTAATAAAAACGTACCCCGGGTACTAATAGTCCACTAGCAGAGGTACAGACACAGTGAATGTAATAAAAACGTATACCCCGGGTACTAATAGTCCACTAGCAGAGGTACAGACACAGTGAATGTAATAAAAACGTATACCCCGGGTACTAATAGTCCACTAGCAGAGGTACAGACACAGTGAATGTAATAAAAACGTATACCCCGGGTACTAATAGTCCACTAGCAGAGGTACAGACACAGTGAATGTAATAAAAACGTATACCCCGGGTACTAATAGTCCACTAGCAGAGGTACAGACACAATGAATGTAATAAAAACGTATACCCCGGGTACTAATAGTCCACTAGCAGAGGTACAGACACAATGAATGTAATAAAAACGTATACCCCGGGTACTAATAGTCCACTAGCAGAGGTACAGACACAGTGAATGTAATAAAAACGTATACCCCGGGTACTAATAGTCCACTAGCAGAGGTACAGACACAGTGAATGTAATAAAAACGTATACCCCG
Source organism: Bathymodiolus brooksi (assembly GCA_963680875.1). NCBI lineage: Eukaryota > Metazoa > Mollusca > Bivalvia > Mytilida > Modiolidae > Bathymodiolus > Bathymodiolus brooksi. The sequence continues at coordinate 94,694,851 of OY804579.1, forward strand.
GGTACTAATAGTCCACTAGCAGAGGTACAGACACAATGAATGTAATAAAAACGTATACCCCGGGTACTAATAGTCCACTAGCAGAGGTACAGACACAATGAATGTAATAAAAACGTATACCCCGGGTACTAATAGTCCACTAGCAGAGGTACAGACACAGTGAATGTAATAAAAACGTATACCCCGGGTACTAATAGTCCACTATCAGAGGTACAGACACAGTGAATGTAATAAAAACGTATACCCCGGGTACTAATAGTCCACTAGCAGAGGTACAGACACAGTGAATGTAATAAAAACGTATACCCCGGGTACTAATAGTCCACTAGCAGAGGTACAGACACAGTGAATCTAATAAAAACGTATACCCCGGGTACTAATAGTCCTCTAGCAGAGGTACAGACACAGTGAATCTAATAAAAACGTATACCCCGGGTACTAATAGTCCACTAGCAGAGGTACAGACACAGTGCATGTAATAAAAACGTATACCCCGGGTACTAATAGTCCACTAGCAGAGGTACAGACACAGTGAATGTAATAAAAACGTATACCCCGGGTACTAATAGTCCACTAGCAGAGGTACAGACACAGTGAATGTAATAAAAACGTATACCCCGGGTACTAATAGTCCACTATCAGAGGTACAGACACAGTGAATGTAATAAAAACGTATACCCCGGGTACTAATAGTCCACTAGCAGAGGTACAGACACAGTGAATGTAATAAAAACGTATACCCCGGGTACTAATAGTCCACTAGCAGAGGTACAGACACAATGAATGTAATAAAAACGTATACCCCGGGTACTAATAGTCCACTAGCAGAGGTACAGACACAGTGAATGTAATAAAAACGTATACCCCGGGTACTAATAGTCCACTAGCAGAGGTACAGACACAGTGAATGTAATAAAAACGTACCCCGGGTACTAATAGTCCACTAGCAGAGGTACAGACACAGTGAATGTAATAAAAACGTATACCCCGGGTACTAATAGTCCACTAGCAGAGGTACAGACACAGTGAATGTAATAAAAACGTATACCCCGGGTACTAATAGTCCACTAGCAGAGGTACAGACACAGTGAATGTAATAAAAACGTATACCCCGGGTACTAATAGTCCACTAGCAGAGGTACAGACACAGTGAATGTAATAAAAACGTATACCCCGGGTACTAATAGTCCACTAGCAGAGGTACAGACACAATGAATGTAATAAAAACGTATACCCCGGGTACTAATAGTCCACTAGCAGAGGTACAGACACAATGAATGTAATAAAAACGTATACCCCGGGTACTAATAGTCCACTAGCAGAGGTACAGACACAGTGAATGTAATAAAAACGTATACCCCGGGTAGTAATAGTCCACTAGCAGAGGTACAGGCACAGTGAATGTAATAAAAACGTATACCCCGGGTACTAATAGTCCACTAGCAGAGGTACAGACACAATGAATGTAATAAAAACGTATACCCCGGGTACTAATAGTCCACTAGCAGAGGTACAGACACAATGAATGTAATAAAAACGTATACCCCGGGTACTAATAGTCCACTAGCAGAGGTACAGACACAGTGAATGTAATAAAAACGTATACCCCGGGTACTAATAGTCCACTAGCAGAGGTACAGACACAGTGAATGTAATAAAAACGTATACCCCGGGTACTAATAGTCCACTAGCAGAGGTACAGACACAGTGAATGTAATAAAAACGTATACCCCGGGTACTAATAGTCCACTAGCAGAGGTACAGACACAGTGAATCTAATAAAAACGTATACCCCGGGTACTAATAGTCCACTAGCAGAGGTACAGACACAGTGAATGTAATAAAAACGTATACCCCGGGTACTAATAGTCCACTAGCAGAGGTACAGACACAGTGCATGTAATAAAAACGGATACCCCGGGTACTAATAGTCCACTAGCAGAGGTACAGACACAGTGAATGTAATAAAAACGTATACCCCGGGTACTAATAGTCCACTAGCAGAGGTACAGACACAGTGAATGTAATAAAAACGTATACCCCGGGTACTAATAGTCCACTAGCAGAGGTACAGACACAGTGAATATAATAAAAACGTATACCCCGGGTACTAATAGTCCACTAGCAGGGGTACAGACACAGTGAATGTAATAAAAACGTATACCCCGGGTACTAATAGTCCACTAGCAGAGGTACAGACACAGTGAATGTAATAAAAACGTATACCCCGGGTACTAATAGTCCACTAGCAGAGGTACAGACACAATGAATGTAATAAAAACGTATACCCCGGGTACTACTAGTCCACTAGCAGAGGTACAGACACAGTGAATCTAATAAAAACGTATACCCCGGGTACTAATAGTCCACTAGCTGAGGTACAGACACAGTGAATGTAATAAAAACGTATACCCCCGGTACTAATAGTCCACTAGCAGAGGTACAGACACAGTGAATGTAATAAAAACGTATACCCCGGGTACTAATAGTCCACTAGCAGAGGTACAGACACAATGAATGTAATAAAAACGTATACCCCGGGTACTAATAGTCCACTAGCAGAGGTACAGACACAGTGAATGTAATAAAAACGTATACCCCGGGTACTAATAGTCCACTAGCAGAGGTACAGACACAGTGAATGTAATAAAAACGTATACCCCGGGTACTAATAGTCCACTAGCAGAGGTACAGACACAATGAATGTAATAAAAACGTATACCCCGGGTACTAATAGTCCACTAGCAGAGGTACAGACACAGTGAATGTAATAAAAACGTATACCCCGGGTACTAATAGTCCACTAGCAGAGGTACAGACACAGTGAATGTAATAAAAACGTATACCCCGGGTACTAATAGTCCACTAGCAGAGGTACAGACACAGTGAATGTAATAAAAACGTATACCCCGGGTACTAATAGTCCACTAGCAGAGGTACAGACACAATGAATGTAATAAAAACGTATACCCCGGGTACTAATAGTCCACTAGCAGGGGTACAGACACAGTGAATGTAATAAAAACGTATACCCCGGGTACTAATAGTCCACTAGCAGGGGTACATACACAGTGAATGTAATAAAAACGTATACCCCGGGTACTAATTGTCCACTAGCAGAGGTACAGACACAGTGAATGTAATAAAAACGTAGACATCAAATCTAGTGCGCATGACGTTTTTTCTGAAATAACCTTCATCAGATACGCTTGTTTATCTTTTGGTCATTGAATTGTCTGACCTTCTTTAACTTCTGATTACCGTTTTGGTATCTTCAAACATTTCTTAACACTATATGTGCATATACTGGCGCAAATTTACGTTAGTGATGTTAGGTTTGTATTCAAGAGGTCATCGACTGTAATCACTAGGCCAAACAGGCCACCTAAATATTGGTGATTTTTTTCGGATAGAATGCACATATAAATTAAACTTGTCGTGTTGTTACCAAACGTTTATAATGCATGAAAAGTTTGAAGATATGTAAATGGTAATCATGATTGTCATTTAATTGAGTCTGACTATTAAATTAATCTTCTCTAAATAATGACAGAAAGTCATACATCTTTGGGATTCGCTCTAATTACGATATATATGGCTTTATTCATAAAATACACAAATTAGATTTAGATGGTATCCTTGATATAGCAACAAGATTATACTTCATAGACAGGAATTGACATTTATGCCAATAATTTTTACCATTGATAGCCACATCTCATTCTGTGTGAATATTCTAGAATAACATATACCCCTATATCAAAAAATAAGTAAAATAACAGAGAATGTCACCCAGAGCTGCCCAATGTCTCCTCATGTGTTGTATATGCGGTACTCTCTCGATAGAGGTTGTAGGGTTATACATATTATAGCGCAAAAAGTCTGATAATGGCCCTTAATGGGTAAAATATTTGGAAAGTGGCATGATCCTTGTACATGGAAAATCTCATGTTTGGCTCCTTGTACGTGAAAACCCTAATTTTTGCTCCCTGTTCGTGAAAAACCTTATTTTGGTTCTTTGTTCGTCAAAACCCTCATTTGTAAGTTTAAAAAGAGTAAGCGCATTGTAGTTGCTACAAATAGCTATGTTTTTCGTTCCTACGTAAGTCTCCATACAAAATGGCAGTCAAAATGCGTTTCCCTCGTTGTCTGTCTCGTCCCTACGTATTTCTTCATATATTTTTATATATCATTTAACTTGTTTACATCCTGAATATCTGAACATGCAGTAAACATGTGCCGCTAGACATCAATTAAATCAATCTTTTAAAGATAATTTGAAATAACGAGAAAAGTCACAAAAACTGTTTTTAAAGATATTTCTTACTCTCTAACAGGTTAGATTGTTTACACTGGTTTCGAAAATCACAAGAAAAACAAAATAAATTCAATCATTCGCAAGACTTAACAAATCAGACATTTTTTTAAATTAGATAAATTAGTTGGGTGTCTAGAATACAGTTAGTTAAGTATTTCACATACAATCAATTCATTGGTTAAAAGCACAGCTGTACTGAAATGACAATGCGGTGTAGGAAACCTTTTCTTTTATATTTTAAATAAGATTACGTTGTATAATATATTGTTTCAACGATTGTTCTATTAGATTTTGGAACTGTTTGGATAGTGTGTTATTTTTGTTTTGTTATATTTGTTTGTTTGGTTTTTTTTTTATTTCATTGCAATATAGTTACCATAATTTGTAGTTGTGAAAACATGGAAAAGTGATGTTGAACTATTATTTATTAATCAAGTGAAAAACAAAACACACCACACCATCGGAGCCGCACCAAACAAAACACACCACACCATCGGAGTCGTACCAAACAAAACACACCACACCATCGGAGCCGCACCAAACAAAACACACCACACCATCGGAGCCGCACCAAACAAAACACACCACACCATCGGAGCCGCACCAAGCAAAACACACCACACCATCGAAACCGCACCAAACAAAACACACCACACCATCGGAGCCGCACCAAACAAAACACACCACACCATCGGAACCGCACCAAACAAAACACACCACACCATCGGAACCGCACCAAACAAAAAACCACACCATCGGAACCGCACCAAACAAAAAACACCACACCATCGGAACTGCACCAAACAAAACACACCACACCATCGGAACCACACCACACCATCGGAACCACACCAAACAAAACACACCACACCATCGGAACCGCACCAAACAAAAAACACCACACCATCGGAACTGCACCAAACAAAACATACCACACCATCGGAACCGCACCAAACAAAAACAAACAAAGCACACCACACCATCGGAACCGCACCAAACAAAAAACACCACACCATCGGAACTGCACCAAACAAAACATACCACACCATCGGAACCGCACCAAACAAAAACAAACAAAGCACACCACACCATCGGAACCGCACCAAACAAACAAAAACAAAAAATGTCTGATTTATTTATAGTATTTTGTCAAAAGATATCCATTTAAAACAGTAAGTGATATGAAACGTGGTTATTTGTTGAAAGTGAGAAGGAGGGTTCTTTTTATTTGATATAGACGATAGATAATATAAACTGGGAAAGTGAACATGGTAAAACATTACAAAATATATAGTTCATAGGTTGACACGCCGTTCTATGGTTAGATGTTATGAGTGAGTGTTTAATGCCACATTCAGCAATATTTCAGCTATATCGTGGCGGCCAGTGTTATTTGTGAGTGAAACCAAAGTAACTGCGTCAAACGTTATCACATGAAGTTATATCGAGTACACCTTGCCACGGACGCTAATCGAATACAACTTAAGTGGCAATATGCACTGATTGCATAGATAAATGTAAACCCAGCTACCGTACAATCAAGGCCATGTTGACCTCTACTTTCTATTCTACGAAATACAAACAACATTAATTTGTGCAACCTTAATGCAAAAAACATGTACAGAACATAATTATTTGGACTTTACAAAAACATAATTAGAAATGGTTTACAGCATATATATTTCCAGTATTTAGACATTACCACTTTCTACCTAAGGATACCACTTATGGTAATATACGTACATATAGTAAATTACTTGATATATGAAGATTATTGATGTATCTGTAATGATGCATATTGAGAGTCAATTGACAAACATGAAATGCATTTTATAACAGTTTATTAAAATATATTGAACACTAGTTTAGTTTCTTATTTGATCAAATATGTATGACAGGAAGTTTTCTGTGAGTTGAAATTATTGAGTGGAATATTATAAAATCCAAATAAATGAGCATTAACTAGTTCTATACACATGAAACCATTTGATGAAGCACTAAGCATTTTACCTCAGTACATTCGTGTTACATATTAAATTGTCTTCCTGTAAGAAGAGTTTGAAGATACCAAAGGGGTAATCAGAATCCGTTTAAGAACCAATCATTAAACTAAATTATAGACTTAGATTTCACACCGTCCAATCAAACTCTAAAGCATTGTCAGAGTCGTTATAATAATAATCAACTTTATCTTGTGGCATTTATTTTCCAGATGGTTCTCCATATACAGATTCAGCGCCAGCCTATTTCAATATTAATCCGACGACCTCATCAATAACTTTGTTGTTGCCATTAGATACAGAACCTAAAAATGTAACAACGTTTAACATCACGTGTCGGGTATCACATGATAAGAATGTAAGGAGTATATCAGCGACTTTGACTGTTAATTTACAAGACCAAAATGATAATCCTCCAACATTTGCAGACGGGTCACAAATAATGTCTGTTCTCATGACGGACGAAAAACAGGTGAGTGTATTTACTGTCAAAATCAAACAAATAATGTCTGTTCTCATGACGGACGAAAAACAGGTGAGTGTATTTACTGTCACAATCAAACAAATAATGTCTGTTCTCATGACGGACGAAAAACAGGTCAGTGTATTTACTGTCACAATCAAACAAATAATGTCTGTTCTCATGACGGACGAAAAACAGGTGAGTGTATTTACTGTCACAATCAAACAAATAATGTCTGTTCTCATGACGGACGAAAAACAGGTGAGTGTATTTACTGTCACAATCAAACAAATCATGTCTGTTCTCATGACGGACGAAAAACAGGTGAGTGTATTTACTGTCACAATCAAACAAGTAATGTCTGTTCTCATGACGGACGAAAAACAGGTGAGTGTATTTACTGTCACAATCAAACAAATAATGTTTGTTCTCATGACGGACGAAAAACAGGTGAGTGTATTTACTGTCACAATCAAATTATCATTAGCCTTATTCACTCAACATTAAACAGTAACTATTTCAATTTATATGACAATAATCGCTGTGTAATGGTAATCACACAATGTTGTATGGCGATTGAACCCAACCAGACATATTTCAGATTTAATCATATACAGATACATAAATATAAGATCGGTACTTCAGGATATACGAACATTAAACTTCTTAGGACTTCAAAATAGTTCAATCAGAATACTGGATATATAAGACAATCAGAATGCTGCATTTATAGGATATGACGTTCTGGTTGGATGAACAAATACTTGGAAGTTTTATGAGCGTATTATTAAACAATGTTCAAGTTTTAATTATTAAATTTCTAGTTGTATAATGCCAGTCTGATAGGGTTTGCGTATTCCAGCGTCATAATTAACATAGCTATATTAATTTCAGGGCACAAATGACGTCATAATTAGAAGTAATTCAATGAGTTTCAAATGGAACAAAAACAAACATGCAATACCTGCATATGTCATATCATGTTAATTCAGCCCCACCAAAGTAGATTGCTAAAGTATCCGGGTTGTACTTGTGGGAGCTATATCTAGACACATAACAAACTTTTAATAAAAACATGTAGTTGCGTGGGCCAGAACATTGGATCGCATTATATACGGATTAAATCAATGTAAGCTCCACGAACAACAACAGAGATGCAAAATAAACGTAATTTACCGGAACATGCGCACTAGCACGAACGGTTATATAATGTACGCAAACATTGTTCTCGTACATAAATTGATTAAAATGTAATCCCTTAGATTAGGATTCGCTTTGAATTTGCGAAGGGTTTTAAAACAATATTCAAATATGTAACTATGAGAAACAGTGGGCCACACGGTACATTATTTTAACTAAGAGCAATAGACATTGAATTAGTAGGTGACCATTTATATATCATATTAATATTTCCAATTGTATTAAAACAAATATCTTCATTTCATCATATACCTCCCGCGTCAACGAGTTATTTATACCAAGCTTCATCGGGTAGTATCCTATGTTTTGCTTCTGATATTCAATGTTAAATTGGTTGTTGAATAGACCATATCTTTTAGAGGTATTATGAGGTACTGATGAGGTATTCTGAGGTACTGATGAGGTATTCTGAGGTACTGATGAGGTATTCTGAGGTACTGATGAGGTATTCTGAGGTACTGATGAGGTATTCTGAGGTACTGATGAGGTATTCTGAGGTACTGATGAGGTATTCTAAGGTACTGATGAGGTATTCTGAGGTACTGATGAGGTATTCTGAGGTACTGATGAGGTATTCTGAGGTACTGATGAGGTATTCTGAGGTACTGATGAGGTATTCTGAGGTACTGATGAGGTATTCTGAGGTACTGATGAGGTATTCTGAAGTACTGATGAGGTATTCTGAGGTACTGATGAGGTATTCTGAGGTACTGATGAGGTATTCTGAGGTACTGATGAGGTATTCTGAGGTACTGATGAGGTATTCTGAGGTACTGATGAGGTATTCTGAGGTACTGATGAGGTATTCTGAGGTACTGATGAGGTATTCTGAGGTACTGATGAGGTATTATCACTTGAAAGTAGCAATAGAATGAAAAGAACAAAATAGAACACAATTGGATCAGTTACAACTTCCCGGTAATGGCGAGGTGTACTCGATACAACATTATGTGATGAAGTTTGTCAGTGACTTGCGACAGGTCGGTGGTCTTATCTGGGTACTCCTGTTTCCTCCACCAATAATGATAATTCGGTATATGCTGAATATATAAAAAATTGTAATGTAAACGATTTTAAGGTATGGAGGTTGATGGACCACTATATGTGTATGGTTGAACCTCAAATAAGATAAATAAAAGCCACAGTATGAAATTATATAACATTATAATGACAGAAAAACTGATATTTTGAGCTTAGCTACCAGATGTAAAGAATGATTCTCAGCAAGAGTTTGGATGGCACAGTTTAACGTAAGAAAATTGCGAAAGACTGTAATATAAATATGCACTTATATGCATATCCGGCAAAGTCAGATAGACATACGCTTTCAAATTGTCAATCAAAAGATGATTGTGGCAAATTTTTAATCAAATTTAAAAAAATATGAATACAATGTAATTATAAAACGTAGTGTGAAATAATTAGAACAGTTTTAACCTATCATAATAATATTGATTTTGAATAAAAATAATAAATAAATGTGCTAAACCTTTGAATCAATAAGGATAATTTTGATTGAAAACAGCAAGAATGATAATTATCTACATATAGACCATCATAGGACATCCACTGAGCTGCACGATATGCATCAACAGATTATCAATCAATTGTTTGTAGGAGATACGGTAATGCATCCAATGCAGGTATGTTGCATCACCAGTGGCGGACTGGCCCACGGGGATACCGGGAAATTTTCCGGTGGGTCCCAAAGTGATGGTCCATCACTTTAGAAATAACCGAAAAAACTAAAAACTAAAAAAAAAAAAAACAAATATTGCGTAGATACTGGGAAGATTTAAATAAGTCTTCTTTCATGCTATTATTTCTTTCGGTAGATAATATATATCCTCAGGTCCTTGTTTGATGAAGCTTTTTAATTTGTTTTGGTTAGATTTGGTTGGTTAGTTAGTTTTGAATAGTTCACACTTCAGTTCTGCGCAAGACTCTACAGTGACAAGTCACAGGACAACCGTTTTGGATTTACCCACTTACTTCATTAGATTCAGACAGGCTATAAGGTAAGAAAGCTTAAAGTACTGCAAACTGAAAGCCTAGATTATCTTAGTGCCTGGAATATGGTAGAAAAAACGAAAGAAGCTTTAAAAAATCTGGACTTCAAAAACATCATGAAAACAGCAACAAAAATCATTAAGGCAGTGAATCAAATGTTCGATGATGATGAGGAGACTGATTTTGCAATAGAGGGGGAATTCAGGAAGATGAGAACACTAAGAAAGAGACGAATGCCCTCTGAACTCCACAGAGATGACAGAATTGATGATCCAGTAGATAGCTACAGGGTGGAAGTGTTTCGTCGAGTGATTAACCAAATTACGACAAGTATTGTTGAACGTTTTTCTAACAACTATGAACTTGTAACTGACACAGCATGTGTTGATCCACACCGTTTGCAAGAACTCAGAGAAAATGGATTGCCACCAGAAGCGCTGAAAAACATATGCAATCGTCTTAGTTTGAACAAGCAGAAACTGAGCAATGAATTGCAGTCTTTCATCGTAAGCTTTGACAGCCTTTCAAAATCTTTGAATGAAGAGTATGCAACAACCAGACAACTAGAATCAGAACACATACTTCAAACTCACTTTGATGTAATTTCAGGTTCACATTGCACTTCTGGAAAGTCATGTAGGAATTGCCTGCTTTGCTGTTTCCGTATCCTATTTAAGTATTCTTTGCATGCATCTGCATACTCGAATTTGTTCTTAGTTTACAAATATCTTTTGACCTGGTCGTTCACACAAGTCAGTTGTGAACGTGCATTCAGTAAGTTGAAAATCGTAAAAACTCGATTACGCTCTTCGCTCTCAAATGAGCCACTTGGAACTTTTATGTTGATGAGCATCGAAAAAGATTTACATTCTAATATTTCTGAGGATGATATTATTCCCTTTCTTGTGAAAAATTTGACACAGTTTTCTAGATTGCTTGCTGTCTAGGAGATTTGTGCTTTGTAAGTTACCAAATTTTGACTGTTGTAGTGATATGTACACACATTAAAAAATGGACACGTTCCATTTTAGTTATACTTTGAAAACATTTCAAATTTTGCTTTGTAAATTACTCGGATTGGTTCTATGATTGAGATTTTCATCTATATTATAAAATTATTAAAATTTTCTAGTATTTGTATTATGCATGCATTAAACATAAGTAAATAAAACAATATTGAATAGATGTAACATTTTATTTGCCTAAGACCTTTACTTCTATTTGATTCCTTTGACTACGTTTTGGTATTAAGTGGGTCATTTTGACTGGGCCCTTTTACAAGTTTTACCGGTAGAAATTTGCGACTCAGTCCGCCACTGTGCATCATCTATGCAGGTGTATATGCATCAGGTGATATCCAATTACAGAAATTATATTAAATTACTTAGCTTGATCATTGATTTATATATAATTTGGTAGTAAGTGCATGTGTACTTGAGGCCCGGGTGGCTCAATGAGTTAGGTAGTTGCATTACCTAACAACTCATAGAAGCCTATCACCAATACGGCGTGGGTTCGCACCCTGCCTTGAAATTACAAAAAAGGCTGCACTCGACTCGCAGCCACAAGTGATAAAGTTTACCAGTTGCTTGCCCATGGTCGGTGGTTCTCTCCGGGTACTTCGGCTTCTTCCACCACTAAAATTGATCGCCATGATATAGCTGAAATATTGCTGAAAGTGGCGTTAAACACAATAAATCAAATCATGTGTATTTTTTTTTCAGAAAGTTGTATCTGTTCAAGACAAAGACAGAGGAAATTGCTCAAAATTTGCGGTAGATGTTTTCGATGATCCGTATAAAATTTGTCATCCCATCCCACCATTTGGTTGGTTCTTGGATGAGATGGGCTTCTCCATTTGTCGTTTAGGTGAGAGAAATGTTATATACATGCATGTGTTGTTATTGATTAATGTAGAGCATGACACATTTGTGTGTGTGTGTGTAAATATTTACATTTATAAGATCTTTATTAATACATTGAATGATAAATCCCGCAATCCCTGTGAAATTTGTAAACAAATCTATTAAAGATTGACTTTACAGGAAAATCGTCTGATTTCATGAATTGCACTGATTGTTTTCGTTTTCTGATTATTTGTATTTCCATTCTTTTCACTTTGGGCCTACCGGTGAAGGTTATTCCATAAACACGTGTGCGCACTAAATTTGATATCTACGTTTTCTTTATGATAACACTCTTTGCAGGTTATATGAGTGTGTTGGCATTTTGCTCACATGTGGAAAGCACTTCCATGATCGCATCGTGTCACTGATATGGGGAGGTTTGAACCCATAAACTAGTTTAACTCCGCAACTTTTTATTGAAGTGAATATATCAAGCCTGGAAAGTGAGCGTTCATGTTAAGGATATAGATTTTGCCTCTTTCTACGATTGTTCTATTGTATTTTTGAACTGTTCTGACAGCGTGTTATATTTTGTTTTTCTACTGTATTTTTGAACTGTTCTGACAGCGTGTTATATTTTGTTTTTCTATTGTATTTTTGAACTGTTCTGACAGCGTGTTATATTTTGTTTTTCTATTGTATTTTTGAACTGTTCTGACAGCGTGTTATATTTTGTTTTTCTATTGTATTTTTGAACTGTTCTGACAGCGTGTTATATTTTGTTTTTCTATTGTATTTTTGAACTGTTCTGACAGCGTGTTATATTTTGTTTTTCTATTGTATTTTTGAACTGTTCTGACAGCGTGTTATATTTTGTTTTTCTATTGTATTTTTGAACTGTTCTGACAGCGTGTTATATTTTGTTTTTCTATTGTATTTTTGAACTGTTCTGACAGCGTGTTATATTTTGTTTTTCTATTGTATTTTTGAACTGTTCTGACAGCGTGTTATATTTGTTTTTCTATTGTATTTTTGAACTGTTCTGACAGCGTGTTATATTTTGTTTTTCTATTGTATTTTTGAACTGTTCTGACAGCGTGTTATATTTTGTTTTTCTATTGTATTTTTGAACTGTTCTGACAGCGTGTTATATTTTGTTTTTCTACTGTATTTTTGAACTGTTCTGACAGCGTGTTATATTTTGTTTTTCTATTGTATTTTTGAACTGTTCTGACAGCGTGTTATATTTTGTTTTTCTATTGTATTTTTGAACTGTTCTGACAGCGTGTTATATTTTGTTTTTCTATTGTATTTTTGAACTGTTCTGACAGCGTGTTATATTTTGTTTTTCTATTGTATTTTTGAACTGTTCTGACAGCGTGTTATATTTTGTTTTTCTATTGTATTTTTGAACTGTTCTGACAGCGTGTTATATTTTGTTTTTCTATTGTATTTTTGAACTGTTCTGACAGCGTGTTATATTTTGTTTTTCTATTGTATTTTTGAACTGTTCTGACAGCGTGTTATATTTTGTTTTTCTATTGTATTTTTGAACTGTTCTGACAGCGTGTTATATTTGTTTTTCTATTGTATTTTGGAACTGTTCTGACAGCGTGTTATATTTTGTTTTTCTACTGTATTTTTGAACTGTTCTGACAGCGTGTTATATTTTGTTTTTCTACTGTATTTTTGAACTGTTCTGACAGCGTGTTATATTTTGTTTTTCTATTGTATTTTTGAAATGTTCTGACAGCGTGTTATATTTTGTTTTTCTATTGTATTTTTGAACTGTTCTGACAGCGTGTTATATTTTGTTTTTCTATTGTATTTTTGAACTGTTCTGACAGCGTGTTATATTTTGTTTTTCTATTGTATATTGGAACTGTTCTGACAGCGTGTTATATTTTGTTTTTCTATTGTATATTGGAACTGTTCTGACAGCGTGTTATATTTTGTTTTTCTATTGTATTTTTGAACTGTTCTGACAGCGTGTTATATTTTGTTTTTCTATTGTATTTTTGAACTGTTCTGACAGCGTGTTATATTTTGTTTTTCTATTGTATTTTTGAACTGTTCTGACAGCGTGTTATATTTTGTTTTTCTATTGTATTTTTGAACTGTTCTGACAGCGTGTTATATTTTGTTTTTCTATTGTATTTTTGAACTGTTCTGACAGCGTGTTATATTTTGTTTTTCTATTGTATTTTTGAACTGTTCTGACAGCGTGTTATATTTTGTTTTTCTATTGTATTTTTGAACTGTTCTGACAGCGTGTTATATTTGTTTTTCTATTGTATTTTGGAACTGTTCTGACAGCGTGTTATATTTTGTTTTTCTACTGTATTTTTGAACTGTTCTGACAGCGTGTTATATTTTGTTTTTCTACTGTATTTTTGAACTGTTCTGACAGCGTGTTATATTTTGTTTTTCTATTGTATTTTTGAACTGTTCTGACAGCGTGTTATATTTTGTTTTTCTACTGTATTTTTGAACTGTTCTGACAGCGTGTTATATTTTGTTTTTCTATTGTATTTTTGAACTGTTCTGACAGCGTGTTATATTTTGTTTTTCTATTGTATATTGGAACTGTTCTGACAGCGTGTTATATTTTGTTTTTCTATTGTATATTGGAACTGTTCTGACAGCGTGTTATATTTTGTTTTTCTATTGTATTTTTGAACTGTTCTGACAGCGTGTTATATTTTGTTTTTCTATTGTATTTTTGAACTGTTCTGACAGCGTGTTATATTTTGTTTTTCTATTGTATTTTTGAACTGTTCTGACAGCGTGTTATATTTTGTTTTTCTATTGTATTTTTGAACTGTTCTGACAGCGTGTTATATTTTGTTTTTCTATTGTATTTTTGAACTGTTCTGACAGCGTGTTATATTTTGTTTTTCTATTGTATTTTTGAACTGTTCTGACAGCGTGTTATATTTTGTTTTTCTATTGTATTTTGGAACTGTTCTGACAGCGTGTTATATTTTGTTTTTCTACTGTATTTTTGAACTGTTCTGACAGCGTGTTATATTTTGTTTTTCTACTGTATTTTTGAACTGTTCTGACAGCGTGTTATATTTTGTTTTTCTATTGTATTTTTGAACTGTTCTGACAGCGTGTTATATTTTGTTTTTCTACTGTATTTTTGAACTGTTCTGACAGCGTGTTATATTTTGTTTTTCTATTGTATTTTTGAACTGTTCTGACAGCGTGTTATATTTTGTTTTTCTATTGTATATTGGAACTGTTCTGACAGCGTGTTATATTTTGTTTTTCTATTGTATATTGGAACTGTTCTGACAGCGTGTTATATTTTGTTTTTCTATTGTATTTTTGAACTGTTCTGACAGCGTGTTATATTTTGTTTTTCTATTGTATTTTTGAACTGTTCTGACAGCGTGTTATATTTTGTTTTTCTATTGTATTTTTGAACTGTTCTGACAGCGTGTTATATTTTGTTTTTCTATTGTATTTTTGAACTGTTCTGACAGCGTGTTATATTTTGTTTTTCTATTGTATTTTTGAACTGTTCTGACAGCGTGTTATATTTTGTTTTTCTATTGTATTTTTGAACTGTTCTGACAGCGTGTTATATTTTGTTTTTCTATTGTATTTTGGAACTGTTCTGACAGCGTGTTATATTTTGTTTTTCTACTGTATTTTTGAACTGTTCTGACAGCGTGTTATATTTTGTTTTTCTACTGTATTTTTGAACTGTTCTGACAGCGTGTTATATTTTGTTTTTCTATTGTATTTTTGAACTGTTCTGACAGCGTGTTATATTTTGTTTTTCTACTGAATTTTTGAACTGTTCTGACAGCGTGTTATATTTTGTTTTTCTATTGTATTTTTGAACTGTTCTGACAGCGTGTTATATTTTGTTTTTCTATTGTATATTGGAACTGTTCTGACAGCGTGTTATATTTTGTTTTTCTATTGTATATTGGAACTGTTCTGACAGCGTGTTATATTTTGTTTTTCTATTGTATTTTTGAACTGTTCTGACAGCGTGTTATATTTTGTTTTTCTATTGTATTTTTGAACTGTTCTGACAGCGTGTTATATTTTGTTTTTCTATTGTATTTTTGAACTGTTCTGACAGCGTGTTATATTTTGTTCTTCTATTGTATTTTTGAACTGTTCTGACAGCGTGTTATATTTTGTTTTTCTATTGTATTTTTGAACTGTTCTGACAGCGTGTTATATTTTGTTTTTCTATTGTATTTTTGAACTGTTCTGACAGCGTGTTATATTTTGTTTTTCTATTGTATTTTTGAACTGTTCTGACAGCGTGTTATATTTTGTTTTTCTATTGTATTTTTGAACTGTTCTGACAGCGTGTTATATTTTGTTTTTCTATTGTATTTTTGAACTGTTCTGACAGCGTGTTATATTTTGTTTTTCTATTGTATTTTGGAACTGTTCTGACAGCGTGTTATATTTTGTTTTTCTATTGTATTTTTGAACTGTTCTGACAGCGTGTTATATTTTGTTTTTCTATTGTATTTTGGAACTGTTCTGACAGCGTGTTATATTTTGTTTTTCTATTGTATATTGGAACTGTTCTGACAGCGTGTTATATTTGTTTTTTTATTGTATTTTTGAACTGTTCTGACAGCGTGTTATATTTTGTTTTTCTATTGTATTTTGGAACTGTTCTGACAGCGTGTTATATTTTGTTTTTCTATTGTATTTTTGAACTGTTCTGACAGCGTGTTATATTTTGTTTTTCTATTGTATTTTTGAACTGTTTTGACAGCGTGTTATATTTTGTTTTTCTATTGTATTTTGGAACTGTTCTGACAGCGTGTTATATTTTGTTTTTTTATTTTATTTTTGAACTGTTCTGACAGCGTGTTATATTTTGTTTTTCTACTGTATTTTTGAACTGTTCTGACAGCGTGTTATATTTTGTTTTTCTATTGTATATTGGAACTGTTCTGACAGCGTGTTATATTTTGTTTTTCTATTGTATTTTGGAACTGTTCTGACAGCGTGTTATATTTTGTTTTTCTATTGTATATTGGAACTGTTTTGACAGCGTGTTATATTTTGTTTTTCTATTGTATATTGGATCTGTTCTGACAGCGTGTTATATTTTGTTTTTCTATTGTATTTTTGAACTGTTCTGACAGCGTGTTATATTTTGTTTTTCTATTGTATTTTGGAACTGTTCTGACAGCGTGTTATATTTTGTTTTTCTATTGTATTTTTGAACTGTTCTGACAGCGTGTTATATTTTGTTTTTCTATTGTATTTTGGAACTGTTCTGACAGCGTGTTATATTTTGTTTTTCTATTGTATATTGGAACTGTTCTGACAGCGTGTTATATTTGTTTTTTTATTGTATTTTTGAACTGTTCTGACAGCGTGTTATATTTTGTTTTTCTATTGTATTTTGGAACTGTTCTGACAGCGTGTTATATTTTGTTTTTCTATTGTATATTGGAACTGTTTTGACAGCGTGTTATATTTTGTTTTTCTATTGTATATTGGAACTGTTCTGACAGCGTGTTATATTTTGTTTTTCTATTGTATTTTTGAACTGTTCTGACAGCGTGTTATATTTTGTTTTTCTATTGTATTTTGGAACTGTTCTGACAGCGTGTTATATTTTGTTTTTCTATTGTATTTTTGAACTGTTCTGACAGCGTGTTATATTTTGTTTTTCTATTGTATTTTGGAACTGTTCTGACAGCGTGTTATATTTTGTTTTTCTATTGTATATTGGAACTGTTCTGACAGCGTGTTATATTTGTTTTTTTATTGTATTTTGGAACTGTTCTGACAGCGTGTTATATTTTGTTTTTCTATTGTATTTTGGAACTGTTCTGACAGCGTGTTATATTTTGTTTTTCTATTGTATTTTTGAACTGTTCTGACAGCGTGTTATATTTTGTTTTTCTATTGTATTTTTGAACTGTTTTGACAGCGTGTTATATTTTGTTTTTCTATTGTATTTTGGAACTGTTCTGACAGCGTGTTATATTTTGTTTTTTTATTTTATTTTTGAACTGTTCTGACAGCGTGTTATATTTTGTTTTTCTACTGTATTTTTGAACTGTTCTGACAGCGTGTTATATTTTGTTTTTCTATTGTATATTGGAACTGTTCTGACAGCGTGTTATATTTTGTTTTTCTATTGTATTTTTGGAACTGTTCTGACAGCGTGTTATATTTTGTTTTTCTATTGTATATTGGAACTGTTCTGACAGCGTGTTATATTTTGTTTTTCTATTGTATTTTTGAACTGTTCTGACAGCGTGTTATATTTTGTTTTTCTATTGTATTTTGGAACTGTTTTGACAGCGTGTTATAATTTGTTTTTCTATTGTATATTGGAACTGTTCTGACAGCGTGTTATATTTTGTTTTTCTATTGTATTTTGGAACTGTTCTGACAGCGTGTTATATTTTGTTTTTCTATTGTATATTGGAACTGTTCTGACAGCGTGTTATATTTTGTTTTTCTA
This sequence comes from Bathymodiolus brooksi, assembly GCA_963680875.1. Lineage (NCBI taxonomy): Eukaryota > Metazoa > Mollusca > Bivalvia > Mytilida > Modiolidae > Bathymodiolus > Bathymodiolus brooksi. Next base: position 94,713,161 of record OY804579.1, read on the forward strand.
TTGTATTTTTGAACTGTTCTGACAGCGTGTTATATTTTGTTTTTCTATTGTATTTTGGAACTGTTCTGACAGCGTGTTATATTTTGTTTTTCTATTGTATTTTTGAACTGTTCTGACAGCGTGTTATATTTTGTTTTTCTATTGTATTTTTGAACTGTTCTGACAGCGTGTTATATTTTGTTTTTCTATTGTATTTTGGAACTGTTCTGACAGCGTGTTATATTTTGTTTTTCTACTGTATTTTTGAACTGTTCTGACAGCGTGTTATATTTTGTTTTTCTATTGTATATTGGAACTGTTCTGACAGCGTGTTATATTTTGTTTTTCTATTGTATTTTTGAACTGTTCTGACAGCGTGTTATATTTTGTTTTTCTATTGTATTTTGGAACTGTTTTGACAGCGTGTTATAATTTGTTTTTCTATTGTATATTGGAACTGTTCTGACAGCGTGTTATATTTTGTTTTTCTATTGTATTTTGGAACTGTTCGGACAGAGTGTTATATTTTGTTTTTCTATTGTATTTTGGAACTGTTCTGACAGCGTGTTATATTTTGTTTTTCTACTGTATTTTTGAACTGTTCTGACAGCGTATTATATTTTGTTTTTCTATTGTATATTGGAACTGTTCTGACAGCGTGTTATATTTTGTTTTTCTATTGTATTTTTGAACTGTTCTGACAGCGTGTTATATTTTGTTTTTCTATTGTATTTTGGAACTGTTTTGACAGCGTGTTATAATTTGTTTTTCTATTGTATATTGGAACTGTTCTGACAGCGTGTTATATTTTGTTTTTCTATTGTATTTTGGAACTGTTCTGACCGCGTGTTATATTTTGTTTTTCTATTGTATATTGGAACTGTTCTGACAGCTTGTTATATTTTGTTTTTCTAATGTATTTTTGAACTGTTCTGACAGCGTGTTATATTTTGTTTTTCTATTGTATTTTGGAACTGTTCGGACAGAGTGTTATATTTTGTTTTTCTATTGTATTTTGGAACTGTTCTGACAGCGTGTTATATTTTGTTTTTCTATTGTATTTTGGAACTGTTCGGACAGAGTGTTATATTTTGTTTTTCTATTGTATTTTGGAACTGTTCTGACAGCGTGTTATATTTTGTTTTTCTATTGTATTTTGGAACTGTTCTGACAGCGTGTTATATTTTGTTTTTCTATTGTATTTTGGAACTGTTCGGACAGAGTGTTATATTTTGTTTTTCTATTGTATTTTGGAACTGTTCTGACAGCGTGTTATATTTTGTTTTTCTATTGTATTTTACAACTGTTCTGACAGCGTGTTATATTTTGTTTTTCTATTTTATTTTAGAACTGTTCTGACAGCGTGTTATATTTTGTTTTTCTATTGTATTTTAGAACTGTTCTGACAGCGTGTTATATTTTGTTTTTCTATTTTATTTTAGAACTGTTCTGACAGCGTGTTATATTTAGTTTTTCATTTTATTTTTTTATAGCTATATTTTGATTTACACTGGTTGTTATAACTGAAACTACAGTTTCATAAATTAAAAACCTCCATAATGTATAACGTGACAAATCTTAATGTGTAATAGTCATACTTTCATATGCCACGTTTCCTATCACTGAAATGACAGGAACATAGGGATTCTCCATTACAATCCATGCATTATAAATTACGTGTCAGTTGAAATCGTTTTTTTTAATAAGCCATAAAACAGTGAAAAAGTGATAAAATTGTAACCGATTGTCACATCATAATTTAATATTCTGATATATGAAGATCACTGTTGAAAGCGAATATTACTAACGGGTTTTGATAGATATTTGAATACATGTATGTGTGAATTTCGTGATTTTAGGAAAATAAAAATAAATATTTAATATTATTAATAATAAATAGTTAATCTGAAATAAAGACACCAGGTGGGCGTGACTGTTCTTAATATTCGTGACAATAGTTGTAATAACTATCATGTAATGACGTAATTTGCATGTTCCATGAATTATAATGCAACGAGGCAAAATATTGTTAGTAATGGACGTTGGTGGTCTATGGCAGCAAAGATTTTCATACTTTATCCATGATGTGGCCGATTCCTTGTGACAATTCAAACATTCGCTCAATGTGTCAAACTCAGTGTCATCTCCTACCTACATGAATTATTGTTTGTAAACCTTTCCTCGTCATCAATATACCTGAAATACTGCTCCTTTGACATTTAACAACAATGTCATGCTATTATAATTTAAAATGTTAGAGGTCTGTTTCTTTTCTTTGATAAAATATTCATGAATTTTACCAGTATCACATTCCCAATAAACAAAGTCTCCTAATGTCTATATACGATAGCTATTTCAGTTTGGTGTTAGCTTAATGAAATACAATTATGAAATATAACCGTAGATATCTAGTTTAGTGCGCACGACACGCTTCTGTAATAACCTTCATCAGTTTATGACCTTAGCAGATTTTGGCTATCCTGTTTATTGCCTTTGGTTTACTTGCCCACAAAGACTTTTAAATTATTTGGCTTTCAAATATTTTGGAGCGTACCTTGATGAAGGTTATTCAAGAAAAGCGCCATACGCACTACATACGATATTTACGGTTTTATTTATTTAAAGGAGGTTTGTTTTATTTTTTTTTAATGTTAATCTTAAAAGCAAATAAAATTCGATGCAATTACATTGAAATTGAAGACTTATAACTGTAATAATGTAATCGTAGTTGTCTAATTATCGTTAGTTTACTTTCAGCTGTAGATATTATACAATCTAAAGTACCACTTCCTGACGTATACACTTGTAATGTCGCTTTTATCGACACCGGATATTTGCTGCCATCAAATGATGCACGATCCGATAGGGTAGGTTTCTGTTTATTCAATTAACAAGTTTAAATACCATAGTCACGTAATAATGATTGCTCCCTTTAAGGAGGAATCGATTTAGAGTATAATTAAAGTGGAGAATGTGACATAAATAAGAAGAAATTTAAGAAAGTCAGCATCAGCAAAAGTGGAAATCGACATCATTTGATTGGGACTAATACAAATGTAATTGACATTCCATTCTAAGACAAAAAAGTAAACTATAGAAGTGGTAGAAAACAAGGCCAGGTTAGAAGACCAATCGTGGTATACTCATAAAATACAAAGGTTTACAAAACAGCAATACAATATAGAGTAAGAATTGAAATAAATTAACGATTATATATATTAAAGAACATTTATGACAAACCTGGGCTGTATTCAGGATGGTAGAATCTTCGAAAGTCTTTGTAGATCTGCTTAAGTATTGTCTCCTATTATTGTTTGGAAAAACAAAGTAAACACATGAAAATATACTTATTCAGTGCCATTTTGAAAAAAAAAAGATTTATCGCTCAATATTTAACAGGATTTGGTTATCCACATATTTTGGATGAATACGAAGCACAGGGAAGCACAACACGTAAATGTATATTTAATTGAACAAATATTGTCAATAGTCCTAAAATAAAAATAATGCAAAACTTGACGTATGCGTCATGAATGAAAACATAAACAATTTGAAGACAAAGTAAAGACAATACGATATCATCTTTCCTCGTATAAGCATGTTGTCCACACTGTTAATTTTCATTTAATTTCATATTTTGCTGTTTAGGTTATTCTAGAACTTCGATGGGTCAAAAACGTAACAAAAGACGCAGATCGGAAAAATAAACGACTTCAGTTGAGAGTAAATAGAAATGCAGGTAAACTGACACAGGTGAGGCATATTCCATAGCAACAACATATGAGGAAAAGTTTATTCGTACATGTCGTAAATTTATGTATAAGCCAGAATATGACTATCAAGTAAAAGAGACAAACCATAGCAAAATGTGTATCAATAGGAAGCTAAAGCAAATGACCAAACAAACATGCATTGGACAACAGCGAAATGATTTTATGCTATTACCAGTCTTGTGGGGATACGATATTAAGCACACTTCCTGTAAAACACAAATAAAAAAAAACAAGGTTATGTCTATGAGTGTGTGATGCTAGTACGCTCAGCAATATTCTCTTAATACTAATTCTGTTTACTATTTAATACCACTTTCAACCATTACAAGTATATTGTGACGGTCAGTGTTATCGAAAGCGGAAACCGACATGACCGATAAAACGACGCAAGTGACTTAGTTTAATGTCTAATGACTACGAATATGCAAAGTAAAACAACATAAACGAAAAGAAATCGATCAAGCCATTTAATAAGAAATGACAGATGTAAATAACATGATTTACACTTAGACATAAAGCAAAGGAACAACGCTTTTTGTTGTGCTACATGTATTGTCAATGACTTTATGTTTTAGTGAAATATTTTCACGCAAGTAAACCTGCTATCATATACTTCAATATTAGGCTATATCTTCAGATTTACAAATTTCCAAAAAACAGCAGCATAACGCATGTCATGGAATTACCACGGCATGGTTTTGGAGTTACTCTAGATGGCCTAGTTTATGTTGAAAACATAGATTTATTACGTAAGAGTGATAAGGTCATCAAGACGACAGTTAATTCCTTTCCTGGTCACACGAAAACTGATTTGTTTATATCTATCATTGGTCAGTCAGAAGACCCAATATGTAGTAAGTATTACGTATAAAGATAGAAAGAAGAAAGGATAATTAATATTATTATAACAAATCTATTCTAGTATACAATTACTGTTTAGCACCTATATTTGGCGAGCTTTTTTAGCTTGGCTATATTAGCGCATTTAACCAAAACCACCAATCTTAAGACCACCAATAAGAAGAGTTTGAAGATATCAAAGGGGTAATCAGAATCCGTATATCGAAGTATAAGAGACAACACAATGGCCGAAAGAAAAAAGACAAACAACAATCTACAAAACATACATATAAAACTCAAGATCAAGTAACACGAACCCCACTAAAAACCGGGGGTGAACTTGGAATTTGTTTATTCACCAAATAAATCATTTCCATCAGATCATTGCTGCGATGTGCTTTGTAAGCATCCAACATGCATACAATTTGCTACGGAGTAGTAAATCAAGACTTGATCACATGCTGTCGACACAAGGTGGTCAAACAGAGACGTATAAAACAATTGGCTCTGGGTATAATAACCTTTTCAGAGTATCTAAGCATGTTTGTATTTATTATTATAATGAACAAGGGTTAGAGCAACAAAATCGTTTGTTAGCTTTATACGGAAACGCAATAATTAATGCCAATAAATCAAATTTGTAAAATCGCGAAAATTTGACATTACAGAAATAAAGGTACATACCATTAACACACCAGTAGCTGTTAACATCCACAACTGTGATCAAGTTAGTTCAGTAACGTTCGACCTCACATCTTAGTTTCACGTCGCATGTCAATGAGCTATTTACTTTTCTTTAACTTTCTTGTACTAGTAGTTAGTCATTATTCTGATAAAAATGATTTTTTCAAGTAATTTGTATTTATTTTTCTTCATTGTTCTTATTGTATTGTGTATTACATAGATGTTACAAAGGTTAATTAAAAATATCTGTTTTGAAGGGATCCTTCTTACTTGGAATATGGAATTTATTATGGTCATAATAAAGCTAGTTACCTTAGCTTAAACTGCTAGTTCATTTAAATAACAATCAATGGGTAAACATTTCGCTCCACTCCGAATCACCCAGTCTTTACTATTTACTTCTTAATGACTCTTGTTAAACTGAGAAGCATCACATATCTATTTCATAGTGTTTTTCATAACCCGATTGGGGTCGAATCCATGATCTACGGAACTCAAGGCGAACACGCTCACCATTACACTATCGATGCGGTTTGACCTATATCTCTAACACAAGGTATCAGTCTCCTGTTTATGATGCGGTTTGACCTATATCTCTAACACAAGTCTCCTGTTTATGATGCGGTTTGACCTATATCTCTAACACAAGGTATCAGTCTCCTGTTTATGATGCGGTTTGACCTATATCTCTGACACAAGGTATCAGTCTCCTGTTTATGATGCGGTTTGACCTATATCTCTGACACAAGGTATCAGTCTCCTGTTTATGATGCGGTTTGACCTATATCTCTAACACAAGGTATCAGTCTCCTGTTTATGATGCGGTTTGACCTATATCTCTAACACAAGGTATCAGTCTCCTGTTTATGATGCGGTTTGACCTATATCTCTAACACAAGGTATCAGTCTCCTGTTTATGATGCGGTTTGACCTATATCTCTAACACAAGGTATCAGTCTCCTGTTTATGATGCGGTTTGACCTATATCTCTAACACAAGGTATCAGTCTCCTGTTTATGATGCGGTTTGACCTATATCTCTAACACAAGGTATCAGTCTCCTGTTTATGATGCGGTTTGACCTATATCTCTAACACAAGGTATCAGTCTCCTGTTTATGATGCGGTTTGACCTATATCTCTAACACACGGTATCAGTCTCCTGTTTATGATGCGCATTTGTGTATTTAACTTCCCGGTATTACAAAATAACAAAAACAAATTTAAATACCAAAAAGCATTTGAAATGTTAGTACCAACCGAAAATGTGAACTTTATCTTGCCTATGCTTTTGACATTTATATTCTCTCTACTTATTATGTAATAATGCTTTAATGTGTAAATCATGTCATATTAACGTTTTATTGTGTTTTCAGATATTTCATGCTCACGGTTAATGAACAAGTCAAGTTGTGAGACTAAATGTGGGTTAGGTACAGTAACAGGACATTGTGTTTGGCGACAGGGAAGTGGTGTTGGCATAGTGTCCAAATATTCCACGTGTAGCCCAAATCTTGTTACGTGTCCGAATAACGTGTGTGATTCGTTAGAACTTGTCTATCCCTCTCTGTGCCCACAGGATTGTACAAGTAAGTACACGTTTGTTAATCATACATTCTCCCATTTAGTTTTTGAAACAAACGGAAACGGAATTAAAGGTTAATTAAGAAAATTTGAAATTACCGAAGGGGTAAACCTTAGATCGAGGAAGGACAAACAATATAATATCTAAAAGAAAAAGGACAAACAATATAATATCTAAAAGAAAAGGGACAAACATAAATATACAACACAATACACAGAAAATTAAAGATTGTACAAAACGAATCCAATAAAAACCGGAGTAAAATTGCATTAAAACCTGCTAATTTAGTTGGTTATGAGAAATATGATTTGTTTTAAGTTTGATTTCATGTATGATCTAACTATGGAAATTCGTTCATGATATATCACGCGTGTTCTGTCTTGTACATGTGTAATGTTTCATAGAATACGAAGTAGAACTCGACTTTCGTCCAGTATCTAAGCTTCTTACACATAACTGGATAATTTAAGACACTTTACTAAAATTGTATTATGAACAGATAGTTTTAACGGTGTTGAGCTACAATTCAACCAATATATAAAAAAAAATGAACAACTACCGCTCACATCAAGTCATTAAACACACAATAATACAACAATGTGTGCCAAATGCCAATCAATGTTCTTACGTGGGACAGACACAACAATGTGGAGGAGCTATGGAATCCAATCTTCAACAATTAATAGTTTTCATGGAAGAACAGAATAAATAGGTCATCAATTTGTTGGAACTAAAAAGAGAATAAGATAAAGGATATACTATGGATTCTAACATGGCGTACTACTTTCACTTTGAAGACAATAGAGGGCTCTAAATAGCACAGAATAACCTAGCACATGCGCAGAAGGCATATCTAATCGACAGCGTATTTTGCATATTTGTACTTTATGCATGCTAAATTAAAGGAATAAAAATAATAAATATACAAAAAAAATCAGATGAAGCTAATTTTTTATCGTTATCAATTTTTATATCGTTTCTGTAGCGTTATATATTCTTGTAAATAATAGCGGGAGGTAATTGGAACAGCTTCTGTAGCGTTATATATTCTTGTAAATAATAGCGGGAGGTAACTGGAACAGCGCCCAAAAATAGCCTCTGTCTAGGTACGCTTGAATGCATAAAATTACCGTAAATGCCCTGTTAGAATCGAAATAATTCTCGGATGTCGGGCTCTATGCTTATTTTAACATGGGTAGGCATTATATTTGCCAATGCCTACCCATGTTAAAATAAGCATAGAGCCCGGCAACAGAGAATTATTTCTTAAATGAAGCATAAATGTACCCACTTTATTGCTAGTTGGACCTTCTAGTTTTACCAGCAAATTGTCTATATTTTGGTAAAGTAAACCTGCCTCAAAGAATCAACTATAGTAACTGAGTTGTATATCTTGGGATTTTGTCCTTCAGTTTACAACTGAGAAAAACAGTTTTTGTGAAAGGGAGAATACACTTACTTTGCATGAAAACCAATATGACATTATTCATAACAATATATCAATCAAGAGCTATCATAAACAATGAAAATATCTGTTTTATTATTTCAGAGACAATTACAGGAACGGGCCAAATAAATAAAGAAACAGGAAGGGGTATATTGAGGGGTTTAAGTCAATGCTGGTGTGACTATAATCAACATTGTTATTGCTTTGATAAATACACCATCAGATCTACGACATCATCAAACGCAATTCACTATGGCAACCAGTCACTTGTTGGTAGTAATAGTGGTAAAGACAAGAACAATACAGTAACGAACGTTAACGTAGGTCCAGTATTAGACGGTATGTCATTATTTTAGCTTGTGGTATTTACATGTACGAACAAATGATTCGAAGTAATAATTCAAGGATCTTGTACCATAAGCATCATTGACTCATCATAGACAGAGAACTGTGAAAAAACAGTTATGTTTGCACAAGCATAATTGAAATGTTACCTCAAATTAGAAGGTTAAACGATAATCAAACAAATACAGACATTGAAGGTATAAACCGCAACAAACTACGTGGCTTAGCATGATGGAAAACGTTTGAAAATTATGATATTGGTATTCCACAATAAAATCTAGCAATCGTCAATAGAGACGAATGAAGAAAATGTTTTTATTAAATGCTTAAGAGTGATGAAATAAAGTTAGATATTTAACTTATATGTAGTGCGCACAGTGCCTTTTTGAAATAACATCATCAGATACGATCAAAGCCAAAACAAGCAAAATATGTTAACAAAGTAGTCCTATAAGAAAGCAAATAAAATGTGAAATGAAATAAAATGAAAAACTCAACAATAACACACTGTCTGAACATTCCCAAAATATAATTTAAAAAATCGGATAAAGAGATAAAATCGATACCCCTAACACACAAAAACATCACCGCCAACATCCCTGGCTTGCCATAGGCACTTCCATTAACAGTGGCGGTTTTATGGACCTAAATCTCCCCTCTTAGTGAAATATAATGACAAAAAAACATTGAACACCTCAAAGTAGGTGATTGCATCTTAGTTCTTGTATGTTATACACGTATTCATATGCACTTGCCTATGTTTATTTTATTCTTGTATGTTATATGGGTATTTGTCTTATTTTACTGTTCTAATAATTTTCTTAAATTTTTGACAAAATTACATGTATTTAATTCTCCTCATTACTATGGTTTCAGAACAATTTAATAACAATGAAGACAGCATATGTGACATTGACTGTAAAATAACCATAGCAACGATATGTGGCTGCATCTGTGCACTGGGGTGTTTGTTTGTTGTGGTATGGAAGACCAGGAGATTTAAATGTCGTAGAAACAAATCACTGAAACATGTCGGTAGTACAGCTTCAATGTCGGTTATACCGTCGGATTATTTCGACGACAGAGATTACAGAACAACACATTCATCTCCACAGTATGGACCATATTACAAGGAATCAGTCAACGGAAGTGTGGTAAGTAATAATAACATAGAACGTTTTTAGTATGTCGAGAATGAGATCAATTACATGAAGAAAAGTTAGAAGATACCAAATGGGAAAGTAGAAGCCGTAAATCAAAGATCAAAACAATACAATGGAAAAACGACGAAATCACATACAATGGTCCACAAAACACTTCAAAGCTTCAATCAATAAACAGTTTGCTTAATGTATGAATGAGTATGGCGCTGGAATAGGACTCGGGTTGTTATATTTGCAAATTACATAACCACTTCATGAAAATTTTTTATAATTAATATTGCTCATGTAAGAACTATGACATTGTACTTGCTTGAGGCTCATATTTACGTCTCCTGTCTCCTACAGAGTACGTTGTTTGTGTATTTGATACGCATCGCGCAACCAGGGATAGTCTTGTACTGACGGTAAAACCTCCACACCCAGATAGATCCTGTGTTGTTGTTCACTCGATCTTGATCATTTTTGGCACGCTTGTCTATCTTTAATAAACATATATCGTAGTAAATTTATGCAATGCATAACTGAAAACAAATTGATATAAACACGCCATGACACTAACATACATTTCTTTTGTGATATTATAGTCTCCAGAAGATGCTAAATGGGAGATTGATAGAGAACATTTACAATTAGACAACACACTAGGAGAGGGAGAATTTGGAAAAGTAGTTAAAGCTAAAGCCTATAACATTGATGGGAAACAGACATATACTGAGGTAGCTGTCAAAATGTTGAAAAGTAAGTCTAAGATCATAACTAATAACCCAGTAATATGAAAATTAACACTGCGAGCAATCACCTCTTATACAAACAAATATATATCAAATTTAATGTAAACAACGCGTTTCTGAAATAACCTTTAATAGGTCACGCTCATAGGCAAAATAATTGAAAGCCAAATAATTATAAAATCCTTGAGAGCAGGAAACCCCAAATCATTGTACATAAGCAAAAAAGACCACCACATATGAAGTTAGAATATAAACGTTAGAGAAAACCGAAGGGGAAATATAGAATGGACAATACACAGAAACTGGCAACATTGGGTACAAAAAACAAAAAAAACCACAGAAAACTAAAAAGATGAGGAACACTCCACCAAAAACTAGGGTGTAAACCAAAGCACCCTGCCTCTTTTAAGACACCCCACCATTTTACTCATATGGTCAATATATGCTGGACACCACTATATGCAAGCAAATACAAATAACGTAAATAAGACAAAAAATATAAACAACTGGAGCCAAAGATAAGCAATATCGTTTCCATGCGGAAATCGTAGAGGAAATCACAACACTGAACTAAGAACGCAAAGACATATGATAGGACAAATAATAAATGATCCTTCCTGCAAAATAAACGAGAGAAATACAGGTCCTGGATTGGAGTAGACACAAAATTGTAATGGATTAATACCTGTAGTCTTCTTGCTTATGGGAAAGAAAGGAACTGTTATATACTGTATCTAATCTTTAATGATATAGGAATGGGATAAATTTTAATATTTGAAAATAAAATTTCATGACAATTTGGTTATTCACCACTCATACATCTATGAAAATGGACACTGGATGGCAGGATACTGCACGTCCTATGCGTAAATATATTTTTAGCAAAAGACTTGAAAATCTAAATTTTCATATATAATTTGTATATTACATGTAATAATATACGTTGTAAAATTACAGATTGTGCGTCTAACGTTGAGCAACAAGCATTGTGGTCCGAGTTCAATCTACTTAAAGATGTGCAACACCCTAATGTGATACGATTGTTAGGAGCATGCACACAACATGGTAAGGTTTTTATTGAAAACGAAAACATATCTGACTTACATTGAATTGTTTGAACACAGAGTCACTGGATTTATTTACATGCTTTCTATACTGAGTAATATACGGAGTAACTCAAACCGCCACGATATAGCTGAAATATTGTTGAAAGTGGCGTTAAACACCAGAACCCTAACCCTGAGTAAATCACTTTAAGCGAACAATATACACATCAACAAATAATAGAAACCGATATCCAGTAAAATCGATACCCCTAACACACAACTTAATTGCTCTTTCAATTGTCTGGCCTGGTACGTGCACTTCAATAAAAGGTGGCGTTGTTAAACTAAGCTTATGCCCCCACCTCTTAGTAATATGCGATAATAAGTTTATCTAAAAATAATACAGGTAAAATAATATTTACTTGCATACATTTATATCAAAATTGGGATATATATATTAATATCTGATTGCATTCTTATCGACGGAAATGAATGAGCATAAGCAAATTAAACAACAAAACAGAAGTCATAATAATTTGATATTCTTAATTCTGCTTGTTTTCCAGAATCTCAATGAAAGCATGGACAGTGATAGAGCAAACAAACATATGAAATAATTAAAATCGTTTATTTTTGTAGATAAGTGAAAGGATTGGAATAATAAATCTATTTCTGCATAGTTCATACCAAAGTTTGTTATTCATCAAGAATAGATCAAGATTTAGCTTTATATTTTGTTGATAGCAGAAGCATATTTCTGTTTTTAAATGTACCCCACAAGGTGTGAGATGTTTATTAAGATGTATTCAAATTGTTTGCAGATGGCTTAGATTATAAGTTCAATACACTACTCGCTTCGACCAAAGGCAAGCTCCACCTTCGGACATTGGTAGACGTTTGTGATACATTGTCTACATGTTCTGGTTATAATATCAAAATATATTTTGGTTAATTTTTTTGCAGGTCCTACATTTGTGATAGTTGAATATTGTGAACATGGTTCATTATTATGCTATCTACGAAACTCCAGACTCGAGGAAAATGGTTACGTGAATCAACGATACAAACCTTCAAGACATTTGTCCACTCAGCAACGAGAACCACCTGAACTGCTGACCATACGTGATTTACTGTCATTTGCTTGGCAAACAGCTAAGGGGATGCAGTATTTGAGCGAAATCAAAGTAAGCATCAAATTTGTATTTGTTGTCACAATACGTCGTTTAGAGTTATAGTTCTCCCTCTTCAGAAAGAGACAACCTTAGCCGTTTTGGTTATCCTCCTTCAGAAAGAGACAACCTTAGCAGTTTTAGTTATCCTCCTTCAGAAAGAGACAACCTTAGCAGTTTTGGTTATCCTCCTTCAGAAAGAGACAACCTTAGCAGTTTGGTTTATCCTCCTTCAGAAAGAGACAACCTTAGCAGTTTTGTTTATCCTCCTTCAGAAAGAGACAACCTTAGCAGTTTTGTTTATCCTCCTTCAGAAAGAGACAACCTTAGCAGTTTTGTTTATCCTCCTTCAGAAAGAGACAACCTTAGCAGTTTTGTTTATCCTCCTTCAGAAAGAGACAACCTTAGCAGTTTTGTTTATCCTCCTTCAGAAAGAGACAACCTTGGCAGTTTTGTTTATCCTCCTTCAGAAAGAGACAACCTTAGCAGTTTTGTTTATCCTCCTTCAGAAAGAGACAACCTTAGCAGTTTTGTTTATCCTCCTTCAGAAAGAGACAACCTTAGCAGTTTTGTTTATCCTCCTTCAGAAAGAGACAACCTTAGCAGTTTTGTTTATCCTCCTTCAGAAAGAGACAACCTTAGCAGTTTTAGTTATCCTCTTTTGGTTCATTAGTTTTCTTGATCTCAAAAACTTTTAAATTATTTTGCTTTGAGCGTACCTGAAGACGTTATTCTTTAAAAAAAAAAGCCACGTAAGAACAAAGCTAGATATGTTTGTTTTTCCCATGAATTAAAAATAACATCTTCTTCTATTGCATCACAAGCACATGACACTATACACGTGGATATGAATGTAATTACTGTGTTACGTGCCTCTACTTATGACGTTCAAGTTTCAAACATGATAAAAGATGAAATTAATCTATCAATTTTATTAAACCTATCATATAATAAATGAATACGTGCTATATGTACTTTTGAGAGAGAAAAAAACCTTGTACATTGTTAATATTATTTCAGGATGGAATCAAATTAAAATATCAATAAAAACTGGGTTTACGAGAATGGATAATGACTTTATCATACTATATATAAAATATGTGGGTGTATTTATTAATTACTACTTGTGGTTCGTGTGTGGTTAATTAGTTTGGTGGTAGTTAACTAGTTTTGTTGTAATAATGTGAAGAAAATTGAACCAATGCGGTGTAAATCATTGTAGCTCTTAATTATTCCTTGTGGATCGTAGTTACTTAGATATTTAAGTAATATGTTCCATTTTTAAACAGGTTAAACGATATAATCTGGTTTGAGGAAGTTTACGTTTAATAAACCGCGAAGTATAACCTGTTCACAAATTGAACATATTCCTTATAATTTAATTTTTGCAACAAAATTTAATGATTCCTCGATATTAATTACGATTATTTCATTGGACTATTTGAATTTGTCGTTGGTGAATGAATATGTTGGTGATGTCACAATACCAACCCAGATTATCAAGTATAACCAATTTTGCTCCAGGTGAATCAGCCGATCAGATTACATTAATCACATCAAATTAAATTATAGTGTAATAAAGTGAAGAAAATTGTATAATACTAGTCTTTAATTATGAAAAGTAAAATCGTTATATCTTTCAACAAAAAATAGGGTATTCACTGCAGCATAGCGAGCAGAGGGTACCAATCCCCACACCTGCCCAACAGACTCAAACTCACAAGGTTTATGTGCAATAAATTAAAAAAACAGTTACATATGTGCCACCCGTCTTGTACTGTAGAAACTGCATAAACGTGTAAAACGCATTTGTTTTAAATTTATCTGGGGTAAATGTTTAAGACATAAACTATTCAAGATAATACGTATATACACAGGGGGTGAAAATAATCTTAAATTCTAATTTTTATCTTGTTCTATTTAAGTGTTTCTCTATGTTTTAAGCTTGTTCATAGAGATCTAGCAGCTAGAAATATTCTTGTTGGTTCAGGAAAAGTCCTTAAAATATCTGACTTTGGTTTAACAAGAGATGTTTATGAGGCAGATACATATCTTAAACAGAGTAAGGTACGTTATGGTTTTATGTCGTTATATAAAGGCATGTGGTTATAAGTTTTATCTTCCTTTTTTGTTTGCTGTCCTCACGAAGATGGTATAAATAATCGCCAAACATAAAAATTGTATAAATACAAAAAAGTACTTTCAGCAATTATGTTGGATAACAATACAACGCATCCATCTATCATCACAAATTAAAACAAGTGACTGTTGCAAATAAGGGTTCTGCTAATAACAGGAGCTACTCTCCGTCTATGAGTTCGGGTTCAAATTGTGAAACTTCGTTGATAAATTAGAATGATTATATGACCTGTGACCCGAATGAGCATGTTGTTTTAGCCGAAGATTGTTTATCTACATAAGAAATATAGATACATGCCGCTTACAATATCATTTGTACTGTGCAAATCTCTTCGCTAAGTAAACTACTTTTATTTCTTTATGGCCATGATCGTATGGTAGTTAGATTTACAACACTACATATACATTCAGTGCCTATAACAACTAAAGTTGTAAGTTCGAATCCCGTTCATGGTGAGGTATACTCGATACAACATTATGCGATAAGGTTTGTCAGTGACTTGCAGCAGGTCAGTGGTTTTCTCCGGGTACTCCGGTTTCCTCCACCAATAAAACTGACCACTACGATATTACCGAAATATTGTTGAAAGTTGCGTTAAACACCATAACCCTAACCTCTTTATTTCTTCCATTTATTACCTTCCTACATATGTTCCAATAATATTTTACAGGGAAGGATCCCAGTAAAATGGTTGGCACCAGAATCTCTGTATGCACAGATATACACCACACAAAGTGATGTGTAAGTAATGTTTGTGTAATTAATCTGTGTAAATGAGTACATTAAATGACACGCTCCAACAATGTAGTACCTGATCATATTTTGTTAATCAATCAATCAATCAAAAACGTTTTCGGTGTATCAACTGTTGCAGATATGTTTGTGGTGATGCATCTTGTTGAAGACATATTTCTCGTGTCTGACCTATATCCGTAATTTGGTTTAGTTTTCTGTGTTAGCAATTTTTATCGGTATCGTGACTACAAAACTGATTGGGAGAGGAAAGACCGGACAGTAATACAGAACTGGTCGGTGATACCCCCAGCCTTGAGTAGGCTGGTATCAAGGCGTATACTCACGCCAATGGCGTTAGGCTTGTGGTCGGAGATCGACCTGAAAACTCAGCCAACCATGTCCATTAAATCCGTTATTATTTCAATGTTGATGATCTCAGTTGTCATGGAGAATAGTTACTGATTTCCGGTTCCAATGCCGACATTGCATACTGTTATTTTGTTTCATCTTTATTTAAAAATCCAAAGTATGACTTTGGTATTTTGAGCAAAGCATCGTCATCTTTTTTATTTCCTGACTTTTACGTGCAGTCGACGTCAAAATTGAAGACATTTATGGTTTGTTTGGGGGGGGTTTTCTTGGTTTTTTTTTTTTTTTTTGTTTTTTTTTAGGAGGAGGAGGGCTGGTGAGGAGGGTTGGCTAAGGAGGGTTGGTGAGCAGGGCTGGCGAGGAGGGTTGGTTGAGGAGGGCTGATGAGGTGGGCTGGTTGAGAGTGGATGGTTTGGAGGGTTGGTGAGGAGGGCTGGTGAGGAGGGTTGGTTGAGGAGGGCTGGTGAGGAGGGCTGGTGAGGAGGGTTGGTGAGGAGGGCTGGTGAGGAGGGCTGGTGAGGAGGGCTGGTGAGGAGGGCTGGTGAGGAGGGCTGGCGAGGAGGGTTGGTTGAGGAAGGCTGGCGAGGAGGGCTGGTGAGGGGTTGGTTGAGGAGGGTTGGTTGAGGATGGTTGGTGAGGAGGATTGGTTGATGAGGGTTGGTGAGGATGATTGGTGAGGAGGGCTGGTGAGGAGGGTTGGTTGAGGAGGGTTGGTGAGGAGGGATGGTGAGGAGGGTTGGTGACGAGGGCTGGTGAGAAGGGTTGGTTGAGGAGGGCTGGTGAGGAGGGTTGGTGAGGAGGGCTGGTGAGGATGGCTGGCGAGGAGGGTTGGTTGAGGAGGGCTGGCGAGGAGGGCTGGTGAGGAGAGTTGGTTGAGGAGGGTTGGTTGAGGAGGGCTGGTGAGGAGGGCTGGTTGAGGAGGGTTGGTTGAGGATGGTTGGTGAGGAGGGTTGGTTGATGAGGGTTGGTGAAGATGGTTGGTGAGGATGGTTGGTGAGGAGGGCTGGCGAGGAGGGTTGGTTGAGGAGGGCTGGTGAGGAGGGCTGATTGAGGATGGTTGGTTGAGGAGGGTTGGTGAGGAGGGTTGGTTGAGGAAGATTGGTGAGGAGGGCTGGTGAGGAGGGTTGGCTGAGGAGGGTTGGTGAAGAAGGTTGGTGAAGAGGGCTGGCGAGGAGGGTTGGTTGAGGAGGGCTGGTTGAGGAGGGTTGGTTGAGGAGGGTTGGTTGAGGAGGACTGTTGAGGAGGATTGGTTGAGGAGGGCTGGCGAGGAGGGCTGGTGAGGGGTTGGTTGAGGATGGTTGGTGAGGAGGGTTGGTTGATGAGGGTTGGTGAGGATGATTGGTGAGGAGGGCTGGTGAGGATGGTTGGTGAGGAGGGCTGGTGAGGAGGGTTGGTGAGGAGGGCTGGCGAGGAGGGTTGGTTGAGGAGGGCTGGTGAGGAGGGCTGGTGAGGAGGGCTGGTTGAGGATGGTTGGTGAGGATGGTTGGTTGAGGAAGGTTGGTGAGGAGGGTTGGTTGAGGAGGATTGGTGAGGAGGTCTGGTGAGGAGGGTTGGCTAAGGAGGGTTGGTGAGGAGGGTTGGTGAGGAGGGCTGGCGAGGAGGGTTGGTTGAGGAGGGCTGATGAGGAGAGCTGGTTGAGGAGGGTTGGTTGAGGAGGGCTGGTGAGGAGGGTTGGTGAAGAGGGCTGGTGAGGAGGGTTGGTTGAGGAGGGTTGGTGAGGAGGGTTGGTGAAGAGGGTTGGTGAGGAGGGTTGATGAGGAGGGTTGGTTGAGGAGGGTTGGTAAGAAGGGTTGGTTGAGGAGGGTTGGTGAGGAGGGCTGGTGAGGAGGGTTGGTGAGGAGGGCTGGTGAGGAGGGCTGGTGAGGAGGGTTGGTGAGGAGGATTGGTGAGGAGGACTGGTGAGGAGGGTTGGTGAGGAGGGCTGGTGAGGAGGGTTGGTGAGGAGGGTTGGTATTTTACTCATATGTAGAAAACACTTGCATGACATCACAATTTCACTGAGAAGGGAAGGTCCATCAAACTAGTTTAATCCCTCCTCTTTTTGGAAGTTCCCATACCAAGGAAGGAAAGTTCAAGGTCGTGTATTGGTGTATTAGGGTATCGATTTTACTACTACTTTTCTATTGTACTTTGGAAATGTTGTAACAGTATGGTATTTTTTTTTCATTTTACGCTAACCTATAAATGTTTGACACGTAAAATGTTCTATAGGATAAAACAGATCAGAGTATGTCTGTTCCAGTACTTTACCACAGGTCACAGAGAGAGTAGTTAATAAATATACAAACAATATTTATCTTTTTAAATAACAAATTGATTAATATATGCGTAATGCGTTAGCTATATATATATATATAGAAAGGATATTTATGATAAAAAAGGGAAAAGTGTTGGGATTTATTTCCGCCACAAGACCTAAGCCGTACCTCCACTCCCGTTCAGAACATAGTTGGTCCCTAAGTAAAATTTATTCCCCGAATACTCTCGAATACTAGTATAAACTTATGTGTGTTGCAATTTTTTTAATAAGAAAAAGACGTTCTTTGTCTATATTTAGCTGTATCGTGTGTGTTTTAACCACATATAGTTTATCGGGTGCACCTCGTTACGATCGAGAATTAAGCACATAACTATAGTTGTGATAAGCACCGATTTAATATGTAAATGTGTCACGGACCCTAGTATCAACACAAATAATACAATTATGTAAACAATACTTTCTCTTATTTTTATTTGTTTTGTGTTTTATTGAATAATTATTTTTCAGTGCTACTAAGTCTACCTTGGAACGTGCATATTATATGGAAAGTATTTTTTCACCGATTAATAATGAACATTAACGTAGAAAATGCTATATTTTTTTCAGGTGGTCATTTGGTATCGTTTTATGGGAAATTGTAACGCTAGGTAAGTTATGTCTTTCCTTTCCACGTGTCTCTCAAATATGAAAATGTGCTTAACTGAAAGCGTTAATTATTTTGTTGAGTATCTCTCCAATCGAACACTCTAATAGAAAGCATAGTACCAGTGAAAGAGAATAAGCAATGAGATAAATTAAAAGCTCAGAACAACACGAACTCCCAATAGATGGAACATAACCTTCCCAGAAAAATAATAATAAGGAGCGAGCATTAAGATACTTATTTATATTTATCGATATTTATTATATAACAGGACATTACTATTATTGCTATATGTCTTGAAACATTCGTCCGATTTAAAGAATTTTACCATATACACATTATCCGTCTGTAAATAACCGTGACTTTATTGAACTTATTAATAAATTTCCACAAACTGAACATTCTGCTAACGCGACTTCAAAAAAGGAAACGGATGGTTTCTTACTACATATAAATAAGAATGTGTTAAAAAAGAAGGTGCGAAGTTCAACAATTGATATCAAATTTGTTCAACGAGAATTAGAAAGTAGAGATCCTTGCTCGCGAATCATTTATGAACAAAGGCACAGATAACTATTAATCGAATGATATCATATTCTTACCTTTTTATCTTTATTTCTCATAACCAATTTACAGAGATACAGAGATGACATGTACAATTAACACAATTAAATAAGAAATAAATACATGTAATACATAATTAAACAAATATTGAATTGTGATGTCACTATTAAAACGTTAATGGTAATATTAGATGATGGGCATATATTTGTCTCTGTATTGAAGACATATATCACTCTAATAGGAGATTTGCATACCACATGATAAATCATACATAGTCTATAATATTGTTTCATTTTATTGAGTATTTTAAAAGGGAATTATGGATATATTATCCCAACAAATGGTACTACGTTAAAAGCGCTGCATTAAGATGAATTTCATTTTTGTAGGAGCTCCACCATATCCGGGTGTGCCTCCAGAACGTCTCTATAATTTGTTACTAGCTGGTTATCGTATGGACAGACCTGAAAATTGTTCTGACGAATTGTAAGTTAAATTTGTATAATGATTTATTTTCCAATATTTATATTTATCAGAACAATACAATCAATATCATGATCATGCCTTTAAAATATTGAAAGGTATTCATAACAATTGATTAAAATATTAAAGTTACATTATGATATCATCAAAAAGAACCTTCTGATGTGTGCAATTTTTATTCAACATACATTGTACTAACAAATACATGCATACTAAATAATTTAAATATCGACGAGAAGCATTCATTGTTGTTTGCAAAATCCTCTGATGTGCACAATGCTCAGACAAAATTTGTGTTTAATTGTTATCAATCATCACTTGTGTAATGCCCATTTTTTTTTCTCTCTCGCTCTCTTACAATCATGTTAATATCCAATATATTACAGTGGAAAGTCTGGTCAAGAAATGTCGGTCTTATGGTCTAAAAAAACCATAATTAATAAATTCGCATATGCTTCTTGTGAAAACATAAGACTTCTGATAATGTGCTTAGTTATATGAGCATTGTATGTAGTATTTGCATGTGTATATGGGGTTGTTGTGTTTATCACCACTTTCGACAATAGTTCAGTTGTATCGTGGATGTCAGTTAATTGGTGGAGGAGGCCGGAGTATCTGGAGAAATCCACCGACCAGCCGCAAGTGGCTGACAAGCTTTATACTTATACACATTTGTATATGTATGTACAATGCCCAGTATGGCCCCAGTAAATACTACCTGCCCAATAGAAATTATGTATACATGTCTAATGAGACAGTATAGGGACTTTCTCAAAGGTGTACAATCAACCCACTGCCCCTTAAGAGATATACTTTTGTTGATATATTCTTAGATAACAAGATTATATAAATTTGATTGATGCACCCTCCAATTATAGAGGTAACCAGATGTCATATGCTAAAATGATAAATGTCTCTGATTTATTGATTGTTTTTATTATTATTACTGGTTATACATTTACATTTATGTTGAAAAACTGTTACTAATATTTTTCACATATATATTATTAACTATTATTGTTGATGTACATACTGAAATTCGTAAATACGGACAGGTCTCTTGTGTAAAATAGAAGATTTCTGGTGAAGTGTTTTGAAATAGGCATATTTTTTCTTCTTCTCCTTTAATACCATATGATGGCCTCAATAAATATCAAGGACATCATACTTAGCCAATAGAAATTGTTACATTTAGGGAAGTTCTCAAAATCGTACTTTAAATCTAGCTACTCCTAAAGGGAAACGCAATCGTTGATACATTCTATAAAAAAAAAAAAACGAAACTATATAAATCTCTTTATAATTTTTTTTTTCTTAATTGATGAATTTATAACAGATATACTTTTCCATTATGAAGATAGCTGTAGTTACATATGCCAGCATTGATCGGATTTCTTTTTTCTATATATACTGTTACGGTAGAACAATTTACCTGTCAGCTTGTTTCATTATTTTTTATAAATATGTTTCATTTGAAATTAGTTTATTATTGCTTGTGTATTTACTGGTTAATTATTTTGTTCCAAAAATGTTAATTTGTGTAATTATGAGTTTCGACTGATGTCTTATCACTCCAAGGTTTATATGTAAAATTGTCAAGTCATTTTCATAGAATGAGGTTTTTATACTATAACAACAATATGATAATTGTATTATAATTATAACTCAAACTGACGATAAGACAATTCTCAATTTTAACCAAGACTTGAGTTTCCTGCGAAAATTCCATTTTTTTTTATATTATTATTGATTTGATTATTTTTTTTTTCTGATATAAATTGTAGCAGTCTACCCGAATGACATTTTCTTCCCATTTTAAACTGTAATTATGGAATAAATCCCCATTTCTGTATAAATTTCATTTATACCTCACTTTTGAAAATGGCTTTTTGTTTAATGTTTATTATTTTTATAAATCTGTTTATTTGTTTTCCTTCTCTATCTTTCTCTTTCAAATTATGTATCCAATTATGTGATGATGTGTGTGCACGTGGTGTTCAAGTTGTAAATTACTCGGTGATCTGTTCCTGTAAAATGAATTGTATAATATTAAACCCTAATGGGTAATAGTATAGAAGACTACAGGGCAGCCATCGGACTACTTCATATACGCATAAAAGGAAACCGTCGACCTTTTAAGTTTAATTTTCCTGTTTATTCTTATCAAGAAATACTACTTACTAATTTTCGATGTACATTTCTCGTCGTCTCGCTCTCTCTACTTCAAAGCCTAAATCCTAATATAGACATTATTTTTCTGTTGTTTGTATTACAATATATCCTGATCATTGGTAACGTTGAAGTTAATCCAGGTCCAGAATTAATAAATCATTCAAGTGTTAGTGATAATTCCATTTCAATATGTAACATAAATATTCGTAGTGCGCGGAACAAATTAGATTTTCTTAATAATTTCACTGACGAATTTGATATCATTGCTGTAACAGAAACACATTTACATCCAAACATCAGTAATAATGATATTGAGATTGATTCCTTTTCAAAACATATAATCCGTAAAGATCGAAACAATGCAGGCGGGGGTCTTCTGATTTACTTCAAAGATTATATTTCAGTTATCCGTAAAAATGAACTCGAAAATCACATTGATGAATCCATCTGGGTAGAAATACAAGGTAAGGGTACGACGTTTTTATTATGTAGTACATATAGACCTGAATGGACAGACGCCGACTACTGGACACGACTTAATCATGCTATAGGGATGGGTTATCAGATTAATCAAAACATTATACTAACAGGTGACCTAAATTCAGATTTATTTACTTCTCATAACAATAAATTGATTGACACAATGAATTTGTTTAATTTGACGAATGTTATTGAAAAGCCCACGAGAGTTACGGAACACAGCAGTACGCTACTTGACCCTATTATAATAAGCGATTCTATACATTATTCTTTTTCGGATGTTTTGAAAGTCCCATCTGATATAAGTGATCATGATGCATCAATAATTTTTATAGAATGTCCTAAATTTCAAACCAGATCATTTCAAAGGGAGGTATGGTTATATGAACGAACTGACAATGAAAAAATTGCAAGCAAACTAGATACCGTCGATTGGAATGCATTACTTTCTGACTCTCAGGATGTTGATGAAATGTGTAATACTTTCACCGAGACATTCCTCAGAGTCGCAAGGGAGTGCATTCCAACCAAAATTGTCACAATACGTAATAACGATCGACCATGGTTTAATAGTGAACTCAGAAGAGAAATTAGAAAACGAGACCGTATTCGTAAGACAGTAAAAAAATATAGCAAACAATCAGATATCGACAAATACAAGAAACAGAGAAATAGAGTTAATAACTTAAAAAAGATTGCTAAAGAACATTTTGAACAAAATTTAGACAATATAATCTTAGAAAATATATCAAATCCAAAAACTTACTGGAAAATAATGAAGATGTTAATTAAATCTAATAAAGGATGTAGTAATATACCCCCTCTCCAAAATATAATTCAGGATGAAGGACTAGGGGAGATAGTTTACGGAGACGACGAGAAGTGCGAATTACTAAATAAATATTTTAGTTTTATTTCTTCATTGGAAGATGCGAACGCTCCTCTTCCAGATATTGAACTTAAGACCGATAATTTTCTACGAGATATAGTCATTACCACAGAGGAGATTGTTGATATTATTAAAATAATAAATCCTAATAAGGCATCGGGGCCAGATATAATAAGTCACAAAATGTTAAAAATCTGTCCTGAAAAAATAGCAGCCCCTCTCCAAATAATTTTTAATAAATCTCTTCTACAATGTAAATATCCAACCAGCTGGAAGATTGCACATGTGATTGCTATTTTTAAAAAAGGTGACAAGTCATTACCGTCTAATTATAGACCTATATCTCTCATAAGTTGTGTTGGAAAAATAATGGAACGAGTTATCTACAAATATGTATTTAACCATCTACAAAGAAACAAGTTAATTTATGAATATCAATCTGGTTTTCTCCCAAAATATTCAACAGTACACCAACTATTAGAAATGTATAACTGCATTTTAAATTCACTAGAAAAAAAGGAAATTAGCTGTTTTGTATTCTGTGACTTTTCTAAAGCATTTGATAAAGTTTGGCATAAAGGGTTGATACATAAAATTAAATCATACGGTGTGGATATTAATTTATTAAATTGGTTCTCTAGTTACCTGCAAGATCGACAACAGAGAGTATTAATAAACAAGTCGTCTTCTTCACTTTGCAATGTTTCAGCTGGTGTACCCCAAGGATCAGTACTAGGCCCTCTATTATTAAAATGTATATCAACGATATTGCTGAGAAGTTAATCTCTCTTACTCGACTTTTCGCAGATGACACTTCCTTCAGCTATTCCAACCGTGATGAATTACAGATAAAAACTGTGATTGCTCACGATTTGAAAGAGCTGGATGAATGGTCAAAGAAATGGTTGATGACTTTTAACTCAGATAAAACAGAAATTATGCTATTTTCAAATACGGATATTCCAGAATTCAATTTTACATTAAATGAAAGAACTATTCCTATTACAAATTCTCACAAACATTTGGGAGTTACATTTAGCAGCGATGCTAAATGGAATATACATGTCGAAAATATATTGTTAAGTATTTACAAACACCTGAATGTTCTTCGAAAGTTAAAATATAAACTTTCTCGGAAAAATCTAGAGAAATTATATTTAGTTTATATCAGACCAATTTTTGAATATGCTGGTGAAGTATGGGATAATTGTGGGGTAGGGAATTCTAATAAGCTTGACCATTTGCAACTTGAGGCTGCTAGAATCGTTACTGGTCTTCCAATATTTGCTAGTTCAATTTTAATTTATAAAGAATTAGGCTGGGAATCATTGGCAGAAAGAAGAAAAAGGAGAAAATTACAAATGTTTTATAACATACAAAATAATAATGTACCCATGTATCTTTGTGACTTAATTCCACCATCAATTCAAAGTACAACCGTTTATCCATTGCGTAATGGAAGTGATATTATAATGCCATTTTGTAGACTATCGAATACTTATGATTCATTTATTCCTTCTACTATACGTCAATGGAATAGCTTAGATCCATCTCTTCGAAATGTGGATTCTATTGCAAAATTTAAAGCTGAATTAAGAAAGCGGAAAGATATTAGCCAAGTTCCTAAACATTACGAAATTGGACCTCGAAAACTGAATATTATTTTAACCCAGCTTCGATGTTTTGCTTCTTTTTTGAATTACGATTTGTTCCAAGTAAATATAGTCTCAGATCCGTCTTGTCGTTGTGGTGCCAATCGCGAAGACTCCTATCATTTCTTCTTCGATTGTTCCCATTATTCAAATATAAGACATACATTGTTTCAAAATCTCAACTGGCTACCTAATTATTGTGCTTTAGACCTTACACTTTTGACCTGTGGTAATCCTACACTCCCGTATGAACAGAACGAAATTATTTTTAAGCATGTGTTTGAATATATAAAGAGGTCTGAAAGGTTTCTTATTGTCTAGTTGTTCACCAAAACAACAATCGCACACATCACCACCACTAACCCTCTCTCTCATTCCTTTCTTCATTCTCTGTTTTAGTTCAATCTACACATATTAATGTAAGAAATATTTATATACATGCATGCTCTATCAAATAATGTTGTAATTTATTGTATATAGGAGAAGACTTCATAAGTTTGTTTAACTTGTGTCTTATCCTTTTTGCACATTTGAGCAAATAAAATATGTTTAAACTAATCAATCCTCTGATGTGCACAATGCTCAGACAAAATTTGTGTTTAATTGTTATCAACACTGCTATGCAACTGAGAGAACAAGACAAATAGTTTTAAAAATCTGTAAGTCAATACACATGTCTGCCTGGTAGGATAGTCCGAAATTATTTCTACTTGTATATTGTAGAGTTAAACAACCTGTATCACGCCTACTTGTCTATGCCTTAATATAGATCGCAATTTAAATACATTACAGAACAAATCACAATTAACTGGCGATAAAATATCGTCTGCAATTAAATTCCGAGGAAATAGGAATTAAATTGTACAATTTGGCTCATTTGTATTCTCCAAACAATATCGAGTAATCTTTAAAATGAAATACAATTTGTGAATTCTCATTCAGTATCTGGTCATTGAAGCCTTAATTACCAGTTATATTGTGGTGCATTCAGAAATGTTTGTAAATTTGACAAAACAACTTTCTAAATTAAGATAAGTCTTTAAAAAATATTCATTGCAAAGAAAAATCTAGTTTTAAAAAACAAATTTGGTGTTGCCATTTAGAAACTTTATTTATTCATTGATTGAGAAAAAATCTAATTGGCGCTTCAAGGAAATAATTTAACAAAAGCGTTCGCGTATCTTCATGTTATGTTCAATCATAGGGTAAAACACCATAGCAATTTCTTAAATATGATTTTTCTTCGTCAATCATGGAAATTGTACTTTTGCGAATAAAGATGTGTTTAACAATGTTTACTTTGTGTAATATGCTTAGTCATTTTCATATGGCTTAAAACTTATTTATTTATGAATAACCAGAAGTTAAACATATTGTGGATTGCAAGCTTTCTAAAGGTCCAAATTGCATTTGATGCTATACAAGCCAATTAAAACTGTTAAGCGTTTGGCAAATACGAACGATATGTCAATCTCCATATATTTACAAACACCCATGCGATGTCTTGTTTGTTGGTTGGTTGCTACATGTCCAGACAAAATATTAAATTATTTAAATGAATTCAAAGCTCGCGAGTTTTTGTATATTTGCTATTATCACTTATATGTCGCAATCAGTCTTCCATATCTCTGCATGGTAATCTAAAATTTATCATACACACATAATTTATATGGAGAAAAACTAATCCTTAAGTGACAATAAATATTTAAAAAGTGAACGCATCAAACTACTATTGTGGTATGCGCATATACATATGGTAATAAGCCATAATGGAAAATATGTCATTTGGAATATAGGAACGACATGCATCAGTGCATGTATTTATGAAAAATTATTAATTGTACCACATTTCATTCTCGTATTCATTTGACAATAGGCGAATACAAATATATGCAATGATTTAAAGATATCGACTACACTTTGCATCTTCAAAGACGCACGGCGAACAGGAAAGACTAACGCATATTTCTTTTTCAGGGTATATAGCTGATTTGTAGTTGATAATCCTTATTATTATTAATTAATAACAATTTACTTTGGTTTTGAAGATATGCTGTGATGCAAAAATGTTGGAAAACGGATCCACAAGACCGACCGACATTTTCAAAACTTGCAGAAATTTTTGACAGAATGTTGCAGCAAAGAACGGTACGTATTCTCTATTCTTTTTTCTATGGATTTTCAATATAGATTATGCATACAAAAATATATTTGGATAAGGCTTAGGAACAGGAAAAAAGTGTTGGGCTTGTCGAGCATTTCATTCCTGTTGCGTATCGAATACAACCTTAGTCTATAGCATTCCATCCATTAGAATATAAAACAAACACTGAAATTTCAACAGAAAAGGAGCGACGCCAAAAGTCGCAATATCACCGCATGTCTTGAAGTCGCGGAAGGAATATCAAACCAACTTATCGTCACATCATTGGGAAAAGTGATATACTGCCAATGGCTGTATGAAATAAAACTAATACTGGTCAAGGCGGTTTTGCTTACCCAAATAGGACAGCTTTGAAATATCGTTAAAATGCACACAGACATCAATTCAGGTAACATGCGAAAATGTCATTGCTAATTCTAGTATATAAAATAACCAGCTAATCCTCTTGCAATTTATATCATAGTGGATAGTTTTTTGGTAAATGATATGAGAATGTTAAAAATTAGTTTGTATTTCTATTCTATTTGTAGGAATACCTTGAACTGACGGGTGGTTTTGATGATGACACTTCAGATTTGTTTGGCAGTCGGTATGCCCCGTCTGTGTCGGGTAAGTTATACCTAATTCAACAACTGTTATTTTATTGTACAAAAAGAGGTATTGGTTGGTGTTTAACGCCGATGTACTCTTTAGGAGATGCCATGATTCGTAAATTTGTTGAGCTGTGTCTTTTATATAATACTAGCTCACTGACATAAACGGTAGAAAAAACCGAAGGGACAATCGCGAATGTACAATCCAGAGACACAGGCAACATACAAAAGCACAACACAAAAATAAAAGTCAGTAGACACAGTATCCATACTCCAAAGTTACCAGTTGTGGAATTACTTCTTCCCATTCCTTGAATACCACAGAAGCTGTCAATTCTAAATAGTGTACCCAATCTGGGATGCATTCCACAAATGTTCGCTCCTGGGGAGAACTATTACACTACAGAAGCGTTTCTACAAACTAAGAAAAATATATATCATATATGACAAAGTTAAAATTTTGAAATTACACACTAAATCATTATCCTAAATGCTAACGAAATGTAAAAAAAACCCACATATTGAGAACATGTGTTCCAAATGATCAGTTGCGGCCTTTTTGTTCAAGCATGCTCATTCATTTGTTCAGATGCGGAGGTCGTGTCATCTTGTTATAACCTGTAAGTTAGAAGATAGTGTAGAAAGAACGATAACTCTAGTTTAGCTACAAGTCATTTAGAATGTTATTGGAACATGTAACCAATATTAAGCGCATCATTTTTTTTAAATTACTCATAATATGTTGTGGTGTGTATTACACAAAAACCTTGAGATAATGGTTGTAATGATGTGTGACAGATTGATGAAATTTGATTGTTTATTAGATGATATAAACAAATCTACGGAACACCACAATTGTGTATAGAAAGGTCATAAAGGGTCAGATTTAGTTTTCGATGTCTTTTGTCTATTTCGGTTATATCGTGACTGCCAGACTTATTGGGCGAAAAGTCTCGGATAAATATAATACAATAGCCGGTAACAACACCCTGTCCTTTGAATGTGTCTGAGAATCGTAGCACTTGGGGTAGGTATGAGGACGCCAATCCATGCCATTAGTGTTCTTCATAAATACATTCATCTGATAATGTAATACAACTAACATGTTTTCATATTGCCTTGCAGGCATTTCAATAACTGGAAGACAACCTTTACAAGTACATTCCGAAAATACACTTATAGGTTCAAGAAATAGTTGCAGTTCATACCTGACTCCAGCTTTAGCAAATACCGTTGATTCGAACTCTTGTTTATCAGACGTTACGTCCTCAAAACGTGAACCCAGTAATATGTCAGAAATGTCGTCACTATTGTCTGACAGTGGTGGCGGGAAGAATCCTTTTGTTAATGAATCCATGGTGACGAGTAAAGCCGAACAAACGGTTGTGTAAAAATGAATATATTGTGATGTGTACATAATGTGTAATAATGGTCTAGTCAAAACATTAATGTCCTCTCCTGTGATTAGAATTTTTATATTTATTATAAGTGACAGAATAATTATGCAATTAATTTAAAATTGTTTGTTGAGTAATTAATATTTATAAGGACAGTGAAAATTGGGAATAACTCCAATATATAACCTATAAAGGGAACAGATCAGCATTTAGGGTAATGGAATATAATTATTTATGCTATATTACTTGTACATAAACATTTAACAGGGACCGTCGTGGTCCGGATCGTATGGTTACAACTACCTGTGCAATCATTTCCTATCACCGCTAAAGTTGTGAGTTCGAATCTTTCTCATGGCGAGGTGTACTCAACACTATATTATGTGATCAAGTTTGCCAGTGACTTGCGACAGGCCGGTGGTTTTAACCGGGTACTCCAGTTTTCTCCGCCACGATATATCTGAAATATTGTTAAAAGTGGAGCTAAACACCATAAACCAAACCAAACCAATTACACTCTTGAACTCTGTCATGGTCATCTACAAACAAGAACTCTTAATGAGCAATGCAAGCTGCTACCAGTTATTTTTAATTTCCAAATATGTCTAGAGTCGAACATAGAAAACTCGTACATGTTTTTGTGTGTAAATATTGTAAATAACAACCGGGATATATATATTATTATTCACATGAATATTTAATCCCACTTCTATGCCAAATAATTTGTATATGGAATGTTGATTGTCATCATATTTTATGTTTTTGTGCTTACTTCCGGTTGTTTTTATGCTTACTTCCGGTTGTTTTTATGCTTACTTCCGGATGTATTGTGCATACTATTTAATTATGTATAAATCTTTCAATATCAAACATGATAGACTATATTGGACATTGAATATTTCTTTTTTTCAAATCTCAAAATAAAATATGTATGTAGTCTTTAAATGAAATCAAATACATAGCAAAATCTATTTAAAGTTATGTTTCCTTTGATCCCTATACGGGATATTGTTATATGTTATTGGTGGATCGCATAAAATAGAAAACCTGATTCAACTAGCATTGAATTAAAGTTAGATTGTATAAAGACTGTTTCTTTCTTATATTGACTAGTAAAAATGTTGCATTTTTTTTCCCCCTTTTTTGGTTTTTGACAAGTAAAGCTAAACCAAAGATACGAACACAAACCTGAAATTTGATTTATTGTAAACAGTTTAAACTAGTTTCTAATTTTAAATATTTCCTAAAGATATACTAGCTATATTAATAACGGCAGCACACCGTACACAAACATGTTATCTTAATAAAAATATGAACTCAAAACTTTATAAGTCGTGCTGCAATTTTCAAATATTAGACAAGAAAAGCAAAACTAAAAATACGAAACTAAACATGAAAATGTATTAAGTTGAAGTTTTTAATTTGTCAAAATATAACAAGTATACATAAAACCTGCAACAACCATAGTATTTGAATTTATTGCAAATGGTGGTATCATGTTATAGTATCTATATTGCATTTCTTACCATTTACTGATGTAATTTGCATAATCTCATTTGTGAAGTATAGAAACGGGTATGCAGAATAGTTGTGTAGATTTCAATAAAGGCCACATTTGTTATGTTATTTTTTTATCATTATTATTATAATTATATTAGGAGTGATATGTATATCAATGGCATAAAATGTACGTTTTCAATGTAATTCATTTTTTCAAAATACTGTGTTTATTGTCCATTTCAGAATCCTGGCCATGACATAGCGTACTCTAAACATTTATAACATTGTTTGTTTAAGTTTGTCAATAAGTGATTTTTATCTAGCTATTTCAATTTCTTCTACAAGTAAACTTTATCACGTGGTTTCTACTCGATCAATACAAATACTCTTAGAATAGTAAAGTGAAAACGTAGATTTCTAACTTAGTGTACATGATGCGCTTCTGGAATAACCCCAGGTTCTCCTACATCAGGGATATGTGACCTTAGCTGATTTTAACTGTCCTGTTTAGGCCCTTTCGTTTTATTGCTCGCAAAATTTGTTAATTTATTTGTCTTTCCAGTCTTTCGACTTTGAGCGTACCCAGTGAAGGTTATTCTAGAAACGTGTCGTGTGCACTAAATTTGATATCTCCGTTTTTACTACATTAGTTGCACTCATACCAAAAATCTTGAAAAGCCAATAATTTAAGTCTTTAAGGGCAAGAAAACCAAAGTGCTGCCTCATTAGTCACCTATGCCCGAGAGAGATGTCATTTGATCTGATTGCATCCTGTAAAAGAATGACTGTCGTTGGCATAATGCATAATAGATATAATGATTTAATTAATCCCGCCCGACGTCTACTTGATAATGTTTGTCAGTGACTTTCCGTGGGGTTTCACAATGTTCTCTGGTTTCCTTCATCAATAATACTGACTGCCACGATTTAACTGAAATACTGCTTCCATTGGCGTTAATATCCACAACTCAACCAAATCCTTTATAAGAGTAAGTATTTCTAAGCCCTCTCTTATCGCGGTATTGTGTTTATTATATACATAGATTGAATAGCTTAGAAAAAAACTAGAAACGTCAGTCAGAACAACATGTACATGGCTAATATATTTTCTAGTACAGCAGAACTAAATCACAGATACATTTCTGTGAGTGCTGCATCAACTCTTATATATCTGTTTTTTTACAGTGTTTCATGAATATATGGCGATTAATAAATAAATTTGTATGTGATTTACGGGTAGATGTTTTCATTGTGTGTTAGTGTGTGATATACTTTGTGATTAAACCACATTTAGAAGTAAATAGTAATGTCAATGCGCTCCTATTCTGTCATACTATTAAGTGTAATAAACAATAATATGAAATACCGTGCTGTCGGAACAGTTCTAATACCGTGCTGTCGGAACAGTTCTAATACCGTACTGTCGGAACAGTTCTAATACCGTACTGTCGGAACAGTTCTAATACCGTACTGTCGGAACAGTTTTAATACCGTACTGTCGGAACAGTTTTAATACCGTACTGTCGGAACAGTTCTAATACCGTACTGTCGGAACAGTTTTAATACCGTACTGTCGGAACAGTTTTAATACCGTACTGTCGGAGCAGTTCTAATACCGTACTGTCGGAACAGTTCTAATACCGTACTGTCGGAACAGTTTTAATACCGTACTGTCGGAACAGTTCTAATACCGTACTGTCGGAACAGTTTTAATACCGTACTGTCGCAACAGTTTTAATACCGTACTGTCGGAACAGTTTTAATACCGTACTGTCGGAACAGTTCTAATACCGTACTGTCGGAACAGTTTTAATACCGTACTGTCGGAACAGTTTTAATACCGTACTGTCGGAACAGTTTTAATACCGTACTGTCGGAACAGTTTTAATACCGTACTGTCGGAACAGTTCTAATACCGTACTGTCGGAACAGTTTGAATACCGTACTGTCGGAACAGTTTTAATACCGTACTGTCGGAACAGTTTTAATACCGTACTGTCGGAACAGTTTTAATACCGTACTGTCGGAACAGTTTTAATACCGTACTGTCGGAACAGTTCTAATACCGTACTGTCGGAACAGTTTTAATACCGTACTGTCGGAACAGTTTTAATACCGTACTGTCGGAACAGTTTTAATACCGTACTGTCGGAACAGTTTTAATACCGTACTGTCGGAACAGTTCTAATACCGTACTGTCGGAACAGTTTTAATACCGTACTGTCGGAACAGTTTTAATACCGTACTGTCGGAACAGTTTTAATACCGTACTGTCGGAACAGTTCTAATACCGTACTGTCGGAACAGTTTTAATACCGTACTGTCGGAACAGTTTTAATACCGTACTGTCGGAGCAGTTCTAATACCGTACTGTCGGAACAGTTCTAATACCGTACTGTCGGAACAGTTTTAATACCGTACTGTCGGAACAGTTCTAATACCGTACTGTCGGAACAGTTTTAATACCGTACTGTCGGAACAGTTTTAATACCGTACTGTCGGAACAGTTTTAATACCGTACTGTCGGAACAGTTCTAATACCGTACTGTCGGAACAGTTTTAATACCGTACTGTCGGAACAGTTTTAATACCGTACTGTCGGAACAGTTTTAATACCGTACTGTCGGAACAGTTTTAATACCGTACTGTCGGAACAGTTCTAATACCGTACTGTCGGAACAGTTTTAATACCGTACTGTCGGAACAGTTTTAATACCGTACTGTCGGAACAGTTTTAATACCGTACTGTCGGAACAGTTTTAATACCGTACTGTCGGAACAGTTTTAATACCGTACTGTCGGAACAGTTCTAATACCGTACTGTCGGAACAGTTTTAATACCGTACTGTCGGAACAGTTTTAATACCGTACTGTCGGAACAGTTTTAATACCGTACTGTCGGAACAGTTTTAATACCGTACTGTCGGAACAGTTCTAATACCGTACTGTCGGAACAGTTTGAATACCGTACTGTCGGAACAGTTTTAATACCGTACTGTCGGAACAGTTCTAATACCGTACTGTCGGAACAGTTTTAATACCGTACTGTCGGAACAGTTTTAATACCGTACTGTCGGAACAGTTTTAATACCGTACTGTCGGAACAGTTCCAAAATCCAACCGAAAACTAGTAAATAGATGAAACATCGATACCCCTAGTAAATATATACACGACCGCTTCATTTCCTGGATTGATAACAGAGCTTCAATAAAAAGTGGCGGGGTGAAATGTATTAACTAGGCAACAATTTAGTTAACAGCAGTGATGTCAACTTGTTCCTTTACATGTACATGTATTTCAACAAAAACGCACATGTATTTCAACAAAAACGCACACTGACATTTTACACCGATTTCTGTTAAAAGCGTGAAAGCTTCAGTGATTGTTTTAATTACTTTGTTAGGGGTGTACACATATATTTAAGCCTGTTGAGTAAAATGGGTTATAAACGTTTTATTAATGAAATTTCTAATGTGTCTATTTGTCCACTACTATAGACCCCTAAAAATACAAAATTATTATATATTACAATATAAAAATGGTATAGGTGTATGCAAATTGAGAAAAACAAATGTGGTTACATCATAATTATTGTTTTCATTGCTATTAAAATTATTGTAAGTGCAATGTAATGTATGCTTTATATTATACAAAATATCTATTATTATTATACCTTTGTTGTCAATGATTTGAATAAAATGCATCTATTTCTGAAAGTTTACTTTTGTGATTCTTTATTACTCCTATTATGATGTTTCTTCTTTTTATTTTTTCATTCGAATTACTCCCCTTTGATTATTTGTTGTTTTTTTTTTTTTTTAAATTTGACTAATGGAGACAACACATGATATTGTCAATATAATTTAATTGATTGTTAGTTGTTTAACGTCCAGAGGCAAACATTTCATGCATATTCAGGATTAGACAAGTACAAAATATCTAAAAACTATGCAAAAACTGGGAAGGGATGGGAAGTGAACAGACTTTTGACTGCCACTAGTAAAACATGGGGGCTGTTTTATTGCTCCGATGGAGAGGACCAGAAGTTCTCCATTTTCATTTTTTTGCGAAGAAGAGCTCTTCGGAAGATCTCCCACATCTTCCTTCTCAAAAGGTAGTTTAGCTGGGAGAGACACGTGATCAAACATGGCGGCATACAGCATACAAAATGTAGACATAGAATGCGAACTATGCAAAAGACTATTCCCAGGGATCACCAAGGTTGTAGGCCATCCATGTGTTAACAATGGTATGTTTATACACATATTTATTAATTCATAACTTAATTTATTTGTATTATACTGCATGAGTGTGCAACTGGTGACTGGTCATGTGCCATGTGGTCCTGTTGACAAATTTGCATAATCTAGCGGACCCAGGCGGCCAGGGTTGACAAAATAATTCTTTTTGTAAAATTATTAACTTTTATTTTATTTTGGTCATTTGATCCATCTGATTATTGGAGTAATTTAACATAGAAATACCGGTTACATGTACAAATGTTACCGATGCAGGATGTTTCAGCCCTACTATCAGTTCGGCTATGGTTTATTTTTATACTCTTTCCCATGATTTTAACACAGATCTTAATTCAGAATTTCTTTTGAAAACAAACATCAACATAAAAATGTTCAGATTGAATTTGACAATATGTGAACATAAAACGTTAATTTGACATGACAAATTCATTGAGGAAAGTCTAACTACTATCTGGAAAAGGGGCTGTCGTGATCGTATGGTACATGTAGTTGAATTTTCAGCTACCTGTGCAATCAATGCCTATCGCCACTAAAGTTGTGAGTTCGAATCCCGCTCAGGCGAGGTGTACACGATACAACATTATGTGATAAATTTTGTCAGTTACTTGCGACAGGTCGGTGGTTTTCTCCGGATACTCAGATTTCCCCCACCAATAAAACTGTCCGCCACGATATAACTGAAATATTGTTGAAAGTGACGTTAAACACCATATACCTACCTACTAACTGGGACAAATGTACTTGCATACAACACATTAAAGTTATTTTGGTTTTTTCATTGTACATCACATACGCAAAAAACATATTTACATAATATTATAACAACATATATACATTTAATATATTATTTGTCGTATGTGAAAATACAATGATTTTTAGCCGAGTTGCAACGAAGTTGCAGTCGGCTTATGTTTTGGCGAAAGACGGGCGGGTGGGTGGGCGGGCGAGCGTATGCTAGCCTATCTTTGTTAACGCGATAGCAGGGGCGGATCCAGGATTTCAGGGGGGGGGCGCACTTAAAAAAATTGCGCCGAGCAGAGGGAGGCGCGAAAATTTTTGGGGTATTTCGTGTGAAAAATCACGATTTTACTCCAAAAAATCATATTTTTTAAATTGCCGAGGGAGGCGCGAAAATTTTTGAGGTATTTCGTGTAAAAAAAATCACGATTTTACGCCAAAAAATCATATTTTTTCCAATTTTAGGGGGGGAGCGCGCCGGGTGCGCCCCCCCCCTGAATCCGCCCCTGGATAGTGCTCTTAGTTTTTGGCCGATCAACATAATTTTTGGTAGGAAGCATTATTACACTATTATTAAGAGCGAGTTCGAAATTCAGATTAATCTATTGTTTTTTCTTGTAAAATCATAGTTTTTTATAGAAAAAGCACATATTTTGAGAATTGTCTTCGTTAACGCGATAGCGCTCTTAGTTTTTGGCAGATCACCGTAATTTTTGGTAGGAAGCATTATTACACTATTATTTAGAGCGAGTTCGAAATTCAGATTAATCTATTGTTTTTTTCTTGTAAAATCATGTTTTTTTTATAGAAAAAGTACATATTTTGAGAATTACACATTTCACTGAAACTACAAAAGATAGAAACTTAATATTTGGTATGGGTGGAGATGTCAATGTGAAGTTGTGCATTCAACATTTTTTATCCCCGGGGCTCAGCCCCACCCCGCTGGGGAATCTGTTTAAAAAAATCTCCCCCACCCTAAACCATATATATTTATGATCAGGGTGACTAGGCAAATTAAATGCACTATAGCTCAGGCCCCAGGGTCATACCCCACCCCCTATCTGAAGTGAACTGTTTAATGGTTGAGATCCCCACCCCTAAGCCATATATATTTATGATCAGGGTGACTAGGCAAATTAAATGCATTATAGCTCAGGCCCCAGGAGCATACCCCACCCACTACCTGAAGTGAACTTTTTAATGGTTGAGATCCCCACTCCTAAACCATATATATTTATGATCAGGGTGACTAGGCAAATTAAATGCCTTATAGCTCAGGCCCCGGGGGGGGGGGGGTCATACCCCACCCCTACCTGAAGTGAACTTTTTAATGGTTGAGATCCCCACCCTTAAACCATATATATTTATGATAAGGGTGACTAGACAAATTAAATGCCTTATAGCTCAGGTCCCGGGGGTCATATCCACCCCCTACCTGAACTGAACTTTATAATGGTTGAGATCCCCACCCCTAAACCATATATATTTATGATCAGGGTGAATAGACAAATTAAATGTCCCAAGAGTTGAGGCCCGGGGTCATCCCCATCCCCTACCAGAAGTTGGTTTTTTTTAGAATTACACATATCTCTGAAACCATTTAGTTAATTTTAACCAAACTTTGCCCAAATGTTCCCTGGGTGATCCTCTTTCCAAAGATATGTTCGGTATGTCTGGGGTCCAAAGAAGGGCCCAAGAGGGAGCCTAAAATTTATTTTTTGTCCTCTGAAACTTGATGATATCTTGAATAGTCTTTATATTACATAGAAAAATATTTCCAATCCATCATACATGCATGACTTGTTTATTCTTTAGTTTTTTACTTATTTATAAAACAAGACCAAACGATTTTGACTTGCAACTCGGCTGTTGCATCTCTGATGCTTTCTCGATTTTTTTTAATATATATACATGTATAAAGATAAGAGTAGACAGAAAGAGAGGAAAACGCATCGGTGGTGTAATGGTTAGCGTGATCGCCTCGAGTGCGATAGGTTGTGGGTTCTAGCCCCGGTCGGGTCAAAACAAATTGGTATTTGTTGCCTCTCCGCTAAGCACGCAGCATTAAGGAGAAAGAGCAAAGACTGGTTGGCTCGTAATCAAAATAATGTGTCCAAGTGGAGCGACATGTTTACCCGCAGACTGTTGTTTCAGTGAGCTAGCACTATAAATATCCAACTCAGCGTGTTGGTATAGTACAAAGCGGACATCATCCACTCATCAAAAACTTGTTCTCGCCATGATATAGCTGAAAAATTGCTGAGTTGGTGTTAAAACAATAATCACTCACTCACTCAAATTAAGGTCAAAATATAATATTTCAAAGCCGATTAAATGCATGTATATACACTATAAAATATCTTGGCTGAATCAACTATGGACAAAACAATGTGTGGCCGAAACGTTTTAATATTCCTACTATTCGAATTAAGTGTGTAACAAGTACAATAATGGTAAACCCTAAGAAATCTGCATAGCATCACCACTAGAAAACTTATTAGCAAGGATGTATAGTAACAGTAAAATACATATTTAGTTGCCGAATAAAAGATTAGACCACAAGTACATGTACCTTTGTACATATGCATTTTTTACAAATCTCGTGATCTCTCGTTAAAATTATATCAAAACAAATTAAAATAAAATAATTTTAGTTGCCGATCCCAGATATGCACTATTCCCTTGTGTAATAAACAAATCGTTATTTATAACTATTTTAAGTTGTTGTAGAACTTGTTTTATTCTAACATTTTTTTTTTATCCATAGAAAATGTGAAGCATGGATCTGAAAAAGAGGAATCAAGCCCCCTGTGTTACAGCCACTCTCTGAATCTGCACCATCAACTTCTGCTCAGCCGGTATTTTGGAATGATGAGGCAACCAAATTATTAATAGCTGAAATGAGAGCCAGGGAAGAAAAAAGTAATTCAGGAAAAATAACAAAGAAAAAAATGTTTATTGAAATTACCGAGAAAATGCACAAAGAAGGATATACCTTTACATGGGAGCAGGTGCAGGGGAGGTGGAAGACATTGGTAACGGCGTTGAAGAAAACAAAAGATCATAATAACAAGTCTGGCAATGATAGAAAAGCATGTGTCTTTGAAAAGGAACTTGATATCATGCTTGAACGAAATCCTTCAATAAAACCAGCCGCATCATCATCTTCCTGCATATTTCCAGTCCAGGAAAAGCGTAAAGAATCGGATAGCAATTGTACTGAAGCAGATGAAAATGATGAAAAAAATGGTAATGACAAAAGTACATGTAATTCAGAAATTACATGTAATAAAAACAAGAAGCAGCGCAAAAGTAATTCATCTGATATGATTGATTTGATGAAAGATTTCATAACTCAGCAGCAGGTAGACAAAGAGATAAAAAGGCTATGCATATAGAAAAAATGAATCTATTTCGTGATCTGTTGAAAGAAATGAAAG
Source organism: Bathymodiolus brooksi (assembly GCA_963680875.1). NCBI lineage: Eukaryota > Metazoa > Mollusca > Bivalvia > Mytilida > Modiolidae > Bathymodiolus > Bathymodiolus brooksi. The sequence continues at coordinate 94,752,403 of OY804579.1, forward strand.
ACTAAAATATTTGTTTTAATAACTGAATTGGCTTGTTAAAATTTATTGGATGCATATGTACATTTGAAAATGTGGTGGCATTGATAGTTCTTTGTCCATCTATATTTGGATTACATCTAACATTTACAACAGAGGCAGATAAAATGAAAGTCATAGATTTTATTGATACAAATTATGGATCAAGCTAATTTAGTATATGGAATATACAAGTAACAGGCAAACTGTATCTTTGAAAGTAGTGTTCTCAGACTGTTCAATGAGAGTTGACAATTATTTGTTTCATTTTAGTTGTATCTGTATTACAAAATGTATTATGTTTTAAGATAAAACATTGTAAAATAATTACATTTAGTATTATTTGTTGTTTGATGTTGAACTACACGAAGAGTTGCTTTGATATTTAGCTGCGGTACCGTAGCTTTTATGTATTTTTTTTAGCTCACCTTGTCAAAGGCAATGTGAGCTTTTGCCATCACTTGGCGTACGTCGCGTTAACTTTTCACATTTTAATAATGGTAGGAAGCATCTGTGGAAGGTCCTCTCTAAAGATTGCTCATTTTGTACCGATCTATTAACAAACATGGCCGCCATAGGCAATTCTTGTTTCTGATTGGCTGATTTTTTTTAAATCTTCTCCTCTGAAACCGCTTTGCCAAATGAACCGAAACTTGGTAGGAAACATCTATGGCAGGTCCTCTATAAAGATTGCTCTTTTCGTTCCGATCCGTTAACAAACATGGCCGCCATAGGAAATTATTGTTTCTGATTGGCTGATTTCTAAAAATCTTCTTCTCTGTAATTGCTCAGCCAAATGAACCGAAACTTGGTGGGAAGCACCTATGAAAGGTTCTGTATTAAGTTTCCTCAAGGCAGAATGAAATGTGAGCGACACAGGCTCAGACCACTGAGCCTCTAGTTTAAATTTTATTTATATACATGTTATATTGTTATACTGTTGGGGTTTTTTTTACTTTGTTATTATGCAGAAGCATTTAATAAAACATTTTCAGGTTTCTAGTCTTTATCATATTAATTCCTCTATATGTCTAGGATCCAACCAACCAATATGTCATGATCACATCTAATTTTGTTTTCTTTGTCAAAAACGGTGACTTTCATGATGGATCGAAAGTGCTGTCTGAGAAACTACTTAATGTAATGACATCATCATTGAAAAACTTATCACAATCTTACTAAAGGACTAACCATTTAGCTTGAGTGGAGAGGGGGCTTTTCTTTTTAATCTAAAAAAATGTTTTGATGCTGAATTTTCAAGAAAAAAATATTCGGATTTAAAATTTTTGCCAATATAATAATGGTATATTTTGAAAAACATATTTGGTCGCTGCACGACAGAAAAATTTTAAAAAATATTTCAGGCGAAAAACATTCTGGCTCGGGGTAAAAACCATATCCCCCTTTCAAGTTAAATGGTCAGTCCCTAAGATGATTAGATATTTAGATGTGGCCATAATGGAAATGGGGGGTTTAGATCATTGTAAAACCTGGTTTAACCGACCATTTCCTTTAGATATGCCTCATTATTACTAGTACCAAGCCAGGACCGTTACAGTTATTCCAACTGTTCCTGTTGTCGTCTCTTGATTTTGTCTGTATTGTGGACTATCCTATTTTGACTAACCCCTTTCGACATTTACCTTGGTGTTCAGTAATTTGTTATTACCTTTATATATTTCTGCTCCGCTACAAATATGGCCGAGGTATATTTTTACCCTTGTGTGTCTGTACCTACACAAATGTCATACAATTTGGTTAAGTTTTGCATTCCTTAAAAGTCAATTTCCCAGAAACCCATGCTCACTTGGTGATATGTCAACGATATTTTATCTCTACTGAACTTAACCAAATTGAATAAGGTATAAATTATAGGTCAATGTAGCTTGTTTTGTTTTCCATCTATATAGAGAAATTTGACAGCATCCAGGCAAAAGTAGGTCAGTATGATTAATAATTCACGGTTCGATGAATTTGTTAAAGTTTTTCTGACTTGGAAAAATGTTAGTAACTATATGCATACTAGAGTCAAGTAAACTTGCATGCAGATGCATCTAGGGTAGAGTGACAGCATCCAGCAAACGAATGTAAGTTACTATGACCAATACTTTACGCTTTAGTGATTTGGATAAAGTTAACATCTGACTTCGCCGTGTTTTATTAGTTGCATGTATGCATACCAGTTATGCAAGCTTGCATGCAGATGCATCTAGGGTCATAAACAACATATCCAAGTTTCAGACTCAAGCTATTGCATGGAAACCAATTTAATGAATTAGATATCCATAAGGCCGAAGAAAAACTGTGTTTTACAGTTTAATGTAACCTGTTTGATAAAATAGGGTCAGTAGGTAGGGAAATACTTTTTTTCTTTTTTTTTCACATTGAGGCTAAGGGACTGACTCAAGGATTTAAATATAACTAGTTGATATGTCTGTAAGCCTCGGATATCACTCCCATATTTCATATTAATCACTGGTAATGAATTATTGACCTCGCCAAATAACTTAGCAATGCCTTGCCATCTATTGGTACATACAATTATATATTGCCAGAACAGCTTTCATCATCAATAAGCCATTTATTGTTTCATTTATAAGTAAATGCTAAAATGATACAGAAGCTGTAGTATGTATTTTATTGAGGCAACATAAAAGAACAAAGTTGTCATTAAATGAAATTTAAGTCTGCTATTTTTTTGGTAACTAAATTATCCATTGATTTCAATTTCTTGGCAAATTTATAGCTATCCTGTCTCTCTTAGCTATCCCGTCAACATCGTTTAGAGGTTGATCATTATAAACATCAAGTTCTTGATTTTCAACATCATCAATAAAATCTTCACCGGAGTCTCCAAACAATATACAAAAGTTTTGAAGAACACAGCATGCAGTAATAATGTCACAGGCAGTTTCCATGTTTTTCATTTCAATAAATTGCAACCTTTTAAATCTACCCTTCAAAAGACAAAAAGATCTTTCTATCACAGTTCGAGTCGATGAATGTACATAATTATATCTTCGTTGTTCTGCATTTAGATGACCAGTGCCCCTATATGGTGTTAATAGCCATTCTTTAATTGGATATGCACCGTCTCCAATTATATGATTGGTTCTACAGGCATTATCACCATGTTCCCATAATTCAGAATTCTTAAGTACTCGAGAGTCATGTACACTTCCTGGCCATCCACTGTAAATGTGTGAACATTTCATATCTGGAAGACATATTGCTTGTAAAATTATGCTATGATAGTTTTTCCTGTTGACATAACTCTGGCCATGCTCCTTAGGTGGGTGAATTTGTATGTGTGTGCCATCAATAGTACCGATAACTCATGGAAATCTTTTTTCTCTTGAAATTTTGTAGAAACATTTGCCTGTGATGGTGCATCTAATGGCCAACAAATATATTCATCTTTAAGGGAACCTAATGCTGATATCACCCTATTTCTGCACGTTACAGCTGTAGAATCAGATACATTGAATAAGTCTGAAATAAGTCTGATATTCCCTGCATGACCAAGATATCTTAAAGTGATTAAAACCGTTTTTTCAAACGATACTCTTTCTGGTTCTCCAAACTCTGGTGAGCGTACTTGCATTTCGGGGCAAGCTGACAATATGTGACAAAGTTCTGCAAAGCAATTGTGGGAGAGTCGATATATTCTTTGAAAGTCTTCAGCAGAATAATTAGCGATGACATTTTGGACATAATTTTCCACCCTTGCATGATTTATCCCTTGCCCAGAAAGACATAAAAAGAAAAATCAACATAAGAACATTTGAAGATGCACATGATACATGTAGAATGCGACGTCATGACTGAAAAGAGTTGAAGGAAGAATTCTTTCTGTTCACAGTTTCCCCATCTTTTCAGGCAAGCAAAGACATGTTATCTTTTTTTTCTGCAGTTTATGTTCACTGCCATTGTTGTTTTTTTGGTACACTCAAGCAGGTATTGTGACTTTCCCTGTGTACCTCCCCTATTTTTCTGCTTAAAGATGCATGATTGAGATCATATTTATGCTTGACATTTATGAAAACAACCAGACTTGTCGGCCTAATTTAAGATTGGGTACTTGGACTAGAAATTGCATGCATCTTTTTTATGACTGCACACAGAAAGACCAACAAATGTTTCGGACTTTTCACGGATGTCGCACATAAGAGTGAGTGATTATTGTTTAACGCCAACTCAGCAATTTTTCAGCTATAAATGTATCATGGCGAGAACAAGTTTTTGATGAGATGATGAGGTACGCTGTGTACTAGACCAACACGCTGAGTTGGATATTTATAGTGCTAACTCACTGAAACAACAGTCCACGGGTAGACATGTCGCTCCACTCGGACACATTATTCCGATTCCGAGCCAACCAGTCTTTGCTCTTACTTCTGAGTGCTGCATGCTTAACGGAGAAGCAACAAATACCAATTTTATAGTCCTTGGTTTGACCTCACCGGGGCTCGAACCTACGATCTACCATGGCGAGTATGCTAACCATTCCACAACCGACGCGGTCTGTCGCACATAAACATTGTAAAACTTTCGACAGTTCAAAATATGCAGTGTTTTTGTCTTTTCCAATAGTATTTTAATTTCTTTGTCATATCTATTTACACAAATGTTAAACTTGATAAAATAACAACATTTGCTAGTCTTATCGTCATCATCGGTTTCCCCTTCGTCAAATTCTTCCAAAATCTCTTCCAGCATTAGACATTTCGCTAATGTGGCAGCCATATTGGTTCTGGTGTGTTGTTTTGCCTCTCCTAAGAATTTCTACTGGAGAGCTCCATTTTCATTTTGCTGAAACGCTCTCCGGTAGAGATCCAACAGACGTCGGGAATACACCATAAAAACACACCCCATGGAGAGTTGGGTAGGAACGCAAAACTGCAGTGCCTCACATCTTCAATGCTAAATTACATTTCCATTCAATGAACAAGAGCATGTTTTCCTCGGCAGGTGGTCTAAGACTTACATATACAGTCAACCTTATGTATTGTGACCTTAGATGGAAATTCTTAAAAAGGTCACATAATATATTTGCGAACTAAATCATATCAACATACATACACTTGTAGTGTATATGGTTTCCAGTTTGTGTAAGTGTATATATATAGAATGATGTTTGTGTTTACTTATTTTTATTTCTGGTGTATATTCTATTACATTGGGTAGATATAACTCATATAATATTGTCCTATTTTTTTTTAATGTTAATTAATTTTTTAGTCTTCATATTTCATATTTACATTTTATTCGTACTAAAATATATCCCTTTGTTTTTCATACATAGAATCTTGCATTATTTGACAATGACTAGTCTGAGTGTGGAAACGTAATTTAATTATCTGTTGATACGTTCGGTATGTTTGGTTAATGAATCCTTACTTATTGAAACAAGGATGCAAAGCTGACTTCCTTGTATTGGAGATTAAAGTTATAAATGGATCAGTACATGGGGCTATATGTCATGGTGGGTTTTTCCAGGAACTCATCAATAATCAAGTTTATACATCAATGTTTCCGCAATGTACATGTTAAAAATATTTGTTTATCAATGTGTGACGTAAAAGTGTCTTTGACATTTACTTCACTGAATATGGTGCTGCTTTGACAACTGTTTTACCTGTTTTGTTCAAGTATTGGTATAAATACTGTTATAGTGACAGCCGGAAACTTTGAGCCGTAATGAAAGGGGGGGGGGGGGGTTTGGCGCTTTAAAATCTGATTCAACCCACCATTTCTTTAGAAATGTCTGTACCAAGTCAGGGTCATTACGGTTTTCACAGTTTTCCGGTTGTTGACTGATTTTGTCTGTTTATATACTTATGAGTTTTGACTTCCCCTTTGTAAGATTGTTCGGAGTTCGGTAATTTTGTTATTACCCTTATTCATCATTGTCTGAAATTGTCATCTTTCAAATTCTGAAATAGTATCACAACTTTTGATTTGGAAATGTTACTTTACTCTTCCACATTCTAAATAGAAGGATCGGTTAAAACAACTTGTACTTCTGAGTTGTTATGTTTTTTGTTTCGAAAAGATCATGCGCATAGATACATTGTGTCTTTATGTAGCTTTGTACACAAAACTAGCACGATATATTACGATAGAAATCCAGATCCTGTCGAGGGATAGGAACAAACATGCGGCGAATTGAAAGTAGGTATTTGAACAACCTACACAATTCGTTTCCACTCAAAAAGACCACACACTGTCACAAAAATGAACGACAACATTAACTTATGGAGTACAATAGCAAGATCAGCAAATGGTCGTAATTGACTGACTACTAATATTAGTAGGTATATTGATGATGATTAGCCATTTAACAATCGGGGACGTCGTGGTCGTGATCTTATGGTAGATGAATTTACAACTACCTATGCAATCAGTGCCTATAACCACTGATGATGTGAGATCGAATATCCTACTCAGGCGAAGTGTACTCGACACACTATGTGATAAAGCTCGTCAGTGACTTGTGGTAGGTACGTGCTTTTCTCCGGATACTCCGTATTCCTCCACCAAACAACTGACCCCTACAAAATAACTGAAATATTGTTGAAAGTGGCGTTAAATACCATATCCCCAACCCGTTGACAACCATCGTTCAGAAAATGATTACCTCTACTACATCCAAAAGATATATAAATACAGACACTAGATAGATATATATCTTATTGAGAGCTATCACTGACGACCTAGATATTGGCAAGGAGGAACAGGTGCGCATAATGATTTCTGAGAAAAAAAAAGTAATAAAATGATGAGATCACCACATTGAATATTTTACGGTCACCATCATGACTTGTTTAAGCATTACGGAATGTCTGTGTCATAGATGATCATGGATATTTTCTGCTTGTCATAAACCAATCCCATTCTTTCCGCGTTTGTGACTTCTTACAATATTTTAACATGTGTAAAACAACGGGTGACACATGCAAGGAATTGAAAATATTTGAAAATAATATCATTTTGAAAAGAAACCATAGCTAAATTTCGAACATCCAAGCTTGAGTTGAATGAATGAATTACTAGTGCGCGAGAGTATCATCCGTTCAGTAATAGGTATTTCTGCGAGAGTATCATCCGTTCAGTAATAGGTATTTCTGCGAGAGTATCATCCGTTCAGTAATAGGTATTTCTGCGAGAGTATCATCCGTTCAGTAATAGGTATTTCTGCGAGAGTATCATCCGTTCAGTAATAGGTATTTCTGCGAGAGTATCATCCGTTCAGTAATAGGTGTTTCTGCGAGAGCATCATCCGTTCAGTAATAGGTATTTCTGCGAGAGTATCATCCGTTCAATAATAGGTATTTCTGCGAGAGTATCATCCGTTCAGTAATAGGTATTTCTACGAGAGTATCATCCGTTCAGTAATAGGTATTTCTACGAGAGTATCATCCGTTCAGTAATAGGTATTTCTGTGAGAATATCATCCGTTCAGTAATAGGTATTTCTGTAAGAGTATCATCCGTTCAGTAATAGGTATTTCTGTAAGAGTATCATCCGTTCAGTAATAGGTATTTCTACGAAAGTATCATCCGTTCACTAATAGGTATTTCTGTGAGAGTATCATCCGTTCAGTAATAGGTATTTCTGTGAGAGTATCATCCGTTCAGTAATAGGTATTTCTGTGAGAGTATCATCTGTTCAGTAATAGGTATTTCTGTGAGAGTATCATCCGTTCAGTAATAGGTATTTCTGTGAGAGTATCTTTCGTTCAGTAATAGGTATTTCTGCACTTAAATGGTTTATTAGATATATTTATTATTGAAATTTACAGTTTCTTAATGATGTAATTATCATAAAAATTAAGGTTCTCTTCCCTCAAGAATAGATGACCATAGCCGATTTTGGCAATTCTGTTTAGGCCTTTATTAGGATTTCCAAGTGGATTTTAAGAGTATCTGATGAGAGTATCTGATGAGAGTATCTGATGAGAGTATCTGATGAGAGTATCTGATAAGAGTATCTGATGAGAGTATCTGATGAGAGTATCTGATAAGAGTATCTGATGAGAGTATCTGATGAGAGTATCTGATAAGAGTATCTGATAAGAGTATCTGATGAGAGTATCTGATAAGAGTATCTGATGAAAGTATCTGATGAGAGTATCTGATAAGAGTATTTGATGAGAGTATCTGATGAGAGTATCTGATAAGAGTATCTGATGAGAGTATCTGATGAGAGTATCTGATAAGAGTATCTGATGAGAGTATCTGATAAGAGTATCTGATGAGAGTATCTGATGAGAGTATCTGATAAGAGTATCTGATGAGAGTATCTGATGAGAGTATCTGATAAGAGTATCTGATGAAAGTATCTGATGAGAGTATCTGATGAGAGTATCTGATGAGAGTATCTGATAAGAGTATCTGATGAGAGTATCTGATGAGAGTATCTGATGAGAGTATCTGATAAGAGTATCTGATGAGAGTATCTGATAAGAGTATCTGATGAGAGTATCTGATGAGAGTATCTGATAAGAGTATCTGATGAGAGTATCTGATAAGAGTATCTGATGAGAGTATCTGATGAGAGTATCTGATAAGAGTATCTGATGAGAGTATCTGATGAGAGTATCTGATAAGAGTATCTGATGAGAGTATCTGATGAGAGTATCTGATAAGAGTATCTGATGAGAGTATCTGATAAAAGTATCTGATGAGAGTATCTGATAAGAGTTATTCAAGAAACGTGTCGTGTGAATTAATTTTGATATCTACATTTTATTAGTCAATTGAAAGATTCACATAGTATTTAATTTATGCTACCTTCTATAGTTGTTCAGCTATTTTTGTGGAGACTGTGTATAAGACTGTCAAAAACCGGGTGGGGTAGGTGTGGGTTATACCACATAGATAAAAAGTAGATCATATTTGTTTATCCAAGCATTTTCCGTGTTGATGATTACAACAAAGACATAAAACATAATTAGAATGATAATCAGACACCTAGTATACGTGTCCACATGTTCCTGTGTCTATTAGTGATTAAATTGAATCACTGTGGTATATAATATATGTTATTACGATCAAATTGAGAAAACAATGGCAATGTCATCTTATTTTGTTCGTCTTACAACGACTTGTAGCAAAACATGAGTTCCAACGGTGCTTATTTTCATTATAATCTAATCTTATTATTCTACATCTGTGTCTCTTATGAGCATGTCATTATTAGTTTTCTTTTGAAATATCCCATTAGGATTGCCCAAATTGTCAATTTCATATTGTTGTCGTTTTCACTTGGAAAATATTGTTTTTTTCTGACAGGAAATTGACCAGGTGCAACAACGCGTCACTTCTTAATGCTTTATGCATAACATGATGTGTTATGACAATTGTGTGCATTCAACTCAATGAAACTGTTCTTATTTTAACGAGTGCCCGGGTAACACAATGAGTTAGGTGGTTGGATTATCTAACAACTCGTACAAGCCTATCACCAATACGGCGTGTGTTCGCGCCCGGCTTTGTAAATTACAAAAAGGGAGCACTCGACACGCAGCCGCAAGTGATACAGTTTACCAGTTGCTTCCTCATGGTCGATGGTTCTCTCCTTGTACTCCGGCTTCTTCCACCACTAAAACTGGTCGCCATGATGTAGCTAGACAATGATGAAAGTGGCGTTAAGCACAATAAATCAATCAATCTTATTCTAACACTGGGTAGAGGTTGAAAGTACTGCATCGTTCTGATCAGACACAGATATAATACCAGAGAGAAGTAGAACATATGAATGATGATATATTAACATATTTATCTGATAATACACAATAAGAAATGATGTGTTCCTTCTTCTGCATTATATGTGACAAAAAGTGAATTTTGAACCTACAAAAGTAATTTGCAGTTGTGCATCAATACATAAAACTCGTGAAATTTAGAAATAATCAGGCATAACTACCATAATCCCCTGATTGTCTAAATATATGCACAAGTAATTACATGCATACCCAAAGTCAAAATAGTATACCTTTTATATATTCAAATATTGTTGAAAGTGGCGTTAAACACCATAAACTATATACATATCATCCATATACGGTCGTTTACCCCATTCGAAATGACAACGATATTATTGTTCTATTCTGAAGGTTGTTTATTTACCAGAGATTTCTTCGTTCTAGCTAGAGTAATGGAATGGAATAATCTTGACACTGTATCTAAATTTATCAAAAAGGCAATCCACAGTCAAACCTCAATTCCCAGAAACTATCCCCATGGTCCTAGAAAACTGAATATAATGTTAACACATTTTACACACAAACAAATCGGAAGATGTGTTGAACTAAAATGGAAGTTGTGATTGTCAATATAAAAAGGTGCGGACATCTTAGATGTAGAACAATGCTGTTAGACACTATTTTAAATTATTTATTGTCATATTGGTGCAGTTTAAGTTTGACTAGATTTGACTTGAAATATAACAGTTACTGTCCATTCCAGAACTTTCTGTTTTAGTAACGCATTCCTTTGTTGAATAAAATAATGGTTAACGATATATTTTAACAAGGGACCGCCAAAGTAACATCTCAACTAAGTTTCCTTTTATTTGGTTAAGTATTTCGGAGGAGAATATTTAAATATACATGTATTATGCTTACGGCGTATGACCCTTATTACATGGTTTTATTGTGATTAAATTATTTTTTTTTCTTGCATCTGTTCTTTTTAATGATGAAATATATTTCAAATTTCATTTCAGCTACTTAATTTACCAATTTCATGCACAACTGTGTCATCCGCCTTACAAAATGTTCATTAGTTAGATTCAGTCTATGTGTCTTTTCTCATTAAGATATTCTAGGATTGTTTATGTATTTTCTATTAAAATATAATAGTATTGGGAACGAATACAATAACAATATTGTTAAATTATGCCGTTGGCATTTAAGGTTATTTTGGTTTTCTAGATTTCATGCACATACAATGTTGGTCTAATGATGGCGAATATAGAATTTATTTGACGAGGCTTTGAAACGGGGAGAAAGACGAGCCTTAGCGAAAATGCTTACAATTTGGGTAATCAAACAGAATATAATAACCCATTTACTGGGTTACAATTGCATCGCAACTCATTTTTTCCTTCTTCGATCAACCTTTGGAACAATTTGACACCATAAATAAGAAGTGCCCTGACAGTTGGTAGTTTTAAAAAGTCACTAATAAATTATGTTAATTTATTAAAACCGTCTAGATACTATTTATATGGTTGTAGAGTTTTAAATGTCCTACACACTAGACTAAGACATAGATCTAGTACCGTAACTTGAATGCCTACCTTTTTCGGGTAAAGTTAATAAATGACCCAGGTTGTGTCTGTGGATGGGTAATAGAGGATGCGGTTCACTTTTTTCTAAAGTGTTGTACATGTCTATATGTTGGAGCTCGTGTACAGTTGACAAATAATCTACATTTTTTTTTTACAATTTAATTATTATTACTTTACTATTTGGCGATGATATCTTATCTGAGGAACAAAATACACAAATATTCAAATCAGTGCAGTTGTACATCAAACAAACGTAACGTTTTACCCCACAGTGATCACACTTCATATATTGAACTCAGCTATTTTCTTTTGTGAAAATGTTGTCTCCATTGTTGTTTTTTTCCACGAATATGACATTCTGTACTGTTACTTAAAGATATAACCCAATATATCATATAATTTCAAAAATCCTTTTTATGTTCTAATTCACGTTGTTCAAACGAACATAAAGTATTTATGTACTGTTAGCTGTAATATTCTATATACGACGAAAACCAAGTTATGTACCTATACTTGTTAATAAATAAAACACAAACACAATTGAAGATTGACTGGCGCAGCGACCATTTCTATTGTATTAAAACACAACAAACAACATCATATTATAAATAAGTTCATTTTACACAACTTTATGTTTCACTAATATTTAACTGTCAAAATTCACTGGAAAGTCTCTATTAATCTAAAAAAGACATTTTAAAAATTACAAACTGATTCGTACATATACATACAATATAATGACGAGGAAATAAATAGGTATATGTACAAACATGCTACGTATAATACTGATATATTCTTTATACTATAAAGTTATTGATGTAACTGAAAATTTGACTTCAAAATAAGCTCGTGGGTCTGCTATTCTCTATTTCTCTTAAACCATAATACATACAGGTATAGAGATATGAAAATATGTACACTATTTACAATATATACAGACAGGTCATAACAAGAGGTTAACCGGGAGTCGACACACCTTTATTAATAATTCTGACAAAACGACATAACTTTTGGAGTTCTATTTTTGAAGTTGATGTCATTAATAGTTTGAACTTTATTATGTTTGGATTTATACGAATGTTTTTCTTTATATAAATTTTTCTTTGATTTCTGAAATACTGACATTTAAATAGATAATGAAATTCATCTCCAATTTCTCCATTATTACATAAGGGGCATATTCTATTCTCTCTGGCTATGTTTTTCCATCTACCATTTTCGACTGGTAACTTATGGTTTGTTGTTCTAAATTTACTTAATGTCAAATTATCCTTATCATTTAAAATATTTAAGTAGTTTTCGAAAACCAAATTATCTTTATATATTCTGTAATTCAGTGCCTTCGGAGAATCGTTTACTGAAGAAAGCCACGTTTGGAGATATTGATCAGTGAGATTTTGTTTAATTGAGTGTTTCAACCACAATTCATTAATAAAAGTTTGTGACTCCCAAATATAATTAAAACCACAATTACACAATATATGTTTTACATATTTCAACCACATAAAGTTTCTATCTCTCACTCGCAACATATTATACATACATTTATAAATGATAACAGATAGTTTTGTTTGCTTTCCACTGATTAGTTTAGCCCAAAAAGATATTGTTCTAACTTTTATATCAATGTCTAGGGGATATCTACCTAGTTCCCCATAAACCATGTAACTTGGTGTGGAAGTTTTAAAATTAAGTAATAGTTTACAAAATCGCAAGTGTACCCTTTCTATAATTTCGTTTTTTGAAAACCCCCAAACTTCACACCCATACAATAAAATAGGTGTTATTATTTTATCAAATAAGTCTAACTGGCACTGAATTGATAGGTTATGTATTTTTCCTCTTTTTAAAACTTCGAACATTGCTTTTGTGGCTTTCTCTACTTGAGCTTTTTTTGCCATTGAAAAGTTCCCAGATTTTGAAAGTAAAACACCCAGATAATTAAATTCAGACACTATTCCAATTTCCATTTCATTAAATGTGAATGTAAGATTATTTGGAAGCCTCCCTCTAGAAAAAACCAAAATTTTAGTTTTTTCGACATTAACTTTAAGTTGCCAAAACTTACAATATTCAGAAAAGACATCAAGTTGTTTCTGAAGATCCTCTTTGGTTTCCGACATTATCACTGTATCGTCGGCGTACAGTATAACGAAAAGTTTCAGATATACATTTAACTGGTTTTCAATTTCTTCAGACAATGTTGTCAACCCACTGACATCTTTTGACTGCAGATAAGATTCTAAATCATTTAGAAAAATTGAAAACAAAAACGGGGATAAGTTCTCACCCTGTCTAACACCGTTTTCACACCTAAAGAAATCAGATTTACAATTGTTATATACTACACATGATTTAATGTTATCATACATATTTAATATCAAACGATACATTTTACCATTGATATTGTTCAATAAAAGTTTGTACCATAATGCTTCACGCCAGACTTTGTCGAACGCTTTTTCAAAGTCCACGAAAGCACAAAATAATTTTGTATTTTTACTTTTGAGACATTCGAAGAAGGAATAAAGGATAAATATACTATCAATAGTGGAGTATTGTTTACGGAATCCACACTGGCTTTCGTTTAATACCTTAAATTCTTCTGAGAATGTATTTAGTCTATCGTTCAATATAGATGTGAAAAGTTTACCTAGGCAGCTTAATATGGTTATTGGTCGAAAATTGTTTGGGTCATATTTATTTCCTTTGTTTTTGAATATAGGTTTAATGCTTCCAATTAACCATATATCAGGGATAATACCTGTATCAAATATAACGTTAAATAACTTCTCGTATATGTTAATAAACTGGGTCGCGGTAGCTTTAATATACTCGTTTGTAATATAATCTTCTCCGCTAGCTTTATTACATTTTAACTTTTTTATACAATTCAAAATCTCATTTTTGTCGATATACTTATTAATTTCTTCATTTATTTGATTTGTTTCCTGAACTTCTGGTTCAGGTAAGTTTGGCGTATCTTTTTGATTAGGTTTCTGGTTTAATTCCTTATAAAATTCGAAAAAAGTATCAACTGGGATGTCTGGTTGTTCTTTTCTTTTACTTTTATTTAAAATTTTCCAAAATTCTTTTGGATTTTTTGTGCGCATAGTTTTAAGTTTATTTTGCATGTCTTTTCTATGTCGTGACATACTTGTATCAAGTGTTCTTTTATACTGTCTTTCCGCTGCAGCTAACTCATTTTTAACTGCTTCTGTCTTATACCTTTTGTATTTTCTTTTCAATTTTCTATAATTTTGTCTTTGAAATTTACATTGCACAGTAAACCATGGTTTATGAGTTTTACTGTTATTTATTTGTTGCTTAGAGTTTTTTGTAGTACGTGTACCCAAAGTTTTCTTGGCCGAGTCTACAAATATTTCTGATAGGTCATGTACATACTGGTTAATAGACTGCTTACATGTGTTATCATTATTTGAGTTAATCAGTTTATTTTCTAGATCAATTACTTTCACTGTTTCTATATTTTCAATGAATTCTTGCAATTTTTCTGGGTCCCACTTGTTTATTACTTCCTCTTTATTAGATTGGTTACGAGATTCTGCCGCATTATTCGTTTTTTCGTTTACTTTAATTGAAACGGAAATTGGTGAGTGTGCGTCTGAATATAATTTAGAGAATTCTAATACATTTAGCCTAACAAAATTTGACAGGATATTTACATTACATAAACAATAGTCGACAACACTCGCACCTTTACATGTTAATTTTCCCTCTCCATCCCCATTTAAACGTCCATTTAGAATGAAAAAATCATTTGATTTACAAAAATCCAATAATAATTTACCAAAATTATTTCTGGTTTTATCTCTGCTGTTTCTTTTACGTGGCAAGCTATTCATATCTAAAAAGCAAACACTATTTACAATATCAATCCCCTCTGTTGAGGGGTCATCATCATCTATAAATATAAAATCGTCATCAGTTGCAGTCCTACTATTAAAATCACCCAGTAGGCAAACACATTCATAATTTGGAGAAAACATTAGATATTCATTTTGAATTTCCCGATACGCATCATCTGAGGAGTAAGATGTGTATTCGGGTGGAATATATACAATTCCAAAAAGGCCATCTCCGTTCGTATTTAAAAGATCAGCACTTACTTTAAACCAGAATACAAATCTACATTCGGTTTCTACAGGAGAGATTTTGTCGGAAAGTTGTTCTTTAAAACCTAAAGCTATACCCCCCGATTTATTTCTTGATTTAGTTTTCCGGTTTTTTAGTTTAAAAACATACCCGGGTATATCAATTTGATCAAAATCATCCGTTTTTGTTTCTTGTAAACATATGATGTCGTGTTTGCATACCAAGTTTTCAAATTCTGGGTAACGTGTCTTTTTCTTAAGCCCGCAACAGTTCAGACATAAAACATTCAAATTGTTAGTATCAATACTTTCGCTACACGTTGACTCATTTTCACTAACACTCTCGTTATATACATTTTCAACTATATCAGTAGATTCATTCAAATCAATATTTACAACAGTATTGTTAGTACATATACATGCATCTTCGGTACTATTTGTATTTAACAATGGTTGTTCAATCAAAAGTGGTTCAATATTTTCATTCACATTCCGGGCGTTAAAATTACATGTATCTACAAGTTTTATGTCATTTTTTTCTTTATCTTTAATACATGTAATACTTTCATTTTCTAAAACAGATTTTGTGTTATCCACTGTGGAAATATTTTGTTGATTACATTTCTGTTGCTGTATAAGTAAAGGGATTTCCAAATATGGAAAGCTTTTTGATAAGTTATCTAAAGTGCAATAATTACTTGCTTGTCGATTTAAACATGTTTCATTTAATTTGTGATTATCCTGGTCATCTGTTTGATTGAACTGATCATTGTTTACTTTTATTACATTACATTTATTATAACAGTTTGAATCTGACAAAGCAATATCAGTATTTCTATTTAGCTCATAATTACAGTAACTATTCAACACTGTTTGTGTTTCTCCCCGACACCCCTAGCCTGTCCCGTCTTGTTCCGGTATCGGTGATGATCCAACCCTGTGGCGCTTAAAAGGACGATCCGGTGTATTCGAGACACGCCCACCTCTCTGTGGTGTTAGAAGTGCCTCTCTGTAGTTCCTCGAATCTGGGTTCTTTGTACTATTTTGAATGGGTGGTTTGTATGACTCTCCATTAATGTATAGCTTGTCTCTTATCATAGAAGTGCGCTTACCCTGTCGCCTGGCTTCGTTCATAACTCGATACGGTCACTGCCTAGTCCCGATACTGAATTCTTCTCGCAGTTCTTTAATTACCCCCGTATTCTGAAAACTGGTTCTTACTAATACAGTAAGAAATTACTACGCACGATATACATAAATATACCGGTATTTATGTTCTAATTCACGTTGTTCAAACGAACATAAAGTATTTATGTACTGTTAGCTGTAATATTCTATATATGACGAAAACCAAGTATTTGCGTTATGTACCTATACTTGTTAATAAATAAAACACAAACACAATTGAAGATTTACTGACGCAGTGACCATTTCGACGTACAAAGAAAGCAGATTAAATGCCCAGGTTTTTAGATACAGACAATCGTTTTTCTAAATCTTCACAGACGTATACGTCTTTCGCATTTTCTGACTTCCATCTACCGTGGACCTTAAAGAGTCTGTCTGACACGTCGCATTGTCGCATTTGTAAGCAGCACTTGCCCCTCCTGACCTTAAGCTATGTAAGCCATAATTGTTCATGTTTATACCAATTGATGATAAAGCTTCTCTTATGATTTCTCTTGCACGGGTGTAAGAAAGTTTGATGTTGCTGTTCCTCATCATGTAATTTTTATTTCTTTTAAAGTAAATAAGAGGTCTAAAAATGTACTTGTCTGTACTTAAGTCTATTTTAGCTTCTCGTATATAACATTGTAAAATAGTAACCGGACATTGTGGAGTATTCAACTTTGCAATTAAACATTTTTGCCGTTTCTGTAGCAATTCGTCTTGCTTTTCTCAATAAAAATATCTACGTATCCTTCATGAAAAGTAATATCATTCGCTTTGATATTACTCAACTCATCATACCGTAAAAATCCGGTATATGATAAGGCACATATAACTAATAGCCTCAACTCCTTTAAGGTGCGGTTAACTGTGTTCAATTTTAGAAACAGTAATTTCATTAAATCTGCCATAAGCGGATCTTTTTTCTTAATCGGTCTGTTTAACTCCCGTTTTGAAGCCTCAACTATGCTTCTGACGATATCTGCTTCACATGGGTCTAATAAACCTGCAGTATTATGAGCCCATTTGATGCCATAATATGCACTTTCTATAGTGCTGTGATGCTTGACAGCCCCATAAGATACTGTAGATAAAGAGCTACGTGTAACTCTCTACTCGGAAGTACTGAATCTATTTCTTTATAATTTTCTGCCCAAGACATATATCTTTTCAAACTTCCTACGTATTTTGAAACTGTATTTTTGACTCTGGAGTTTATGATATATCATTTTGGGGCGCTAGTTCTACATACAGATGACCCTGTATGGTTCCCCTACAGAGAGGGTGAAGATCCGGAGGTAAGGTAAGATACTGTTACATGTAAATTGTTGAAAAGTGTCTTACGATCCTGATGTTTAACTTGTCTTTCCAAAGACCGTTTGTGAAAAGTTTCTACAATACAAAGAGCAATGAATTACTTACTAATATAAGTAATTAAACGACATTAAATACCTTACTTTTATAAATCCATTCCTTGTGGTCCAGTGACCTTCAAACAATCAAAAATGGTCTTTCAAGGTTGTGTCCAATGACGGAACTATATCAATGTCCAGTGACATAACAAAATAGTCCAGTGACTAGTTTACTCTCGTTTGACTCGAATTTCCGGTAGAGTCGAATTGTTATCGAAGTCCCGAACTTCGTTGTGTATAAATATATATAATTTGACTCCTATTGAGTCGAATTCGGATGAGTCGAAATTTCGGTTGTCTCGAATAACAGTTTTGGTCCAGAGATGTAGAAAGCCATATTATATACATTCGTTAAGTCGAATTTACCTGTCAAAACATGTGTATTACCTTGAGATTAAAATCGGATCACAGATGAAACATCCGGTCATTGCCTTTGACATTTTTACCTTAGGCTATTTCACATGTCTATTTCACAATCTGTCAATTAATTAGTGATAATATTTGAATTGGCTTGGTATTATGACACAGATTAGATGTGTACAATAAAACATTATCGATTCATAATAAGTGCGCTTGGGTCGGCATACATCAATGATTATGAAAAGTACACAACGGAAGCGTTTTATCTATTGAATTATTTGTCAGAAATTAATTTTGATTAAAGAATATGTATAATTTCTCAATTTTGAGAGATTTGAAAAAATGTTACTCTTAATTAACATTTAGTTTAAATTTATTGTAAATAAACAGTATTGCACAAAGAAAAATACGTCATGATGGGTGAAGTTTAATGACAATGCAACAGGTGAAAAACATAAACAAAACAGATAAACATAATCATACACAAAACAAAAGATATCTAGAAGTTATCAGTCGTTCCATAAGATTCAAAGAATTTAACAGAGAAAACAAAACAGCAACAAAAACATCGAATAAGTTTAAAATCGTTCCGAGAATCGTGAGATGCGATGCTGGTTTTAGCTCTTCAAAATTTCGCTTAAGTTGTCTCCCTTTTCGTTAAACAAACTACACTTCCGGTATTTTCATAACTCCTCTTGAGTCGAATTACGGTTGACTCGAATTTTTTCCATGGTCCCATCGAATAGGAGATAACGAGAGTCAACTGAAAACTGTCCAGTGACATAGCAAATTGTCCAGAGACAATCAGTAAAAAAAAATCTTTCTGAAAATAAATAAAAAACAATTAACTTATTGAAGCGTCTAATCTAATTGCTAACAATTTTCCTTTAAAATCCCCTCTTACGAATATAGAATTTATGTTCATTCCCGTTTCTAATATTCTTTCTGTTTCTGTGAACTCTAAAACATCTGGCGACCGTTTCACTAAAGGTCGTAAGTCGTAAACGTAGACGTAAGTGTACTCTTAAGAGTTACGACCGTTTCACTAATAGTTAGGATTTACAACTTAGGATAAAAAGTGATCGCAAAGTTAAGAGTGGTGGAAGGTACTCGTAAGTCGTAAATCGTAAACCTATTTTTGAAGAGAAGAATTGCTATCTATATTTTTTTTTAATATGAACATTAATCAAATGAAGCAATCAATAAATATTAGATGCACGCAACATTTTTTATATTTCGAGAGCCATAACAAATCATTAAAACAGCTACACATTTAATATTGTTTGTTTCAGTGTACTTTCTATCAGTTCTGCATTTACAATATCAACATATTTTATTAACGAGTGTATGTACCTAGATGAAATTTCAAGAAAACAATGATATCGGGTGCATGTACAAACAATGGTTCAAAAATAAAGTTAAGCACAAACAGAGGGCACATTACATTTCCGTGGATTTGAGGATTAACAGGTATCACTTTTGCACGGAGAAAGAGCATTACAATTGCCCGTAAATTATACCTGAGATTTTTTTTTACATTTGCGCGGATTACCTGTTATTTAGAATATATTTTATTTACTCATAACATTTTTTTGCATTTTGCAGCACGACTGACGATGCAATATGGATTATTCGCCTCTTTGGTCAGCCTTTAAAATGAAAGCAAAAAATATAAGAATAACATCTATACAAATATATGAAATATAAATTAAAAAAAAAAATAGTGGAACATACATGTACAATAATTTTGAACGCAACAGATATTTTAGCAGTCTAAATGTTAAATTTCATTGGTAATTGTTATCGATTATATAAAGTGCTAAACACTCACTATGAATATAAATCAACAGTACATGTACATGTTAAGGTTTGATATTGTAAGATGTGTATTTTTGTTGTTTTATGTGTTGATGAAACATATTATTTTATATACGTGAATATAGTGATGCAATAAAACTACCCAAATCCTACCCCCACCTCCCGTGGTGGGCAGGGATTACAGATTAAGTAATTTCTGGCTGGCGAAAGAAGTCAATAAAGAGTTAAAAAAGGAGTTGCTGCATCAGTGTTTATAAAAAACCATAAAATATTATGAAAATACGAATTGTACTTTAAAGAAAGGTAAAAAAAAACCGCACAATTGTCATGTGTTGAAGTTCTTCACGTAAATGTAGGAATTTTTTTACGCGCAATTGAAATGCACCGCAAACGGAATATCAGTGCAGAATGTGAATGTATTGCCAAATATATATGGTCACATTATTGAAATTTCCCCTTACATATAGCATGAAATTTCTTAAAATATATTCCATAACAAACATTTCTTCTCAAATTTCGGTAAATTTTTACAGTTAACATTTTTTTCCTGATAGCTTTGGTTTATTTATTTAAAAAATTCACTTTGGAGTTTTATAATCAGTTGAATATTAAAAATGTATTTAAACACATTTAAAATGTGATTATTAATGTAATCAGCTTTCGATTTGATTTTTTGGTGTTTTAACGCCACTTTCAGCAGTATTGGCTGCGAGTCGAGTGCACCCTTTTTGTAATACACAAAGCCGTGCGCGAACACACTCCGTATTAGGGATAGGCTTGTATGAGTTGTTAGATCCAACGACATAACACAATCAGCTTTTGAAATGTTGGGTTTATTATATATAAAATATATGATACAATATAATATCTTTTTACCTCCATTATAGGAGATGTTATTTGTCGCGAGTCGTAAGTCGTAACTCTTAAGCTTAGGACTAGTTTAGTGAAACGCACGTATACGTGCACGTAAGGAAATCTTAAGAGTGATCTTAGACTTACGATTTACGATCACTTTAGTGAAACGGTCGCCTGTTGCATACGGTTTATACTCTAGACCATCCTCAAAATGGAGTGGCCAAAACGGAGGAGAAATCCATTTCGGTACTATCAAGGTTCCCTTAGCTTTACATTTCACGAGATGATTTATAGCCCTACTGGCTAATGTTACTGGAGGAACTAACCAGTTTACGTCCTGTGACCAGTCAGAATTAAACGAGTTCACCCCCAAAGAACCTGGATTCCAATATAATGAATTAAATAGCTTTGTTTTAGCATTATTACTACTAGCAAATCTATCCACACTGTGTGGACCCCATAATTCATCTATGAACTGAAAAAACTCAGTAGATATTGCCCAATCGTCAATATCTAGAATTCGACTTAAATAATCTGCTTATGTATTCTGTTCTCTTGATATCCATACTATATGAATATCCGTGTCATTTTTAACACAAAATTCAAAAACTGTCAAAGCTAAACTCTGAAGTTCATATACCTTACTTCCCTTTAAGATAATGCTTGCTGTCTTCTGATTGTCAGTATAACAAGTGACTGAACTTCCCTTTAAAACATCTTTAAAGGACAACAAACATAGCTCTACAGCTTTTATCTCTCTCTGGGTAGAATTCTTACCTGCTTCCAATTTCAACCATGTCTTAAGCATGACCAAATGCGAATTTTTAATAAAAATCCGCTGCGCCTACATCGCTAGCATCTGTAAAAATATCATATGCATATTCTTTCTCTAATAAAACTACAGGTTTTACACTGGAAATGTTTAATTTCCAAAACATCAGTTCTCGTATGCAATCTTGTTTGTGATAAATGTTCAAATTGCTATTCCAGTCTGACTTTTCATTTAAAGCCGAAAACATACATCTTATCATGATTTGAGTAATAAAACCTACAGCTGGTGTCATAGCAATAATTGTACCAGATACTTTGGCTAATGTTCTTGCTCTTACTCTATGGGAATTACTGAGCACAGTTGAAATAAGCTCAGATAATTCTAATACCTTTTTCTCAGGTACGCGTAATATACACAGTTTCAAATCCCAAAGGAATTCTAACCACTCTATTGTTTGACTAGATTTCCAAATACTCTTATCTTTATTCGGGACCACAACCTGTGCGTGTTCATAACATAACTCATTATTTTCTGCGAACCCGAATCCGTCATCTAAATATAATACAACTGTAATGCTCTGACGTCTCCAATATGCAACTAACGGTCGTAATAGTTTTACAAAAAATGTATGCACTTGATATAAGACCAAATGGCTTTCCAAATGAATACTGACATACTCCTATATGGACAGGAGGAGAATTGTTAAGTGATGAGGAAAACATTTTGATGAATCAACAAACCCTGACTTTCATATTAGAATCAAAGCGTTTCAAATGATTCAATTCTACATACTATTGCCATTGTATCATAATGCTTATTCGTCCAACTATGTGCATT
The DNA here is from genome assembly GCA_963680875.1 of Bathymodiolus brooksi. Taxonomy (NCBI): domain Eukaryota; kingdom Metazoa; phylum Mollusca; class Bivalvia; order Mytilida; family Modiolidae; genus Bathymodiolus; species Bathymodiolus brooksi. Next base: position 94,775,055 of record OY804579.1, read on the forward strand.
GGAAAATTACATATTGCATTTATATATATTTATATATTTATATACTGAGAGGTGACCTGTACAGAAACACCCGCAGTCTAAAGTGACAGTCAATTGTAAATTGTACACAAAAAATGGTTGAATTTTGCTACTATAGCTGATAGACTTTATCTTGTTTAATGTAAACACGTCTGATCCAATATTCTTTATTACAGGGAGACGAATTAATATAAGGAAATCTTGTTTCCGAATCCCTTTCATGCTTAGTATTTATGTTGTATTTGACCATATATGTTTTTGATAATAATTATTGTTTAAACCAAGCCCAAATGGTAATACCGTAAAAACAAAATATCTTTCTATATTATTGAATATCCAGGAAAACCCTAAATAAGTTTGAAAAATATCTATGTGGTGGTAACCCGATTTGAGATTTTTTAAAAAACGAATCCAAAACCTCCCTTTGTAACGTATTGCTTTAATGTTATCCAGTTTTCAAACTTAATTTTGTTAAGAACTACCTGTTTGTTTACGTGTCTCAAATCTGGTATTAACAGTTCTTTTCCTTTACCGTTAATCGATACATTGTCTACCTCAAAAAAATCTATGTTTGTCTTTTTGCACAACAATTACCCCGCCAACTCTGAATTTACTGCCGTTGTAGGTCTTTTTGCACTCTCGGGCCCAATGTCCATGACCTCCGCATTTGTATCACTTGTCGATTGCCTTGGAATTCTTAGCTCGAAAGAGCTGCGTCACATTGCAATTAACTGCATTTCCACCGTCATGCGCAACTTGTGTAAATGATCCTGCTGCCTCCGCTGGTCTTTTTCTATGTTGTCTTACTGTGTCTTTCTTGTGTGTTTTCATCTTTTTAATTGTCGTATTCCCTGTCTTAGTAATTACTTCTGTAGAGTCTCCTTCCAGCATTCTTTCATCCTAATCAGACATTCTTCAATATTCAATATGGCAACAGCAATTTGACTTCACAATAAGCTCGTGGGTCTGCTCGATACGGTCACTGCTTTGTCTCGATACGGAATTCTTCTCGCAGTTCTTTTAATACCTCCGTATTCTGAAAACGGGTTCTTACTAATACAGTAAGAAATTACTACGCACGATATACATAAATATATTTCTCTCAATATTTGTTATAAAATGTAATTGTTATAAATACATTATTACTTGGTGGTGCATGGAATACATAATTGTATGTAAATATGTGGAGAGGACCTTTTTAAGTTGGAATAACTTGTGTCTGATCCAAATGTTATATAGTTAACAATAAAATAAGTTTAATATAATCACCATCAGTAGACCAATATTGTATTTATCCTGTAATCAACTATGTTTTATAAGTAATTTTAATCCATGAATGTATTTCGTTTTAATTATTATCCAACTTGGAGCTTCACTATTGCGCTGTGATATACAAAAGGTGTACATTGTAAATCGGTTATATTGGGTAAAAAGTCGCCTACAAATAGTTCCTGAAAGGAAGTGAGATAATTTTGATTCAAATGAAATTTATTGATTAAGATTAAAAATCAGATTGTAACTTGACATCTTAGAACCTGAAACATATATCTTTAACATGTTTTATTAAATTTATTAGTAATGTTTGCCGTATGTGACACGATGTGCACGACGCTCGTAAACAAGTACACTCGAAGACTTACAGGATTTTCAGGTGCCATCGACATGTTAATTTACAGAAGAGTCATTTAAAGGCCATTATCAATCACTTTATTATCAGGTAGAAACAATAGTGGGACCATTCTATGTTAAAGTGTGATACTTCCTCGTTCAAGTTTGGATCGTCTGCACACAGTGTCCTGCAGGTGGATTTTCTTTAAAAGATTTTTGTTGTTGGTTTTCTTTCATTTCTAGGAGTTGTTTAGCGTAAAATAAGTATACAACGAATGTTGAATTTTAAAATTATTAGTTTCACATTATTCATTTTGCCCGTTTGTATTTAAACATCAACCGATCGTTTATAATAATAATATTTGAAAAAAAAGAATAGGGGGGGGGGGGGTCTTAAAAACATTATCCGTAATCTAGACGATTAAAACAAAACATTTATTCGGATGCTATATTTGTATATAGCAAATGTAATGATTGCAAGATAAAAAATCGAACAAAGCATTTTGCGTTTATATTCCTGTTTATTATCAATGCATGTTTCATATTGCTGTTCACCTTATACAGTACATGTTATCATACCTTTGTTATATCGACTTAACTATGAAGGCCGTGGTATTTTTGTTGTGTTTTTTTTTGTTTTTGTTTTTTTAAATTTTCAGGGGGGGGGGGGGGGGGGGGGGGGGGCATATTATGTATTTTTGTTCTTTTTTTTTGTTTTTGTTTTTGCTTTTGTTTTTTTGACTCATGAATAATTTGTACATACTTGAATACGGTGTGAGTTTGTCTTGTCGAAAAATCACATCTGTTTAACTTTTGCTCCACACACGGACAAACTACACATACAAATTGTATATACAATGTACGATATCCCCCCAAGACAATATTTTAAAAGGCTAAATTCCCCTTTTATATTATAATATGTGTTAATTAACTTAGATTTTAATACAATGGATTTTGCCGAGGGAAGTAAATACTTTTTCATTATGCAAAACTAATCAATGCTGTAGTGTACAAACGCTTCCATACTAAAATTAATTTCATTTAATGCCTTCCGCATAGAAATAATATATGAAAATTAAATTTCATAGACTTCCGTGTTCACCCGCTATTTAATTAAGTGGGGTTCGTGTTGCTCGATCATTAATTTTCTATGTAGTGTTTTGTAGATTATTGTTTGTCCCTTTGACTGTTTTCTTTCTTTCGGTCATTGTATTGTCTGTTCTTCTTCTTTCGGTCATTGTATTGTCTGTTCTTCTTCTTTCAGTCACTGTATTGTCTGTTCTTCTTCTTTCGGTCATTGTATAGTTTGTTCTTCCTCTTTCGGTCATTGTATTGTCTGTTCTGCTTCTTTCAGTCATTGTATTGTCTGTTCTGCTTCTTTCAGTCATTGTATTGTCTGTTCTTCTTCTTTCGGTCATTGTATTGTCTGTTCTTCTTCTTTCGGTCATTGTATTTTCTGTACTTCTTCTTTCAGTCATTGTATTGTCTGTTCTTCTTCTCTCAGTCATTGCATAGTCTGTTCTTCCTCTTTCGGTCATTGTATTGTCTGTTGTTCTTCTTTCGGTTATTGTATTGTCTGTTGTTCTTCTTTCAGTCATTGTATTGTCTGTTCTTCTTCTTTCGGTCATTGTATAGTCTGTTGTTCCTCTTTCGGTCATTGTATTGTCTGTTCTTCTTTCAGTCATTGTATTGTCTGTTCTTCTTTCGGTCATTGTATTGTCTGTTCTTCTTCTTTCGGTCATTATATTGTCTGTTCTTCTTCTTTCGGTCATTGTATTGTCTGTTCTTCTTCTTTCGGTAATTGGACAGTCTGTTCTTCCTCTTTCGGTCATTGTATTGTCTGTTGTTCTTCTTTCGGTCATTGTATTGTCTGTTGTTCTTCTTTCGGTCATTGTATTGTCTGTTGTTCTTCTTTCGGTCACTGTATTGTCTGTTCTTCTTTTTTCGGTCATTGTACTGTCTGTTCTTCTTCTTTCGGTCATTGTATTGTCTGTTGTTCTTCTTTCGGTCATTGTATTGTCTGTTGTTCTTCTTTCGGTCACTGTATTGTCTGTTCTTCTTTTTTCGGTCATTGTACTGTCTGTTCTTCTTCTTTCGGTCATTGTATTGTCTGTTCTTCTTTCATTCATTATATTGTCTGTTCTTCTTCTTTCAGTCATTATATTGTCTGTTCTTCTTTCATTCATTGTATTGTCTGTTGTTCTTCTTTCTGTCATTGTATTGTCTGTTCTTCTTCTTTCAGTCATTGTATTGTCTGTTCTTCTTTCGGTCATTGTATTGTCTGTTCTTCTTCTTTCGGTCATTGTATTGTCTGTTCTTCTTCTTTCGGTCATTGTATAGTCTGTTCTTCCTCTTTCGGTCATTGTATTGTCTGTTCTTCTTTCAGTCATTGTAATATCTGTTCTTCTTCTTTCAGTCATTGTATTGTCTGTTCTTCTTTCGGTCATTGTATTGTCTGTTCTTCTTCTTTCGGTAATTGGACAGTCTGTTCTTCCTCTTTCGGTCATTGTATTGTCTGTTCTTCTTCTTTCGGTCATTGTATTGTCTGTTCTTCTTCTTTCAGTCATTGTATTGTCTGTTGTTCTTCTTTCGGTCATTGTATTGTCTGTTGTTCTTCTTTCTGTCATTGTATTGTCTGTTCTTCTTCTTTCAGTCATTGTATTGTCTGTTCTTCTTTCGGTCATTCTATTGTCTGTTCTTCTTCTTTCGGTCATTGCATTGTCTGTTCTTCTTTCGGTCATTGTATTGTCTGTTCTTCTTTCATTCATTGTATTGTCTGTTCTTCTTCTTTCAGTCATTATATTGTCTGTTCTTCTTTCATTCATTGTATTGTCTGTTGTTCTTCTTTCTGTCATTGTATTGTCTGTTCTTCTTCTTTCAGTCATTGTATTGTCTGTTCTTCTTTCGGTCATTGTATTGTCTGTTCTTCTTCTTTCGGTCATTGTATTGTCTGTTCTTCTTTCGGTCATTGTATTGTCTGTTCTTCTTCTTTCGGTCATTGTATTGTCTGTTCTTCTTCTTCGATTTACGGCTTCTCATTACCCCTTTGGTATCTTCAAACTTTTCTTAAACAGACAGTGCATGTAATTAAGGACAATACAATTATTACCCCACCAGTTGGTGTGAATCAAGCATATGTTATTATTAATATAAAAGCAAATAGATTTGACAACGGTTATACCAACTTACTACCTAGTCTAGGCCCTCTTAGATATCATAACAATAACATACACTGGATACACACTAGCGAAATTCAAACTGAAAGTGTGCTTTATCAAGTTTTCTATAACTACATATTGTGTGCTTGGTATGAGAGTCTCGGGCTGATACCAGGGCCGACATGGAAAATGTCATGTAATAATCTCTTAATATAGAATATATATGGAATATATGTATAGCAGTTAACAGCATGTCTCTGTGTTAGTTTGCTTCTGGGTCTCATGATATTAATCTAGGTAAATTTATGGGGGGAAACACTAAAGTATTACGTTTGCACACACTTAAAAATTATATGTTAATAGTACCTCTTCCGTTAGCCAGATATAAATGTATATCTGTTGCCCCATGCTCACCACGGGGAGGTGGAAGTAGGATTTTCGAGCAGGATCTTTTCATACAATTTATTAATTTCAAAATTAAGCATACAACATGTATATTACAAAGTTAAAAACTAAAACAGTTTCTCAAATTTACAAAGCAATTGGCAAGTTTTTGTAGGCCATCTTCCTGATATAGTCTGTCCTCGTAATGATCCCTGTAATAAAGTCATTCTGAATTTCTCTCATGTTAACAATTTTATGCTTCTTCGGTTTTTCCATTGGTTTTTCGTTCATCGATGCACGTATTTTGTGGTAATTGTTTGTTTGAATCGTTTTTAGTTTTTCCGCAAAGTCAAATATATTTGGATGACTGCTGTAAAACATTGTTTCTAATTGTCTGGAAATTTTCACATCCATTTGTGGTTTGGTTCTCTTGCTATAGAGATTTGGGTCTGCCCAAATACGACTGTAGAATGTTGCCCTCTCGTCAACATAGTTATTCAGAACATAATCTGCAAACTCCATTGCCTTTTCATTATCTGGAGCGTTCTGTAAAATATCGAATGCAAAACAATCAGCAACATCAGCGGACTCTAAATAACTTAATCCAAAAAACTTCTTCAGCCACTTCCCAATATCAGATGCTGAATCTTTGTATTCTCCGCTCAATCCAAGGTTTTGGATTTTTCTGTTCCAGGCCTGTCCAATGTGAAGCTGACATGCTTTAATCAACACATTTGGCCAAATTGAAAGCACTGCTTCATGAATGGAAATTTCAAAGTCTAAGTGCAGAACAGAAAGATCCAAATTTACTCCAGACTGTGAACAAGATTGAACAAGATCCTGAAACATGTTAATGTAAGTTTACTTAGTCTTGTCGGGCAACAGAATGAATGCACATGGTATATACTGGTCATTCCTGAATGTGTGTATAGTATAAAGTTGGTAATAAAACTTTGGACAGTATTGAAATGTCCCATCAGCAAACAAATGAATGTCAGGCTCACTCAAAAACTTGAGGCTTGTTTCTGTTGAAAACATTATAATGTTCGTTTCACTGTTGTTTATGTATATCATCTTCTCGTTCTGGCTAGAAAACATGTCGTACTGTTGTAGCGCCTCGTGTGTTTTGATTGTGTTTTCCTTTTCCTTCTGTATATGGCCTGTCGTACAGAATTCACATCTTCTGGTAACAGTTCTGTCGAGTCTTGTCTTGCGATTTCACCCATTATTATTTTGTTAGGACGTTCTCCAGGTTCATCCGTAGCCTTGTCTAACTTTTAGTCTTTGTACAGTTCTATCGTCAGGTTCTCCATGATTGTGTTCATATCTACCATCTATAATCATTAAATCATTGAGATCTGCAGAACACACTCACTGCTTTACAGTCTTTCTTAGTACAACGCCATGTTCTCCTTGCCTTTGACTCCCTATAAACTATATGCTTAAATCCTTGATATAGGATTCCTGGTTTTCCACGATCAGTTGTAAACTTTTCCTTGTTAACAGTCCAAATTTATTTTTGAAATGAATAATGTGTGTAAAGATATAAGTAATACTCACCAATTCTATCTGGAGATCATACGGGTAGTGCAAAGGTTCATGGTATAGTTAATACTGTTCATTCACAAATGATTGTAGAATTTTGAATTGTGCGCAAACGTAATACTATATTCACATAGGTAGTGTGCGCAATCGTTACACCCAAATACAGGTAAATTGTGCTCATTCATTCCATCATTAGTGTCAATTGTGCGCAATTGTAATGTCACCAATTTATGTCTAGTCTATAATAACGGTCATTCTTCGACATATGTTTCACTTTGATGTAAATTTGCAGATATAATTGTGAGAATTTGCCACGAGCTTTTTAATCAGACTACATCTAAATTAGTTTTGGATATAACTATGAAAGTCACATTTATGATATACGAGTTATAAAAACATAAAATACTGAATCTATTATTTGGGCTTTGTCACTTTGTTTACTGAAGTGCATGCGCCAGGTCAGGAGAGAGCGTTCACATGTGTATTAGGGGTTAATTGCATTTAATTATATTTATTTACTTTTTTATGTATTTACTTAATTATACTTCTTCCTTAAATTGAATAAATGTTTTTTGTTCTTAAAACACACCTGTCTACGCCATTTTTGCTACGAGACGAGTATAAAAATAAAGAAACGAGTTCGGACAACTTTGCAAAATCCGACACGTGATTTCGGATAAACGTGTGCAAAGTTAATATCTGTCCGAAGTATGTAAATGTACTTACCCAAGTCCGAAAGACAATCCGAATATAAAAACAACAGAAGCAGAAACAACAAAACTAAATTAAAAAAAAGCCCCCAAAAACGTGGATAGCACAAAATATAGACTAAATGTTTCTTTGGAAAAGACAAAATAATGCTTTACTGTAATTGCCCCTATAGAAAAATAACAAAAAGTGCCAAATTTCGATGGACAGTCCAATGTATGAAGAAATGCAATAGAAACAAAAAGCAGAATCTTTAATATATTCAAAAACAACTTTTCTTCATTAAGCAGCTCGATACTACCTTCTTTTGGTAAGTTTCTATTAATCCTTAAGGGTGCCCAGTGCCCAATGTAGGGTCGTGATAATTATATTTTTTTATATCGGTAAAACTTGAACAATCGATACGAAATTGTATTCTTTATAGTGAGGCGCCATAGCTGTATGCTGGCCTAGCTATGATATTCATAATTGAGAAGCGAAGCCAAGCAGTCATCGGAAAGAAATATTTTAATTCTCGATGCCCATATTATTTATTATTAGGTTTGTCAATTAACTCTCCTTACGAATACTTTGAAGCTGTAAATCGAAGTACAGACAATGTAATTGCTAAAACAGAAAGAACGAAAAGGCAGGCGATTGTGGATAAATACTCCACTGAAAACTAGACATTGAGCAACACAAAACAAAAACAAAAACCACAAAAACAAAACAGGGGATGAACTTCATTACTCCAGAATTGTAAGCAATTATCTGTCCGCTAGTTGCGTCACTCATATAAAAATACGTGATAAATCATACTGAATCCAAATTATGTCAGTTAATTTTTTTTTCAATTCACTTGCGTTTGATTTGATTTGATTTGATTTTTGGTGTTTAACGCCACTCAGCAATATTTCAGCTATATCATGGCAACAAGTTTTAGTGGTGGAAAAAGCCGGAGAGAACCACCGACCATGGGCAAGCAACTGGTCAACTTTATCAATTGCGGCTGCGATTCGAGTGCACCCTTTTTGTAATTTACAAAGCCGGGCGCGAACCCACGCCGTATTGGTGATAGGCTTGTATAAGTTGTTAGGTAATCCAACTACCTAACTCATTGAGCCACCCGGGCCCTCACACTTGCGTTTGAAGGAATAAAAGAAGCATTTATAAGCGAAAGCCTGGAAAGGACAAAAATAAATCCGAACCATATACACATGTATAATTTGTAGTACATTGCAACATTGATGCTCGGGTTTAACTACTAATTAATTACCAATATTGTAATTTGAATATTATATAATAATTGAAGTTGCCGTGTACTCTTATAAGTTATTTTCATCCAAATTCTTTATACCGAACTTAATAATTGTCCAATCTTATATTTTATATTTTATATCAGGAAGATAATCATTTTAATATAAACTAAAACTGTATAACAGTGGGTAGATCAAGCTATTAACTTTTGAAAATTATCGTATAAAGATGATAGTTGAATACGCGGAAAAACATGAAATGATACTGAACTTTTTTTAATCCCCCCTTTAGGAAATGTTTGAAGATGCCATAGGTGTAATCGGAAGCAAAAAAGCAAAGAAATACAGACAACAAAATGATCAAAAGAAAAAGGACAAACAATGATCTACAAAACGCTACACAGAAAACTCATTTGTTTTACACAAATATACAGGATATTATTGTTTCAAATGATTACAGTGCAGTAGATATTTTGTATGTGATATTTAAAAAAAAAAACGATAAATGTTATTTTTGTTTGTTGGAATTAAACATAGTTTTCTACTGGTAAACGCCTTTTTTCAAAAGCAACAAAAAATGAATCAGAAAAATTTTAGCATGCTAAGACATATTGACGATTGAAACGATAGCTAATGGATATTTTACTATCCCATTTTGTAAGGTTTCGTGTTTTAATAATATTGAGTTTTCCATGATATTACACTGCATAAACATTTGTTTTAATACATGTATATACAACACAAATCACACATACGTTAATAACATAGCATTGCGCTTTAACCAAAACACTTGAAGTGTTGAACATAAAACGCATTCTGTATTTTATTTATAAAGCCACAGAAAGCGTTTTATGATCAGCATTTCAAGTTTCTTAGTAAAAATATAATCTCCATTAAATTCATAAAACAACAGTATATGTAATTTTTTAAACAGAGCTCAGCTACAAAAGCTACTAAAAAAAGAATACGTTGTTGTTAGTTTGAAATGATCATCACACTGATTCTACTGTCGTCATCACGAATGGTTGACTGTTATGATATATCAATTTCTCAATTGTTAATGGTCCTTTTCTATTTTACGTAGATTTTCTTTCTTCTATCACCGACAGAATGTTAACTGAATTGACTATATGAGTAACATGGCAAGTGTCGTAAACAGGAACTTCATACTCAATGTTTCCTGTGTCTCTGGATTGTCCATTTCTGATCACATTTTTTTCTGTAGATGGTATTATTTTCATGACTTTTTTTTATTCCAACTTTTTTTGTTCCAACTGTTGTTTGGAATGTACCACACAATCATGTCCGTCATGATATTGTGTCCGGGAGAGTATTTCATGTAAAAACAAATGTTCTCTTGACAGTTTTATTCCATTGACGAGTGTTCAGGACATTATTTCATTATGCCCTGTCCTGTGAATATATTTCATGGTCAAGAACATATGACATTATATCTGGGGGACAGAATTGTACATGAAAAATTATCTTCTGGACACTCTTTCATTATGAAAATATGTCCACTAACGTAATTCATTATTGAAATGTGCTTTATGTATTGTGTCAATATCATTTAAACCATGATGTCATTTTGCACAACTCGGCCAATTTCGTTACTCCATTTAACCTAGTTTGTATTACGATAGATTCCATTGGAACGACTTAAGGAAATGTTCCTTGTAGGAGGTAAAATAGTAATTTCAAAATGGATGCAACCAAGAAATTCGCCATAATTTTGTTCCCTTTCATTTCCTTACTTATGCTATATCGTGTTTAATATGTACTATTGAACTTATTTACATTGTGTCATATTTTTTTGGGTAAGTGAGTGAATGATTGTTGTTGAACGCCAATTCAGCCATTTTTCAGCTATATCATGGTGAGAACAAGTTAATTTTCAATGAGATGATAATGAGGTCCGCTTTGTTCTAGACCAATACGCTGAGTTGGATTTGTATAGTGCTAGCTCACTGTAACAACCGTCCGCGGGTAGACATGTCGCTCCACTCGGACACATTATCCTGATTCCGAGCCAACCAGTCTTTGCTCTTTCTCCTTAATGCTGCGTGCTTAGCAGATAAGCAACAAATACCAATTGTATAGTCTTTGGTTTGACCCGACCGGGGCGCGAACCCACGATATACCGCACTATATTGTTGAATATGTTTCTTGATCGAGATGGTACTGAGACAGGAAACATGTATTATATTGTAGACTTTCTACTTGCTCTAACACAATTATGGTTATAAATATTCTTAATAATCAAATGGATCACTAACCGTCCCGCATAAATCATATTGAACATAAAACTATCTTAATTTTTTTCTTTCTTATCATTTCAAATGAACGACATGTTAATATGTTAATACACCGTAACAGTTCATTATCACAGTAACAGAACATGTCGGCTGAAATATCGCTGAAAGTGGCGTTAAACATAAGACAAATCCCCAAAAATCAAATACTGCAGGTCTGTGATTTTCTCCTGGAATTCCGGTTTCCTCCACCAATAAAACTGACAGCCACGATATAACTGAAAATATTGTTGAATGAGGCGTTAAGCACTATCCTAGCCTCTTGGCTATTGGATGTTAGAAGTATGTGGACAGTGTGGTATATGTTCATTTTACTACTAATATATTTTAATCGGTCTAATCATACATTAAACTTAACTTGTACATATTAGCACCTGGGGGAGTAGACCTTGTTAATTAAACTGAACCATCTGTTACGGTTTTTGTTTTCGTGATATAAGCATTGGTTTGTCAGAAACGAGAACTCAGTTTAGATATCAACAGTAAAATGAAGCTTGCCTTGATCTTGTTTTTCGGTTGTATGTACGTTGAACATTGTCAATTACTTGGTGGTTTTGGAGAAGATGAAACAGCCACAAAATTGATTCAACAATATGCTGATTCAGTGAGTAACTGGACTTTATATGAAATTGTTCTGAAATGCATGGTAAAGTATAATATCGTATGCGAACGAAGCAAAGAGAGATGTACAAACAGCTTTTTCATAAAAAAAAAAAAAAAGGACATGTAAATTACGTAACGGTTAAGTACTGACTTTTTAAGAATATTTTAGGAGGCATTTGTAATTATATTTTTTTATTTTCTAATACAATTTTTTTAAAAAGCATTCATTAAATTATGGAAGTGTATCCGTGATCACTGTTTTAATGATGGCCATTAGACTTAAGCTTAAGTCAATATATTGTGCATTTGTCACCGCGATATGTAGATATAATTGATAATGAATAAAGAGTAATTCTAATATGACGTCCTTCGTTGGCTATGTAAACAATTGCTTGATAAAACTACCGATATATTTTAATTCGTAGATTAGTCCGACAAATTATGCATATTATTCCTAAGGGATTTCATATACTTGTATAGGACGGTTGTGCATACTAACATTAATTTTTTTTTTTTTATCTTTTTACATATTCATGTTTCCCCGTCAGAAATACTAAAGACAACCATCTATCGACTTTTGTGAATGGTCGTCTTCAAGTGACTTACAACGAAACTTTGGTGACATTTACACATCTGGCTACTGGTTTATTTCATGATTTTTTTACTATTTTAGGTTTCTAAAATCAAAGTTCTTCCTAATTATAAAATTTCCAAAACTGTGATTTGACTGAATAGTGATCACGCTTTCAATTATAGCTGAGAAGTGCAATGGTGTCAGCAGCAGGAGTTGCTAGCTTTACAGAGTTCAAGGTCGTAATCTTTAGAAGACAAATGGTTGCTGGAACGAATTTCCTGATGAAAGTGAGTAGTAATAGAAATGTCTGTTTTGTGGGGCTGGTGTTGCTCATCTTTTTATTTTTCTGTGTTACCTTTATTTTGTTGTTGCTTTCTTCGTCTTCAGTTTGTGTCTTGTGTTCAATGTTGCCTATGTCTCCGGATTGTCAATGCTTGACTGCCCCTTCGGTTTTCTCTAATGTTTATTTTCGATCAGGTTATTGGAGATAGTGTAAGCCAATAGTGCATTTTAGATATATACATGATGTTATCAAACGATGCGTCGTGTAGGTATAAGTTGACGTCAGATGAGCCTATGAGCTTTGCATGCTACAGGAAAAAAAAAAGAAACTAAGTGGATGGATAGGATAAGGAAATTTAGCCTTTCAATCGGCCACAAACGATCGTTCTTACCACATATGCCCATTACGAGATTCTACAGGTTCTCTGTTTGCCTGCAAATAGCATTGGCCATACCTAATAACATGTTGCGTAATTATTTGGTCCAACACAATCAATGGACTCGCCGTTCTGAGTGGTGCTGCCTCGCAAAATAGAAACATGGTTATACTCTCTGGGTTGTGCACTTTAATATGAAGAGTTTGAAGATACCAAAGGGGTAATCAGAATCCGTAAATCGAAGAAGAACAGACAACACAATGGCCAAGGTATAATCTTCGAGAACAAAATGTGTTGCTTCTAATTTTTTTCAAGAGTCTGATATATCTTCGAAAACAAAATGTATTGTTTCTCATTGTAATTATTTTGGCGGTTAAAACCGTGTCACTTTTGTCTTCACCAACGTCGCATCACATTGTTTGACCTAACCAGAGTACTATATAGTTAGTGAATGCATGTTTTATTGACAGTTGCATCTGATTTTCAGAGACAGTATGAATGTAACATATTTGGTTTACGAATTAGAGTTATGGTGTTTACTGCAACTTTCAACACTATTTCAGTTATATCGTGGCGGTCATGACAGTTCTATTGGTGGAGAAAACCGGAGTGCCCAGAGAAAACCACCGACCTGTCGTAATTCACTGACCAGCTTTATCACATTATGTTATATCGAGTACACCTCGTCTGAGCGGGATTCGAACTCTCAATGTTAGTAGTAATAGGCACTGATGGCAAAGGTAGTTGTAAATCCAACTACCATACGATCAGCTTCTATTTGGTTTACACCTTCATCAATGTTATTAAAATCAATTAATTTTTATTTCTTCTTATAGATTAAAGTCGGCGATGGCGCATATATACACGCATTAGTGTTTAGGTCACTACAGGACAAGGTAACGTTGACCAGAATTCAGACGGGGAAAACACTCACGGATTCACTTGTATACTTTGATTAGATTTATTAAATACATACATTCTGAAGATCATTTTCGGTTTGTTTTAATTAATTATTCCCAAAGCCATATAATTGACTTCAGTGATCTATTTGAAGTTGTGTTTTGGTGTTGAAGTCATTAAATCTGGTCTATAGCGATACAAGATACATAATGTATTACCATTGACTGGTGGAGGGGTTATGGCTATGGGCTTTACGCCACATTCAACAATATTTCAGTTATATCATGGTGGTCAATTTTATTTGTGGAGTGCCCAGAGAAAACCACCAACCTGTCGTAAGTCACTGACAAACTTTATGATATAATGTTGTATCGAGAACACCTTGGTATGAACAGATTTCGATAACACAACTTTTGTAGTGATAGGCACTTATTGCACAGTTGGTTGTAGATCCTACTATCATACGATCACGACCACGGCGGCTTCTACCGTTGTCTCGAATTATCATAATATTAACATTCTATAACAAAAACAAAAATAATTGATTCTCGTTCGGTTAACCCTATTGTTATATATTATAAATATTGGCTGTTTATCTTAAATAATATCTTTGTCAATATTTCAACTATATTATGGAACGTAATTGTAGTTAAATACAATGAAATGATTTGATTGACCAATAAATGTGCATAATTAATGAGGAACAAAAACCCACACTGTCGGAACAGTTCCAAAATCTAATCGTTACGTTCATGTGGTTAATCTAAACTAGATTTATAACGTTACGTTCATGTGGTTAATCTAAACTAGATCTATAACGTTACGTTCATGTGGTTAATCTAAAATAGATCTATAACTTACGTTCATGTGGTTAATCTAACTAGATTTATAAGCAAAAACCTCCCCGCTTAGTGAACTGCTGTCTTATAATTAATTTTCACAAGCGAATAAAATGTCAACCCTCGCATGGTATTGAGTAAGCAACGTTGTTGTAGAGAACGCTGAGTCATCATCTTTCTATTTTACCTGGCAAGTTTTATAAACTGAGTCTTTAGTCAGGATGTAATTTTCTGTTAGCCATTTTTATACCCCATTTTTTACTACTGTTAAAACTAAGTTTTAAATGTCTTTCAATGTTATTTATATTATTTGGCGTATAAAAGTAACCACTCGCTAATCATCATCATTTTATTTCTTATTATAGTCATTTCTGTCTTAATACCAGCATAAGCATATTCGTTTCTATATTAATCACAGCTACTTTTCATATCTCTCCTTTTCCGATTCCATTCAACATCGTAAGACTAATATTCCGTATTTGTAATTATAAAACTATCATACAGTACAAAATTGTGATGCTAACTCTTGTGACAATAGTGTTGATATGTACAAATGATGCACGTTTTTTATGGTTTTATGGTACAATTGCACGTTATTGGATATGGTTTTTATGCTAATGATACAACTGTATATATTATGGTTCAACTGTAAATAATATGGGGATGGTATGGTAGGTGAATGTTGGCTATGGTATGGGAAACCTAAACTGACATGTCCTGATTTGGAACAAATTGGAACATGGTTATCCTATGAAGGATGGACAGATGAAGAGAAGGTAAAAAGGTACCATAGTGATAGCTATTCTTTGATTGTGCCTGATTACTATATACATCCAGAAATAGATAATTAGTATACTTAATATTTAATTACTATAATTGAATGTATTAGTATATAAATATATTTCTCTCATGTTACAGGCATATCACTTCTTGTGGATGATTAGGTAATTGGACTTCTTTGTTGTCATTTGAATATAAATAAACATTAGAGAATACCGAAGGGGTAATCAAAATGGACAATCTAGAAAAACTGGCAGCATAGACAAAGAAATACAAATCAAAAACACAACACAATATGTGTTTGGACACCACTACATGCAAACAAACACAAATAACGTAAATAAGACACGATCGCTCCTACAAACAACCAGAGGTAAAGACGAACCGAACATCGTTTGTATGCGGAAATCGTAACGGACATCACAACGCGGAACTCAGAACATAAAGACACGTAGTAGGACTACACAACAAAAACTAACGGATAGTTCATTGGTTGGACATTCCTCGTTTCTGAATTAGACGTATTGTATGGGATAAGTGTACCATTAATACTGCTTTCACTTTATTTAAATACAATTTTTAGAAACAGTGTTCCGTGTTACCCTCTGCTTGGTTAATATAAAGAAAAGTATTTATCCTACAATTACGTTATTGTTTGGTCATGATAAATGGGTTGAAATAAACTGTTGCTTTATTATGACAGTGTCATAATAACACTTCACATTGTCATAATAAGACCTTTTCACATTAGCCTAATGAAGATATTAAGCCACACCCCTGTCATAATAACACTTCACATTAGCGTAATAAAGCTATTAAGCCACACCCCTGTCATAATAACACTTTTCACATTAGCCTAATCAAGCTATTAAGCCACACCCTTGTCATAATAACACTTCACATTAGCCTACTAATGCTATTAAGCCACACCCCTGTCATAATAACACTTTTCACATTAGCCTAATAAAGCTATTGAGCCACGCCGGAATTACTATTTGTGTTTCTGATGTCAATTGTGACCTTTACATAACGAAATTCAAGAAAAATGTCAAAAACTGGTTCACAATATTGTGCAAAATAATGCATTTTGCGCTTGATTTTAATTCACAAGTAATAAATATTGTTTGTTCTGTAAATACTTCGCTGATTAATAATGGCATATTTCATTTGGTGAGTACGTATTGTTAAATAATGACCGTGTCAGACATGTATGCATTACTACGTATACCGATGAGGTATCAATGGGGCTTTCGCTATCTTTTTATTGTGAAATTAAATAACATTTTTTTTGCAAATTTGATTGCAGGATAAATACAATAGCTCATCTTTCTCCTGTTTCTAAGCCTCGCGCATAAATTATATATCAACCGTCAATACACCAATATTGTATATGCATTGTACTTATATATTTTAAAACCCTCTAGCTATTATAATTTCAGATGCGTTTTAAATTTTATTTTAGTCTGTCATTCCTTATTCCCTTGCATTAGCGTATTTTCTATCTAAACCGGATCACATGAACAGTAGAAATGAAATCTAATTTCGGAAATGACGAAATAGATGAAATAAATCTTACTAGTTTCCGTTCATCAAAGTCTCAGATTTTCAAAAATTAATCGTTTTCATTCATTAAATCTCAAGTTTTGACAAATCAATAAATTATCATGTATTACGCAATTTTACACTCAGCAACAATCAAATAGATTTTTTTTCCGCGAAAAGGGTATCATGCGTGGCGTATTTCGGTATGGACACCACATCACCTTAATCAAAACCTTAGCTATAATAAATAGATGACTATTTTAGCTTTCCAAATGAGAAGGTGGTTGCTATTACCATATAAATAAAATCAAGTTTTATAAATGGCTGGCACTACGAAATATTTCATTAATTGTTATACCATAGACTTTTCGTGGAAATGGGAAAATTAATATAAAACCATAATGGCTTTAAACAATTTATGTTCCATTATAAAAATATTGAATGATACAATAATTATATAAAAATAATCTTCAAACGACCACCAAACCCCGCCATTTCCAATATAAAAAAAAACATCAAAACTTATTTTTGCCATATTTTCACTAACATTTTGTACGAGAAATGTATATATATTTATATATATTTACATGTTCAATCAGCGATTGGAAGATTTTCTGTAAAACAAATATGTGTTTACACCAACATGTGATTTCTTTGTCTCTTGTAGATCTGTCCCATAGCCCTTCTTCACCTCTACAATACTTACATTTTCTGTCCTATCTTTAGTGCACACATTTATACATTGGTACTATTATTTCAACCATGTAAAATTGATCTTTATCCCATCTGGCCAAGACAAAAACATATAGGTATGTGTTGTTATCCAACATTCAATGGTGGGAATTGATTTAGTGGGCGTCTAAAAAAAACGCTTATTTGGCGTACAAAAGTAATCACTCGCTAATTATCATCATTTTATTTCTTATTATAGTCATTTCTGTCTTAATACCAGCATAAAAATATTCGTTTCTATATTATTCACTGCCACTTTTCATATCTCTCCTTTTCCGATTCCATGCAACATCGTAAGACTAATATTCCGTATTTGTAATTATAAAACTATCATACAGTACACAATTGTGATGGTAACTCTTGTGACAATAGTGTTGATATGTACAAATGATGCACGTTTTTATGGTTTTATGGTACAATTGCACGTTATTGGATATGGTTTTTATGCTAATGATACAACTGTATATATTATGGTTCAACTGTAAATAATATGGGGATGGTATGGTACGCAAATGTTGGCTATGGTATGGGAAACCTAAACTGACATGTCCTGATTTGGAACAAATTGGAACATGGTTATCCTATGAAGGATGGACAGATGAAGAGAAGGTAAAAAGGTACCATAGTGATAGCTATTCTTTGATTGTGCCTGATTACTATATACATCCAGAAATAGATAATTAGTATACTTAATATTTAATTACTATAATTGAATGTATTAGTATATAAATATATTTCTCTCATGTTACAGGCATATCACTTCTTGTGGATGATTAGGTAATTGGACTTCTTTGTTGTCACTTGAATATAAATAAACATTAGAGAATACCGAAGGGGTAATCAAAATGGACAATCTAGAAAAACTGGCAGCATAGACAAAGAAATACAAATCAAAAACACAACACAATATGTGTTTGGACACCACTGCATGCAAACAAACACAAATAACGTAAATAAGACACGATCCCTCCTACAAACAACCAGAGGTAAAGTCGAACCGAACATCGTTTGTATGCGGAAATCGTAACGGACATCACAACGCGGAACTCAGAACATAAAGACACGTAGTAGGACTACACAACAAAAACTAACGGATAGTTTATTGGTTGGACATTCCTCGTTTCTGAATTAGACGTATTGTATGGGATAAGTGTACCATTAATACTGCTTTCACTTTATTTAAAGCCGATCGATAGATACCCATGCTGCTGGACTATTAATCTCCGTGGGTATCATCCGCTCAGTATTTAATGTCCTGCTGCTGGACTATTAATCTCCGTGGGTATCATCCGCCCAGTATTTAATGTCCTGCTGCTGGACTATTAATCTCCGTGGGTATCATCCGCCCAGTATTTAATGTCCTGCTGCTGGACTATTAATCTCCGTGGGTATCATCCGCCCAGTATTTAATGTCCTGCTGCTGGACTATTGATCTCCGTGGGTATCATCCGCCCAGTATTTAATGTCCTGCTGCTGGACTATTAATCTCCGTGTGTATCATCCGCTCAGTATTTAATGTTCGACACTGACATGGTTTATTATATATATATATTATTGACAATAACAGTTCCTAAATAAATAATTATTGATAAAACTCGGATTCTCCTCTCACAGGCATAGGTAGTCATAGACAATTTTGTTGTCTGTTTGGTTGATTATCTGCCTGTGACTTTCAAATTATTTGGTTTTCAAATCTGTTGATTATGAGCGTACCTGGTGAAGGTTATTCCAGAGGCGTGTCGCGTGCATGAAATTAGATATCTTCGTTTTTATAATAGATCTTCCATTCAACTCAGAAATATGACTTGATGAATGCTTTTAAAATCATTTACTATTTGATCTTGATCAGCTTTTAAAAGACTGATTGATTGGTGTTTAATGCCCACTTTAACAGTATTTCAGCTATATCGTGACTTTTCTTTTAAGATAAAAATACGTTTACGTGAACTGTAACTTGTTCGTACTAACAACATGTTCGATGTCAGAATGAGCATGCGTAGCTATATTTCAAATTAATGCTGTTGCTGCTTAACGCCACGATTTATACGTCTTTATTTCATATTGTAATGGTTCGTTGTTATTTTATGTTATTTGTATTGATTTACATTTACTGTTGTCCAATACGATTTATGCATTACATGATGTTCGTTCCTGTCGTTTAACGGATGCCACTAATGCAGAAGAAACTGTTTACCCTTCCGGAACAACTGATTTAACCTACTGTTTTATTGGGGTTCCTGTTACCCTTCCGAAACACCTGATTTAATACCGTTACGGAACACCTGATTTAAACTACTGTTTTTTTGGGGTTCCTGTTACCCTTCCGGAACATCTGATTTAACCTAATGTTTTATTGGGGTTCCAGTTACCCTTCCGGAACACCTGATTTAACCTACTGTTTTATTGGGGTGCCTGTTGCTTAATCATACTTTTTTTCTATGTAGTGTTTTGTCGGTCATTGTTTGTCTTTTATTCCTTTGTCGTGTGTCTGTCATTATATCTACGGCTTTTGACCACTCCTCTTGGTATCTTCAAAAGTGTTTTTTTAGCAATATTTCAATTAGACCTAACAATTATAATTAGTGGGGAAAGTCGGAAATAACCAGAGAATGTCGATGATCAATCACATACGAAAGAGATCACGACGTCCGGATAAATCATATAAATACGGTTGTTTCGAATCAAGTCAATTCCGATCATGTTCCGTTTTTTTCGTGTCTTGACGTCTGAAATGTTAGGCAGACAACTTCCGGTGTTTACGCTATTACTGTGATAACGTCAACATATCATAGTCGCAGATGTGCTATATTATAAGTAATTGTAATATGGAAATGCCAAGAAAACAGCCGAGTAAATACTGGTGTTCGGTACCCCACTGTCTGTCTGATTTCAGCAATATATCAAGACAGATCGTTTTCCTTTTACGATGCTGACAGCAGTAAATAAACGAAGAAAACAAATTTAATTTTAAAGAAGTAATTGTCTGTGAATTGAAGTCTTTGATACAAATAAAATAATTTAATTGATATCTGCCTTTTACAGAAAATGCTCAGAATTCTTTAAGGTGAGGAATGTTAAAGCGCCGCATATCGATTGGACTTTTCGTTGTGTACATTGACACCGGAAGTCCAGTGTCTAGCATTCCATCAAAATCACGTGGTCTGGCATACGAAAATAACAAACTTTGGACGGAATGGAAATGATTCGAAACAACCGTATTAGACAGACTTATGCTTATGATTTACAACAGTCTTTCTCACTTCCGGTAAAGCTGATATGTTGCACATTGTGGTGAATAACGGAATATTTTTACAGATCCACACAAAGGGCCCGACCGAATTCGGAACAACGCATGCATTGGATTTTAGACATAGATTATAGATAATATGGATTAGGCACAACCTACAGGTGAGCATCGTATCTACGCATAGACATGTACATGTACAAATATTAGTCTTTGGGTTCTTTTCTTCATTATTCTTGATTATTTTTCTTTGTTCTTCAATTCGACTTACCCAGTTAATTCTATTGCAAAGGAGATTGTTTGGGCCGAGATATATCGGGGACGACTTTTTTTTAGGGCAGATCGTTCTTTAGGGGAAAAACAAGAAGGTCTAACGATTGTCCATTTTTTAAATAAATTAATCGTTTCATGTAAAGAAGCTGTACGGTTTCCTTTCTATTTTTTTTTTTGCTATTTTTAAACTGGATAGTTATTTTTTATTCAAATTAAAAGGCTATTTCCTGTACTTCACTCCGATTGTCCATTCTATGCCGAAGCTTAGAATCCATTTTCGGTTGGTATTGATCATATATTGATTCATGTCCTTTCACACATGTTGCTGTTTAGCTCGCATCTTGCGAAGCTCGCTATTAATTATCTGCTGACATCCTGAACATCAACGATGACGTATATCTTTTTTTCAAGATATACTTACGTGAAATATAACTGAAATAAGAGCATCTTTATCTTTAATGTCGTACAATCAAATATGTTCCTTCATTCATAAGGAGGTTGACAAATTACATTACCATTTATGTTTATTTCTAGTTTCTCTAGTGGTTTTTAATACTGTGTGGTATCTTAGACGTCAGTACATAAGGTTCACATCAAATGACCTTGGTACTACTAACATTTCTTTAAAATGATTTCAATGTTTGGCTTAGTAGGAAGCAGTGACATTTGGGAATGCAAACTGGCTTTTTATGCAGTAAAATGACATGGAATCGACATATCACAATCCAGGTAGGCAAGCATGTTAATTACTTTCTTTTTGATGTTGGAGTCAAGAAAAAAGTGCTGTCTCTTTGTGCATCGATATTGCTATAATTATTTTCATCGATACTGCCGTATTTAGACCTGTACCTAGAAACAATGTGACGTCATTTCTCAGTTGTTCTTCCTTTTATGACATCTACATCTTATTCCGTTCTTATCGGGAATTATTTGAGTGAGAACAAATCCTCTAACGGGGGAGAACTAGTGTCAACACTGGTTAAATATTATGCAGGGTGTTCTCTTCTAATCCTTGAGTGACAACTTATAGAACAGAAGAGATAGTGGACCAGCAATCTCCAACTGCACTTCTCCCATCATCTTATTACTCATTCGATAAGGACCAATTGTCTTATTGGGATTAAGAACAAAATGTAATGAGATTACCATTTTTCTAGTGATTTTTCAACTGTACCTTTGTTATAGATATAACGCCATTCTTTTCCAGGCAAAATGTTAACTAAGCTAATGTACAACATAACATGACATGATGCTGAAAAATTCTCGTCTTACTATAATAGTTTAATCGTCATTTTGCCTGGTTGAGATGTCTTTCCCCCCGCTATGTACTGATTACTATTCCTCTCGGACTTCTTCAGTGAAGCATAACTCATAATTTTGTCCCAACCATTCCCCCACATTCTATCCAATATACTGCATAGCCACTCTTTTCAAAACCTAAATGGTAGCCAGTTGGTGGTGAATTGATGTGTTCAGAAACCCTCATTAGACCCCCACTATTCAAATATCTCTATTATACCCGTAAATCGGGAAATTTTGGTCATGGTTTTATTTTGGCCTATTGTGGGCCCTAAATACGAAGTGCCATAATTAAACACACCAAAATATGTCACACTCCAAAAATTAACCGCCAAGATTTAACACTGCCTTAATATCTTTTTATATTTATATTCCCTAGTCTGTACCTTTTTGTCTTACTTCTTTCCTAAGTAAAACTTTGTCAATTACCGTTATACATGTATATACACACACAAGTCAAACTGAAAAGTGTTCACGATGTGAGTTTTGGTCCCAGACATTGATGAAAACCATGCAATACCAATAAAATTTATTCAATCAACAAAATATCAAATATCATTAAAATGACAATTACCTATAGAAAAAAGAAAAATCAATAAACACTTAATTAGTGCCTTATCGGTTTTATTTAACAACATAAAATTCAGTCAATAATCAAGCATAGGATACAGTACTATTGAAACAAAAGAAGCTGCCCGTATTGGATATAACGGGTTTCTGCAAGAGCTGTGGCAGTAAGCTAGATAAAGTGTATAAAATCAATAGAATTGGCAGGAAGAGACAACAATATAGGTTTCAGTGCAACAAACAGGTCTGTAAAAAGACAAATAAGAATCATATTCCCTTGCGAAAAACAACTTGGTTCGAAAATGCTAATATATCACTGAGAAAGAGCATATTACTACTGTACTGTTTTGTGAATAAGCTTCCATATGACTTAGCTATTAGTGAAACATCAGGTTCTAGTGCATCAGACTCAAATGAGGAAAGTGCTAGTGTTTTAAAGCGACGTAAATTGGAAAGTTCAAAGGAAACTGTGAATGATTATTACAATTATTGTAGAGAAATTTGTTGTTACATTGTTGAAAACATTAAACCCCAAAAAATCGGAGGTCCAGGTTTTATTGTAGAAATCGATGAAGCTAAGTTTAGAAAAAGGAAATATAACAGAGGACGAGTGGTAGACGGAAATTGGGTTCTTGGGGGTATATGTAGAGAGACAAGAAGTATATTTCTGATAAAAGTGGAAAAACGTGACAAAGAAACTCTTATTCCCCTTATTGAAAAGTATGTTGAAAAGGGAAGTACAGTTATTACAGATTGTTGGGCTTCATACCAATGTCTAAACGATCTTGGTTACAAACATGAGACTGTAGATCACAGTGAGAACTTTGTGGATCCTAGTACAGGAGCATGCACCAATCTTATTGAAAATAGATGGTGGTGTATAAAACGACAGCTCCCTACGACTCATACCAGAGCAAAGTTATTTGACAAACACTTGATGGAATATATGTGGAGGACATTATACTCAGATAAAAGTAACTTGTTTGAGAATGTCTTATATGACATTTGTAAAGTCTACCCACTTGATGATTAAAATGCGAACATATTTCTATATGTTTATGATATGCATTAAATATTGGCACTATTACATTCTTTTATATTGCTAATTTAACCTGTAGAGCAACATGGCCAAAATATACCATTTTTGGATGGGGGTGCCATATGGAACTCTTACCGTTTCTACCTTAATAATAATAAAAAGTAAAGGGACTACTAAAAAATAGAAAGTTCCGATGTGTCGTTTACATGTCCAATGAATTTATTTCTAAGATAATCTGACTTTCTTCTTGGTTGCTTGTTTTGTTTTCTGTACCTTTTGTGAATTGTGGGGATAATATTAAAGTATACTTTAGCATAGTAACACATGAAATTCCACTGAGGGTTATAAAAAAAAGCCACGTCGGACTCGATGCACAATCAGGTCGGCAGTAAATCACCTCAAAAATGCAGCCGTTTTTTTTTCTATTTAAATAACGTCAAAACTGTTTCATAAAAATTGTTCAAGTTTTACTCCCGTTGCAAAACAACTACGATAACCAACTTTATTTTGGATGAGTTTAAAAGATCGATTTCTTTTTCTGTCTATTACGGATGAAAACGGCCAATAAAAAATGGCCGCCGACGAGAAATCGACCGTAATATTATTTTTTGATTGCAGATTTCATACTCACCACACTCGGGTACCAACACACAAATTAAATGAGATACATGTATGTGTTTATGTATATTAAACATCATACTAAAATATGCCGTTGGTACCTGCTTGTGGATATACTGAAAATTGACATTAAATACACATTTCTTGTTAGATTTCATATATTTTCACGAAACGATAGACTTTTCATTGACTAGTGTGACGTCATCACACGTGCAAAAAGTACAGAAAACAAAACAAGCAACCAAGAAGAAAGTCAGATTATCTTAGAAATTAATTCATTGGACATGTAAACGACACATCGGAACTTTCTATTTTTTAGTAGTCCCTTTACTTTTTATTATTATTAAGGTAGAAACGGTAAGAGTTCCATATGGCACCCCCATCCAAAAATGGTATATTTTGGCCATGTTGCTCTACAGGTTAAATTAGCAATATAAAAGAATGTAATAGTGCCAATATTTAATACATATTATAACAAAAAGAAATATGTTCGCATTTTAATCACCAAGTGGGTAGACTTTACAAATGTCATATAAGACATTCTCAAACAAGTTACTTTTATCTGAGTATAATGTCCTCCACATATATTCCATCAAGTGTTTGTCAAATAACTTTGCTCTGGTATGAGTCGTAGGGAGCTGTCGTTTTATACACCACCATCTATTTTCAATAAGATTGGTGCATACTCCTGTA
This sequence comes from Bathymodiolus brooksi, assembly GCA_963680875.1. Taxonomy (NCBI): domain Eukaryota; kingdom Metazoa; phylum Mollusca; class Bivalvia; order Mytilida; family Modiolidae; genus Bathymodiolus; species Bathymodiolus brooksi. The sequence goes on from OY804579.1 coordinate 94,800,385, forward strand.
CTAGGATCCACAAAGTTCTCACTGTGATTTACAGTCTCATGTTTGTAACCAAGATCTTTTAGACATTTGTATGAAGCCCAACAATCTGTAATAACTGTACTTCCCTTTTCAACATACTTTTCAATAAGGGGAATAAGAGTTTCTTTGTCACGTTTTTCCACTTTTATCAGAAATATACTTCTTGTCTCTCTACATATACCCCCAAGAACCCAATTTCCGTCTACCACTCGTCCTCTGTTATATTTCCTTTTTCTAAACTTAGCTTCATCGATTTCTACAATAAAACCTGGACCTCCGATTTTTTGGGGTTTAATGTTTTCAACAATGTAACAACAAATTTCTCTACAATAATTGTAATAATCATTCACAGTTTCCTTTGAACTTTCCAATTTACGTCGCTTTAAAACACTAGCACCTTCCTCATTTGAGTCTGATGCACTAGAACCTGATGTTTCACTAATAGCTAAGTCATATGGAAGCTTATTCACAAAACAGTACAGAAGTAATATGCTCTTTCTAAGTGATATATTAGCATTTTCGAACCAAGTTGTTTTTCTCAAGGAAATATGATTCTTATTTGTCTTTTTACAGACCTGTTTGTTGCACTGAAACCTATGTTGTTGTCTCTTCCTGCCAATTCTATTGATTTTATACACTTTATCTAGCTTACTGCCACAGCTCTTGCAGATTACACTTTTTGGAAGTAAACCAACTTCTTGACAGAATTCAATTGTTTTATCAGAATTACTAAGTATTTGTCCTATGCCAAATAAATTCACAGTTTTGTATTTACCTCGTTTCCCTCTTGGAGGTGCATTAACTTCAACATCCTGCACATCACTTTGAGATTCCTGTAAACCTTCATTGTTATTATTCAAATTTTCACTGGCATTGATATTATTGTTATTTGAGTCACGAACACATCTGTAGTATCCTCCCCAGACGAGGAAAACAAACGAGAACTCTCCGGCTTTACTGATGTCTCTGTAGTATTCCTTTGTGCACACTGAAACGGTGACGAATCGTCAGAGTATGTAAACAAACTCTTACTTATGCTCCAGTAGCTATCATCCGAGGTTTCACTTGAACTTTTGTGTTTCGTTGTCCACATTGAATTGGTGAGCTATCTGAATCATTCTCGAAATACTTTCGCTTTCTTGCACGTACATTATATGTTCCTGCACACTCTGGACTTGAATCGGCCATTTCCATTATTTGTATTTATTTATTTATTTATTATCGACGACAAGCTTATCTAATGAACGCCTTCTAAATATCCATTAAAACGCTCCAACTACAACGATTTATCAAGTGTTTGATCATTACCAGGAATGACCTCAAATTTATTGGCATTTATCATTAACTAATTGTAGCTGATTGGTTAGAGTTGTTGGCTACAAACATCAAGGTTTCTGGTTCGAGTCTCACTGAGACGCCTGACGTTTTTCAAGGTAAGTATGATAGATACATAAGAAAATAGAAATCTAAAAGTGGTAAGGAACTAAATAAGTGAGAAATAAGGTAATGGGATGATGACAGAAATGAGGATGAAAAACTAGGTTGGGGGTACCAAAGCAGAATGGAGGTGTCAATAGATATTGGTTGGCGGTACCAAAGCAGAATGGAGGTGTCAATAGATAATGGTTGGCGGTACCAAAGCAGAATGGAGGTGTCAATAGATATTGGTTGGCGGTACCAAAGCAGAATGGAGGTGTCAATAGATAATGGTTGGCGGTACCAAAGTAAAATGGAGGTGTCAATAGATATTGGTTGGCGGTACCAAAGCAGAATGGAGGTGTCAATAGATAATGGTTGGCGGTACCAAAGCAGAATGGAGGTGTCAATAGATATTGGTTGGCGGTACCAAAGCAGAATGGAGGTGTCAATAGATATTGGTTGGCGGTACCAAAGCAGAATGGAGGTGTCAATAGATAATGGTTGGCGGTACCAAAGCAGAATGGAGGTGTCAATAGATAATGGTTGGGGGTACCAAAGCAGAATGGAGGTGTCAATAGATATTGGTTGGCGGTACCAAAGCAGAATGGAGGTGTCAATAGATAATGGTTGGCGGTACCAAAGCAGAATGGAGGTGTCAATAGATAATGGTTGGGGGTACCAAAGCAGAATGGAGGTGTCAATAGATAATGGTTGGCGGTACCAAAGCAGAATGGAGGTGTCAATAGATAATGGTTGGCGGTACCAAAGCAGAATGGAGGTGTCAATAGATAATGGTTGGGGGTACCAAAGCAGAATGGAGGTGTCAATAGATAATGGTTGGGGGTACCAAAGCAGAATGGAGGTGTCAATAGATAATGGTTGGGGGTACCAAAGCAGAATGGAGGTGTCAATAGATAATGGTTGGGGGTACCAAAGCAGAATGGAGGTGTCAATAGATAATGGTTGGCGGTACCAAAGCAGAATGGAGGTGTCAATAGATAATGGTTGGGGGTACCAAAGCAGAATGGAGGTGTCAATAGATAATGGTTGGGGGTACCAAAGCAGAATGGAGGTGTCAATAGATAATGGTTGGGGGTACCAAAGCAGAATGGAGGTGTCAATAGATAATGGTTGGGGGTACCAAAGCAGAATGGAGGTGTCAATAGATAATGGTTGGGGGTACCAAAGCAGAATGGAGGTGTCAATAGATAATGGTTGGCGGTACCAAAGCAGAATGGAGGTGTCAATAGATAATGGTTGGCGGTACCAAAGCAGAATGGAGGTGTCAATAGATAATGGTTGGGGGTACCAAAGCAGAATGGAGGTGTCAATAGATAATGGTTGGGGGTACCAAAGCAGAATGGAGGTGTCAATAGATAATGGTTGGGGGTACCAAAGCAGAATGGAGGTGTCAATAGATAATGGTTGGGGGTACCAAAGCAGAATGGAGGTGTCAATAGATAATGGTTGGGGGTACCAAAGCAGAATGGAGGTGTCAATAGATAATGGTTGGGGGTACCAAAGCAGAATGGAGGTGTCAATAGATAATGGTTGGGGGTACCAAAGCAGAATGGAGGTGTCAATAGATAATGGTTGGGGGTACCAAAGCAGAATGGAGGTGTCAATAGATAATGGTTGGGGGTACCAAAGCAGAATGGAGGTGTCAATAGATAATGGTTGGGGGTACCAAAGCAGAATGGAGGTGTCAATAGATAATGGTTGGGGGTACCAAAGCAGAATGGAGGTGTCAATAGATAATGGTTGGGGGTACCAAAGCAGAATGGAGGTGTCAATAGATAATGGTTGGGGGTACCAAAGCAGAATGGAGGTGTCAATAGATAATGGTTGGCGGTACCAAAGCAGAATGGAGGTGTCAATAGATAATGGTTGGCGGTACCAAAGCAGAATGGAGGTGTCAATAGATAATGGTTGGCGGTACCAAAGCAGAATGGAGGTGTCAAAAGATAATGGTTGGCGGTACCAAAGTAAAATGGAGGTGTCAATAGATAATGGTTGGCGGTACCAAAGTAAAATGGAGGTGTCAATAGATAATGGTTGGGGGTACCAAAGCAGAATGGAGGTGTCAATAGATAATGGTTGGGGGTACCAAAGCAGAATGGAGGTGTCAATAGATAATGGTTGGGGGTACCAAAGCAGAATGGAGGTGTCAATAGATAATGGTTGGGGGTACCAAAGCAGAATGGAGGTGTCAATAGATAATGGTTGGGGGTACCAAAGCAGAATGGAGGTGTCAAAAGATAATGGTTGGGGGTACCAAAGCAGAATGGAGGTGTCAATAGATAATGGTTGGCGGTACCAAAGCAGAATGGAGGTGTCAATAGATAATGGTTGGGGGTACCAAAGCAGAATGGAGGTGTCAATAGATAATGGTTGGGGGTACCAAAGCAGAATGGAGGTGTCAAAAGATAATGGTTGGGGGTACCAAAGCAGAATGGAGGTGTCAATAGATAATGGTTGGCGGTACCAAAGCAGAATGGAGGTGTCAATAGATAATGGTTGGCGGTACCAAAGCAGAATGGAGGTGTCAATAGATAATGGTTGGGGGTACCAAAGCAGAATGGAGGTGTCAATAGATAATGGTTGGGGGTACCAAAGCAGAATGGAGGTGTCAATAGATAATGGTTGGGGGTACCAAAGCAGAATGGAGGTGTCAATAGATATTGGTTGGCGGTACCAAAGCAGAATGGAGGTGTCAATAGATATTGGTTGGCGGTACCAAAGCAGAATGGGGGTGTCAATAGATATTGGTTGGCGGTACCAAAGCAGAATGGAGGTGTCAATAGATAATGGTTGGGGGTACCAAAGCAGAATGGAGGTGTCAATAGATAATGGTTGGGGGTACCAAAGCAGAATGGAGGTGTCAATAGATATTGGTTGGCGGTACCAAAGCAGAATGGAGGTGTCAATAGATATTGGTTGGCGGTACCAAAGCAGAATGGAGGTGTCAATAGATATTGGTTGGCGGTACCAAAGCAGAATGGAGGTGTCAATAGATAATGGTTGGCGGTACCAAAGCAGAATGGAGGTGTCAATAGATATTGGTTGGCGGTACCAAAGCAGAATGGAGGTGTCAATAGATATTGGTTGGCGGTACCAAAGCAGAATGGAGGTGTCAATAGATATTGGTTGGCGGTACCAAAGCAGAATGGAGGTGTCAATAGATAATGGTTGGCGGTACCAAAGCAGAATGGAGGTGTCAATAGATATTTTCAAGGTAAGTATGATAGATACATAAGAAAATAGAAATCTAAAAGTGGTAAGGAACTAAATAAGTGAGAAATAAGGTAATGGGATGATGACAGAAATGAGGATGAAAAACTAGGTTGGGGGTACCAAAGCAGAATGGAGGTGTCAATAGATATTGGTTGGCGGTACCAAAGCAGAATGGAGGTGTCAATAGATAATGGTTGGCGGTACCAAAGCAGAATGGAGGTGTCAATAGATATTGGTTGGCGGTACCAAAGCAGAATGGAGGTGTCAATAGATAATGGTTGGCGGTACCAAAGCAGAATGGAGGTGTCAATAGATATTGGTTGGCGGTACCAAAGCAGAATGGAGGTGTCAATAGATATTGGTTGGCGGTACCAAAGCAGAATGGAGGTGTCAATAGATATTGGTTGGCGGTACCAAAGCAGAATGGAGGTGTCAATAGATAATGGTTGGCGGTACCAAAGCAGAATGGAGGTGTCAATAGATATTTTCAAGGTAAGTATGATAGATACATAAGAAAATAGAAATCTAAAAGTGGTAAGGAACTAAATAAGTGAGAAATAAGGTAATGGGATGATGACAGAAATGAGGATGAAAAACTAGGTTGGGGGTACCAAAGCAGAATGGAGGTGTCAATAGATATTGGTTGGCGGTACCAAAGCAGAATGGAGGTGTCAATAGATAATGGTTGGCGGTACCAAAGCAGAATGGAGGTGTCAATAGATATTGGTTGGCGGTACCAAAGCAGAATGGAGGTGTCAATAGATAATGGTTGGCGGTACCAAAGCAGAATGGAGGTGTCAATAGATAATGGTTGGCGGTACCAAAGCAGAATGGAGGTGTCAATAGATATTGGTTGGCGGTACCAAAGCAGAATGGAGGTGTCAATAGATAATGGTTGGCGGTACCAAAGCAGAATGGAGGTGTCAATAGATATTGGTTGGCGGTACCAAAGCAGAATGGAGGTGTCAATAGATATTGGTTGGCGGTACCAAAGCAGAATGGAGGTGTCAATAGATATTGGTTGGCGGTACCAAAGCAGAATGGAGGTGTCAATAGATATTGGTTGGCGGTACCAAAGCAGAATGGAGGTGTCAATAGATATTGGTTGGCGGTACCAAAGCAGAATGGAGGTGTCAATAGATATTGGTTGGCGGTACCAAAGCAGAATGGAGGTGTCAATAGATAATGGTTGGCGGTACCAAAGCAGAATGGAGGTGTCAATAGATATTTTCAAGGTAAGTATGATAGATACATAAGAAAATAGAAATCTAAAAGTGGTAAGGAACTAAATAAGTGAGAAATAAGGTAATGGGATGATGACAGAAATGAGGATGAAAAACTAGGTTGGGGGTACCAAAGCAGAATGGAGGTGTCAATAGATATTGGTTGGCGGTACCAAAGCAGAATGGAGGTGTCAATAGATAATGGTTGGCGGTACCAAAGCAGAATGGAGGTGTCAATAGATATTGGTTGGCGGTACCAAAGCAGAATGGAGGTGTCAATAGATAATGGTTGGCGGTACCAAAGCAGAATGGAGGTGTCAATAGATATTGGTTGGCGGTACCAAAGCAGAATGGAGGTGTCAATAGATAATGGTTGGCGGTACCAAAGCAGAATGGAGGTGTCAATAGATAATGGTTGGCGGTACCAAAGCAGAATGGAGGTGTCAATAGATATTGGTTGGCGGTACCAAAGCAGAATGGAGGTGTCAATAGATAATGGTTGGCGGTACCAAAGCAGAATGGAGGTGTCAATAGATATTGGTTGGCGGTACCAAAGCAGAATGGAGGTGTCAATAGATATTGGTTGGCGGTACCAAAGCAGAATGGAGGTGTCAATAGATATTGGTTGGCGGTACCAAAGCAGAATGGAGGTGTCAATAGATATTGGTTGGCGGTACCAAAGCAGAATGGAGGTGTCAATAGATAATGGTTGGCGGTACCAAAGCAGAATGGAGGTGTCAATAGATATTTTCAAGGTAAGTATGATAGATACATAAGAAAATAGAAATCTAAAAGTGGTAAGGAACTAAATAAGTGAGAAATAAGGTAATGGGATGATGACAGAAATGAGGATGAAAAACTAGGTTGGGGGTACCAAAGCAGAATGGAGGTGTCAATAGATATTGGTTGGCGGTACCAAAGCAGAATGGAGGTGTCAATAGATAATGGTTGGCGGTACCAAAGCAGAATGGAGGTGTCAATAGATATTGGTTGGCGGTACCAAAGCAGAATGGAGGTGTCAATAGATAATGGTTGGCGGTACCAAAGCAGAATGGAGGTGTCAATAGATAATGGTTGGCGGTACCAAAGCAGAATGGAGGTGTCAATAGATATTGGTTGGCGGTACCAAAGCAGAATGGAGGTGTCAATAGATAATGGTTGGCGGTACCAAAGCAGAATGGAGGTGTCAATAGATATTGGTTGGCGGTACCAAAGCAGAATGGAGGTGTCAATAGATATTGGTTGGCGGTACCAAAGCAGAATGGAGGTGTCAATAGATATTGGTTGGCGGTACCAAAGCAGAATGGAGGTGTCAATAGATATTGGTTGGCGGTACCAAAGCAGAATGGAGGTGTCAATAGATATTGGTTGGCGGTACCAAAGCAGAATGGAGGTGTCAATAGATATTGGTTGGCGGTACCAAAGCAGAATGGAGGTGTCAATAGATAATGGTTGGCGGTACCAAAGCAGAATGGAGGTGTCAATAGATATTTTCAAGGTAAGTATGATAGATACATAAGAAAATAGAAATCTAAAAGTGGTAAGGAACTAAATAAGTGAGAAATAAGGTAATGGGATGATGACAGAAATGAGGATGAAAAACTAGGTTGGGGGTACCAAAGCAGAATGGAGGTGTCAATAGATATTGGTTGGCGGTACCAAAGCAGAATGGAGGTGTCAATAGATAATGGTTGGCGGTACCAAAGCAGAATGGAGGTGTCAATAGATATTGGTTGGCGGTACCAAAGCAGAATGGAGGTGTCAATAGATAATGGTTGGCGGTACCAAAGCAGAATGGAGGTGTCAATAGATAATGGTTGGCGGTACCAAAGCAGAATGGAGGTGTCAATAGATATTGGTTGGCGGTACCAAAGCAGAATGGAGGTGTCAATAGATAATGGTTGGCGGTACCAAAGCAGAATGGAGGTGTCAATAGATATTGGTTGGCGGTACCAAAGCAGAATGGAGGTGTCAATAGATATTGGTTGGCGGTACCAAAGCAGAATGGAGGTGTCAATAGATATTGGTTGGCGGTACCAAAGCAGAATGGAGGTGTCAATAGATATTGGTTGGCGGTACCAAAGCAGAATGGAGGTGTCAATAGATATTGGTTGGCGGTACCAAAGCAGAATGGAGGTGTCAATAGATATTGGTTGGCGGTACCAAAGCAGAATGGAGGTGTCAATAGATATTGGTTGGCGGTACCAAAGCAGAATGGAGGTGTCAATAGATATTGGTTGGCGGTACCAAAGCAGAATGGAGGTGTCAATAGATATTGGTTGGCGGTACCAAAGCAGAATGGAGGTGTCAATAGATAATGGTTGGCGGTACCAAAGCAGAATGGAGGTGTCAATAGATATTTTCAAGGTAAGTATGATAGATACATAAGAAAATAGAAATCTAAAAGTGGTAAGGAACTAAATAAGTGAGAAATAAGGTAATGGGATGATGACAGAAATGAGGATGAAAAACTAGGTTGGGGGTACCAAAGCAGAATGGAGGTGTCAATAGATATTGGTTGGCGGTACCAAAGCAGAATGGAGGTGTCAATAGATAATGGTTGGCGGTACCAAAGCAGAATGGAGGTGTCAATAGATATTGGTTGGCGGTACCAAAGCAGAATGGAGGTGTCAATAGATAATGGTTGGCGGTACCAAAGCAGAATGGAGGTGTCAATAGATAATGGTTGGCGGTACCAAAGCAGAATGGAGGTGTCAATAGATATTGGTTGGCGGTACCAAAGCAGAATGGAGGTGTCAATAGATAATGGTTGGCGGTACCAAAGCAGAATGGAGGTGTCAATAGATATTGGTTGGCGGTACCAAAGCAGAATGGAGGTGTCAATAGATATTGGTTGGCGGTACCAAAGCAGAATGGAGGTGTCAATAGATATTGGTTGGCGGTACCAAAGCAGAATGGAGGTGTCAATAGATATTGGTTGGCGGTACCAAAGCAGAATGGAGGTGTCAATAGATATTGGTTGGCGGTACCAAAGCAGAATGGAGGTGTCAATAGATATTGGTTGGCGGTACCAAAGCAGAATGGAGGTGTCAATAGATATTGGTTGGCGGTACCAAAGCAGAATGGAGGTGTCAATAGATATTGGTTGGCGGTACCAAAGCAGAATGGAGGTGATAATGGTTGGCGGTACCAAAGCAGAATGGAGGTGTCAATAGATAATGGTTGGGGGTACCAAAGCAGAATGGAGGTGTCAATAGATAATGGTTGGGGGTACCAAAGCAGAATGGAGGTGTCAATAGATAATGGTTGGGGGTACCAAAGTAAAATGGAGGTGTCAATAGATAATGGTTGGCGGTACCAAAGCAGAATGGAGGTGTCAATAGATATTGGTTGGCGGTACCAAAGCAGAATGGAGGTGTCAATAGATAATGGTTGGCGGTACCAAAGCAGAATGGAGGTGTCAATAGATATTGGTTGGCGGTACCAAAGCAGAATGGAGGTGTCAATAGATATTGGTTGGCGGTACCAAAGCAGAATGGAGGTGTCAATAGATATTGGTTGGCGGTACCAAAGCAGAATGGAGGTGTCAATAGATATTGGTTGGCGGTACCAAAGCAGAATGGAGGTGTCAATAGATATTGGTTGGCGGTACCAAAGCAGAATGGAGGTGTCAATAGATATTGGTTGGCGGTACCAAAGCAGAATGGAGGTGATAATGGTTGGCGGTACCAAAGCAGAATGGAGGTGTCAATAGATAATGGTTGGGGGTACCAAAGCAGAATGGAGGTGTCAATAGATAATGGTTGGGGGTACCAAAGCAGAATGGAGGTGTCAATAGATAATGGTTGGGGGTACCAAAGTAAAATGGAGGTGTCAATAGATAATGGTTGGCGGTACCAAAGTAAAATGGAGGTGTCAATAGATAATGGTTGGGGGTACCAAAGTAAAATGGAGGTGTCAATAGATAATGGTTGGCGGTACCAAAGTAAAATGGAGGTGTCAATAGATAATGGTTGGCGGTACCAAAGTAAAATGGAGGTGTCAATAGATAATGGTTGGGGGTACCAAAGTAAAATGGAGGTGTCAATAGATAATGGTTGGGGGTACCAAAGCAGAATGGAGGTGTCAATAGATAATGGTTGGGGGTACCAAAGTAAAATGGAGGTGTCAATAGATAATGGTTGGCGGTACCAAAGTAAAATGGAGGTGTCAATAGATAATGGTTGGGGGTACCAAAGTAAAATGGAGGTGTCAATAGATAATGGTTGGCGGTACCAAAGTAAAATGGAGGTGTCAATAGATAATGGTTGGCGGTACCAAAGTAAAATGGAGGTGTCAATAGATAATGGTTGGGGGTACCAAAGTAAAATGGAGGTGTCAATAGATAATGGTTGGGGGTACCAAAGCAGAATGGAGGTGTCAATAGATAATGGTTGGGGGTACCAAAGTAAAATGGAGGTGTCAATAGATAATGGTTGGGGGTACCAAAGCAGAATGGAGGTGTCAATAGATAATGGTTGGCGGTACCAAAGTAAAATGGAGGTGTCAATAGATAATGGTTGGCGGTACCAAAGCAGAATGGAGGTGTCAATAGATAATGGTTGGCGGTACCAAAGTAAAATGGAGGTGTCAATAGATAATGGTTGGCGGTACCAAAGTAAAATGGAGGTGTCAATAGATAATGGTTGGGGGTACCAAAGTAAAATGGAGGTGTCAATAGATAATGGTTGGCGGTACCAAAGTAAAATGGAGGTGTCAATAGATAATGGTTGGCGGTACCAAAGTAAAATGGAGGTGTCAATAGATAATGGTTGGGGGTACCAAAGTAAAATGGAGGTGTCAATAGATAATGGTTGGGGGTACCAAAGCAGAATGGAGGTGTCAATAGATAATGGTTGGGGGTACCAAAGTAAAATGGAGGTGTCAATAGATAATGGTTGGGGGTACCAAAGCAGAATGGAGGTGTCAATAGATAATGGTTGGCGGTACCAAAGTAAAATGGAGGTGTCAATAGATAATGGTTGGCGGTACCAAAGCAGAATGGAGGTGTCAATAGATAATGGTTGGCGGTACCAAAGTAAAATGGAGGTGTCAATAGATAATGGTTGGCGGTACCAAAGTAAAATGGAGGTGTCAATAGATAATGGTTGGCGGTACCAAAGTAAAATGGAGGTGTCAATAGATAATGGTTGGCGGTACCAAAGTAAAATGGAGGTGTCAATAGATAATGGTTGGCGGTACCAAAGTAAAATGGAGGTGTCAATAGATAATGGTTGGCGGTACCAAAGTAAAATGGAGGTGTCAATAGATAATGGTTGGCGGTACCAAAGTAAAATGGAGGTGTCAATAGATAATGGTTGGCGGTACCAAAGTAAAATGGAGGTGTCAATAGATAATGGTTGGCGGTACCAAAGTAAAATGGAGGTGTCAATAGATAATGGTTGGCGGTACCAAAGTAAAATGGAGGTGTCAATAGATAATGGTTGGCGGTACCAAAGTAAAATGGAGGTGTCAATAGATAATGGTTGGCGGTACCAAAGTAAAATGGAGGTGTCAATAGATAATGGTTGGCGGTACCAAAGTAAAATGGAGGTGTCAATAGATAATGGTTGGCGGTACCAAAGTAAAATGGAGGTGTCAATAGATAATGGTTGGCGGTACCAAAGTAAAATGGAGGTGTCAATAGATAATGGTTGGCGGTACCAAAGTAAAATGGAGGTGTCAATAGATAATGGTTGGCGGTACCAAAGTAAAATGGAGGTGTCAATAGATAATGGTTGGCGGTACCAAAGTAAAATGGAGGTGTCAATAGATAATGGTTGGCGGTACCAAAGTAAAATGGAGGTGTCAATAGATAATGGTTGGGGGTACCAAAGTAAAATGGAGGTGTCAATAGATAATGGTTGGCGGTACCAAAGTAAAATGGAGGTGTCAATAGATAATGGTTGGCGGTACCAAAGTAAAATGGAGGTGTCAATAGATAATGGTTGGCGGTACCAAAGTAAAATGGAGGTGTCAATAGATAATGGTTGGCGGTACCAAAGTAAAATGGAGGTGTCAATAGATAATGGTTGGCGGTACCAAAGTAAAATGGAGGTGTCAATAGATAATGGTTGGCGGTACCAAAGTAAAATGGAGGTGTCAATAGATAATGGTTGGCGGTACCAAAGTAAAATGGAGGTGTCAATAGATAATGGTTGGCGGTACCAAAGTAAAATGGAGGTGTCAATAGATAATGGTTGGCGGTACCAAAGTAAAATGGAGGTGTCAATAGATAATGGTTGGCGGTACCAAAGTAAAATGGAGGTGTCAATAGATAATGGTTGGCGGTACCAAAGTAAAATGGAGGTGTCAATAGATAATGGTTGGCGGTACCAAAGTAAAATGGAGGTGTCAATAGATAATGGTTGGCGGTACCAAAGTAAAATGGAGGTGTCAATAGATACAAAGTAAAACAAAATAAAAAATATTTTTTTACCTTCAATTTGTTTTTAAATATTATCCCCCAAAAAGCCACGCCCCAATTTTTCTAATAGGCCCCTTAAAATAAACCCTTTTCAGAATCTTTTTTATCCGGGATTTTACATTTTTTAAGTGGGGGTGCCATATGGAACTCTTTCCATTATTAATTTTTTTTTATTGGACAAATGTATTTCATTTAGCTCTTTCGCAAAGTAAATTCCCGATGAATAATTGTAATAACGTAAATTTGATTTATATATAGCTTAATTCTACCCTTATAATATTCACGTTGCGGGCGTAATGGTTAGCACACATGACTGCCGAAAACAACATCATGAGATCGAATCGTCGATATTTTTTTTTCTGTTTTTTGGTTTTTTTTTTTTATAACATTATTATGCATCATAAGAAAAAGTTTTTGATGTGCTAACATTATTTAATGTTAAAATAACCGTTAAGACAAAATATCAAATGTCCATAGATTATAGCACTTCATTTTGGGTTAACTACTCAGAGCACACTTTTTTAAAGCATGACAAATAAAATAACTTGTTATTGAGGGAGAGCACTTACATAGGCTATGCCTGACGTGCAATTCCATTGGATATTGTATTTATGCATTTATTCAATAAAATATTTGAATTGAAAATTGAATTGAATTGAAATAAAATAACTTGATATTTATTATAGACACAAAATGAAATTCACATGTTCAGATTTTGAGAACTGATTAATGATTATTTTGATAGATTGTCATTATATTAAAGTTTTTCCACATTTTCCATGATATTACAATTTACACACAGATACTTATTTAATATCGGAACTTCAGTCAGTATCCATTCATTGGAGTGTTAGAATGTAAGTTTAATCTTGATGGATTATTGCAAGTAAATTATGAACATGGACCATAATGAGAATAAAAAACATGGTTTTCCCCTACAATAAAAAAACACAAAGCATCATTTTAAAAACATTGGAACAATACTGATTATTAAATAGCATGTATGAATCTATTGACGCCTATACATTCCAAAAATAAAAAAGAAATAAAGTAAGGAAAACGGATCGTATAATAAAGGTTAACATTGCTATCGTTGCCTTGTTTAGTGCCGACTGAAAAAATCTGATATAATGAACTGAAATTGATCACTTTTATACAATTTAAACCATAAAAAGTGTTTAAAAAAAACAAAGAACACGACTTATTCTCATAAAGAAATATATATTTACGGTAAACACATCGTGTTCGTATATGGCAGAATATTTTTTTTTCAAATCTTAATAGCATATTATACATGTACATTAAAACTCAAAAGGAGAAACTATAAAGTTCAGAAAAAAAAACGAAAAAAAAAACGTTAGAAAGGGTAATATATAAGACTTCCTAAATGTTGCATTATTGTGACCAGAGATTGTTGTGTGGTTACTGTGATATGCTCGTCATATGGATATTGACTTTTGTAATGACTGGAGTGCAAATCTCACCGACACTAAAAGTTAATTGATAATGACAATGAAGTAAAGCTTCTACTGAAGAATATAATGCACCTATGACATTGGATTTTTTCGATAAGCATTATTATTTTTGATTACCATTATCACAAAGAAGTACAAGTATGTACCCTTGTCCATCGATCTGCACGTCCATACGACCATGCACCCTAGGTTTTGGTTAGCTTATGGATATACGTCAAGATCTTGAATATAATAAATGGTATAGTCACGATAGTACATTAATGATATTTTATATTGGATAATGACTGATTTTGTCCTTGATATGTCATTGTTGCCTCCGTGTTACCCTTAAGCACCATTGCTAATTATATAGGAATAGGTTCAATTTTCATTTACTAGATAGGTATGATTAAGCAATGGATTTTGATTAAAAGCACAACAATATTTACTAATGGTTAGGTCACTGTTAACTGAGAGTTCGAATAAAATGTTGTGCCTTTAAGACTAGACATCAGCTACTAGATATAGCTTAGCAATCATATGCGGGCATTATATGATTCCCCAATAGTACATTTATTTTGGCCATTGTGTTGTCTAAGATGTTGTATCTCGGGTATTATTAATTTAAAGAAAAAAAAATATCTGAACCTCTAGCCATACAGTGATTTCATAGGTTTTCATGATTTATTTTATTATTATAATATTCTAGTTTTTTTAAGGTATGCAGGTAAAATAAAATTAAGAAGATTTGACATCTCAAGGTCTACGTTTGTCATTTTTTCTTTTCTGTTTGATGTTTACGTGTTACCTCGTTCGGACGAACTTACGCGACGTACGTCCGTCCAAACGATGTTTCCGTACCATATCGTTCGAAGCCTCAACCAATTGATTTGATATATGGATATGTTGTTTATAATAACAAATGACAGATCAACTAGATTTTGGGGTAAATTGAGTGAAGGGTTTTTCAGTTAGAAGGGCATCTGTGTCCATGGACACATTTTAAATTGTGTATTCTAACATAACCTCCTTCTTTCGCTTTGTTAACAAACGAGCTAGTTATTCATTCGGTATAATATCATTAGCACATGCGCCGGTGAATGTGACTGACTTTTCCATTGGCAGCATAAATTGTAACCCGAATAATGCCGATAGAGGGCGCAGTATTATTCGAGTTACATAAATTGTGTGCGACATTTTCCGCAAGCGTAAATATAAATTACCGTCTTCCAATCAAAGTATAATACCGTATTTGTACTCTTAGACATATCAAAATCGAAATAAATCATGGAAGCCAGAATGTGTTTTGAGCTTTAACATGGATTGGCGGATATTAGTAAATTTTATCCCTCGCTTCTGGCTCGGGATAAAATACTAATATCCGCCAATCCATGTTAAAACTCCCAACACATTCTGACTTCCATGATTTATTTCTTAATTATTCAACATGGATTATATCCTCTCCTGCGCTGTAGCGCTGCTTTACCATGTTATGCAGTTGACTTGGTTCCTTTGACATTCTAATTACTGAGAATAATTTCCTCTCATGATTTAAAAAATAAAAAGATCAACATTCGGTTATAAAAAGAAAAAAAAAAGCAATTTACAGAGCTCAGCATTGACGAGTTTCTGCGGTTGCTAGGGATAATATTTGGTTACTAGGGACATTGTAAGGTTTAAGGAATTCTTATAATATATACTGGTTAGTAAATGATAACATGTCTCTAGATCTGCTAAGGTGCTGTTGTAGAATTTTTGTTCTTGATTAATTAAAAGGTCCATGAGATCTACAGGAAAATAATGTGCATAGGGAAACCTGTTGCTATGGACGGGGCATAACTATGAATAAGAATATCAAAATGTATTTTTGAAATATGAAATGGCATTTGTAATGTGTATAGCTTGACAAAAATGTACCGCTTAGTCAAATATCAAGTCAAAAGATCGTAGATGTCAAAATTCAACCATTGATTGCAATAATATAGGCTAATTTAATGTTTACAAAACCGTTGCTAGGGTGACAAAACAACACAAAAATACTATATGCTACCATAGAGAATTGGAATATTAATTTTTAGAGTGTACATACACAGAATATAACATTTTGTCGAAAAGACTATGCAAGATATGTAAAATAAAACCACCATATTTGAATTTCCAATGATTAATTGGACCCTCCTCCATTTACGTTGCTAAGCAACAAAGGACAAAGTGAAATCATCCCAAAAAATATTTTTTTTACCTTTCAATGATTGTGTTTAATATTATGTCTATATAAACAGTTTCTGAGATTGGGCCAAAATCGACCCTTGTCATACCCACTCCTTTGTATCGGTCAACGTCCTTTCGATTCTCGTTTATATTTAGATATTTCAAGGTCTTTCAAGTGTCTCAAATCTTCACCTGTGGTCTGTCTGGTTTGTTATTACTTGCGGTCGGTTCGTTAGTTGTTTTTGTATTGCGAGAATACATTTTAAAGTTCACATACACGTCAGTTCTGAGACATAAATTATGCCAGATCTGAAATACTTGCTTTTTTAAACAAATTGTTGATATTTTTTTTTACAAAGCTTACTATCAAGAGTCAAATATACTAAGCATAGCGTATAGTAGTGTGGTCACTGTAGCCGAGTGGTTAGATGGAAGTTTTGAAAGTCAAAATAAACTTTGAAAAGCACAGCAGTGGTTCGAGACACGAAAGTCCAAAACTAAGTAAAACGCGTTTTTAAGCCTAAAGCAGTAAAAGGTTAAAGTTCATATATCCAAGAACAAAAGAATAAACACTAGATTCTTAAAAATAATCCACTCTTCGAACAATAGTGTGATGATAGTCAGAGAAATGCATTACGTAAACGATATCAACCTTGTCCCAAAAATGGGTAAACTTATTAAAGTAGAGCAGCCTGTATCATCGACCCCTATTAACGGTCTGTATCATCGGCCTCTATTAGCGGTCTGTATCATCGGCCTCTATTAGCGGTCTGTATCATCGGCCTCTATTAACGGTCTGTATCATCGGGCTCTATTAGCGGTCTGTATGTTATATTAGAGGCACAATAGCTTTGCTGGGGGTATTATTGTACAAATAGATTTACAGGTACAAAATCCAATTATAAAGGTGTGATCTGTCATATAACCTTTGATCTGTTTATTATGTATAATTGTTGTGTATGCAAATACATGTACTGACCGTTATAATAAGACTGTTTACCTGTAAAAGCGATGATTAATACCAGTGCAAAATTATTATTTGTTGTTTTTTTATTAAATGCATTTTACTTTATGCTGCTTAAATATTTTAATTGTAGTTGATATTTACCACTTTGTATATATGTTAATAAAATATCTATAGAATTTTATTGATTTAACAATATATCAGATCCGGACTTATCCATAATCGATTTGGTTTTTAGTACGACATCAAAATATCCGGTAAGTAACAGTAAAAACGTAGTATCGATGGTTGAAATGAGAACGCTTCCATAACGTTCTGAAACAATTAAACACATGGGAACCAAAAGTGGCCAAAATTAAACACACTAGAAACGAAAATAGCCAAAATATCACAAACCCTCTTTTGGAGAAAAAAAAGCCAAAATTAATCTACACCAAAATTTCCAGATTTACGTACAAGTGAGTGTGGATACACAATATTCACTTTTATACATACATTTGTACTTAATGAAGTTCAATGTTTCAGGCTGATATGCATGTGAGCCCTGCAAATATCAGCATAGAAATTGTGAATGTTTAATTAATCTGTAAGGACTTAATTAATAATATTGTTAAAATATGGAAAAAAATAATGCCTCCAAACATATGTGCCTTCAACTTTCGATCATTTGTTATTGTTAAAAATACCAAGAATTATGATGTGTGATAACAGTTTGTATCTTTTACAGTAACACCAATACAACATAAGAACAAAGTCAACTTATGACGAAATTTCCATTAACATCAATACAACATAAGAACAAAGTCAACTTATGACGAAATTTCCATTGACATCAATACAATATAACTTAGGACGAATTTACATTAACACCAATACAACATAAGAACAAAGTCAACTTATGACGAATTTACATTAACACCAATGCAACATAAGAACAAAGTCAACTCATGACGAATTTACATTAACACCAATACAACATAAGAACAAAGTCAACTTATGACGAATTTATATTAACACCAATACAACAAAAGAACAAAGTCAACTTATGACGAATTTATATTAACACCAATACAACAAAAGAACAAAGTCAACTTATGACGAATTTATATTAACACCAATACAACATAAGAACAAAGTCAACGTATGACGAATTTACATTAACACCAATACAACAAAAGAACAAAGTAAACTTATGACGAATTTACATTAACACCAATACAACATAAGAACAAAGTAAACTTATGACGAATTTACATTAACACCAATACAACATAAGAACAAAGTACACTTATGACGAATTTACATTAACACCAATACAACAAAAGAACAAAGTAAACTTATGACGAATTTATATTAACACCAACACAACATAAGAACAAAGTCAACGTATGACGAATTTACATTAACACCAATACAACAAAGAACAAAGTAAACTTATGACGAATTTACATTAACACCAATACAACATAAGAACAAAGTAAACTTATGACGAATTTACATTAACACCAATACAACAAAAGAACAAAGTAAACTTATGACGAATCTACATTAACACAAATACAACAAAAGAACAAAGTAAACTTATGACGAATCTATATTAACACCAATACAACATAAGAACAAAGTAAACTTATGACAAATCTTACAAATTGTTATTAAATTGTATTTTTTTGTATTCAACAGAACTACATATTATATAGTAAGTAATTGAAGCAAACAATTATAAAAATCAATACTACAACGGACAATAATACCTTATTAAAACTCTAGTCAAAATGTCGACTTTTCTACGATCAGTCGGAAATCCGTTTGACGCTTAAATACAAAGAATGGAGCTCTTCCATTAAGCTAATGACTTCATTTACGCTTGTTTTTTTCAGGGTTGTAAAAGTTCAGTTAAGTTAATGATTTATTATTGTTTATATTTATATCATGATATCAATATAAAAAGATATCGAAACTTTATTTATCAACAACTGTGTTGGGGTGCCACAGCGCTACTGTACCACAGCCACTTGAAATCCAAATAATAAAATGAAATCAAAATCAAAGTATGTAATAATGATTTACAATTGGTAGTCTAGAAATTGTAAATTTGAATTGGTTTTAATTATAACGTTGAAAACATGTTGAAGGTCAAATACCTATTTTTTAATTCTTCAGGTTCTCCATTTAAAAGTGCAGAATTAGCATGTATCAAATTGATCCATATTAAAAACATCTTAAAGTCCAACGTAATACAGAATAAAGTGGTAATAGAATTATCAGATAGCCACTTAAGAGCTTGTCTATGAGAAAACCATCCAAAACAGTCCGGAAGCAAAGTTGGCCAATCCTTTTCAAAATTTGCAAATGCATCAACTTTTTTTCAAATTTTCGAATATCAAGACCATAGGAAGAAACTAGCCAAACAAGGTAAGTTTTGAAAATAAAGGTAATAACAAAATTACCGAACTCCGAACAATCTTACAAAGGGAAAGTCAAAACTCATAATTATATAAACAGACAAAATCAGTCAACAACCGGAAAACTGTGAAAACCGTAATGACCCTGACTTGGTACAGGCATTTCTAAAGAAATGGTGGGTTGAATCAGATTTTAAGGCGCCAAACCTCCCGCTCTCATTACGGTTCAAAGGTTCCGGCTGTCACTGTAACAGTATTTAAATACAGGAACAAAATAGGTAAAATAGTTGTCAAAGCAGTACCATATTCGGTGACGTAAATGTCAAAAATATTTTTACGTCACACATTGACAAAAAAAATTCTTGACATATTTGACTCTTTATCTTTATACATTTTCACTATATGAAAATGCATCGCTTATAATTTTTTCTGCAGAGACGGAATATATTTCGACAAGATATTGGTATCGGAATATAAACTTTTTAAGAGATCGAATAAGGCGAATCTTTTTATAGCCCTGGTCCAGTAGCCTGTTTCTCAGATGAAGATGACGTTTCAGGAAATCAGAATAATTGCTACTGCCCCTTGCATAGCGAATCAATTGCGAGATGTAAACACCATATGCAGGAGAAGCTGGTATATTGCTGCACATATTTGGAAAATTTATGATTTTAAAATTGAAGTCGTCCCGCTTATCATAAATTTTAGTACTGAGTTGACCACTGTCGTCAAATTCGAGGTATAAGTCCAAAAATGATGCGAACGAAGCTGTATCGGTGGTCTCTTTAACTTCCAGCTCTGGAGGATATATCAATGGAAGAAATTCTGCAAATCTAGAATTATTGATAGATAAAACGTCATCAATATACCTGTATGTGAAATTAAAGGCTCTAGCCTCATGAATCTTCTTATCTTTTACAAGCTTTTGAAGAAACTCCGACTCATATGAGTATAAAAATAAATCGGCTAGAAGAGGGGCACAATTCGTACCCATTGGTATGCCGACGACCTGCTGAAACATTGTCCCTCCAAAGGAGACAAATATGTTATCGATGAGGAACTCCAGCATACTGATCACTTGTTTGAAACATATTTTATTACTTATAGCACAACATCATTAATTAAACCTTATTGGTAATGAAATATATGCATAAGGAACTTTATATGGTCAATACTTAAATGGATTTATTTCTTTATCATCCAAGGACAGATAATTCCGAAAACTTGGCAAATTTCCAAATTTTCAATATTGCAAAAATAGGCTATGTTCTGAAAGCTATATTTCTGAAGGTAACATTTTAATTTGTTTTTATTTTGGTTGTTAAGCAATATTCTTAGAATAAATATATAGCAGATAAAATGTTTTGCTTTGCTTTTGAATATCATCTGCAATATGAGCTACCGAAACCCTCCCCCCCTTTTTGTAATATTGTCTAATTTGCAAAAATAGGCTATGTTCTGAGGGCTATATCTCTGAAGGTAACACTTTAATTTGTTTTATTTTGGTTGTTAAGCAATATTCTTAGACTAAGTATATAGCATGTAAAATGTTTTACTTTGCTTTTGAATATCATCTGCAATATGAGCTATCAAAATCCCCCCTTTTTGTAATATTGCCTAATTTGAGAGAAAAAACGCAATCTTTACTCATACATGTATTTACTGTCGAATTATGCCAAAGGTGTACTATTTGCAACTGATGATTGAGCTAGGACTTTGCACAAAATAAAATGACCACATGAAATATACCAATATCCCTAAAATGCCAATACATATGATTTTGGTAATGCAGGAGTATGGCCAGGATTGTCCTAACAAAATCCTTGCAAACATATAAAATTGCTTTGAAAATGACATATTCAACATGTTCAATGATAAATACACATTCTTGACATGTACATGTATATAAAATAACAAAGTCGTTTGAGTAAATAAATATAATTTCTAGATTTAACCAAATTTCATATAATCAAAGGAAGATAATTTGCTTAGAAATCAATAGAAAAATTAACGTTTTCTTCACATAACATCAAAATTTAAAATTCTCAATTTATAATCAAATTAATTCATAGGCATCTACATATGATGAACATTCATTGTGTAATAATTCATAAAATTCACAGAACAATATTGAAGGAATTGAACTGACAAGGACGGTAGATCTTTGGAGGATTTAAAATTTGACCTAGAGATGTCAGTGCTGCATGTTTTCATTCTGCATCAATTTTAAGCACAGTCAGTCCTGGTACTGATTTCAGGAATTTTTCCTTTGTGGGTTAGTGTACAAATAGAAACAAAATTTGGAGCTGGTTTATTCTGTCATTTTGCTGTTGATAAGCTTCATTCAGTGCTTCAGTCATTGTATCAAGTTTTTCTTCAGAATCATTAGATGCAAATGACAACTTCTTACAAACATTCTGTATAACTATTTCTTCTTGACCTGGTGCAACATATATCAGAATAACTTGAAAAACTTCTGTTATCATTTTCGAATAATATAACATTGAACTTTAAGATAGACTCTCCCAAAGCAAACTAATCTGTGAATTCAGCGTTGGAAAATGTCTGCACAATGCTTTCATTGCAGAATTAAATATTTCTTTTTGGGCCATATTGTCTTCCTCTCAGTCAGAGTATTTGGGTTCTCTGGGAAAATACCTGTATAGATTGTGATGACTGTTGAATGTCAGAATCTGAAGGAAAAAAAATCCAATATTAAATCATTTATTGCAATCCATCTGACAGTGGTAACAATTATTGAATTCCACATAAAGTTCTCTTTATAGTACATAGTAAGGAGAAGATTCTTTTTAATAAACAGCTTCGCATAGCACAGAATAATGAGACAGCAACAAGTCAACTCGGAACATTGAGACAAGTGTAGAAACAGAGTCGATTGACACAATAATAAGCTGGACACCGAAAGGCATTCGATAAGTAATGTGCTGGACTCCTAAATATTTCAAGAAGTGTTATTGCTGGTACCGCAAGGTTGTACAATATTTGTATAATTTTCGTTTGTTTGTTTGTTGTTGTTTATTTTTGTGTGTGTGGGGGGGGGTAGGGGGCTGGAAGGGCAGACATGACCTTCTTCTTTGGATATAATATCAACTGCTTTCAACTGTACGCATGATACTGAGTCAGAATATATATGGTTATGGTGCATGGAAAGTTATCTCTATAGTTCTATTTGATATTTCCAAAAATGACCCCCTTTTTGTTCCTTATATCTTGAAAAGCATAATAGCTAGATCAAAACAACTCTTACTAAAGTGAGAGCTAGATTTATACAGAATTTGATGAAATAAACCCCATCAAAATCTGTTCAGTAATAACCTACCATACATCTACCAAGATGATAAAACGGCTCAGTGATCACTGCCGTCTATAGTATACATATCTTTAAAATAATATTTCGAAAAATGTTGGTTTTGTATGGAGCTTTACTTGTTGCAAGCTTACAGCTAGTCTGGCGATGTATTTTCTTTATTGTTATTATGTAAATCATGTAAAATGTTGTACTGCAAGTCCTGTGTACATTTACATTTCTGTGTGGTTGTAGTAACTCCCTTCAATTTTAATATTCAGTAAAGGCAAAGGGCCTAGGGGAATAATAAGCAAATCAAGAATCATTTTGAAGTTATCAATTTTTTAATGTTTTTATGTAGATTTAGATCCTTCCCATTTTTTAAAATATATGTATATAGATTAGCAATTGATAAGATTTTTACCTGCTGCAACTGGTAGAAATGTTATGGATATCAGCCAAAAATCTTTACATGTTGATGCCTCTTAGTCTTGAACATTTCGCATAACTCTTACTAGACATCTCGGTATCTGGACATTTCGGTACTGACTTGGACAAGTCGGTACCTTATTGGACATCTCGATACTGGACAGTTCGGGACATGGATGAGACAATTCGGTACTGACCACAATTGTTTGGTACATATACTTATTAATTGTCAATATTTTTGTACTAGTAGTTCTTCTATATATGACCCAAAAGTGGATGGATATGTGTTTTTGATAGTTCCAGTGTAGATCGATCCCAGAGATATGTGTTTTTGATAGTTCCAGTGTAGATCGATCCCAGAGATATGTGTTTTTGATAGTTCCAGTGTAGATCGATCCCAGAGATATGTGTTTTTGATAGATCCAGTGTAGATCGATCCCAGAGATATTTGTTTTTGATAGTTCCAGTGTAGATCGATCCCGGAGATCGTTGTTTTTGATAGTTCCAGTGTAGATCGATCCCAGAGATCGTTGTTTTTGATAGTTTCAGTGTAGATCGATCCCAGAGATATGTGTTTTTGATAGTTCCAGTGTAGATCGATCCCAGAGATATGTGTTTTTGATAGTTCCAGTGTAGATCGATACCGGAGATCGTTGTTTTTGT
Source organism: Bathymodiolus brooksi (assembly GCA_963680875.1). Classification (NCBI taxonomy): domain Eukaryota; kingdom Metazoa; phylum Mollusca; class Bivalvia; order Mytilida; family Modiolidae; genus Bathymodiolus; species Bathymodiolus brooksi. The sequence continues at coordinate 94,824,139 of OY804579.1, forward strand.
ATTGATTTTTATTTTCATTATTTTGACCTTTGCTTCAAATACCACATTTTCGATAGCCAAGGGTTACGATTCGGGGTCCTCCTTCTCTCCACAGAAGGAGGACCCGAATCGTAACCCTTGGCTAGCGAAGATGCAGATACCAGTGTCTCGTGAGTTTCTCATGATAAATTGATTTTTATTTCTGTTTGTGTTAAAATGGTATTTACTGTTACAGTTTTACTTTTGTGTATTCACTAATATGTGTCCATATTAATCAAATGCAATTTTTAAAACCTAATTAACGTAACACAATAATTATTTATTGTCATAAACGCTAATCTAATTAACTTTATAGGGAAGTTAACCCAGTTAGTGACATGATTAGCTTATTCAATCAGTATTAGGAGTCAGAAAAAGGTGTCATATCATGTCATTAACATGTTCTCGCCATGATATAGCTGAAATATTGCTGAGTTGACGTTAAATAATATTCACTCAATATTAAGACCATAGAAAGAATGCACTGTGTAACAATGAAAAGTTAGGCCTGGGAATTAAAAATAACAGGTACATTATAATTGTCTTTATTTCGTTTGCATCACATTCAATAAATAACATACATACTTAATAAGGGTAATAACAAAATTACCGAACTCCGAACAATCTTACAAAGGGAAAGTCAAAACTCATAAGTATATAAACAGACAAAATCAGTCAACAACCGGAAAAATAACTGAGCACATACATACATAACTTATAAATAACTGAGCACATACATGACATAAATGGCATTTTATTGCCTTTATTTAGTTTGCATCATATTCAATAAATAACGATATAGCAACATTTCAATTTAAAAGACTGAGCACACACATACATAAATTATAAATAACTGAGCACATACATACGTAACTTATAAATAACTGAGCACATACATACATAACTTATAAATAACTGATCACATACATACATAACTTACAAATAACTGAGCGCATACATACATAACTTATAAATAACTGAGCACATACATACATAACTTATAAATAACTGATCACATACATACATAACTTACAAATAACTGAGCACATACATACATAACTTATAAATAACTGATCACATACATACATAACTTATAAATAACTGAGCACATACATACATAACTTATAAATAACTGAGCACATACATACATAACTTATAAATAACTGAGCACATACATACATAACTTATAAATAACTGAGCACATACATACATAACTTATAAATAACTGAGCACATACATACATAACTTATAAATAACTGAGCAGATACATACATAACTTATAAATAACTGAGCACATACATACATAACTTATAAATAACTGAGCACATACATACGCAACTTATAAATACCTGAGCACATACAAACATAACTTATAAATAACTGAGCACATACATACGCAACTTATAAATAACTGAGCACATACATACATAACTTATAAATAACTGAGCACATACATACATAACTTATAAATAACTGAGCACATACATACATAACTTATAAATAACTGAGCACATACATACATAACTTATAAATAACTGAGCACATACATACATACATACATAACCTATAAATAACTGAGCACATAGATACATAGCTTACAAATAACTGAGCATATACATACATAACTTATAAATAACTGAGCACATACATACATAACTTATAAAAAACTGAGCACATACATACATAACTTACAAATAACTGAGCACATACATACATAACTTATAAATTACTGACCACATACATACATAACTTATAAATAACTGAGCACATACATACATAACTTACAAATAACTGAGCACATACATACACTGAGCACGTACATACATAACTTACAAATAACTGAGCACATACATACGTAGCTTATAAATAACTGAGCACATACATACATAACTTACAAATAACTGAGCACATACATACATAACTTACAAATAACTGAGCACATACATACATAACTTATAAATAACTGAGCACATACATACATAACTTATAAATAGCTGAGCACATACATACATAACTTACAAATAACTGAGCACATACATACATAACTTATAAATAACTGAGCACATACATACATAACTTATAAATAACTGAGCAAATACATACATAGCTTACAAATAACTGAGCACATACATACATAACTTATAAATAACTGAGCACATACATACATAGCTTACAAATAACTGAGCACATACATACATAACTTATAAATAACTGATCACATACATACATAACTTATAAATAACTGAGCACATACATACATTACTTACAAATAACTGAGCACATACATACATAACTTATAAATAACTGATCACATACATACATAACTTATAAGTAACTGAGCACATACATACATAACTTATAAATAACTGAGCACATACATACATAACTTATAAATAACTGAGCACATACATACATAACTTATAAATAACTGAGCACATACATACATAACTTACAAATAACTGAGCACATACATACATAACTTATAAATAACTGAGCACATACATACATAACTTATAAATAACTGAGCACATACATACATAACTTATCAATAACTGAGCACATACATGCATAACTTACAAATAACTGAGCACATACATACATAACTTATAAATAACTGAGCACATACATACATAGCTTACAAATAACTGAGCACATACATACATAGCTTATAAATAACTGAGCACATACATACAGAACTTACAAATAACTGAGCACATACATACATAACTTATAAATAACTGAGCACATACATACATAGCTTATAAATAACTGAGCACATACATACATAACTTATAAATAACTGAGCACATACATACATAACTTATAAATAACTGAGCACATACATACATAACTTACAAATAACTGAGCACATACATACATAACTTATAAATAACTGAGCACATACATACATAACTTATAAATACCTGAGCACATACATACATAACTTATAAATAACTGAGCACATACATACATAACTTACAAATAACTGAGCACATACATACGTAACTTATAAATTACTGACCACATACATACATAACTTATAAATAACTGAGCACATACATACATAACTTACAAATAACTGAGCACATACATACATAACTTACAAATAACTGAGCACATACATACATAACTTATAAATAACTGAGCACATACATACATAACTTACAAATAACTGAGCACATACATACATACATAACTTATAAATAACTGAGCACATACATACATAACTTACAAATAACTGAGCACATACATACATAACTTACAAATAACTGAGCACATACATACATAACTTATAAATAACTGAGCACATACATACATAACTTATAAATAACTGAGCACATGCATACATAACTTACAAATAACTGAGCACATACATGCATAACTTATAAATAACTGAGCACATACATACATAACTTATAAATAACTGAGCACATACATACATAACTTACAAATAACTGAGCACATACATACATAACTTATAAATAACCGAGCACATACATACATAACTTACAAATAACTGAGCACATACATAACTTATAAATAACTGATCACATACATACATAACTTATAAATAACTGAGCACATAGATACATTACTTACAAATAACTGAGCACATACATACATAACTTATAAATAACTGATCACATACATACATAACTTATAAATAACTGAGCACATACATGCATAACTTACAAATAACTGAGCACATACATACATAACTTATAAATAACTGAGCACATACATACATAACTTATAAATAACTGAGCACATACATACATAACTTACAAATAACTGAGCACATACATACATAACTTACAAATAACTGAGCACATACATACATAACTTATAAATAACTGAGCACATACATACATAACTTATCAATAACTGAGCACATACATGCATAACTTACAAATAACTGAGCACATACATACATAACTTATAAATAACTGAGCACATACATACATAACTTATAAATAACTGAGCACATACATACATAACTTATAAATAACTGAGCACATACATACATAACTTATAAATAACTGAGCACATACATACATAACTTACAAATAACTGAGCACATACATACATAACTTATAAATAACTGAGCACATACATACATAACTTACAAATAACTGAGCACATACATACATAACTTATAAATAACTGAGCACATACATACATAACTTATAAATAACTGAGCACATACATACATAACTTACAAATAACTGAGCACATACATACATAACTTATAAATAACTGAGCACATACATACATAACTTATAAATAACTGAGCACATACATACATAACTTACAAATAACTGAGAACATACATACATAACTTATAAATAACTGAGCACATACATACATAACTTATAAATAACTGAGCACATGCATACATAACGTATAACATACATACATAACTTATAAATAACTGAGCACACACATACATAACTTATAAATAACTGAGCACACACATACATATCTTATAAATAACTGAGCACATACATACATAACTTATAAATAACTGAGCACGCACATACATAACTTATAAATAACTGAGCACACACATACATAACTTATAAATAACTGAGCACATACATACATAACTTATAAATACCTGAGCACACACATACATAGCTTATAACATACATACATAACTTATAAATAACTGAGCACATATATACATAACTTATAAATAACTTACAGCACTAGTCATTGACGTTCATAATGTTTACTCTGCTTGTGGTCCGTAAATGGCACCACAACTGGAAAGAAGATGGCTGGCAGAGATCTCCATTATATATTTTCTTCGGCTTGGCAAATATTTCTCAAATAAAATTCAGCTTCTATCGTCTTTTGAAGTCCAACAAAAGATTAAAGCATTGATCTATGATTAAAGAAATTAGATTTGGTAATTAAAACAGTTATGTAATCAAAACAGAAATGAAAATAACCATCTCGTTAAGTTTATCTATGATTTATTGATAAAGGGACTTAGTTATCAAGACAAAAGTTATTTACAAATATTAATGAATTGTCTCTTTGATGTCAATTTAATTAAAGATGATAAAAAAAAACATCAAAATTTGCATAAACAACGTCTAAATGTAAAAAAAAAAAATAAGTTTTTAAATTTAATCAAATTATTATTCCTTGTAAGTACCGATTTCCCTTTCATTCAGTACCGATATGTCTAGTACCGAGTACCGAAATGTCGCATATGTTCAATACCGAGATGTCCAGGTACCGAGTTGTCCTGATACCCTTTTTACCTCTTAGCAGGATGAGATGGAGATCGGTAGGTCCTCTTCTGTCGTTTCCAATAGACTCCCAAATCATCTCTATGTCTTGGACATGTTTGAAAATTTACTATAGAAGTGTCTATTGCAAATATTCCACTTCTATATAGAATAAGAAGACCTTCTGGGGAGGTCAATACCACATGTCATCATGATCATCACAAGAAGTTGGGCACCTAGGCCGTAAATGTCTTTGAGTTGGCTTGTTACATTGGACAACTGGGACACATAATGTCAGTAGAAGCATAATGTTGTGATGGAACACACTCTGATTTAGACTAAAAGACACATTTAAGCCAACCTTGGTCATCAGGAATGACATATTTACCGCCGTTTCATTCAAGCATGCAATTCAAATGTAAACATTGAAGAGTATTTCAGGGGAGGTAACTAAGTAAAAAATGGGGCACCATGAAGGGTATTTTAGTGATGTTTTGTTTAAATTTTGTAATAATTTGTTAATTAAGACTAAAACTAATGCAGTGTAAGTGCCAGTTTACATAATTAGAGAGGAAAGTGTATATGTGGTGCATAACATGAAGAATGTTTTGGGGATTCAGATTATAGGAATATTTTACTCTTGTAGTTGAAAAAGGAGTTCCTTACGGCCACTTTTCACCCCTTTTATTATATTTGCACCAACTACAACACAGTTATTATTCATCAAGTATTTTTATGTAATTGATCCAATATAAATATGTGAGTTCCAATCAGTATTGGTGGATTATTTTTAGAAAAAATCCTACTATCAGTCAGAAATTTCCCCACTTTTGTCTTTAAAATCACCACTTTTCATTTGTTCAAAAAGTACTATTATACTCATTTGCAAAGCAAAACCTTCTGCATACTGAATATTTGATCCCTGTCTGTTATAAGAATAACAAAAAGAAACAAATTTAGGCGTTACCTTACAAGTTAATAACTTTTTGGAACACCATACTAGATCATTCCCTTTTTACCTCTCCTTATTTGGAAAGTTGGCACGATGCCAACTTGTATGCTTTAATGATTAAATTGACTTTAAAATATTGCTAAGATCCCAATTTTACACTTGAATATGCTTTCTCTGGTGGTTGAATTTGCTATAAAAATAGAAATGGCTATTTCTAAAAATAGAACGACCCATTTGCACTTTTGGGGGTATTTATGGAGTCCATGCATGTTACCCTTCAGGACACATATGATATCAATCTGATTTTCGAACCTTGCTTCTGGACGAAATTTAAAATTCTGCATGGTTTTCTCATAGACAAGCTCTTAAATGTAAATAAAAAACTGGACCATTTTTATCTTGAACTCTTATTTTAAAATAAGGTTTAAACGACATTTTTAACATAACAAAAAGGGTAGAAAGTAGCCGTGAATTGACGAAGGACAGACAATACAATGGACAAAAAGAAAAAGAACAAACAGATTAACAATGATAGAGATAACACTACACACAAAACTAAGTATTGAGCAACACTAACTCTCCTGACGTAGTTGGCATTTGTACTCGTACAATTCTACAGACATTGGATAAGGTATTCGCATAATTCCAAAATTCTCCATACATTTAATTTTTTTTTAAATATACTCTTGAAGTAAATATATTATGTCAGATTTTGATATTTTTAGTTGAATATAGTTTGTATCTCTATAATTCCTAAATAATTTATATACTAAAACAATTTGAGAACATACAAGTGCACCACGAAATAATTAATGTCGTCCAAAGCATAATACATTGATAGCACTTTTGTCCACAATGAGGATTTGAAAAACATGCTTCTAGAATATTTTTTGAAAATATACTTTTCTGCTTTTGTTGAGAAAATTACTCGATTTTTAGTTTTATATGTATGTTTTGTAGATCGTTGTTTGTCCTTTTGTACTTTTCTTTTTTACCCATTGTGTTGTCTGTTCTTCGATATACGGATTCTGATTACCCCTTTGGTATCTTCAAACTCTTTTAGAATCGTGCGAATAATCTTAAACTCACCTAAGACATTTCGAAGCGGCGTTGATGTACTTCATGTGGTGCAACATTACATGTTGGCTGATATATTTGAACAAGAGGCTGTATATTTATTAGCTCATCTTCAAGTTAATATAGTGGTTTTGGTGCCAAAAGTCTACGTTGCTACATTTGTTGTTGGACTTCAACTTGCCCAAGAGCAGCTTTTGTAGACATATGTTTACATGTTTGCGAACTTCTGCTCGTTCACCTCCTCTAGACATTTTAACTTGTTGTAACTGCTCATACAGCGTATTTTCATTGATCCTCTTTTGGATTCAAACTTGGAAATAAGAAACAAATCTATTTTCCTGGTGGGGTTTTCTCGGTTGTACTCTAGCGGGAATGTGTATGCATCATATATTGGTTGATTGATCATTGCTTAACGTCATGTGAGCCGTATTCCCGCTATATTTCAGAACGAGAAAAATTCTATAATATATAAAATCCAGATAGAATACAGGGAGGTATGGGCTATGCCTTGACATCTACTTTGAAATTGACAGTGTGGATCGATTAAGAACGAAACAGTACTTCAAAAGGAATGATTTCAGTTTTCTGTTGTGAACTGTCCGATTATATGTAGCAATATTTCAGCAGCACCTACATTTGGGGTATATATCTTTTAGTTCATTTGATAATCCAGAGCTTGTGGTTCCTATCAGGATTTCTTTGATAGAGGATTGCGGCTAACAGGGAAGAAACTGTATCAAGGGATACTAGTGGTTAAGTTGATGACTTAAAGGGTTGCTGGTAACGATAAAACTATTGAACCAAAGGATCCTAATGATTAAGTTGAAGTCATCATTTCGAAAGTTTTACTGTCGCCATCATGACTTGGTTAATCGTTGTTAAATATATGTTACGGATTACCACGATTACGTCACAAGGCCGGTGTCCTATAGTAGTTTTCCCCCTAGCCATTTTTTCCCCCGGAAAACTAACTATATAGCCATTTTCCCCCCGAAAAAATGACAATATCATTGAACATAGCCATCCCCCCCCGCCCAGTTTTCGACAGGGGGAAAAGTGGCTATATGGTAGAATTTCCCCCCGGAAAAATGGTTATATAGTCAATTTTCCCCCTCGTCTTAACATAACCCTGACTTCAACGTAAACTTACCCAACCAAGACCTTTAAAGTATGCCAACTCTAGGCTAAACCTTACCCTACCCTTAGACCTAATCCTCACCGAATGCCTCGGTCCCACACCATCCCTAAACCTAGGCCTTAACTTAATCCTAATTTTAAACCTTACCTTAAGCCTAGCCTAATCGTAGGTCGAACTCACAACGCGAATGTGAAGGTATGGTAATCTTAAAGGCAAGTTTTCCGACGGCGAAATGAACGACCGTTTTACAGTTCTCGCAAGGTCACCAGTCTTGTGGGGGGGGGGGGGGGGGGGGGGCGATATTCCAAGTTGGAAAATCGGCGAAACCCTGAGCTAGGGAAGGTGCATTCGCGTTTTAGTTTCGTCTTTCAAAAACCAAAGGCAAAGTCTAACATACTATTGTCACTCTAGTTAATCTTATTTCAGTCCGTGATAAATATGCACATTTAGGTACTAATTTCCTAACTGCATAGATTTGGGTATAGTTCTCAGGGGTCTTATTGCATATATTCGGGTAAAGGGTACATTTAAATGCATATCCCGTCAAATGTTGTCCAAGTACACAACGCTTTTTCCTTGCGTTACAAACGGATTGAAAAATTTCACAATGCGAACCTCTTTGAAAACACCATATTTGCAAGTATCGTCAACTACGATTGGTTAATAATCAAATGCATTATTCAATCCATCTCATACCAAAAATGTAAAAGAATATAACGGATTGAAAAAAAAGTATAGCCGTGCAAACCTCTTCGAAAACACCTTTCGTCAAAAAAATAGTTTCATCAATGATGCATATCTTGACACATACGAAAAATTCTTTTCTGAATACTTCTAATTCTCATATTATATGCATATATATATATATATATATATATATATTATTTGGAAATCTACTCCTTTACAACGGGGGCAGCCACTAGTGGCTGCGTCCTTTAGATACAAAGTTATATTTACAAATGACACATAGTATAAAAGCGAAAATATGTAGAATAAAATGTTCATAGTGTGAAATTAGTATTTCAATATAAGTATATTATATATTTGGCAATACATAAAAAGTCATCATATACATAAAACTAAAAAAATCTACATAATGTATAAAACATGTCTTAAAGTAAAATACAGACAATAGTTGAATACAAACAGACATGATGAATAAAACAAGTGATATCTATAAAAATAATAGAAAAAAGAAACAACAAGTTAAGTCATAAAACATTTGATTGTGCTAAAATGATATTTCTTTCATGGTATAACTTCTTTAAAAGATTTCTTCCAATTACATCTAAATACATGCCTTCAATTTCATTTATATAAAAACCACAATCTCCAATCAACAATTTAATTTTTATATAGTTAGGTAGGTCCACAAAATCAAGTTCCACAGTGTTAAACGAGATATCATTTAAAAGAGGCCTTCTTATTTTTTCTAATGCAGGACATAACAAGAGGAAATGACATAAATCTTCTACTACATTACAGTCACATAGAGAACATTTGTTACTGTTTTTTAAATTCATTTTGTTTATCAAATTATTTAAGCACAGCGAATTGGTTCGACAAAGAAGTTTAAGTCTAGATCCCTCAAAATCTCTCATATCTTCGAGATAGGGTTGCTTCCCTTTGTGTCTATAGAATGTAATATAGTCACGGAGAGAACATTTACTCATGATTTTATTTCTTAGTTTTGTGGAGGAGAACTGAACCATAAAAGCATTAAACCTTTCTTTGCAAAAGTCGTTTACATGATACAAATAGTCAAGTCCTACTGATTCAAATACGGTTTGCAAAGCAGGTAAGTAGTCCCAAGCATGAACGGAAAGAGCGTGCATCTCATCAAAAACTATCTTGCAGAGACTTTTATTTGGTAAGTTATTTATATAAGAAAAATATGAGGCTCTCTGTCTATTCAAAAAATCATTGATAGGTTCCCACCCAAGCTCGATAAGAAGAGCCGCTTTAGACATATTCACCTTTGTTTTCATTATGATCTTCGCCGCTCGAAATTGTATGCTACTTAACAAATCTTCGTTTTCTTTAGAGGATGTAAGCCAAGCTCCACAACAATGTGAAATTGAAGGTCGGAGAACTGAATTCCATAACGCGTCTCCGAACTCAACACGATTAAGATTGCCGTGTTCAGCAAGAATACGGGGCATGAAATTAATTTTGTTATCCATATTATCTTTGATATACGTTTGGACATGATAGTTTGATTTCAGAGTTCTTGTTACATATACTCCCATATATTTATATTCGTTTGTTTGGTGGATACAGTTATCACCTAATTTCCATACTTTTTCTTTGTCAATCCGTCTAGATATTTCCTGAGTGCATATTCCATATGCATACCCTTAAAGTCCAAAAAAAACACCTGATTACATTTTGCATAAGGGTCATAAGGTGTTGTTTTGCCAGGTGAGTGATTCAGGCTCCTGTGAGCATCTAGTTTATATTTACATCTAAAGATATAATTGTACATACGTTATTTTTTTCAGAAATTGCGTTAAGTGAAGTTCTAGTCACTCACTCACCAGACTTGGGGTCAATTACCTTCAAATGTAATCGATTACATTACAATTACTTTGCAATTTTCATGATTACATTACATTAAGATTACATCAATTTTCAAATGTAATCGATTAAATTACAATCACTACTGATTACATGTAATGTCATGACAACCAATACATTAGTGTTTTATGTTATTTTGTCTCGTGTGCATCTGTCCAATATCTCTTATATGTTTTAATTTATTTCTTAATCAGAACTATGAATTACAATTCAGTTGTAATGTGATCATTACATGCAATAACAAACAGTACATTGTAAATTATAAACAGCAATTCTCATTTTCCTATTATTCATAAAATATGTCTTCCCTTATATATGACCAATATTGATTCCATCTTATACTATTAGTAAATATTATAACATACATTTGCACATTTTAATAATATATATCAAATAATTTCAAACATCCTGTGAAAGTCTATTGGGGATAATAAACTAGCAGTTAATTACCTGATAAAATTTGTAATTAAGGTATTATTTATGACACCAAATTATGTAACAATCACCATTACTAAATTTCACACCATTTGAATGTTTGTCCTTGATATATAATTCAGAAGACAAAAAAAACAAAAAACATTCTGATTCTAAAAACTTGCTTAAAAATGTACATAATTTCTCAGTCTAAATATGAAAACTAAATCCTTACTTTATGTAAATAGGTTTAATAAAATATCCATTACAAGTTGCATAGTAACCCACAAGTAATGAAAACATTATCATATAATCCAATATTAAAAGGAAAATCAGCACCTTGGTGAACGTTTATATAATTTTCAGGAAAGGAACTGGTGGTGACTTGGTCTAAATAATTTTTAGCCTTTAAAAGGGCTGTTGTAGCACCAACAAAGGACTGTTCGATATTTTTTTAGCTCGCCTCAACGACGTTGAGAAAATTTATTGGAGTACCCTCGGCGTCCATGTGCGCGTCAGCGTCAGCATTCCCGCCCACGCTCATATCTCAGCAACTATAAGTTGTAGGATCATGTTAACTTGAATGTAGATGCATCTGGGATGGTAGGTCAGCATCCAGGCAAAAGTAGGTCACTTTGACCCACATTTCGCGCTTCAATTACTTGCGAAACGTGGTGGGGTATCATATAATGTCCCATTAGATGCCCTATTTTTTGCTTTTGGGAAACCCCATTCAAAGTCATTTGGATCATCCATGTACAAGTTACTTGGCTAGTAAACCCATCGACACTAATAGTCGACCAAAAGTGGCACTGGCAAGTGGTAGTAAAATTTAACAGAGCAACTAAGTTGAATATACAAGCCATTTTCAGAGGGGGACTACTATGTAGTCATTCTTTCGGGGGGAAATCCTACTATATAGCCATTCTTCCGGGGGGAATTCCACTATATAGCCATTTTTTCGGGGGGGGAAATCCTACTATATAGTCATTTTACCGTAGGGGAAAACTGGTTATGGGGGGGAAATGGCTCTATAACGCTCCTATAGTAGTTTTTCTCCCTAGCCTTTTTTCCGTGGGGAAAACTGACTATGAGGGAAAAATGGCTCTATAACACCGGCTTAAAACATTATCGCATAATTTCTACAAATGCAACACAACAGGTGTAACTAGTGGATCTGGAACTGTTTACCATTAGGGAAAACACGGGTCCACCCTCTCGGTTTTAGGTTGTGTTTGTGTTGTTTACTCTTTAGTTTTCCGTGTAGTGTTTTGTCAACGATTTTTGTCCTTTTTCTTTTGGCCATTGTAGTGTCTGTACTTTCATTTACAGCTTCTGATTACCCCTTTGGTATCTTCAGACTGGTTTGTGAGCAATGTTGGAGAACAAAATCCGGACAAGCCGAATACCGTGCAGCACGCTGTCGTAATTGGTTAGCTATCAGAAAACCATAACACTTAACATATGTAACAGAACAAGAACCCAAGTCATTGAAATAAAGCTAGTAGTCAGCGGTCAATGACCAAAGTGAAGATATTGTAGTATACTTGACATAACGTCCAATATACACATTCTTGCAATTCAAGTATCAGTTAAATCATATTAATGGTGTATCTTATAAAAACACGAAATGTAATTAGATGATATCCAGTCCTAGCAATGCTCTGAATTATTCCTTTTTAAGTGATATATCGGACATTTTATCTTTCAATTTCCTGATAGTTCTAAAGCATCTTTAATTTTACTGATAAAATCAAATAAGAATTATTAGTTAGCATGAAAACAAGGAAATGGAGAACAATTGTCTCAACCTAGTTAGGATATTATCTTAATTTCTGTTCTATTATTGTATCATGCTATTGTCTGACTACAAAATCCTGATTTGAAAAATAACTAATGCCAATGATTTCAAAATTTATATTAAAAAATGGTAATAAGTCCTGATTGTAATTCAAATTTGTTATTTCGCCAGCGTAAATCATCATTGAATTGGTTGGGTTCAATGATACTCATATTATTTTTAATTGTTATATTAGATAAATATTTCTCAATTATGAAAAGAAAACTTAAATAGTGATTATCAACAATTCTACCAATATCAACACAACGAACAATGACCTCTTACATTCACTCATTGAACACAAAAAAATAAGGGGGAACAACGGCATATGACGTTTGAAATTCAAGTCCTGTCTTGGAACGAGCACAAAATGTGGCGAAGTTAAACCTGTTAATGTAATCCCAAACCCACAGACATAATTAGCAGAAACGCTTTATTTTTATTTATCCAGATATCAGAAAAAACACTTCACGGAAGACATAAAACAACTCTTGTTAAAACATCAAGTCAGTATCATTACACCTATAATGTTGTCAAAAACAAGCTGACATGCAATACACATGGTTGGTAAAACTTTGGCGCTGTATTTGGCCTATGGGCTGACGGATGAGAACCCAATGAATTGGTTGATTTGAAAGACATTTGCGTTTCTGACTAGATTGCAGACATGTTGCCAACATAAACATATGATAGAATGTTTTATTAAACTTTACGACGGGTGTCCTTGATGTGTCCTTGATGTGTCCGATACATTATTGTCTTTAATCTTTGTGTGTGTGTATCTGATTGTGTATGTATCAATGTCGCTCCGTTGTTGGAAAGTCGAATCTGATGTTGGGGGTGGACAGGGAGACACGGGAGTATAGGGGGACATGAGCTAAAATCGAAGAACAAAAAATAATAATTTAATAAAAGAAGAACGGGGACATGAACCGGACGTCGTTAGAGATGAAATCAAAGAAAGCAACCCCACTCGCATAGCTACCCCCTTTGATCATGGTACTCACAGACCGTCTTAAAAAGCAACACATGTACACTAATCGCTTAATTATTATTCACTTTATTCTATTAACAACGCTATCAAATATTTGTTTACTCGTATAGGTCAGCACTTCAAAATACCAATTCAATTCACATATTTTGCAGAAAGTATACAGAAGTTCGCATAGATTGATTGGTTGTTGCTTAACGTCAAGAGGACATACAGTGTGTTATCCATATTTATGACGAGAACAAGCTTACATATAATAAATCGTGTAGGTAAAAAAGATGCCAGTTATCTTCTAATGTCTTTTTTTTCTTGCTCTATGTTGGAGTTATGGTGTTTAACGCCACTTTCAACAATTTTTCAGTTGCATCATGTCGCGGTCAGCTTTATTGGTGGTGGAAACCGAAGTATCCGGAGAAAACCTGCCGCAAAGCATTTAATCACTGTATGACATAATGTTGTATCGAGTACACACGGGATTCGAACCCGCAACGTTAGTTGTGATAGTTAGACTACCATACGATCACGACCACGACGACCATTTGTTCTTACTCTAGGCATAAAAAATATCGTGAATGGTTCATAAAAAGGTTATAAATATAATCAGAAAACGTATATCGAAAGACAGACATTACAATGGTTAAAAGAAATTGGGAAAAATGACAAACAATGATATACAATACACTAGATAGAAAACTAAAGATCGAGCAACATGAACACCATCCACTAAAAACCGGGATGAACTCAGGTGCTCGGGAATGGTACATGTAATTAATTCCTGCTTTACTAGTGACACCCGTCATGTTACTGTTAAAACATAAACATCTTGCGATATAGAAATCATGTTGGACACCAGTATACGTAAATAAATACATAAATAAAATATTTTCGATTTGAATCTAATGTTTTCTTCTTCTTTCCCTCCGCGGCGGAGGAACTAAGTCCTATTTCAGTGCCCCGGGGTTCCTAAGGGAGATTACTTGTAGACTTGTTGAATTTTAAATTGTTGTGTTGTGCGTCAACTGACAGTAACTACTCATAAGTTTAATAGAGCTTACAGTTCATTCTGACCCAGTTTTGACCCTTTCTACACTGGTTCCTGGTCTTATTAAAGATCCAGATACCCATCAGGAAACAAATTATACACGAAAAGCAATAACAAGATGCCATTACCAGGTAGCTTTGGTGAATCTGTGCAGATTAAATCAACTTACATTCATAATATATAGTTTGTCTATCGTTTGTAAATTTTCAAACAGAATGTTTCTAAAACGTGGTTTACATGTGGCATGCAATATTTCGAAACGCAAATGGTCTTTCTCGTGTGTAATATCATTCCTACATTCACAAGGAAATCGTTAACAGATTGGAATTTAATTCAGAGATCTACAATATCGCATTTCAAAAGGATCTCATGCGAGTACAGCATAGGAAAGTCAATGGTTCTTGAAATTCATGTTGAACCGGGAAGTAGATGTGTGTGGTTAATGTAACGTTAGTTGCACGTAAAAGACCACTCACAGTAGCTCCCAATAAGCAACATCTACTAGCAGTGGTTAGTGGCCGTAGGTGACTTGTTACTTGGCAACATATTCGACTCTATCAATCAACTCCGTCCTTTTAGGGAACCAAAACATCCGTCCAGTGCCACCCTCCTTAAAATGACTTTTTTTCTATGATTTACAGCCATTTTAATAGGGGAGTCTTCTAGTGTTGCGCGAATAATCACATACACAGCTCGCACTTAGGACGGGATGCTTTTGAATGTCTCGAGTGTACGGACATTGACACGATCCTTCGCAAAATACCGACCCTTCTCATTAACATCCATTCCTTTTGGTTATTCAAACATTCGTCCACATGCCCGTGTCAGTGTTATATGTACACGATATTATAATACGGTATGACCGTATGTCTATAGGAACCATTAATAATAACGGACGATTAGATTGATTTGATTTGATTTTTGGTGCTTAACGCCACTTTCAGCAATATATCAGCTATTTCATGGCGACCAGTTTTAGTGGTGGAAGAAGCATCGATATATATACAAATTAGATGATATATGTTCAGGATCACAGAATATGGAATATGATAATAAAATGAAAAACACTGTCAGAACAGTTCAAAAATTAAATAGAAAAATCGTGGAAAGAAGCAGAATGGACACTCCTACCGCACATACGTGACCTCTCACTTTCCATCCTTTATTAAAAAGGGGAGTATACTAGTTTGATGGGGCCAAACCTCCCCTCTTAGTGAAATGATGTGGTAATGCATGTGTTTTCCAAATATGGGTAATATGCCAATCTTCACAAACCGGACGGCGAACAGCATTATAATGAAGAAGACCAGACTCTTGAACATTATGCATAATATATTTATTTAGTCTTCGTGACAGACAGAGAAGTTGTCTTATGTATAAGAGAGAGAGTTTAAAAAACCAAAGGGTAATCAGAATCCGTAAATCGAAGGACAGACAACACAATGGTCAAAACAAAAAGGACAAAAGTAAAAACAAAATACTACATAGGAAACTAAAGATCGAGCAACACGATCCTCACTAAAAACCGGGAGTAAACTCAGGTGCTCTGGAAGGGTAAACAGTTCCTGCTCCACTAGTGGTATCCGTCGTGTTACTCTAGTTACAAACAGTTCATAGCCTCAACCATCATTAAGATATGAGATATCATACAAGGTAAGACATATTAAGGAAACACTAGTCTGTTACTAACTTTCTGTTATAACAATTAATCATGAGTTCTCTATACAAGACACTTACTTCGGGGCTAAGTGATCATCAATACTTCGGGGCTAAGTGATCATCAATTATTCTCATAAAATATGCATCTTACATGAAATGATAAACAATTGACAGTGTAATATTTCAATATTTCATATTTATCTTAATGCCAATGTCATCTTTGCATAGTAAAAATCAAGTTCAGGAAGGCCAGCTCAGTTTATGTCGAAATAAAGTATATACAATCAATTGAGATACGGAAATGGTCGTCCAATTGTATGGAAACCCATTGAGGTCAACGTTCTTAGCGCTTATTTCCTACGTACTAATTCATTCTTTGCGATTCGAAATTTTTATTTTAAGCTTATCATTCGTATTTCTAAATTCCGTATCCTTAATTCTTATTTCTTCTATTTTTTTTATTTTTTTTTATATCCATGATTCGAAATTATTCATTACTTGATAATGAATTCGTTATTCATCATTCAGTATTATTAATATCTTAATCCATCTTTATAATAAGAAATGAGAGCTTCCAAACAAAAAATACAACTGCAAATTAAGATGTCGGAATTTAGAATTACGAATCAAGAACCAGAAATAATGAAAAACTACACATATTAAGAATTAAGAACATTGAGAGTTTTAATCACAATGGCCTTCTATACAATTCAGGATGACGACTTTACTTTTTATTTGTTCTACGTAGAAGGTATCCATGTAAACATATTTTATTTGAGAAATAAAGTTCTAGGTTTCTAATGTCCTAGTTATTAGAACAAAATCTAGTATAACAGTCCCTTTTTAGATTTTGCGTTAATTTGGTCGCAATTAATGTGCGTTTATGTATGCAATTATGTATACTTGAATTAATGGGGTTATACGTTGTCTTTATCAAATGAGAAAAGCAACAGGTGATATTGCAAGTGCATCACTTCCTTATTTTTTCAATAGGTTCCATATTTAACACAACGTAATCACATTGTCAGGTATCAAACGTCAGACTGCAGTCAAGTATCAAACGTCAGACTGCACAGTCAGGTATCAAACGTCAGACTGCACAGTCAGGTATCAAACGTCAGACTGCACAGTTAGGTATCAAACGTCAGACTGAACAGTCAGGTATCAAACGTCAGACTGCAGTCAAGTATCAAACGTCAGACTGCACAGTCAGGTATCAAACGTCAAACTGCACAGTCAGGTATCAAACGTCAGACTGCACAGTCAGGTATCAAACGTCAGACTGCAGTCAAGTATCAAACGTCAGACTGCACAGTCAGGTATCAAACGTCAGACTGCACAGTCAGGTATCAAACGTCAGACTGCAGTCATGTATCCAACGTCAGACTGCACAGTCAGGTATCAAACGTCAGACTGCACAGTTGTTAATCTATAGGATCATAGAAGACAACGAACAAAATAGTACACTCCTTTATCATTGAAACTTTTTTTATGCGCAAGATGTAATGGTCGTGTAATAGAGCTGTTCTAAAAAATGGGAAATAATACTGGAAGAATTAATTTCTAAATCTCCAAAAGCTTCAAAGGAATGTCATATGTCATTTGACAATCGAATGATTGCTGAAAATTTTTAACAAATCTGCATTTAATCAAACTAATATTACCTGTAATTAGCGAACCGGTTTGTAAATATAAACAAAGATGGCAGCCCCCACAAAAGTAAACAATCCAAACGTCGAAGTACTAATAAACCATTATAAACAATCTGAATTACCATCCGAAAATACACTAGAAACACCTGGCAGACCCAATAAAAGACGAACTCCTGAAAGTCCAGAAGATCTGCCAGCAACTTCAAAACAACAAACACGACAAACGAGGCATCGTAGAACATCAGTGGGTGAACAAGGTCGTAGTGCATCAGTCAGTACCAAAAAAACTCCAGTGCAAAAAAAAACTATCACTGTACAAGTTATTGAGGCACTAACTAGTCCAGAAGTTCTTGGTAAAATCATCCCCATTTTGTCTGACAAAATCAGTGAGTCAATAACTGATTCTATAAACAGCTCAGTTGAAGCAAGCATTAAGGCGCTGATGGACGAACATATTATTCCACTAAAACAAATACTGAAAGAACAACAAAAACGAATCGACGAACAGCAAGAGATGATATCTAATCAGGCACACCTTGTAGTCCAACGTATTCAAGAAGAACAACATTTAAAGTCATCATTAAAGGAAAAAGACAAGGAAATAGACTCTTTACATGACATTGTCATTAATTTGGAAGTCCGTCTTGAACACCAGGAACAATATTCCAGGAGGACCAGTCTTCGATTCCATAACATTGATGTACCCGTAGACGATAGAGGTCATATCATTCACCCTGTTAACACAGATGACATCATAGTAGATATCTGCAAAAATAAACTTAAACTAGACATCAGCACCAATGATATTAGCCGGTCACATGTTATTGGTAAAGTCAGAAACGGAAAATCTCAAGTCATTGTTAGATTCTTATCATACAGATGTCGCGAAAAAGTGTATACCGTATTACTTCTATTTAAAGCCCCCCTTCTAATTAACGCCCCCCCCCCCCCCCCCCCCCCCTCCCTTATTCTGGCCTATAGAACATTTTGACTTCTAATTAACGCCCCCATTTCATAAAATGTAAACTCCACTAATCAACATCACAGCGTGTAAGAGTTCCCAAAATAGTTACAGTGTGTGAAGAGTTTTACACTTCACTAATCAGCAATAATTGTCCAGGTAAACAAACACGTTTTCTGTCAACATTAAAGAACTTGGCTGTCGTATGTTTTCCTTTTCTTCGGCAAATTTAATTACTTTCAACTTAAAAGAAAAATTATATTTGTGTCTAGCTTTATTCTTAGATTCCGTTTTAAGTAGCAGTGGGTTTTAGTAAAGTTCTTAATTTTTCAACATCAGCAGCTTGTCCCGAAAATGTGTACGTACTACGTACACGGTAATTCTAATCCTATATTGAAAAACTTGTTGCAGGTTACAGTTGCAAATATTTTGCCACCTCTTTTAAGAAAAATTTAAATACTTTGCTGAGTTCGATGGGCACGTGTTCTTTATTTCCATCATTTCGAACGAGTTTCACAGCAATTTGTCATTTGCATTATTTTCTTCTCTGTCACAACGAAGTTTCTCGCTGATCTCGTATGTCCAGATTGATTTATATACGTGATAACCTCGAATAGAACTTTCAAAATTAAACTCCATTTGCTGCTCTATGCACGTTTCTAGATGGAATTTATAAATTAAGGTCAGACCAACCCAACATGCACCGATTAACCGATATCAGGGACATTTCATTAGGTAATGTATGTTGACATAGCACGTGTATATTTCTATAGTCTGTTTCATCAAATTAACCTCATCTAACGGCTATAAAAGTCAGAAATTCGTTTCTCTAATTGACGCCCCCTATTTTAAAAATGCATTCGCCCCCGGGGCGTCTATTAGAAGAAATACGGTAACTCCAAAAGAAATCTCAAAAATGATGCCGACAGAATCTTCATCACAGAAAACTTGACAAAAACAAGACAAACCTAGTAAAATCCCTCGCTGATCTAAAGTGCAACCAAAACATCAAGACCTACTGGACAACGGACGGTCGTGTCTACGCAAAACTTAACGAAAGTAGCAGACGAACGCTCATACGGAACCATGATGACATCAGAAACCTACTTAATGCCTCTGACTATAATATAAATTAAACTTAAAAAACTTAGCTAAATATTTATCTCAGATTAATAGTTATTGTTTTTTAGTTTTTTCCCTTGCCATTCATGTACTGAATTGTATGTTAATATTTATCTTCCATCAGATTTGTATCCACTAAAATCGACTATCCTCTTACAATTGCATCCCCCATATAACTTTTATGCAGGAAATCCAGGTCAAATCACATTGTTTTTCTCCATAATGCTAAAAGTCCAGCTTAAATCCACTAAGTTTCATATTTATTGTTCTTAATATCCTATTTTTGTCATAGCCCAACTTGTCCACTCGCTGTAAGTCATACTAGCCAAAATAAGCATATGTATATATATATATATATATATATATTTTTTTTTTTTATTTTTTTTTTTTTAACCTAGTTATATATGTGCCCCCTATCATACCCCGTAGGAGAAAGTGGACGTATCAAAGTATTGTCATATTATCGAAAACCCTTTCATAAAAAGTCAAAACGTTTAAAATTAGACAATACAATTCAATAAAATTGATATATCTGCACAGCGTAAATCCCCAATAATTAAAGATTGAGTTTTATTTATTATCTATAGGTATTCCTATACAGAACCCCTAATTTCTGGAGAAAGGGAATGTGTCAAAGTGTTAGCTTATTATCCAAAACTTATTTAAATAAAATCAACTTATAACTCATTCTATGCGCAATCGACTAATAAATTTATCAAATACCTAATACAGTAAAGCTATCTAGTTAAGATGTCACATTAGTTGCGAAATTACGTGGTTGATTTCCGCGATCTATTCTAAAAGGTGTTCTCGACTCATCTGTTGTTAAAAAAAAATCCGTTTTTTTTTCTATTTTGGCTCATCGTCAACGACTTCTGAAATACACCAAGATAGTGCTTTCTTTTCGTCTTTGTAATTCTGTTACTATATGCACCAATCGTTACTTGATGTATTATTTGAAAATTTGCGAAAAAAAATATTACATAGATATATAGAGAGACTGTAACTGTAAATTATATAAAATACTGTTCTTGTGTTGTGTCATGTTAAAAATACTTCAATTAATTAGTGTTCGTTCATGCAGGAAATACACAACTTGTTATCGGAGTTTAACAAACAACAACTCAATATTTGGTATTGTGTGCTCAGTAGGTAACAAAAAGCTAAATAAATAAAACCACAGCATTTTTATTTAT
This sequence comes from Bathymodiolus brooksi, assembly GCA_963680875.1. Taxonomy (NCBI): domain Eukaryota; kingdom Metazoa; phylum Mollusca; class Bivalvia; order Mytilida; family Modiolidae; genus Bathymodiolus; species Bathymodiolus brooksi. Next base: position 94,846,018 of record OY804579.1, read on the forward strand.
TTATCTTTAATTTAATTTGAAAGCAAAACTGATGATGTCTTCATGTCTGAACAGATTTTATTTTTATTTTTTTTCCAACAAATATTAGGCTTCCTAGACGAGATATTTTGTACTTTTACAGAGATCAATCAGATATTTGCCCTCTTCATTAACTGTTTATGGTGTACCATCCCTCCCTAAAGGAGAAATATCATGGTTCTACATTAATTTTGATATACACTAAATTTCCGTATGTCGGAATTAATTTCCATATCTTCAAATCTATATACAAAAATGTACATATTATATTCGACCGATTAATAACAAGTTTTTTTGTGTGTTTTTTCCCCTTTTTTCTCGGTGTACGAAATATCAAAAATTAAATTGTAAAATGATGAAAATCTCCTGGAAATTAATACTTTTCATGGTCATGTATCCAAATATGTTCATTGTATTCGAGATATCGATAATAATAAATACGCGAGCAAAATAAATGATAATTGTGTATCATCCATATACGAAGTTATTCTTATTATTTTTTTTTATTTATTTTTTTTTTATGATTACATTTTTTTTTTTTTAATTGATTGGTGATAATGTGTATATGTGTGTAAAGTGATTTTCTTGTGTGTGTCTAAAACTGTATTACCAATATTGTATAGTGTTTACGATATACAAATGTATAAAATTATCTATTATACATATAATGTAGAATATTTAAGTCGTAGATATGTGGAGTGATGAATTGTGACAGGAATGATACAGCATATCTGTAAATTAATGACATATGGTTCTTTTTTCCAATGAAGTTTACTATAATTTCCCATTTGAAACCCCGTTATATCTCAACATTTCAAATGAACTTACTTTTCATTTTCTTTGCTTGTATATATACATGTATTTATTTTTGTTAACTTTCTTTACTTTCTCATCATTGTTGCTATTTCTCCCATTTCATTTTGTGTGTGGATGCTGCGGTGTGTGTTTAGATGTGGGAGTGGGACGGGCCTGTCTCTGCTCTTTTCTGTCTTCAAACCTAAAGCCCAATGGGTAATAGTTTGGAAGAATACAGAGCGGCTATAGGCATGTTCCATTCTCACACTTGCAGACTGTGTGGACCTTTTGTTATTCGGACTGATACTTATTTGAACATATTTAGAACTAATCTCCGATGCTCTCTCTTTTTTGTCAGCCTTCTCTTACTCCAGGGTCTAAATCCAAATGTAAATGCGTTATTTTTATTTTTTGCACTCCATTTTATACTACTTGTCGGAAATATCGAATCTAATCCTGGTCCACACGAATTATTACACACAATTTCGGAAAACAATCATACTGATAGATGTATTTCGTTGTGTAATATTAATATCCGCAGTATTAGAAATAAAATGGAGTTCCTTGAAACCTCTTTGAATGATTTCGATATATTAGTTGTAACTGAAACACACCTTGATAACCAAATAAATGATAGTGACATAACTCTCGATTCGTTTCCGAATATTATCCATCGAAAAGACCGTTCAAATAGTGGTGGTGGGCTCCTCATTTATTCGAAAAATGATATCTCTATAAGTAGGAAATTCGAATTAGAAAACAATCTTGACGAAACTATCTGGGTTGAAATACGATCCAAAGGTCAATTTTTTTTATTATGTAACACATATAGATCTCCGTGTACAGATATTGATTACTGGACACGATTAACATACGCAATAGAATTGGCCCTTCAGGTAAATGAAAACATCATTTCACGGGCGATCTGAATTCAAATCTATTGTGTTCATATAACAACAAACTTATTGACCTTGTGAATATTTTTAATCTTAAGAATGTAATTGATAAACCTACCAGGATAAGTGGTAATACTAGTACTTTATTAGACCCCATTATTCTAAGCGATACTTTGAACTGTAATTATTCTGATGTACTTAAAATACCAAGACATATAAGCGACCACGATGCAGCAATTGCATTCATTAAATGCCCAAAAGCTACATCAAAATCATTTACAAAAGATATCTGGTTATATGACCAAACTGATTTTGTTAGATTTAATCAGATGCTAACTGATATAAATTGGAATGAAAAACTTTGTAATTTTGATGATGTAGATGATATGTGTGAAGAATTTTCAAAAACTTTCTTTCAAATCTCAAGTGCATGTATCCCTTCAAAAGCAATATTGATACGCGAAAAAGACAAACCATGTTTCAGTAGCGAAATACGAAAAGAAATCCACATACGTGACCGGCTTAGGAAAACATTATTAAAATCTCAAAACGAAAATAACATTATTAATTATAAAAAACAAAGAAATAAGGTAAATAATATGAAAAAAATAGCAAAGGAGAAATTTGAAATTTAGACAACTTTTTATTAAATAACTCTTCAAACCCCAAAATGTATTGGAAAATAATGAAGATGTTAATCAAATCTAACAAAGGAAATTATTGTATACCCCACTCCGGAATTCAATTAATGATCAAAATATTGATGATATTGCTTATGACGATTCGCACAAATGCGAGTTATTGAATAAATATTTTAGCTCAATATCAAAACTGGACGAAGAAAATGCTACTCTCCCACAGTTTGACTCCAAAACAAATAATATTATTCACGAAATAAATATAACAGAGAACGAAATTATTGATGTTATTCAAATTCTTGACCCAAACAAAGCAACAGGACCAGACAAAATAAGTCATAAAATGCTTAAAATTTCTCCTGAGAAAATTGCAAAGCCCCTTCTAATAATATTTAATAAATCTTTACAACAGAGCAACTATCCTTCTAATTGGAAGAGTGCTCATGTTATTGCAATTTTCAAAAAGGGTGACACAACCCTACCCTCCAATTATCGCCCGATATCTTTAATAAGTTGTGTAGGTAAATTAATGGAACGAATAGTATATAAACATGTTTACAATCATCTTGTTAATAACAATCTCATATATAAATACCAATCGGGGTTTTTGCCAAAACATTCCACTGTCCATCAACTATTAGAACTATGCAATTCGATCCTAAACTCTAGAAAAAAAAGAATTTAGCTGCTTCGTCTTTTGCGATTTTTCTAAAGCTTTCGACAAGGTTTGGCACAAAGGTCTTATTCACAAAAAGAATTCATACGGAATTCAAGGGAAGTTAATTAAATGGTTCGAAAACTATCTGTTCAAAAGAAGACAAAAAGTAATCAATAAAAACTCTTGGGCAAGTTTCGAACCTGTCTCAGCTGGTGTACCCCAAGGGTCTGTATTGGGTTCCCTCATGTTTCTAATATACATAAATGATATAGGAGAAAAACTTATATCGTTGAGTAGATTATTTGCTGATGGCACATCACTCGGATATTCTAGTCAAAGTGTTGATCAAATAAAAACTGTAATCAATCATGATCTACTCGAACTAAATGCCTGGTCTAGTAAATGGCTAATGTCATTCAATCCCGAAAAAACAGAAATCTTGTTTTTCTCCAATACCGGTAACATGGACAACATCGAATTTTCTGTTAATGGCAAAAGTATCCCTTTATCTACTAGTAATAAGCATCTGGGAGTTATCCTCTCCCAAAATGCAAAATGGAATGAACATTTAGAAAATATGATAACAAATATAACCAAACATTTAGGTATATTACGGAAATTAAAATTCAATCTAAATAGATCCAACTTAGAAAAAATGTATTTAGTCTACATTCGCTCCCTTTTTGAATACGCTTGTGAAGTCTGGGATAATTGTGGAATTGGCTATTCAGACAAATTAGAAAAACTTCAATTAGACGCTGCCAGAATTGTAACAGGTTTACCCATTTTTCCAAAATCGGAGTATTTATATGCTGAGACAGGTTGGGAAACACTATCAGAGCGGAGATATCGCAGAGAACTCCAATTATTTTTTAATATAAAATGTGGAATGGCACCTGAATACTTGCGTCATCTAGTTCCCCCAACTATTCAGAGTACTACTATATACCCTTTGCGAAATGGTGATAATTTAATAGTTCCTTTCTGTAGACTCTCTATAACCAATTCGTTATTTATTCCTTCCACAGTTAAAGAATGGAATAAACTTGACATTGCAATCAGAAAATCAGATTCATTATCCAAATTCAAAAGCGCTATTCGTCTTAACAGCCAATCAAATAAGATTTTAGTTCCCAAACTTTATTACTATGGCCCTAGAAAGTTAAACGTGATCTTAACACAAATTAGATGTACAGCTTCTTTCCTCAACCATGATCTACACAAGGTTCATATTTTATCTAGCCCAGCGTGTAGCTGCGGTGTCCCCCAAGAAGATGCGAACCACTTCTTTTTTGTTTGTACCAAATATTCTGAAATAAGAAATGATCTGTTTCTCAGCATAAGCGATTTGTCTCAATTTATCAATATTTCACTTCTCACATCAGGAAGTGAAACCTTAAGCTATGCAGATAATTGCTTTATTTTTTATTCAGTTTTTCGATTCATGAAAAGGTCAGCATCCAAACACACACACACACACACACACATACTTTTTCCTCATTTCTTTTTACTCGTTTACTTTTTTCAGCTATATTATATGATAAAATTGTATTTTTCTGGTTTTCATGTGCATTCTCAATATAATGTAATAATGATTGTATATATAGGAGAAGACTCCATAAGTTGGTAAAGCTTGTGTCTGATCCTCTTTGTATCATTGATCAAATAAAATAATTATAAACTAAATTGAAACTTAAATTTTGTTCAGAGATATACTAAATTACCTCCTAATTCATAAACATGAGGTGGACTACGAACACAAATAAAAACGTAGATATCAAATTTAGTGCTCACGACGCATTTCTGGAATAACCTTCATCAGGCTCAAAGTTAAGAGATTCGAAAGCCTAATACGCTGAGAGTCTTTTGGGGACAAATGACTAAACAGGATATCCGTCTTTTGGGGACAAATGACTAAACAGGATATCCGTCTTTTGGGGACAAATGACTAAATCGGATATCCGTCTTTTGGGGACAAATGACTAAACAGGATATCCGTCTTTTGGGGACAAATGACTAAACAGGATATCCAACATCAGCTAAGGTTATCTATGCCTGAGGGAGATTGACCTTTGTAACACGACGAATGCAACTAGTTGAGCAGGAACTGCTTACCGTTCCGGAGAACCTGCGTTCACCCGCCGTGTTTGTAGGGTTCGCGGTGTTCAATCTTTAGTCTTCTGCGTAGTTTTTTGTAGATCATTGTTAGTCATATTGTATGTTTGGCCATTGCATTGTCTGTCCTTCTTCAATCTTGTTTTATATTAAATTACATTATTTAGGAACTGTAAATTTCAAATATAATAATATATTCTAACATACCCTCCTTCTTTCGCTTTGTTAACAAACGAGCGAGTTATCCATTCGGTATAATCTCATTAGCACTTGCACCGGTGAATGTGACTGACTTTTCCATTGACAAAATTGTGTGCGACATTTTCCGCAAACGTAAATATAAATTACCGTCTTCCAATTAGAGTATACTACCGTATTTGTACTCTTAGACATATCAGAATCGAAATAAATCATGGAAGCCAGAATGTGTTTTGAGCTTTGACATGGATTGACAGATATTAGTAAATTATATCCCTCGCTTCTGGCTCGGGATAAAATACTAATATCCGCCAATCCATGTTAAAACTCCCAACACATTCTGGCTTCCATGATTTATTTCTTAAATGAACGATTTCAGCAGATGTATATTTTGTGTCATTTCTTGGATTGTTTTTGTTATAAATAATTACAGATTATCTTGTACATTTTGACACATCGCATAACAGTTAAAAGAATGGTGTAAAATACTTACTAATGTCTTTAAGACTGTCTACTAATTATGTGTTGCTGTTTGTTAACCCTACGGCCATTTTGTCTGAAGTTAAGAAAAGTTAGAAGCTACCAAAGAGGTAATCAGAAGATATAAATCAAAGAAGGACAGACAATACAATGGCCAAATGAAAAGGGACAAACAACGATCTACAAAACATTGCACATTTGACTTTTGCAACACCGTATATTTTTCGAAACGTTCATATACCTTCTGTCACAATATCATGCTATGTTTAAAACCTTGCAGGGTCAGAGATAATTTCTTCTCTCAAGAAAATAGCACTTTCATCCACAGAAAGTCATTTTCTATAGGTCATGCATCAAGCAAAATAAAATCTAATTTGAGCTCAAATTAATTTGCATACAATGTTACAATTACACATTTTCTTAATCCCAATTCATTTAACATTTTTATATAATACAACAGAGCGAAGGGAATTTTTAATTTAAACATTATTTTAAAAACTCTGAATTAGTGTTTTTATACTAGAATACAAATGGCTGTGTCAGAGGGAAGAAAAGAACTAAGAAAGAAGATACATCGTTTATATTATGATTAATTAAATCCAATTGAGAACTCCTGTAATCACATAATACTTCTAGTTCGCACTCACATTTCTTAAGAAAAAAATAATCAAAGAATATATTTTTTTCAGAGAATTTCAAGCATTGACTATTGGAGAGATACTATTCGTCATATTAAGAGTAATGATTTGATTTTGTAATTGTAGAAGAAACACACTGAACTACCTTTTTTTCTAAGATTGTTTTATTCATTTTTAATGAATTCCTATAATGATATCTTTAATCCATTCAAAACATATTCTATGGAAAGAAATGATTCCATTTGCACATTGTATATATGTATGTATCTAGGCTAATTAACCTTATAAGACGTGTAATCCTACCGACTTTGTAAATGTATTAGAATTTATTACTTTCATTAGGAGTATACGTGCGTATTATCTTAATATATTATTCTGTGTATGCATTGTACAAAAATGTAGTTAAATTTATTATGTCGCGGTTTGAACATGACCAGCTTTTCATATACAAATATATATTTTCATGTATATAAATACAATTTATTTTAATTTGAATACTGCAATCTGATTGGCTGATCCGCCTGGAGAAAATTTTGGCTATACTTGATAATCTGGTTTGGTATTGTGACGTCGCCAACGACAAATTTAAATAATTACATGAAATAATCTTGATTAAAATCGAGGAATCATTCAATTTTGTTGTAAGAATATGTGTACATTGTATATGTGTGGGCTTAAACGACGAATGATCAGTAACTGTAATCATATATATCTAGTTCTGAGCATTATGCCAGTTACAGCACAGGACTGTTGTTGCTTTGAGTGTGCGTATTCAAGATCCAATACCACATGTTCACCTCTTTCTTAAACATATTCCTGGGTACTGATGACGGTTGCACGACTTCAAACCAACTAGCTCATTAGTGAGTCCTCGGGTGGTCCATAATAGGCAACGATCGACAATTAATTTGTAGACATCTTAAGCGAAGATATTTTATGTTTTCAGAAGATAACACCCATGGCATTTGTTATAATATCAAATGTTTGATGTTTTTTTTTATATTTTATTTCTCCATTTTAAAGTACATAGAAAAGATAATATTTCACATTTTAATACATATGGAGGATCTTAAATCCTCCGAAATGAAATAAATTGAGTGAGTAAATGGAGACTTGTTGAACGCCATATTAACATTGTTCAGTCACATGACAAGTAGACCAACACACTTTGTCATAAAAGAATTCAACATCCGAATGTTAAAAAGTCCTCTAAGACCGTTACAAGATACTTTTAATGATTTACTTTCTAATATACAGAAACCTCTTGGAATTCATCACATTCGTACAATCTTATTTTCACTACCTGTACACTACCTCAAAGATCTTAGGAATTTTGGACTTGACAAAGGAGGCGTAGATCCTTTTTCTCCTAAGAACAGATTGTCTAGTATTATATGTGACGTGGCGTCTTTTCGTCTTTTCAAACCAGTTCGATCTGAACCTCTTCATGATAACAACAGAAAATTCTTCCATATTCCGTTTGCTAACAAAGGAATCGATGCTATTAACATCAGCAACATTCTTAATAGAAAAGAGGTCGCAAAAGAAATTCCACCATATTTCAAAAATCAATATTTTCCCATTGTCTCCTATAGCTACACTAACAGCATTGGCCGTTAAATTGTCAACTACAAAGAAGCATGGCAAGATATTAACATAGAAGGTCAAGAACTCTCTGACGTGTGACTGCTGCCACTCTCCTTTTCAATACAACCCATCTGGACATGTAATCACTGGTGATCTAAAATCATTCAACATGAGAGTCTCCGAAAGGTGATTTCTCATGGTCCTAAATTCAGTGAACCTCAACACATCAATTGGAAACATAACTTCAAGATAATTATGGATGCTGTTGAAGATTATGCCAGAAGGTGGATAAAGAGAGAAGTAGATCAAGATCCTGAGTTAGAGTCCTTGTCAGACTGGGTTTCGGATTCGCAAACTAAATAATTGTGTTAATAGTCGACCTAAGTCTGTATTTAAAGACCAAGAAGCAGTTAAGTGTCTTTCCTCTCTTCATGACAAATACGTTATCGTTCCTGTGGACAAGGCTTCCAACAACATCGTGTTTGTATGTAAATCATATTACTACGAATGCCTAATCAAGGAATTAGACATAAATAACAACACCTCTAGTAATACCACATACAAACCAACTTCGTTCGACAAAGATGAAATCTTAGCTAGCCACAGATCCTTCATGACCTCTTTAAACATTTCCTCTGGTAGAGTCTGAAGACTTACCCTATTGGTATTGAGATACCTAAGCTCCATAAGACACCATACAAAGAAAGGTACATAGCGGGATCATCAACTTGTTCGACGAAAGAATTGTCTATTCACCTGACAATGATTCTGTCTGCAGTAAAAGAGGGACAACAGAAATATTGTGAAACTGTTTACTCGCGTAGTGGCATAAATCACATGTGGATTTTGAAAAACTCTAAAGATCTTTTGGATAACATTAAATCAAGATCTTTCTCTCAGGTATCCTCCATCAACACTTTTGATTTATCAACTCTGTATACCACCCTACCGCATGACAAATTAAAAACCCGTTTAAAAGAAACCATTCACAAAGCTTTCAGTCATAGATACGATGGCTCAAAATGTGTTGTATTAGGCTACAATTCCACATATTTTTCAAACAAAATTCAAAAAGGTAAAACATGCTACTCCGAGGAACAAGTGATCAGTATGCTGGAGTTCCTCATCGATAACATATGTGTCTCCTTTGGAGGGGCACTGTTTCAGCAGGTCGTCGGCATACCATTTGGGTACGAATTGTGCCCCTCTTCTAGCCGATTTATTTTTATACTCATACGAATCGGAGTTTCTTCAAACTCTTGTAAAAGATAAGAAGATTCATGAGGCTAGAGCCTTTAATTTCACATACAGGTATATTGATGACGTTTTATCTATCAATAATTCTAGATTTGCAGAATTTCTTCCATTGATATATCCTCCAGAGCTGGAAGTTAAAGAGACCACAGATACAGCTTCGTCCGCATCATTTTTGGAGTTATACCTCGAATTTGACGACAGTGGTCAACTCAGTACTACAATTTATGATAAACGGGACGACTTCAATTTTAAAATCATAAATTTTCCAAACATGTGCAGCAATATACCAGCTTCTCCTGCATATGGTGTTTACATCTCGCAATTGATTCGCTATGCAAGGGCCAGTAGCAATTATTCTGATTTCCTGAAACGTCATCTTCATCTGAGAAACAGGCTACTGGACCAGGGCTATAAAAAGATTCGCCTTATTTGATCTCTTAAAAAGTTTATATTCCGATACCAAGATCTTGTCGAAATATATTCCGTCTCTGCAGAAACGATTATAAGCGATGCATTTTCATATAGTGAAAATGTATAAAGATAAAAAAGTCAAGAAAAATGTCAAGGATATTTTTTGTATCAATGTGTGACGTAAACATATTTTTGACATATACGTCACCGAATATGGTACTGCTTTGACAACTATTTTACCTATTTTGTTCCTGTATTTAAATACTGTTATAGTGACAGCCGGAACCTTTGAACCGTAATGAGAGCGGGAGGTTTGGCGCTTTAAAATCTGATTCAACCCACCATTTCTTTAGAAATGCCTGTACCAAGTCAGGGTCATTACGATTTTCACATTTTTCCGGTTGTTGACTGATTTTGTCTGTTTATATAATTATGAGTTTTGACTTTCCCTTTGTAAGATTGTTCGGAGTTCGTTAATTTTGTTATTACCCTCAATTACTTTAAGAATTGTATTAAAACAACTTTTGAACCTATTTCTAATAATCATTTCAGAAAAATTATCCAGTTATATACAAGAAGCTTAGATATTGGACGAAAGTCGAGTTCTACTTTATTTTGTTCGCATTCTATGAAACATTACACATGTACAAGACAGATCACACGTGATATATAATGAACGAATTTCCATAGTTAGATCATACATGAAATCAAATCTAAAACAAATCATATTTCTCATAACCAACTAAATTAGCACGTTTTATCTATCAATAATCCTAGAATTGCAGAATTTTTTCCATTGATATTTCCTCCAGAGCTAGAAATTAAAGAGACCACAGATACAGCTTCGTCCGCATCATTTTTGGACCTATACCTAGAATTTGACAACAGTGGTCAACTCAGTACTAAAATTTATGATAAACAGGATGACTTCAATTTTAAAATCATAAATTTTCCAAATATGTGCAGCATTATACCAGCTTCTCCTGCATATGGTGTTTACATCTCGCAATTGATTCGTTATACAAAGGCCAGTAGCAATTATTCTGATTTCTTGAAACATCATCTTTAACTGAGAAACAGGCTACTGGACCAGGGCTATAAAAAAAATTCGCCTTATTCGATCTCTTAAAAAATTTATATTCCGATACCAAGATCTTGTCGAAGAATATTCTGTCTCTGCAGAGACGATAATAAACGATGGATTTTCATAAAGTAATATGGAAAATGTATAAAGATAAGGATTAAGTAATCGTGGTTTAGACATGACGTCATTCAACATCTCATTTGAAATCAAAGGGTGTAAGAAGATGACCGTTTAGTTAAACCGGTCTGCAGAGACGATAATAAACGATGGATTTTCATAAAGTACTGCGTTGACTACTATTATACCTAATTTGTCCCAGTATTGTTAAAAAATGCTGCTATAGTCACAACCGGAACCTTTTAACCGTAATGGAAGCGGGAGGTTTGGCACCGTAAAATCTGATTCAACCCACTATTTCTTTGGAAATGCCTATTCCAAGTCAGGGCCATTGCGGTTTTCCCATTTTTCGGTTGTTGACTGATTTTTTCTGATTGTTGACTTATGAGTTTTGCCTTTTCCTTTGGAAGATTGCTCGGTGTTCGGTAATTTTGTTATTACCCTTATTTGAACATTTATGGTGCGAGCTCACTGAAACAACAGTAGGCGGGTAGACATGTCGGGCTCAATATCCTGATTCTGAGTCAACCAGTCTTTGCTTTATCTCCTTTATCTTGTGTACTTAGCTGAGAAGCAGCAAATACCATTTTTATTAACACCAAATCTATAAGTGGAGAAACACATGCTTCATAATTACTGTGACACTAGGTACTCAAGACAAGTGTGAATCATATGTGGATTTTGGAAAATTCTAAAGATTCGTTAGAGTAAATACAATTAGGGTCCATCTCTTCATGCATTTTAATTTTTCTACCTTCTACACAACTGGAATCTAAAAGACAGATTAAATGAATTAGTTCATGAAAAAGAATGGCCAACGTAGATACACATATCTTGTCTTAGGAAGGGACACTCTTATGTCATAATCCGTATATTGAAGACGAACAGACAACACAATGGCCAAAAGGAAAAGTACAAACAACGATCTAAAAAAACATACACATCAAACTAAAACCGAGGGTGAACTCAGGTGCTCCGAAAGGGTGAGCAGTTCCTGCTTAACTAGTGTTACCCGTCGTGTTAATCTAGTTACAAACCAGGTGATAAGTCATGAATGAGGAAAGGACCGGAAAGTGTTTACGACAAGTGGAACATATCCGTGGTCAATTGTGACACAGATATTCTATTGCGGTCAACCAAGCCATGATGGCGACCGTACATCTTTCAAAGTGATGACTTCAACTTAGCCAAGAGGAACCCTTGGTTCAGTAGCTTCCTTGTTAGCGGCAACCCTCTCAAGGAAATTCTGATAGGAACCACAAGCTCTGGAGAGATATGTACTCCGTATGCAGGTGATGATGGAATGTTTCTACATATAAATGGAAAGTTCACAATGGGAAAATTGAAAACATCTCTATTGTCGTAAAGTTTCGTTCTTCACTGTCAATTTCGATGTGTAGGTCAAGATATGAAGCATACCTATCTGTATATATGGTATCCTTTATTTCAAGCTCAATGGGATAGATGCGATCAACGAAATCGCCAAACCTAGAATAAAATATTGTCTTATGTTTTATGTAAAATCTAGAGACAATCCGGAACACCAATATTGGTCGGATCAAAGTCGAGAAAAATATCCGTATTGGCCGACCTTGTCCTGTATTGGCCGAATTGAACTATCTGTATCACAAAGGCAGTTTTCATCTTATTTATGTAAATATAACAGTAGTTAATTAATAGAATAAAATATTGAATCTGAATCTACTAAATGTAGTCGTAAGGCATTGATTATAAGTGAATTATGAAAAGATTGGAACTGGTAATTAAATATAGATTTTCCTTCAGTTGCCCGTGGGTTACGATATTTCTCCACTCAATAGAGTTAAATTTAAAATCTTAACCGTTAGGCGAGTGGTTTAATTTTTTAATTTAGCTCTCGAGAGTGGAAAAATATCGTAACCCACATGGGCAACTGAAGGAGAATTTGTTTCTCCCATTATTTAACACGAACTTTATTTCAAAATTTGAAATTAATGCGGGGAAAGGCACGAGACATTTTAATCCTCTAGAGGATTACAGATGTTTCCACTACTGGTTAAGCGGGGTTAAAACGCCGTAATAATGGGAGAATTAGGTGTCCGCAGGTGGCATACGGTGACAATAACATGCTTTATTAAATGATAAGTAATTTTGCTTTTCGCTGACTGGCCTAAACAGCATTTTCTCAACTCTACCTCAGAGTGAGCACACCTCGCGTGAGGTATATTCGGGCTTATGTCTATTTGGCTACCCTGTTGAGATCTTTTTGCTTACTTGCTCTCAAATACGTTTAATATAAACGTAGATTAAGTGATTAACGATGTTTTTAAAACGAGAGGACTTTTCTCAAGTCATCTCTCATCGAAGGGCGAAGCCCTGAGATGAGAGATGACTAAGACACGTCCTAGAGTTTTAGAAAACATCTTTAATTATTTTATCGCTGTTTTGTATTCATAATTAAATAATTTTTGTTGAGATACTGACAATTTTCTAAACACAATTAATATTTTATATCGTTAATCACTTAATTATCAAGAATTTGATAATGTAACGTCAGTATAACGTCATATTAGAAAACAAGAGAATACTACGTGCGTCCTTGACAACGCTTAGCGATTAGCGATAATTGGAATCATCCCATGCGCTTACGTGATATGAAATACATGTATATCGGTTTTAAACATCAAAGGGAAAATAAACACAAAAGCGATAAATCTAATGTATTGCGCACGACGCGTTTCTGATACGCTCAAAGTCAAAAGAGTAGAGAGCCAAATAAGAACACGTTACATTTTGTATTCGATGGTGGTGATGTCTACTTTGTACTTTAACCAACATGCTTAGTTCGATTTTAATAGCGCTAGGTCACTGCCACAATAGTCCACGAGTAGACAATAAATAAGGGTAATAAAAAAATTACCGAACACCGAGCAATCTTCCAAAGGGAAAGGCAAAACTCACAAGTCAACAAACAGACAAAATCAGTCAACAACCGGAAAACTCAACACTATCCTGACTTAGACCCTACCAGTATATGTTGCCACACGTGACAGCTGAGAGCTTAGCAGAGGGGAATCAAATAGATGCTGAATGGATGTCGAACCAATTCCTTACTCGACGACAGCATGTCAGCCATTACATCATCATACCAGGATCCAAAACAAGTAATAAAAAATATAGCACAAAACAAATATTAATGATATATACACATGTATTTGACAACGATATATTAACATTTCATTATACTACGCCATTTTCTAATTATGAATCGCTTTGATTCCCTTCTGAATCCTGAATCTATACACATATGAATACACGGATTGACAGCACAACTGATATTGTAAATATGCAACGATATCAAAACTCCTATTCTCTCTTTGTCTGATAAATATGATAAATCATATTCATAAACGCCAACAGTATACAGAACTATTGATGGAATAAAACTGAGGATGAAAGTGGCCGTTATTAATATTAATAGAACAATTAAATTTTTCATCATACGAAAATTGTTTCGTTGGGATCTATGTGTACCGGTAAACGTGCATTTTAGCCCAGTCCGTTCTTTGATTTCAGGTACCTTTGCACTACTCGTGGTAGTCGCGCTATGGTTGATTTGAATATTTGCTGTATCTCTGATGAACCGCACTGTAGAGTTCCTAACCTGGTAATGATTGTATATTTGTTGTATAATTCGTCCATACAGAAACACTAACAACATTATAATACAGATGACAATTATCCCAAAGGAAACTCCATACTGGATTCTAAACTTATTTGGCATCTCACAGAACAACGTTGACATGCTGTGGTTGGATGCGCCCCGGACATTACTATTTAGAACTGCACTTGGCAAGGCAAACAGACATGCCATGCACAATTCAAAAATTACTATCCACCATTTCCATTTTGACGATATGGAAACCTTACAACATATCCTTTGATATCGATCAAACGCTATTATTAATAATAAAAATACTGAAAAGCATGCTGGAAATATATTTATAAATGACACAGTCTTGCAAAGTAGAATGTATTTTGTATATATCTTCATTCCTTTTAAAAACGATGTGACGGAAAGAATGATAACAGCTGTTAAGTCGGATGCAGCTAAAACCGAGATGTAAAATTCCGTGGTGTTGTTCTGACTAATTTTTAATCGATATATCAGTAGGACAAAGACATTTCCTAGAACACCAACTATTAAACGAACAGCTAGAAAAAACACCGAATAAATTAAATAGTGTTCACTATTGTATCCCTGAGATAAATTTGTAATGTTAGATATGGCAGTAGAACCATTTTCCATCTTTATATCAGGAGATTAAAATATGATGTTCATATAAGCTGCTGCATACATGTATATGGTAGAATAGAAAAACTCCAAACAGTTTCTGCATACATTCTATATATTACTCTCTCCGGTGTGGGTTGGTATGACCGAAATAAATTATGCCAATCTATTTCCAAACATCCCGATTTGTTAAATGATGAGTCAAATATAATATTTGTTTTGTCAAGTATATTTGTAGATAGAATGATGAACTTTGAATATCGAAAACTTCCTTTGTAGTGATTTTTTGAAAAAAATGAAAATCCACAAAATATGGAAATGATACTAATTAAATTTCCGGAAAAATAATTAGCGTACCGAGAACATAGATTATAGGATTATTACGTGATGTTTTTCATATTGGCCTAATTATAGGTCCGAGGCCTGCTGTAATACAGCAGACCGAGGACCTATAACTAGGCCAATATGAAAAACATCACGTAATGATACCTTTATTAATTAACCAGTCCGATATGATGTTAACTATATAGGCCAATATGAAAACATGTGATTTCCATCAAATGACAAGTTTTTTAGGCATTGCATGACTCATTCAAAGCAAATTCAAGAAAAACAATAAAACAACATTACTGAATCAAACAAACTGCAGAATATCTGAATTAGGAATATTAAGAGTCAAATGTTATTAGAAATGACTTAAGAGTCCACGTTACAGTTACTGACTACAGTTGATTGTGCTCTTTCTATCTCCAGAGTATACATTAATGTTAATTACACCACCCGAAACAGTTGCCCCACAAAAGAGGGCCAACGGATTGCCATGTTTGTCCTCCAAAAGTACTGTTCAGCTGTATATCACCTCATGTCATATTTACATAGTCTTGTCTTCCTCTTAACCCAAAGTATGCACCATTGTTTAGAAAGACTGCATTAATTAAAGCTTCTGGGTTGTCTGAAAATGAAATATAAAAAATAAGTTTACTATCTATATTCATATTTGTTAATTACTTTTTCATTTTTACATGTTGCAATTGGTACTATTAATGTAGTATAAACTGTTTCAAGATAACACAAGTAAAATGATATATGATTGATTGATGAATTACAATGTATCTGTAAAAAAATTTTTTGAAAGATCATAGGATCATGAGTTATTGTACGACAGAAAGTGTGGACGGACAGAGTGATTACTATAGGGAGGGTATCCGCCAAAACTTGGCGGGCCCTAATTATAAAGTTCTGAAACACACTGTGTTGTTCGGCACTCATGATATTATTTTCAATATTCACAATGCCTAATTAATTATCCTATAAATATCAGGCAAATTTATGATGAATGTTTACTATTTTGAATGACAAAAATGTCAGTACATACCCTATTGGAGATGTCATGTCTCTCAAGTGTCTGTCAAGGCTGTTGTACATGGAACCCAGAGAATCTGGTTCATATTCAGTACCATCTTTTTTGAGTACACACAGGAAGAATCTAGCCATAATACTGCCAAGGTCTTTGGAGGGTATCTGTCCCGGTGCTCTTTCCTCACCAATACTAATAGAAGTGCAAAAGTCTGTGATCACTTTCATGTCACTTTTTGTCTTTGTCTTAGTGTTTTTATTTAAATTTTTCTCTAAAAAAAACACCAGTTTCTTGTTCATCTATTACCATACGAAACCTTTTGTTTGATACGACATTTTCTTTCTGATTGTCGGAATCCTCGTTCATGTTTGTTGGCAAATCTCTAGGTAAGTTCAGCAGATCAAGTTCAACGTACACTCGTAATTTGGGCTTTCAATTTCAGATATATTCATTAATATATCATCTGCTTCCATTCTTGACAGATCGTTGTATCTAAAATAATCTTCAATAAGTGCATCCTGCACATCTTCAGAGTTTTTCAACTCTCTGTTTGGTCTGCGTCTCTCTATTTTCAACTTCAGCAGACGACTGACATCTCTCGGGCCTTTTCCTTGCGATTCTCGAAACGTCTAGCGGATTCCGATCTAGCTGTAATTGGACGGACCGGAATCGGGCCAATACGGAAAATATCCGTATAGGACTGGTTTTTGTCGTATTGGCCCAATGAAAGTTTTTATATTGTATTGACATATTTGACAATATTAAGGCTAATAAATCAAGGTTAATTTATTTTTATTTTTTTTTTTTTTTCATAATACTTTATTGTTTGACTCGCCTGTTAACAAAACACCTTAGATGCCCAGGTAAGCAAAAATAATCTAAGGTTCCCTGTTTTACAATAGATCTCTTATCCAGGGTTAATAAGAGATTTATTAGAGTCCACATGATCCCATTTCAAAAATACAACTAAATTTATCAATAATAAAATCAACATGTAAGTCAATCTATATCGGCATTTTATGATAGCTTCAACATAATTTTTTATAACATTTACATACATGCATTGTACTCATATATTATAACTACTTACTAATCACTGATAGAATTGTCAAGATTTTGGCTTTATCTATTGTATCATTACAATTGGCCGTTAGCAAAATTTTTAGTTCAGATTTTAAAGTCTGTTTCCATATATTACAAAGTACATTTTGATTGATATGAATTTTGTCATATTTAACTTTGTTTCTTGCCTTCCAAATAGACCACTTAGATATAAAAATTAATGTATTTAATAGAAGTTCATGTTTACCCCCCATATTGAACCCAAACATCATATTTTTCTCATTTGAATTAACAGTTCCCACATTTAAAGTGTTTATTAAAATTGTGATGTTTGATATGAATCGGTTAGATATAATGCATTTAAAAAACAAATGTTGAAGATCTTCTTGAATGTTCGATTCTTTACAAAGGTGACATCTTCCATTGGATAGGTTCATTTTTCTAAGTCTACTTTCGGTGTAAATAATGTTATGGTTGCATTTCCATTGGAATTCTTTAATTTTATTACTGATGTCCAGTCTTTTAAGATTATTCCAAATTTTTGGCCAGTGAAATTCTTCATTATAAACATTATTCCATTTATCTTGACATTTTGGTATTGATTTTTTATTCAATATTTTTTGTATAATTTTAATCTTCACGTCTTTTGTATTAATAATTTTGCCTCTAATATCTGTAAGTGTTAAATTATTTAACAATTTCATTTTATTTCTACTTTTAGTTATGTTTTCTATATCATTATTTTCATTTTTTAAGAACTTTAAGTAGTCTTTTGGAGAATCAAGGTTAATTAATAATAAAGAGTATATGTGATCCCATCTGAGAATATTAATAGAAACCGGACGTATTATGTAATAAAAACATATGCTATATTTAAGTTGTAATAGTTATTGTTATTTCCTAAACATTTGTAGACAATATAAGTGTTTCATGTCCATCTGTATGATGGGCACTATATCAAAATTATTTGCATTTCAAGTGTTACAAAACCAGGAAGTGATACAATATGTCGTACATTCACAACAAGGAAGTAATATACGAAACAGCTGGTATTATGAAGAGATGCAATTGAAAGTCTTCCTTGATTTAACAAACACTAGTGACATTCAAATAATTGTCGGAAAAATGAATACGATTGTATTTAAAGATAATCCTCTGACTCTTGCTTAGGTTCAGTCATAGATATTGTATATTTTTGAACATTTCTTGACAGATGGTATTGGCAGTTAGATTTTGGTTCAAAGTTGACTATTGTTTCACTTTTATCTCTTACAGTGATCTTGTATACTTTCTAGTATTCTAGCCGATATCCCTAAGACATAAATAAAGGTAATGTTACTTTCCTGGCTTGGTACAGACACAATAAAATGTGGAGCGGTTAAAGTAGTTCTATTGGAGCAAGCATCCCCTCTTAATAAAAGGAGGGACCGTCGTGGTCGTGATCGTATGGTAGTTGGATTTACAACTATCTATGCAATCAGTCTACATCACCACTAACGTTGTAAGTTCGAATCCCGACCAGGCAATGTGTACTCGATACAACATTATGTGATGAAGTTTGTCAGTGACTTGCGACAGGTCGGTGGTTTTCCCCGAGTACTCCCGTTTCCTCCACTAATAAAACCGCAATGAAATAGCTGAAATATTTTTGAAAGTGGCGTTAAACTCCATATCCTATATCTCTTAATGGAATGATGTGGTCATGTCATTGCCACATGTGAGTGAAATACCAACCCTCACATGTAATCGACGAAGAGAAATACCAACCCTCACATGTAATAGACGAGGAGAAATACCAACCCTCACATGTAATCGACGAAGAGAAATACCAACACTCAAATGTAATCGACGAAGAGAAATACCAACCCTCACAAGTAATCGACGAAGAGAAATACCAACCCTCACATGTAATCGACGAAGAGAAATACCAACCCTCACATGTAATAGACGAGGAGAAATACCAACCCTCACATGTAATCGACGAAGTGAAATACCAACCCTCACATGTAATCGACGAAGTGAAATACCAACCCTCAGATGTAATCGACGAAGAGAAATACCAATCCTCACATGTAATCGACGAAGAGAAATACCAACCCTCAGATGTAATCGACGAAGAGAAATACCAATCCTCACATGTAATAGACGAAGAGAAATACCAACCCTCACATGTAATCGACGAAGAGAAATACCAATCCTCACATGTAATAGACGAAGAGAAATACCAACCCTCAGATGTAATAGACGAAGAGAAATACCAACCCTCACATGTAATAGACGAAGAGAAATACCAACCCTCACATGTAATCGACGAAGAGAAATACCAACCCTCACATGTAATAGACGAGGAGAAATACCAAACCTCAGATATAATCGACGAAGAGAAATACCAATCCTCACATGTAATCGACGAAGAGAAATACCAACCCTCACATGTAATAGACGAAGAGAAATACCAACCCTCACATGTAATCGACGAAGAGAAATACCAACCCTCAGATGTAATCGACGAAGAGAAATACCATTCCTCACATGTAATCGACGAAGAGAAATACCAACCCTCACATGTAATCGACGAAGAGAAATACCAACCCTCAGATGTAATCGACGAAGAGAAATACCAATCCTCACATGTAATAGACGAAGAGAAATACCAACCCTCACATGTAATCGACGAAGAGAAATACCAACCCTCAGATGTAATCGACGAAGAGAAATACCAATCCTCACATGTAATAGACGAAGAGAAATACCAACCCTCAGATGTAATAGACGAAGAGAAATACCAACCCTCACATGTAATAGACGAAGAGAAATACCAACCCTCACATGTAATCGACGAAGAGAAATACCAACCCTCACATGTAATAGACGAAGAGAAATACCAACCCTCACATGTAATAGACGAAGAGAAATACCAATCCTCACATGTAATAGACGAAGAGAAATACCAACCTTCAGATGTAATAGACGAAGAGAAATACCCACCCTCACATGTAATAGACGAAGAGAAATACCAACCCTCACATGTAATCGACGAAGAGAAATACCAACCCTCACATGTAATCGACGAAGAGAAATACCAACCCTCACATGTAATAGACGAAGAGAAATACCAACCCTCACATGTAATCGACGAAGAGAAATACCAACCCTCAGATGTAATCGACGAAGAGAAATACCAATCCTCACATGTAATAGACGAAGAGAAATACCAACCCTCACATGTAATCGACGAAGAGAAATACCAACCCTCAGATGTAATCGACGAAGAGAAATACCAATCCTCACATGTAATAGACGAAGAGAAATACCAACCCTCAGATGTAATAGACGAAGAGAAATACCAACCCTCACATGTAATAGACGAAGAGAAATACCAACCCTCACATGTAATCGACGAAGAGAAATACCAACCCTCACATGTAATCGACGAAGAGAAATACCAACCCTCACATGTAATAGACGAAGAGAAATACCAACCCTCACATGTAATCGACGAAGAGAAATACCAACCCTCAGATGTAATCGACGAAGAGAAATACCAACCCTCACATGTAATAGACGAAGAGCGTTATCATAAAGAACGCTATAATCTTAAGCATTACACATAATATATGTAATCTTCGTGACAGAAGTTGTCATATGTATAATATGTGTCCTGTTGAAAAAAGTCGATGGCCTCAACCATCATTCAAATAATAGATAGTATACAAGGTCGTCGTATGACATAACAGTGAAACAATGGTCAGCTTTGAACCATAATCTAATTGCCAATACAATCTTACGACATTTTTGCGCAATATCATTGATATCACAAGAAAACGCACCTAGCGGTACATATTAAACTTTATTAAATGATAAGAAATTTTGCTTTTCGCTGATTGGCCTAAACAGCATTTTCTCAACTCTACCTCACAATGAGTATACCTCGCGTGCAGTGAGCTATTTTCGGGCTTGTGTCTATTTTTGTCTATTGTCTATTCGGTGTTTCAACGTTGTCCAACCAGAGACGAGATTTCATTTACAGTCGACCAATCAAATTGCAAAAAAAGGTTAAAATTTTCAAAAAATTCAAAATTTAAGAATTTTACAAAATTTTAAAAAATTCAAAAAATTTCATATACAATTTCAAAATTTTAAAAAAAAATTCAAAATTATAAAACTCAAAAAAAAAAATTAAAGTTCAAAATTTTAAAAAAAATTAAAAACTTTAAAAATTTCATAAAATTTTTATAAGTTTTATAAATTTCGAAATTTATCAAATTAAATTTCAAAACTTTCAAAAATTTCATAAGATTTCAAAATTTTCATCATACATGTACATGTATTTCAAAATTTTAATATTTAAATAATCTTGAAAAATGATAAAACAATTGTAGCCTATTTTGTTGAATATACTGTTGAAAAGTTTGAAAAATTCCTTATTATTTAATAAAGCAGTTATTGACTTTTAATTTCAGTCTACTCATGACTATACGGACCTGGTCAATGATTGATTAACTTCGGCCGTTTTCCTCGGTCAATCAATCATTGTCCGTAGACCTTATTAAAAGTCAATAATTGTATAATATCTATACAAAATTATCTGCCCTTCAAATTTGTCAGCTTTATTCTTATAATGTAAATACTTTATCATACTTTAAGAAAATAAACACCTTGTTTTTAGCTTGGAGTAATACGAGTTATTGTTCCCAGTTATAAAAATAGTTAGCAACTGCATTATTCACATGATGAAAGGAAGCTCTAACGGAAGGAGACAATGTTAAATGTATCCTATTACATTAAGAAATATAAATGAAATAAAGATAAACCTGAACAAAATACAGAATAATAACCTATATTCATTTGTCGCGATAATAACTGTATGTTAACCAACCTGCATTTTTTTTCTTCATAAATTATATTGAAATCATGCTTAAACGAATATCCCACAGTTGCACAACTATTTTTTTTTTCAAAATTAAAGATTGATGATTTTAACACAAAACGCGATTCGGACTTAAAAATTACATGATATTAAAATAAGGACAAAGGTGCAAAATTTGTGTTTAAATAATAATAAATTATTTTTACGTTGGAAATTAACATAAAGCATAGGAGAAAATTTGTGACGATAATTTATTGTTTTTAAAGCGCGTGGATATAAATAACTTTGCTGTTTTATAGTGTTTGTTAAAAGTTCATTTTTTCTGTAACGTTTTCCTTTTCAACTGTGCAATTACGAAGACCGTCGTATCATTTGTCATACGAAGTGCAGAAATAAACGCACTCAAACGGCCTCTATAAAGAAGTAACGCGGAAAGTAAACGGTCCGTTAACTTCTAAAGTGCACATTTATTAAAATTCTCGTTTACAGAAGTAGACGCGAGTTTGGCCATGTAAACACGAAACATGTAAGTGCACATTAATTATATGGGACAAAGTCCCAACTATGGTAGAAATAGCAATATTTTGATACCAGATCCATATCACTAATGGCTTAAATTTCATGCACCGGAAATGATACACCGGAAACCAATGCATGGTTAAATCTGCAGAAAATCGGATGCGCAGTAATCTGGAACTACTTCCGGTTATTAATGTTAAAAGTCGTCCCCGATATATCTCGGCCCTAAAATAAAGTCGTCCCCGATATATCTCGGCCCAAACAATCTCGACACTATTTTGATGCACGTGAAATTGGCAGATAATTTTCAGATTCGCGAGCATTCATGGCCGTGCCTTTTTCAATAGATGGAAAGAGCATCCTTACATTGTACTACAGTACACTCCAAAAAGTACACAAAAGTAAGTAAAATTTCTCTTTCAATCATCCCAAGGATTTACATGATTTAAATATTAGATCACAGTGGTATGAATTTTAGTCATAAATAGAGAAAAATAGTGAAAATTTAGATGTTGGGGTAATATAATATATATATAAGAGTTTCTAATATATATATTATATTACTGGGGTAATATAATATATATATAATAGTTTCTTATATATATATTATATTACCCCAACATCTATAATATATATATAAGAGTTTCTTATATATATATTATATTACCCCAACATCTAAATTTATATATATAAGAGTCTCTTATATATACATTGTATATTATATTACCCCAACATCCAAATTTTCACTATTTTTCTCTATTTATGACTAAAATTCATACGACTGTGATTAGATAATGTAGCACCTGTCTCATATTATTGTTTAAGAAAAATTATTGGACTTCGTCCCAAGTTAGATAACATCTATTATCATATTAGTAGACATTAGAGCTACTATAAGTATTCGCGTTAACACAGATAAAGTAAACCGCGACGAGTGCCTCTAGTGGAGAAGGAATTGCTTACACTTCCGGTGCACCTGCGTTCACCCACGGTTTTTAGTATTGCTCAATCTTTAATTTTCTGTGTAATGTTTTGTAGATCATTGTTTTGCCTTTTTATTTTGGCCATTGTCTGTTTTTCAGCGATTTACATCTTCTGACTACCCCTTTGGTATCATCAAACTTTTATTACATGGTAAATGTAGAAGCAAAAAGTTGGAAGAGGACATAGATATACGTGCACCTAGTTTTAAGTTTTATATTACTTTATGTTCGGTTTAGTTTGCACCGATCTGTATGATTATTTTTGTTTCTTATTGAACGCCATATTTGGCAATATTTCTGCCATATCGTGACGTTAAATATATTAAAAGCATATTAAAGGAATTTGTATGTAATGTCATTA
This sequence comes from Bathymodiolus brooksi, assembly GCA_963680875.1. NCBI lineage: Eukaryota > Metazoa > Mollusca > Bivalvia > Mytilida > Modiolidae > Bathymodiolus > Bathymodiolus brooksi. The sequence continues at coordinate 94,870,335 of OY804579.1, forward strand.
TGATTGGTGGTGTAAACCATTGAGATCAGCTTATAAACATGTCAAAGATGATGAAATGGTATTATAAACAAAAAGAGTTAAATACACAAATAAATATACAACATAGGGTTGAAGGTTTGGGTGTTTAATGCCACTTTCAACAATATTTCACCTATATCGTGACCGTCTGTTTTATTGGTAGAGGAAACCGGAGTACCAGGAGAAAGCCACCGACATGCAATATATAATATATCTATAATGTCGAAAAATGTATGATTTATTTGTACAAGCTTTAGAAACGGGTAGAAAAGCAGGGGGGTGCGAGCTTTCCTGGTTTGTTTCGCAGCAAGAAACATATATAAACACAACAAATTATGACGTCCATTCATCAGACTTTCTGAAATTTAAAATAAGGTAAAGCAGCAAGTGGCTAAATGTAACTGTATATTGATAACTGTGTTGACCAAAAAATAGAAAAGCAAAATCCCATGGACAAAATTGTAGAAAGATGCAAAATCGATACCCCTAACACACAAATACGTGTTCGTTTAGTATTTGTGTAAAATGATGCAGGCTTAATGGGCAAAGAATCCTAATTATAATAACATGAAGTAATGATGTGACCACAAAAAAACAAAAATAAATAAACCCGTCGTGAAAATAAGATTAGATTCGTTGACGATATGTCCGCCTGCTATGTACACTAGGAGAGGAATGGTTGCTGAGAACCACGAGTGACAACTGTGTGACCTTACACTGTAAAATATGTTTCTTGCTTACTATTTCTGCGAGAATAGTTTGAAGATTCCAAAGGGGCAATCAGAATCCGTAAATCAGAGAAGGACAGACAACACAATGGCCAAAAGAAAAAATACAAAAGGACAAACAACGATCTACAAAACATTACATATAAAACTAAAGATCGAGTTACACGTACCCCACTAAAAACCTGGGGTGAACTCGGGTGATCCGGAAGGATAAGCAGTTCCTGCTCCACTAGTGGCATCCGTCGGGTTACTCTAGATACAAACCCGGTGATAAGTCATGAATGCAAATCGGACAAAAACATTTGTATGATATGCTTCATGTCTAGCTCAGAATTACAAAACAGACTATTTCAATATTGTTGCGGAAGAGTGGTAAATTTGATATTTACCTTTTTATTTTTTATTAATGATCTTTGTAGACCATAAGGAAAAGATTGTAATGAATTATGTGTTATTAAAAGACAAATTTTCTGATTTTATGTGCTTTGTTTTAAAGACAGGATAATTGGTCATATTAAATTGTTTAAACCGATATGTATATCATCGAAGAAAAACAATTTAATATTCTTACATATTCTTTGGATGCTATGCAAGTTTATTGGAATATGAAAAATGTGTGGGACTTTAATTTAGTTTTCTAATTATTATTAGCTAGCATTAAGTATCTTAAGTGTAACACCGGATAATTAGTAAGATTTTGGCTTCCTAATATTAATTATGTCTGTTGTGATACTTTTAATATTCTACAGGTGATTCTAATGAAAAATAAAAATCAATGTGTAGGTAAACATTTGGCAGCTCTTGGTTACAACAAATACCGACTGAAAATAAACAATAGGCAGGCATAGCTTGACTTTTGTTTTCAAACTTGTTGCAAAATGTCAAGTAAATATTATTTTTTTTAAGTCTAACCATCAGTTTAGTTTTATTCATGGAGCAAATCAGAGTACCCGGAGAAAACCACCTACCTGCCGCAAGTCACCGACAAACTTGATCACATGATGTTGTATCGAGTACACCTCGCCATGAGGGGGATTCGAACTCACAACTTTGGTGATGATAGGCAATGTTGTAAATCCAACTACCATACGATGAAATGTGCCAATATAAACAAATATGATTTGAAAGATCCTCCCTCCCCTCATATAACATTTTGTCCAGAATGCTGTATAATTAGACAATTCCACCAACAACAGTAAATAAGGAATCAATCAAGGATTTGGAATGATAGTAAGGATTACAATCAATCACTTAACTTCTGTTATATATTGTATTGTATTATGTTCATGTAAGTGTTGTTTATGCTGAACTACGCCTACGGTGTCTCAGTATAATTGATTAAAAATCTTGAAATCTTGAATGACAAAAATAAAAACAAGAAAACTGACTTCGTGTAATCGCGACACGATTTCGATTTATTTGACAGTCTTCATCTTCCTTGGTATGTAATTGCATTGCCTTGTCTAGTGATATAATTGCAGATATTGACATGTTTTCTTGTGTATATATTATTTTTATTTCAATCGTAGTTAAGGTAGAGAAGGACACTATGGGCAAAAAAAAACTAGTCAATGAATTGTTTTGAATTTCATATATATTGTTCTTTGGGATGTACCTAACAAAATATCAAAATTTGAGAATAGGTTTCCCGGCTTATTTTTAAAATATTCCCTGAAAGAGTTACCCCCCTCTGAAGTCCAAACAAAATGCTATTTTTTTCACTTCTCCGTGTCATTAAGGTACCCAAAAATATAGCATATAATTTTTTTTTAATTATCTGAGTATAATATGATAAATGAATATTTTGGAACATCTAAGACATAAATTTTTATAATTTGTTCATTTTTTTTTTCAAAATGGCTAACCTTTTTGGCAATATAGCCTGTAACTGGCTTTGGTGAAATCCAACAAAATTTGATTTTAAAGTGGAATAAAAAAACATTGTGTCAATGAATTTAAAAAAAAAGATATATCACATTACTTATATCCATGCTACATATCATTAAAAAATAAAGATATGTTTCCAGGCAAAAATAAAGTTAGGGGTTTAGAAAGACACCCTGACATATACCCTTTTTTGTCAATTTCATGAAAAATGTCCACATTTTTCACTTTTTTTAATAAGACATTGAATAAATGAAAATAAAACAGGCAAAGATAATGTTTGTAAGGGAAAGCTTTCCTTTCTAGGTGATATAGTTAGCAAATTAAGCTGTCTAAATTCTTCCACGGCAGGAAAAGTACATTTTTAGAGCTAATTTTGCATTCTTTAAGGTAGAGATCCACAATTCATACTAAAATAATTTGTCATTGAATTTCCTTAAAACTGGCCAGATTTATTGCTTTTGTGGCAGACTTTAAGAAATTTAATTTAAAAATATAGGTCACCAAACTAATTTTCAAGATATAAAGCATTTAAATCTTCAACTTTTATAATGCATTGTATGTGAAATGTATAAATTCTCCATATGCTACATATGGAATTATACACATATAATGTATTATTGCCAAGAAATTACTGTATTCAATTTGTATTTCAGTTTAATATGAGAACTTGCACAAATCATATGTAGAAAATTCAAAGAGCAAAATACCTCGTAAGAAATACGGCAAACATAATTAATAATTATTAACACATTTTATTCAATATTCTTAAAAGTCATGTGACTAGTGTCAGTCTCTACCTTAAATACTATAAGTATATTTTCCCTTTGTTTCTATCAAATTAATTTAATTAATTATGGTAGAAAAATATACTGAAATGAAAAAAATAAAAAAGTTTATTTAGTAAATGATGGATTTATACATGAAAAAATAACCAAGATAAAAACATACATATCAATGAAGAATATTTTCAAGATTAAACCAGACATTCCCGTAGTCGCAATTTAAAGTCATGCACTAGAGGAGATTTTAGATATCTATGATTTATCTATTTAAATACAACGAACTGTCACAGATACTGGTAGCGAGTATACCTGCTCCGGAACTACAACGAACTGTCACAAATACTGGTAGCGAGAATACCTGCTCCGGAATGGTTAGTATATTCTGTCCAATTCATGGTACCAATCTTGAAGTCCTTATTTTAAGAGCCAAATAAGGTAAGATATTCTCAATGTTTTTGGTGGAGTCTGTGTTGCTCATCTTTTTATTTCTTTGTGTCGTCCTATTATGTGTCTTTACCTTCTGAGTTCCGTGTGTGTGGTGTCCATTACGATTTCCGCATATAAACGATGTTAGGTTCGTCTTTACCTCCAATTGTTTATAGGAGGGTTCATGTCTTATTTACGTTATTTGTGTTTGCTTGCGTATAGTGGTGTCCAACACATATTGTGTTGTGTTTTTGTTTTGTTTTCTTCCTTTGTTTTGTGTAAGATATGTTGCCAGTTGCTCTCGATTGTCCATCTTGATTTCCCTTTCGGTATTCTCTAACGTTTAATTTCTCAATAGAAACATTTTATTCTGCAATCAAGTAAGACGTTGGTAATTTTATATGAAATAACCAAGTCATGATTGATACTACATGATTTCTGTAGCTATCACTTCCATTTATAATGGGTTTTTAATCTCCCAATTATTGAAGTCGTTTTTCTTATGATTAAGCAGCTTATATCGATATAACATATGACTATCTACCATTTTGCTTAATGTAAACATTCATATTAAAAATATCCATATATAACGAGGAGACGAGAAACATATACCGAAAGTGTGGTGTAAAGTTTTAATACAATCAATGAGAAAACATGAAGATTCTAATAACAGTCGTAATGAAAAACAATAAATGTAAATACAGAACATTTCTATAATTAGCTTGGGATCACTACGTCATTATCCGTTTAATATCTGCCATAATATTTAAGATATGTATGTATAAAAGATGGATAATAAGTTTTAGTCTTCTTTCGTATATTAATTAGTTCTTCGTAATCTCATCAAGCCTGAAGCAGGTGTCACTACAGGGGGATAATAGATGACGCAAATAAATTGAATATATAAAAGGAATGAGGAATTTCTACAGGGCATAGTCTGCAATACCTCAATAGGTGAGCCGGACGTTAAACCCTCATACTACTACTACTACAGGGCATAACCAAACTGTAACGGTGATAAGGTAGGCACTATATTTGTTTTGTTTTAAGTTTGATCAATATCTATAATTTACTATTTTCTTCTTTTATAAAATAGTGCATTTTATTGCTATTTTCTTAATATTTTTAAATACTTTAGCTATAAAATGAACTATATTATATGTGTTTCAAAACGTCAAATATATTAAAGTGTAAATTATATCTTAGCAGATATCCGGCCAAATTTAAGGGGCCGTCGTGGCAATCAGTGGCTATCACCACTAACGCTTTGATTTCGAATCCCACTCATGGCGAGGTGTACTCCATACGTTATGTGATGAAGTTTATCAGTGACTTGTGGCAGGTCGGTGGTTTTCCCCCAATAAAACTGACCGCTACGATGTAGCTTGAAATATTATTGAAAGTGTCGTTAAACACCATAACCCTAGCAATAACCCGACAAAATTTAGGATTATGCAACCAATTGCAGAAATATTAAAGTAATATGAAAGACCAATATCGTGGAATTTTTTGATTAAATATTTTCACTTAATGTGTCACTTAATTTTAACTAAAATCAACTGCATAACATTAAAAATCCGCTCAAAAGCAGATTTTAAGAGCAAATCACAAAATATTTGACAGCAGATAATTCTGTGCTCCAGTACAGTAATGCAAATGATATGCGCGTGACACAAGATTTGAACTCTTTCGGGGAGATTATCGCTCATGCGCAATGTTCAGTTGATGAATATATATATATATATATTCGTGTGTACCACATAAGAATAATTGCAAAAACAATTAGTTCACACGACATGAAACAGACGTATTCCTCAATAATCATTGTCAGGAATGTGTACCTCAGCATCCATGATTGTTTATCTTTTCTTCACGAGGTCATGATCGGCAATCATCGGACCAAAACTTTTCTTCACGAGGTTATGATCGGCAATCATCGGAACAAAACAACCGAAAGTTAATCAGTCTCCACAATAATGGCGAGGACGATAAACATGCACACGGACTTGCCGATTTCTAGTTGTTGGAAACATATTTCGACTTGTAACATGCATGAATAGCTTAGTAAAGGTACTACCGTATTCCATATTGAATTTTCAGAGGAAAATTTTCTTCACCCAAAACTGGTGTAATATTACCGCATGACAAATTAAAAACCCGCTTAAAAGAAACAATTCATAAAGCTTTTAGTCATAGAAACTATGGCTCAAAATTTGTTGTGTTAGGCTACAATTCCACATATTTTTCAAACAAAATTCAAAAAGGTAAAACATGCTACTCCGAGGAACAAGTGATCAGTATGCTGGAGTTCCTCATCAATAACATATTTGTCTCCTTTGGAGGGACACTGTTTCAGCAGGTCGTCGGCATACCAATGGGTACGAATTGTGCCCCTCTTCTAGTCGATTTATTTTTATACTCATATAAGTTGGAGTTTCTTCAAAAGCTTGTAAAAGATAAGAAGATTCATGAGGCTAGAGCCTTTAATTTCACATACAGGTATATTGATGACGTTTTATCTATCAATAATTCTAGATTTGCAGAATTTCTTCCATTGATATATCCTCCAGAGCTGGAAGTTAAAGAGACCACCGATACAGCTTCGTCCGCATCATTTTTGGACTTATACCTCGAATTTGACGACAGTGGTCAACTCAGTACTAAAATTTATGATAAGCGGGACGACTTCAATTTTAAAATCATAAATTTTCCAAACATGTGCAGCAATATACCAGCTTCTCCTGCATATGGTGTTTACATCTCGCAATTGATTCGCTATGCAAGGGCCAGTAGCAATTATTCTGATTTCCTGAAACGTCATCTTCATCTGAGAAACAGGCTACTGGACCAGGGCTATAAAAAGATTCGCCTTATTCGATCTCTTAAAAAGTTTATATTCCGATACCAAGATCTTGTCGAAATATATTCCGTCTCTGCAGAAAAAATTATAAGCGATGCATTTTCATATAGTGAAAATATATAAAGATAAAGAAGTCAAAAAATGTCAAGGAAATTTTTTTTTGTCAATGTGTGACGTAAAAATATTTTTGACATTTACGTCAACGAATATGGTACTGCTTTGACAACTATTTTACCTATTTTGTTCCTGTATTTAAATACTGCTATAGTGACAGCCGGAACCTTTGAACCGTAATGAGAGCGGGAGGTTAGGCGCCTTAAAATCTGATTCAACCCACCATTTCTTTAGAAATGCCTGTACCAAGTCAGGGTCATTACGGTTTTCACAGTTTTCCGGTTGTTGACTGATTTTGTCTGTTTATATAATTATGAGTTTTGACTTTCCCTTTGTAAGATTGTTCGGAGTTCGTTAATTTTGTTATTACCCTCAATTACTTTAAGAATTGTATTAAAACAACTTTTGAACCTATTTCTAATAATCATTTCAGAAAAATGTAAATTATTCGTGGTAAAATATAATATTAACAATTTATAATCGTTTGTCGTATAACATTCGGTCATATCTCATATCTACAGAGAATACAAAGTTTTCAACTTTGATGTCAGAGCAAGGAACGACAACTCTTGTAAACATTGATCAAAACATGTATGGACCAATAACATTGCATAAAGTAAACAGACGTTTATTTATTACTTCATTGTTATTGCATAATATGCAGTTAATAAAAGTAACATCGAAAAATTATAGACACAAAGTATCATTTTTAAGACATTTAGAACCTTATTGTTCCACACAAATGGGAAATAATTGAAATTATAGTTTAAATATATTATCAGTGTTATACTGTAGATCTACAACATTCCGTTTTTCTAAAGCAAATATTTTTTTATAATATGTTAGGTTTTAATTATTGTAAACATTAGACAGGTTTGTCTTTATTAAATTTTACCTAAAAAACCGACAAAAAAAGAGTAAAAGTTGTCAATTACTGCTCCTTCTGTATTATACAAAGAAATTTGTTTATTCCCGTTACCTGGTTACATAATGTACTCGGTGATTTATTGTCGCACCCATAGCCGAATTTGTCTATCCTGTATATGCCATATTGTTTTCTTGTTCCCAAAGACTCTTAATTATTTGGCTTTCCATGACCTTGATGAAGGTTATTCCAGAAACATGTCGTGTGCACTAAATTTGATATCTACGTTTTCATTATAAATTAAAGAGATCAAATTAATATCATGTAATTGCAAATATGTTCTGGTTAGCGAAGTTACATTGTGTATTAATTCAGAAAGATTGAATTTGAAGAAATTAGAAAATGCCAGCAAAGATATTCTTTGTTTTCTCAGTAATTTTACATTAGTGGTTTATATACCGGTAACTACATGATAAAGGTTTTCATCGTATATTATATGTAAACGAAAAAAGTATTTAGTTATACCAAATAAGTTAGTATGAAATTTGATTTACAGAAATATATATTTTCCATCTGTTTGAAGAATTTTTCCGTAGACATTGAGTGGTTGCCAAAAACGACAAGGCAGATTTTTTAACAAAATAATATGTTATGCCTACTGAGGGAATTCCGAATGTGTTTTCTGAATATATATGCACTCTGTTGGTTCCATTCTCGATAAGCCGATGTTCATGCGATTATAGAGCAAAGACAAAAAGGTTGTATCCCTACAGTAGACACTTTTGCCAAAGACTAGAAAGGGGACAATAATTGGTTGGTCAATGACTTATGGCAGATCTCAAGGAATTCTGGTTTTCTCTACTACTAATAATACTAAATGATGTAATTAGAATTAAAACTACGGTTCTCCTCCTCCTTTAGGCACGAATTAATTTATATAGCTTTCCAATCTTTTCATCCTGAGCGTACATGTACCTATTAAAGGTTATTCCAGAAACGCATCGTGTGGACTAATTTAGAAATCTACGTTTTAATGCCTATTGTATATAATATCAATGTTATATTATCAAAGTTCGTGCAGTTTCCAAATAATAATCTTCAGGAAAGACGTTATATGGTAAGATTACGAAATAATTCCCTTTTTAAAGGTTATATAGTTATTACGTTGAATAAATATCAGCGATTGTACATTGATCTTTCTCGTCTGTTTATTTCTCTTCGTAAACCCATTTATTTTCTAAAATTTCAATGATATATCATTTTCATTTTTTTTTTAAATATCCGTTTACATTACTTTTTATTTAATTTATATAGATTTTGGTTTAATTTTGGTCCTAAAGCGCATGGAATTCAAGTACAAAGATGTCTTCTAGTAACGTTACTATAGGATGTAACAATACCAGTGATACTTCCGGCTTCTGATTATCCCTTTGGTATATAAAAAAAGTGTATTTCATTCGCTTATATGTGAGTTGGCATGTTATTAAAATGTGGAAAACACTGTTATACACGTATATTTTCGCTTAAGGGGAAGGTTTGGGCCCATAACGCTATTTTAAGCCAGGAAATTGAGTAATCATATATGTGTGTTAACAGTTGGCGGTTGCTTTCTTGTTGGCTGCAACCATCTATCAAGGAAATCATGATAGGAAACACAGGCTCTGGAATATACAAATCTGCATACTTCATATGCAGGTGCTGCTGTAATGATGCTACATAAAAATGGAAAGTTCAAAATGGAAACAATTATATCGTCTATTTTGACATAAAGTTCTATTCTTTACAGACACTCACTGTCAATTTCGAGGTGTAGGTCAAGATATATAACAGACCTATCTGTAGAGGTGGTATGTTTTATTTCAAGTTCAGTCGGATAAATGCAATCAATAAACTCAACAAGCTTAGAGTTATTTGTTTTTATTGCAATAAAGTTATCTTTATCTTAATATATAAAATTAATTACATTAATGTCGATTATTGTTTAAAAAGTTGTTCCCTATTGGTTGACAATGCCTGGTGAAAACCCGGGCCATGATTATATGTCTGGTAGTATTAACACTTAAAGTGGGCATCGGCGCGCGAAACCAAGGGTGCAAGACTTACACTAAGTAATACAATGAAATAAAAGTGAAAACAACAAATACTACACTGTGGGAACAAAAAATAGTAGAAAGACCCAAAATCAAAAATAGTAGAAAGACCCAAAATCAATACTCCAAAAAAACATACACATTAGATATTGAACCGGATATTAACAAAGAATGTATTTCAATTTAAAATACACTTTTAATTAAAGATAAGACTATAACAAAGGGGTAATCTGAAACCGCAACAAAATGAAAAACAAAACAACATTTCACAATGTCCGATCAGTTCCAAAATCCAATAGAAAAATCGATATCCATAACACAAATATATGATTGCTCACCGTCCAGGCTTGATACAGGCACTTCAATAACAAGTGTTGGGGTTAAACCAGTTTCATAGGCCCAAACCTCCCCCGTGAGTGAAATGATGCGGTGATATAAGAGTTTTTCACGGCACGACGTGACATTATCCGGCACAATTATACCATTTAAACAGTGATGGTCATCAATTTCACCAATATCAATATTATCTTGTTGTATATTTAGATGCAATGAGAACAATAATCTTTGCAATTTCTTTTCTTTGTTATGTATATAACTTATGTACGATTTAAAAGTTACCATTCTTTATTTTCATTCAGTACAAAAAACAAATACATACGTGGATAAAGTTAATTATTATATATTAAATATTGGAAAGGACAGAAAGGTCTTATAACTGTAGAAAAAGTTAAAGAGATCATTCACCTTTATATTCCTAGTCAAGTGAATTTGTTATTTTTAAATGAAGGACAAAGACACCGATGCATTCCAAGCAATTTCTGTTATAATACAGAACATGTTGACTGCGATATCTGCCAACTGAGTTTTTAAATATAAGTTCTAAGCTCCCTAGTGACCGTCCAAATAATCAGTCGGTCACGGGAGCTTAGAACATTTTTGTACGATGTTGCTGATCTATAACTTGAAACAGTAACTAAGTTTTTTCCACGAACTATGTTTGACGGACTTTCTTGGAAGTTCTAAGGCTAAATACGTAATGGTCACTAGACAAAATAAAGCACCGCCCACTGACCTTCTGTAATTTTCTGTCTGCATCGTTATTTTTTTTAATGGAATTTTCTCCTGGCCAGGTAATGCGTATTAATCTTATTCTCTAGATTTCCATATATGGCTCTCTTTTCTATCGTTATTTTTAGGAATGATTTTATCCAATCATAGGTCGTCAAATAAATGCAACATCATACAATGATTTATGTACAATGTCCCATTCATTTTGTGTTATACTACAGAACATGTTGACTGTGTGACATCCGACTTTTTTAAATTTTATATGATTGATGTACAAATATAGCGGTTTTACTTTTATTTAATGGAAGAAATCAGATGATAAATAAAAAAAATATGTTCTATTTTCTGCCCTATTAGTTTCTAATATTACCTTAAAGGGAAACTTCGCAAAAAAATAGTTGTTTATATGTTTTTCCTGATGTATCAATATGGATGTTTATATGTATATTAGCGTTTTATTATGTTGGATAAGGGAATGAAATCGATTTTAAAATTCGGTCAACGATAGATGAATGTCGCCATTTTGATAGCATCTCGATACCAATTACCACGTGATGTCTAAATACCACCACGCCCCAAAACAAGCGTGACAAACCGGGGTCCTCATTCAGTGTCGATATGGTTTGTCAGGCGTAATTCTTTTTATTTTTCTTATTATTCTAAATATATGAATTTATTACACAATCACTTTTTACAGATTTACGTTTTGTTTCTATATACTTATGGCAAAACAAACGAATCGGAGAAAACGGTCCGTCTTGAGACACATTTACAAAAGATTTTTTTCGAAAATTGGAGAACTACGAAATTATGTGAAAAAAAGAACGGACATCGGAACAATGCCATGAATTCGTAAAAAAATAAAAATAGGCCTATACCACGGGGCAAAATTGTTTTAATGATATTATTTATAAGATCGCACTTTGTAATCGATCGTTCATGCACTACAATAAAGCTACACATAAGCTCTGCTTCTTAGCTAAAAGAACAGAAAGTTACAGGGTAGGAAGCCATAAAATTGAGAGGATTATGTAAACGTATAATTTGTAATAGTTTTCATTTGACAATTACAGACGATGAGTATTATAAATACTTTTAAAGTTTATTATCCAAAACTTCAGGGTACATCTCTTACGTAATATAATAATTTGTTTATGGAAATACAATATGCTTATTCGCCAACAGTAAAAAGATTAATCTGTTTTCATAACGGTTATTTCTGATTTGAACAAAGCATAACATATATGTCTCTGCGTAAAGAAAACATTTTTTTGTTTATTTCAATCACGTCTTTAGACTTGGCGGACCCTTCTGATTAATCTCAGAATAATCATAGAAAAATATGGTTGTTGTTTTTATAAGGAAAAATTGCATACGAATGGTTTTTGTCTATTTTGCTTTTTTGGGGTTTGCAAGAAGAATGTTCTACCCTGCCCTGTTCGGTAGCATCCCAAATTGCCGAATCCCAAATTGCCGAGTCCAATTAGCCTATTCCCAAATTGCCGACATATGAAAGATACTGTTATTGCAAGTAGAATAATGCTTCTAATTTATGAAGGAAAATTGTAAATAATTAAATAAATATTTCTTTTGAAATGGTCCGACATACAAGGGAGTTTAGATTATAGCATTCGCGCTCACAAAGTCAAAAGGATATACGGTGGATTAGTCTTGCATACAACCATGATTTCTGTCAAGATGAAGGATGCCAAGAAATAATTTCAAAACATATGCTCTGTGAATAATAACTAGCATAAACATGAGAGAGTACACATTCTTTGTTTTGTAAATAGGTCCCAAATTTTGCATTTGAGCGAGACTTAACTGTCCGGTTATACACTGAAAACTCTAAATAAACATTTACTTATTTGTAGTTTATTTCCATTGTTCTTCAATTATTTGAGTAATGAGGATCGGCATCTCCTATTCATCAATCAGTATGCATTTGATTATGGTTTTTCTAATTAAAGTTGCGCGAACAATTACTGCTTTCAATAAAATATGTACACATCAATATTTTTTTTTAAATAAAAAATAATATTATGAAACTTTGTCATTTTTAACAAAAGTCGGCAATATGGGATTCGGCAAAATGGACTCTGCAATATGGTATTCGGCAATCTGGTACTAATTCCCCTGTTCACCTTGCTTTACTTTATAATTTTTGTTGTTGCTATATCATTCTGATGAGGCACAACAAAAATCAAGATAAAAATGAACAATTCAATATAACTTACGATCAATGTTAATCTTAAGATTGCTTTGTGAAAATAGCCCCAGAATCATTGCTGCATCATGCGCGGACCCAGCAGCTTTGAAAACGGGGTCCCAGGCTCTCGTTTGCCAATTTTTACCCAATTTATACACAAATTTTACTACATTGTCGAACACCCCCTTGATCCGCCAGTGTGCATTTATATGCACCCATTCCTAATGTATACTTGATCAGGGTCGTGTATTTTGATCACCTATTAGAACCTTTAAAATGTGTATTGCATCTCCTATTCTAGTCACGGGTAGCGTTAACGGGTCACAAAATGTGTATTGCGTTTCTGATTATTGCCAAAGATTGTGACACATGTATTCAAGTATCCTGTCGACCGGATGTAAAATGACACTTGTATATTCTGCATGGCGACTTCCTGTGTAGACCTAAACTCATTACGCAATATTAGGTACCCTGCTGAGTGAACTGGTGTGAATGTACCTGTCGTTTTCAGAATGAAAATAAAAATAAGTAAATCCCGCCTTTCACTTCTTATTTCAGGAATTATTTGCCTTAATTTATTGAAGAATAAAATATTTAAAATTAAAATATGGTCTCTCGCTTCTGAAAATACATGAAAAATATAAGAAATTTTCCGTATAATACTTTACGTTTCGCTCATCAAAAATGACAAACAAACAAAAAAAGGAAAAAAAATTAACATTTTTAAATCACTTGTTCGCTCCAACGTTTTTAGTACAAAATCCGAAGAACAAGAAGTAAATTTGGTGTGGACTAATCTCTGTATATTTTGACTGCTCTTCATCTGTTTATACCGCTCATGATCATGATCTCTTCCGAACTATGTCTGAATGAATATCAGTGGATATCGAAATTATAGGTCAAGTTTGCTTACGGGGTTCCGAGCTGAAAAAAATCATATATTTAGGTGTTGTGCCTTCTGGGGGTCACTGAGCAAAGAGTTTTTCTTCTTTAAACACTAACTTTGTAAACTCAGTTGCCACCCGATCTCCTAACCTTTAATTTTTAGTTCTTTAATTAAAATTAAAACATCATATATGAACATCGATCGTTAAAATTGTGAATACATATTAATTATGATGAGACAGCTATATATAGTTAGGCCAATTTGACGCTTCTAATAATGAAAACTTATAATTTCAAGGATGGTGTATACTTTTTTATCATCTAAAACATAATTACAATTATAATTGTTCCTGTTATTTCAACATTATATGTATTCTAATGTTTTAAAAATATTTTATCTTTAATAAATAATAAACGATCTACCAACTCGTCTTGGAAAGCAAATAGTGTGTATTCAAATTCCCATTTTATTAATCCGATCAATACACAAGTTACGCGTTGTCAAAATTATCCATTATATTGTTCAGCACATTAGCAGTAAAACAAAATGAACATAATTGTAAAAGGGATCCTATATATAGGGAATATAGGTGACTGTTGTAAAACACTCTTTCCGTTGTAAATATAAAGGAATTGAAACATTTTGTTCATTTAAAATAGTTGTTTGTCAAAAAGGTACGTAGCTGTTCACTTCAGTATTTAATTTTCCAACGGTTATTAGATTTAAATTACAGTCCTCTGAGCGCTTTAAATGAAGCGAATTTAACATCAGCGACCCAGACTTTAAATTTCAATCCCACAATGCATTATCAGGTTGAAACGTCACAGCCTGGTTGAAAAATTAGAAATTAAAATTACAAATTTGCGATTTGCTTCGTTATTTGTGGAAATATGTCGATAAAACTTTGTGAATATGTATTTTATATCACCAGGAACATATTTAGCTAGCATGTAAAAAATCGCGAAGTTTCCCTTTAACCTTTTTATTTTGGTTGCTGATGTTATATGGGGTTTTACATAGATACAATGTAAAGTAATAATTTTTTGATTAGAAAACGGAAAAATCTAAATATTTGGTAAACCTTTTACCTTTTCCTGAAGGGATCTTTGGGGCATCAGAACCATCAACTGGTAACCACATGTAGTCAGTGGCATGATTCTGATTAACCCAGGTCTCATCCAAATATACAATTTCATACCCATCCTCTCGAAACTTCCTGATTTTTCGGAGGTGATTACACCGATCATTTATTACTGACCTCTGATCATATAAAAGCCTCCAATTATCGCCGAATTTTTTGTACTTATAACCAAGATCTAATAAAGTTAAAGTAAGCGTTGATTTCGAGATTTTAATTGTATCTTCAATTTCTTTCTTAATTTTTTAGATTGTTGGGGCAATTTTCCTGTTGTATATGCTATGAAAGGTCCGAATCATCAAGAGTTGTCTTTCTTTCTTTCGGTCTGTTGGATTCAGGAAGACTTTTACCGTTTACAACTCTATACACAGAACTGTAAGATATGCCAGCAGCCTTGCATGTTCTTTTAATCAAATTATCTGGGGAATAAAGTGGTCTTCCCCTGGCCTTCTCAAGCTGAAAAAACTTGAATAGATTTAACACAATGGTTTTACAATCTTTTGACAAGACCTTTGTTTTACACATTCTTGCGATGTTTATATATGCTAAGATGTCAAAAAATAGGTTTATGAAGAAATTTTATGTGAACTTTTAGAAAGAATTTAAAGTTTAAAAATGGAGTGGGAAAATATGCCTGTACACGTGTCTCTGTTTCTATCAAGGTAAGATTTACCTGGCTGCTACCTCTAGTTAGTTTACTCCCACCTTTATGTTGGCGGTAAAAATCGGGGGAAAAGTCAAATTTCAGATGAGTGCAGCAATAATGAAAGGATATGGTTAGATGAAATGCATATTTTAAAAATGGTAGTAAAATTCTACACAAAACTCTCGTTTACTGTGTTTTTAAAAAATGTATTGTTTTCGAGAAAGCTCAAATTTTCCGTTTTCTAATCAAAAATTATTACTTTTAGTTACCTTACTCCTTAATTGATTTTAATAATAAACGTTAGAGGAAATCGTGGGGGCAATCAAAAACGTGTAATCTAGAAACACATACAACCTTGGGTACACAAGACACATGCCAAAGACAAACAAAGCAAAGCTAAGAAAAAGCATCACGGATCCACGATAGCACTGGGAGTGAATCCAGGTGCTGGCGAAAGATAAGTAGTTACTGTTTCTTATACCTGTCGTGCTAATCATACAGTCAAGTTCAGGAAATAACAAATCTACATAAAAGGGGGAAAATCCCCATTTTATGTCGTTTTTAAACATTACTTGTGGTTTTACATAAATAATATTTGTGCTTAGTTTTTATTATATTTATATAAGATTTTGCTGAGATAATGGAAAATATGGTGGTAATTACAACGAATAAATAAGTTGATAAAAGGAAGTCGTTGTTTTAAATTCTATTCTAATGCCGGATTGGGTTCAGTGATGTTTTACTAGGTAAGAGAGGAATTGTGTCATCTTTGTTATCCCCTGGGTTCTTACTGGTGGCTTTTATTTAACTATCAAGCTGCATGCCTAACATTACATTATAACTAATAATATTAAAAACAAATTAGTTTTAATTTAAAACATATGACAAAATTCCATGAAGCAAAATAGTTCTAAAATCTAGTAACGAAATCGTAAAAAGAGGCAAAATCGATACGCTCTAATACACAAATACATGACCTCTAATACACAAATACATGACCTCTCACTTTACTGGCTTGATACAGGAACTTCAATAGAAAGTGGCGAGTTAAACTAGTTTTATGGGCCCATCGAAGACAGACAGAAATACTTTTACTTCTACCATGTATTTTGTGACACTTATTGTCAGCCCCGTCAAATGTGTTGAAAATAAAGATCATGCATATCGTATGTGTATTTTGCAAGAAAAACAATTAAAAATAAATCCGACCGATCCACACCATATTAATTCTAAACCGTTCCTGAAGTCAAGGTATCCTTGCACACATAAGTAGCCTTAATAACAGAGATTTGTGCTTTAATATATTTTTACTGTTTATTTGTCTTTATTATATTGATATCTCATATGGCTTTTAACAAAATACGAGTTCAGCAGCCGGCTATTGTTTTTGATGAAAAAGAAAGAAATATACAATGATTTCCCACAGGAATTTTTCTTTTTAATAGAATATATGGAATATATAATATATAATCCATGTGTACATAATGTTTTCAAATAAATGGGAAATTTCTATAATTTTTTTTTTAACAAAATGGTATTATTCATGTTCGGATTATTTCGTGGATCCGGGGTAATTATCATAATTTATCATATTGATTGAATATATTTGGTTTTGTTTGGTTATGGTGTGTAATGCCACCTTCAACAGTATTTCAATTATATCGTGGAGGTCAGTTTTATTGGTGGAGGAAACCGGAGAAAACCATCGACTGTCGCAAGTCATTGACAAACGTTATCACATAATGTTGTATCCAGTACACCTCACCATGAGCGGGATTCGACGTCACATCTTTATTGTTGATAGGCACTGATTGCACAGCTAGTTATAAATCCAACTACCATACCATCACGACCACTACGGCCCCCAGATTGATTGACGTTTGATGTTAACTGGTCAATCGTTTAGCTCTTTTACAAATGATAAATCATGTAGTTCAAAGCGGTGGCACTGAGATGAGTTTATGGGCAGAGGTTTTAGATTGTTTTAGAAAGAGGATATAATGGAAAGGGCTGGGAAATTTTGCATTGAAACCGGCCATCAACGATCACATCGTACACGTTACCGCACGGTGTTATCTGTTTCAAGTTATCGCTTACGTACAATATACGTAGCATGCTCCGATACAGGGGTATTCATTTACGGCCCGACCTATAGGAGGGCAGGTATTTGATTAGTTCTGTACTATCAGCGGAAGCTGCTTTCGGAGGGCTTGTACCCCCGGCGGAGAAACAAAGTTTATGTGGGGGTCTGTTCATTAATATTTACAAACAATCTACTATGGAGTTTACTCAGGTTTTTGGGTTCGTGTTACCGTTCCGGACCACCCGAATTCACCCAGGGTTTTGGGTTCGTATTACTGTTCCGGACCACCTGATTTCACCCAGGGTTTTGGGTTCGTGTTACCGTTCCGGACCACCTGCGTTCACCCAGGGTTTTGGGTTCGTGTTACCGTTCCGGACCACCTGAGTTCACCCAGTGGTTTGGGTTCATGTTACCGTTCCGGACCACCTGAGTTCACCCAGGGTTTTGGGTTCGTGTTACCGTTCCGGACCACCTGAGTCCACCCAGGGTTTTGGGTTCGTGTTACCGTTCCGGACCACCTGAGTTCACCCAGCGTTTTGGGTTCGTGTTACTGTTCCGGACCACCTGAGTTCACCCAGGGTTTTGGGTTCGTGTTACCGTTCCGGACCACATGAGTTCACACAGGGTTTTGGGTTCGTGTTACCGTTCCGGACCACACGAGTTCACCCAGGGTTTTGGGTTCGTGTTACTGTTCCGGACCACCTGAGTTCACCCAGGGTTTTGGGTTCGTGTTACCGTTCCGGACCACCTGAGTTCACCCAGAGCTTTGGGTTCGTGGTACCGTTCTGGACCACCTGAGTTCACCCAGGGTTTTGGGTTTGTGTTACCGTTCCGGACCACCTGAGTTCACCAAGGATTTTTGGGTTCGTGGTGATCGATCTTTACTTTACAGTGTAGTTTTTTGTAAGTCGTTGTTTGGCCTTTTGTTCTTTTTCTTTTGGTCATTGAGCTATCTGTGCTTCTTCGATTTACGGATCTTCATTACCCCTTTGGTATCTTCAAACTCTTCTCATGGCTAATCTGGAAACCTATGTCTGTGCGAATTTATTCCAATGCCTACTACAACGGATTACTGGTATTTTTTGTAATTTGATCTATGCCAACGCAATGATATTTGAAAACCAAGCTTAAAGTGTACTGATTATCAAAACGTTTATGCATATTAAAATCACTAATTATTAACATCATATAAAATTTAATTACAGTAGACTAATACTTGGGGGCCGTCGTGATCGTGATCGTATTGTAGTTGGATTTACAACTACCTATGCAATCAGTGCCTCTAACCACCGATGTTGTGAGTTCGAATCTCGATCAGAGCGAGGTGTACAACATTATGTGATAACGTTTGTCACTGACTTGCCACAGGTCGGTGGTCTTCTCCGGGTCCTCAGGTTTCATCCACATAAAACTGACCGCCACGATATAACTGAAATATTGTTGAAAGTTGCATTAAACACCATAAAACCAAACCAAAATCATAATGAAATCGCCAATTGCTGCGAGTGAGTATGAGGATGTCACAAAATACTACAGACCAGCATGTGGGATGTCGTAAAACATATTACTATGTAGAAATATGAATCAAGTATATTTTTTTTTACGTTACATAGATTTCTTTTGAAGCAGATTTTATTGCGTCTATATTGCATGGACGTATGGTACATGCATGTCGGTCAGGCATCTCATCTTCTTCAATGTCAAACAGGGATAATGAACCGCGTCTGTTTTGTTTATCGCGTCTTTTGAAAATATCATTTAATAACAAAAACAACACATATTCTAATTAAGTAGTACGGTCATCTATAGAAAAGAAAATTAGTTTTCTTAAAGCTGTGTCTAATCAAAATTATTAATATAAACAATATATTTCTCTGAAGGCTTGGGGTTTAAATCCAGAGTATATAATATAAACGTTAGAGAATACCGAAGGGGCAATTAAAAATGGACAATCCAGATAAACTGACAACACATGGTACACAAGAGGAAGACAAAGAAAACAAAAATACAACACAATATGTGCTGGACACCACAATAGTAAACAAAAACACAACACAATATGTGCTGGACACCACTATAGTAAACAAAAACACAACACAATATGTGCTGGACACCACTATGGAAAACAAAAATACAACGCAATAATTCTTATATGATTTACATAATTAGAAATCATATACTCTGATTGGGTATAAGAGCTTATGGAGGCGGGGTTTTGTCAGTTTATTTTTCGATAGACGATGTTCAGCGGACTACTTTTTTCGTAATGTAAACAAAATGGCGGTTTGGATTCCCGATAATAAAAAAAGATAAAAGAAACATGCAATGACCTATACATGCAAGGTTGGCAAATTGTATTCATATTTGGGTCAGAGGTAGATAGTGACCACCATAATAGGAAATCACAGAAATAAAATGATTTTGTGTGCCATGTCACGTGATAGAGCGCCACCTATTGGCAGTGTGCCAATTTATGAAAAATCTCAAAGAAAATCACACATTACTGGAAAAATATATATTTTATTAATAATTGACAATTTATATTCAATATTCTTTTTGTGCATGTAAACTAACTATAAACTGAAAATTTATAACACAGTATTTTCAGAACATTATATCAATAGCAAAAGGGAGATAACTCTAAATTTACTTGATAAAAATTATGAAAAAGGCTAAAAAATCTATTATTTTTAAAAATTCCCAGAAACTGATAAGTCGCTTCAAAATTAATGAAAGTTTGGCATAAGATACTTTTATCAATAAACCTCATTTGACCAAATGGAATTTTACGGATACTGATCGCTTTTGGAATAAGACCAATTTTGAAATAGTGCCCCTTGACCAAAAATATGCAATTTCTTTCTTTTTTTATAGTTTGCCTGGTAAGCAAATATTTTCCTATATTGTTATTAATAATAATTGCTATAAGAAATGTTTGCAGAATAATAATTTGAAAAGATCTCAATTGGAAAATGTGCAAAAAGGACCCATATAATTGTGGTAAGGGACCAGTGTACACGGTTTCGACCTAAAAATAACTGTTTTCTTATTGACTGTAATGTACAAAGTAATACTGCAATTATTGTGAAACATTTGCATAAATGAATAGATATACACAACAAAAAAGGAAATTTATATATACATATCATATTTACGGAACACAGCATCACACATTTACTCCAATTACCAGCATTATCATTCCCCAGGGTCATAATTATATCGCCTTTTTTGAAGACAATATATAACAAAGTTGTTGTACATTTGTACGTTTTTACATTTGTTGAAACAATTTTCAATCTGAAAAATGGTGTACTGTTAATACAACTGACCTCAGAACTCCATACAAACATTCTCATTATAACTAGAGGCTCCCAGGAGCCTGAAACACTCAACTGGATAACCTGAGCCACTACGATTGTCTAGATATCTGTCCTCTGGAGCCCTTATTGAACTTTTTTCTTCTTCTAGAAGTTTAAAAATCAGTTAAGAACATATTTGCATGGTTTGTTTCGATATCAGTTCATTTATACTTGAAATAATAAGAATTTGAAATTGTAATTTAGAATAGGGTTTCTATGTAAACTTTCACCTCTGCTGGTGGCCATATTTATTGTCCAACCGGAACCAAAGGTGGAATGTTTGTAAGGACCTTGGGCTGGTTTCTACTATTTGGTCAGTTTGTTGTCTCTTTGACACATTCCCCATTTCCATTCTCTATTCTACGGTCATGAAAATGGGTCAAAGACAGAAAGGGCCGAATTATGTTCTTCAAAAAATGACTAAAGTTCCACTATCCATAAAATATCAAAGCGCTACCATAATAGGAGGTGCACATGTTCAATATATATATATATATAAACTTTCTACAAAGTTTGAAAGCCCTGGATTAAAAAGTGTAAGAGGAGTTGATTACACAAAATAGGTACCCTTATTTCAATGCCTGCCCGCCCGACATTCAACATAGTATAACCTGATTTGCACTTCATGCAATTCGGCCAAAAAATGTGTCTCACAGACTTCAGCAATGACATCATTATACCCTAACCATTTTTCAAAGTAAAGTATAATTAATCGTCTGATTCTTGTACTTCAGTTGTAACAGTTGATACAGCTTCTGAATGTTCTAATGCAACAATGGCACTGATTGTACTTTGCAGATCTTCGTCATCTACAGCCTCATCAAGTTTGAGGCGTTTACCTGTGGGCTTCACTGTATTTCTTTCCTTTTGTTTCTTCACAGAAAAACCGGAAAAATATCCACGAATTTGTTGATGTGTGAGCCATTCTGAAGGAGAAAAACATCTTTTGCCAGCTTCATCTCCATACCAATACTAAGTTGCTTTTAATGCTTGTCTGTGCATATTCTGCAAACAGCTGAAAATAAGAATAGAAAAAAATTATTATCTTGCTTAATACATGTACATGTAATAAATTACATGATTATACTTCATGCCAGAAACTACTGTGATATTTTGGTACATTAATAATTGGCATATAAATTTCAACCTCTCCAGCAAATACAGCATATGAACTACAGTAATGTGCAAGTACGGCTTTAAATGTCACGTGAGTTTTTGTGTACAGTTATCTGGCAAATATGGCATATGAACTACAGTAATATGTCCACGGGTTTATATGTCACATGCGTTTTTGTGTACTTTTACTGTTAAAAGAATAGAGCGCTTTTCATGAACAAGAGGCTCTCAGGAGCCTAAATTGCTCAACTGGTAAACCATGCCCTGTAGTTGCTATTTTTATAGGCCCGCAGACATTTTTACTAGCATCAGCCTCGGGCTACTGTTAACCAGTGCAGACTATTTGGGTATACCTATCAGGAGCAATATGTACATGGATTTCCGTACACGACATATACATTTTTAAAATAAAAAATGCAAGGTCCATCAAATTATGACCTTTGATCATTTTCTTTTCCTTTGATATCAGGGATTTCACTGAGATTTTTATTATGGCCCATCAACATAAAATCCTATGGGCATTAATTCTGGCTGGGGGTCGCTAAGATCCCTGGTGGGGTCAAAGTACCTGTAGGGGGCGGCAAAGCTCCCTTGCCGAAAATGGGTTTCAGAGTTTTCAGACCCCTTTGAAAGCCTTTTCCTGTCACATATTATATATTATAAGGTTTATTTTTAAGTTTTCATCTGTAGAAAATGAGTTATCTTCCCTTGCATTAATGCAGACTCTTGAGAGAAAGACGTGCAGCTACATTTTGTAAGTTGAACAAAATTCTACAACAAAAATATTTGACACATTGTATGGTTATCTATTTACTTTTTTTCTTCTTTTTACTCTTCTTTAGAATCTGAAGGCCAGAATATTTATTTATTTATTTACTAGGAGATGTAGACCAGAATATTTATTTATTTATTTACTAGGAGATGTAGGCCAGGATATTTATTTTCAACTTTATCCAGGTTCAGATTATGGGGAGATATTTATTTGCAAAAAAAAACTGCCCCCCCCCCCCCGAAATATATGTTCATTCCCTAAGCATGCTTGATTTCTCCCCCACTCCAAAATAAATGTGCATCTCGTAAAGATAAATATTGTGGTATTAATGTCTGGGCTTCTTATACAAATGTAACTTGTGTGATTCTGCAAATTACCTTCACAAATGGCTACAAGCTGCAACCTCAACCATATTTCACGGCTCATCACTGCATCAATGCTACGGTCTGGTTTTGCCTTGGAGTCTCCATGGAGAGGCTGAGGACAAGTCCGTTTTTTTCTGGTCCAATGGATACCGAGCTCATCACGATGTTGTTCGCAAATATGACGATTCAGATGTTGAGATGTTATGATATTTATCCCAGTTCTATTTAAGATTAGATAATTTTCAGCCATTTCTAGTTCTTTTGAATTTGATTTTTGATACCTCAGATGATTAATTGTTAGCTTAGAACAGTTTGTCAGCGTGTTCAAAGCCTTGTTCTTGCAATTCTGGCCAAAATCACATTTTTTTCCATTTCCCTCCATTTTTCTAGTGAATGGTTTACTGCCTTTGTCTTTGTCTTTGTCTTTGTACAGGTAAAATTCCTCCGGAATTCGGAGCACTCCAATTAAGGATAAAATTATAAAACCTAACTTAACGGGCACATACTTAAAAAGATACGTATTTACAGTTATGATCAAATATATCGTCACGGTATGTGTTTTCGTGCGTCATCTGTTTTCGTTTTATCCATTTTATTTTGATTTCCACAGCGCACGCATTATTTTTGACGTGTCTTCCGGTTTCTATTTATGGAACATAAACAAGACTACAGCGTGACATCTGTAAACGATGTTAAAGTTTGCTTTTAAAGACGTAAGTACCAAGAACAGTGAACCGACCTACTGAACCATACTTTTTGTAATGCTAAAAATTTACTTCATTTATAAAGTAGCTGGAAAAGAATCCAGAAGGGCTATATAAAATTTAACTATGTCATCTGCCTCTCAGACACCGGCTCTTCATGTCATGGGGTCACTGATCGTACTTGTAAACAAAAGAGCTGACTGAAATGTGCTTGTTTCTTATATAAAATACATGTCACTTTGCAGTGCATTGTGGTTTCAGCACTAAAAAAAACATCAAAAGTAAACACAATTTTGAAAGTGGTAATTTTCAAACATTTTGTTATTTTATTTAGATGTAGTATGATTTGGTAGATGGCCAGAACAATGAAATTTTAAAACCAGCCATTTCCGGATTATATATTCGTTTCCATCCCGTATATCGGCCTTGTTTTTACTTCACACGAAAACAGATCACGCCATTTTAATGACAACAAAAGTTGCCAGATAATCGAGAGTATATTAAAATACAAGAATGGCTTTAAAAACAATCTTATGTACAAAGAAATATTTAACTAGCCATTTTTTGAAAATTCCAATCGTCATATGAATGAAGGGTTAACACTGTTAATCGCTATATCTGAAAATCGATAATAGCACGAAAACCGATAACACGATGCTACGTAGTAGTTAAAAGTTCGTCATTTCCATGTTGCCTCATTATTGAAGAGTTCTAAAAGGGGAGGTAAGTTCGAGGTATTTTCAAAGTGCTGTAAATGCAAAGTTTTAACTACATACAAAAAAATCCTTAATACTTAAAATCCATAAAAAATCTTTTAGGGTCTGATTCATATTGATAAATAATATAGGCTAGGATGAACAAAATAAAATTTTAAGCGTTTTATCAGTTTTTAGCGTGATTGGTTTTCATGCCTTGTAGATTGTCATATTCTACGATCAAATTCAAATAGTTTTAAGCAATACTTATCGAAATAGTAGCATCTTTCTGGAAATTGGATATATCCATAGTACAGAAAAAAGTAGTAGATGTATCAACATATTTCACAGATTTTTCTGAGGAGCGGGTGTTTTATTGCAAGGTTTTTGGTCAAATTTTCAATTTGAAAATGCGATTTTCTATTTGACTTTATATCTTATCTAAAACTTGACCATTTTCCAAATAACTTTACAGATGAATCGTCTAACATGGTCTCTTACAGAAAATACATATAAAGTCAAACAACTGCAATACTCATTGTATAAGTTTTTGGGTGGTTTGCATGGTTTTCTCATGGACTTGCACTTAAAGTGTAAATTATATCTTAGCAGATATCCGGCCAAATTTAAGGGGCCGTCGTGGTCGTGATCGTATGGTAGTTGCATTTACAACTACCTATGTAATCAGTGGCTATCACCACTAACGCTTTGATTTCGAATCCCGCTCATGGCGAGATGCACTCGATACGTTATGTGATGAAGTTTATCAGTGACTTGTGGCAGGTCGGTGGTTTTCCCCCAATAAAACTGACCGCTACGATGTAACTTGAAATATTATTGAAAGTGTCGTTAAACACCATAACCCTAGCCATAACCCGACAAAATTTAGGATTATGCAACCAATTGCAGAAATATTAAAGTAATATGAAAGACCAATATCGTGGAATTTTTTTATTAAATATTTTCACTTAATGTGTCACTTAATTTTAACTAAAATCAACTGTATAACATTAAAAATCCCCTCAAAAGCAGATTTTAAGAGCAAATCACAAAATATTTGACAGCAGATAATTCTGTGCTGCAGTACAGTAATGCAAATGATATGCGCGTGACACAAGATTTGAACTCTTTCGGGGAGATTATCGCTCATGCGCAATGTTCAGTTGATGAATATATATATATATATATTCGTGTGTACCACATAAGAATAATTGCAAAAAAAATTAGTTCACACGACATGAAACAGACGTATTCCTCAATAATCATTGTCAGGAATGTGTACCTCAGCATCCATGATTGTTTATCTTTTCTTCATGAGGTCATGATCGGCAATCATCGGACCAACACTTTTCTTCACGAGGTTATGATCGGCAATCACCGGAACAAAACAACCGAAAGTTAATCAGTCTCCACAATAATGGCGAGGACGATAAACATGCACACGGACTTGCCGATTTCTAGTTGTTGGAAACATATTTCGACTTGAAACATGCATGAATAGCTTAGTAAAGGTACTGCCGTATTCCATATTGAATTTTCAGAGGAAAATGTTCTTCACCCAAAACTGGTGTAATATTACTTTAAGAATTGTATTAAAACAACTTTTAAATCTATTTCTAATAATCATTTCAGAAAAATGTAAATTATTCGTGGTAAAATATAATATAAACAATTTATAATCGTTTGTCGTATAACATTCAGTCATATCTCATATCTACAGAGAATACAAAGTTTTCAACTTTGATGTCAGAGCAAGGAACGACAACTCTTGTAAACATTGACCAAAACATGTATGGGCCAATAACATTGCATAAAGTAAACAGACGTTTATTTATTACTTCATTGTTATTGCATAATATGCAGTTAATAAAAGTATCATCGAAAAATTATAGACACAAAGTATCATTTTAAAGACATTTAGAACCTTATTGTTCCACACAAACGAGAAATAATTGAAATTATAGTTTAAATATATTATCAGTGTTATACTGTAGATCTACAACATTCCGTTTCTCTAAAGCAAATATTTTTTTATAATATGTTAGGGTTTAATTAATGTAAACATTAGACCGTTTGTCTTTATTAAATTTTACCTAAAAAACCGACAAAAAAAAGTAAAAGTTGTCAATTACTGCTCCATCTGTATTATACAAAGAAATTTGTTTATCCCCATTGCCTGGTTACATAATGTACTCGGTGATTTACGGTCGCACCCTTAGCCGAATTTGTCTATCCTGTATATGCCATATTGTTTTCTTGTTCCCAAAGACTCTTAATTATTTGGCTTTCCATGACCTTGATGAAGGTTATTCCAGAAACATGTCGTGTGCACTAAATTTGATATCTACGTTTTCATTATAAATTAAAGAGATCAAATTGATATCATGTAATTGCAAATATGTTCTGGTTAGCGAAGTTACATTGTGTATTAATTCAGAAAGATTGAATTTGAAGAAATTAGAAAATGTCAGCAAAGATATTCTTTGTTTTCTCAGTAATTTTACATTAGTGGTTTATATACCGGTAACGAACATAATAAAGGTTTTCATCGTATATTATATGTAAACGAAAAAAGTATTTAGTTATACCAAATAAGTTAGTATGAAATTTGATTTACAGAAATTAACATTTTCTATATATTTTCCATCTGTTTGAAGAATAATTTTTCCGTAGACATTGAGTGGTTGCCAAAAACGACAAGGCAGATTGTTTAGCAAAATAATATGTTATGCCTACTGGGGGAATTCCGAATGTGTTTTCTGAATATATATGCACTCTGTTCCATTCTCGATAAGCCGATGTTCATGCGATTATAGAGCAAAGACAAAAAGGTTGTATCCCTGCAGTAGACACTTTTGACCAAGACTAGAAAGGGGACAATAATTGGTTGGTCAGTGACTTACGGCAGATCTCAAGGAATTCTTGTTCTCTCTACTACTAATAATACTAAATAATGTAATTAGAATTAAAACTACGGTTCTCTTCCTCCCTTAGGCACGAATTAATTTATATAGCTTTCCAATCTTTTCATCCTGAGCGTACATGTACCTGCTAAAGGTTATTCCAGAAACGCATCGTGTGGACTAATTTAGAAATCTACGTTTTAATGCCTATTGTATATAATATCAATGTTATATTATCAAAGTTCGTGCAGTTTCCAAATAATAATCTTCAGGAAAGACGTTATATGGTAAGATTACGAAATAATTCCCTTTTTAAAGGTTATAGATAGGCGAGTAATTATAGTTATTACGCTGAATAAATATCAGCGATTGTACATTGATCTTTCTCGTCTATGTTTATTTCTCTTCGTAAACCCATTTATTTTCTAAAATTTCAATGATATATCATTTTCATTTTTTTTTAAATATCCGTTTACATTACTTTTTATTTAATCTATATAGATTTTGGTTTAATTTTGGTCCTAAAGCGCATGGAATTCAAGTACAAAGATGTCTTCTAGTAACGTTACTATCGGATGTCAAAATACCAGTGATGCTTCTGATTATCCATTTGGTATATAAAAAAAAGTGTATTTCATTCGCATATATGTGAGTTGGCATGTTATTAAAATGTGGAAAACACTGTTATACACGTATCTTTTCGCTTAAGGGGAAGGTTTGGGCCCATAACGCTATTTTAAGCCAGGAAATTGAGTAATCATATATTTGTGTTAACAGTTGGCGGTTGCTTTCTTGTTGGCTGCAACCATCTATCAAGGAAATCATGATAGGAAACACAGGCTCTGGAATATACCAATCTGCATACTTCATATGCAGGTGCTGCTGTAATGATGCTACATAAAAATGGAAAGTTCACAATGGAAACAATTATATCGTCTATTTTGACATAAAGTTCTATTCTTTACCGACACTCACTGTCAATTTCGAGGTGTAGGTCAAGATATACAACAGACCTATCTGTAGAGGTGGTATGTTTTATTTCAAGTTCAGACGGATAAATGCGATCAATAAACTCAACAAGCTTAGAGTTATTTGTTTTTATTGCAATAAAGTTATCTTTATCTTAATATATAAAATTAATTACCTTAATGTCGATTATTGTTTAAAAAGTTGTTCCCGTTTGGTTGACAATGCCTGGTGAAAACCCGGGCCATGATTATATGTCTGGTAGTATTAACACTTAAAGTGGGCATCGGTGCGCGAAACCAAGGGTGCAAGACTTACACTAAGTAATACAATGAAATAAAAGTGAAAACAACAAATACTACACTGTGGGAACAAAAATAGTAGAAAGAACCAAAATGAAAAAATATTAGAAAGACCCAAAATCAAAAATAGTAGAAAGACCCAAAATCAAAAATATTAGAAAGACCCAAAATCAAAAATAGTAGAAAGACCCAAAATCAAAAATAGTTGAAAGACCCAAAATCAAAAATAGTAGAAAGACCCAAAATCAAAAATAGTAGAAAGACCCAAAATCAAAAATAGTAGAAAGACCCAAGATCAAAAATAGTAGAAAGACCCAAAATCAAAAATAGTAGAAAGACCCAAAATCAAAAATAGTAGAAAGACCCAAAATCAAAAATAGTTGAAAGACCCAAAATCAAAAATAGTAGAAAGACCCAAAATCAAAAATAGTAGAAAGACCCAAAATCAAAAATAGTAGAAAGACCCAAAATCAAAAATAGTAGAAAGACCCAAAATCAAAAATAGTAGAAAGAACCAAAATCAAAAATAGTAGAAAGACCCAAAATCAAAAATAGTAGAAAGACCCAAAATCAAAAATAGTAGAAAGACCCAAAATCAAAAATAGTAGAAAGACCCAAAATCAAAAATAGTAGAAAGACCCAAAATCAAAAATAGTAGAAAGACCCAAAATCAATACTCCAAAAAAACATACACATTAGATATTGAACCGGATATTAACAAAGAATGTATTTTAATTTAAAATACACTTTTAATTAAAGATAAGACTATATCAAAGGGGTAATCAGAAACCGCAACAAAATGAAAAACAAAACAACATTTCACAATGTCCGATCAGTTCCAAAATCCAATAGAAAAATCTATATCCATAACACAAATATATGATTGCTCACCGTCCAGGCTTGATACAGGCACTTCAATAACAAGTGTTGGGGTTAAACCAGTTTCATAGGCCCAAACCTCCCCCGTGAGTGAAATGATGCGGTGATATAAGAGTTTTTCACGGCACGACGTGACATTATCCGGCACAATTATACCATTTAAACAGTGATGGTCATCAATTTCACCAATATCAATATTATCTTGTGGTATATTTAGATGCAATGAGAACAATAATCTTTGCAATTTCTTTTCTTTGTTATGTATATAACTTATGTACGATTTAAAAGTTAACATTCTTTATTTTCATTCAGTACAAAAAACAAATACATACGTGGATAAAGTTAATTATTATATATTAAATATTGGAAAGGACAGAAAGGTCTTATAACTGTAGAAAAAGTTAAAGAGATCATTCACCTTTATATTCCTAGTCAAGTGAATTTGTTATTTTTAAATGAAGGACAAAGACACCGATGCATTCCAAGCAATTTCTGTTATAATACAGAACATGTTGACTGCGATATCTGCCAACTGAGTTTTTAAATATAAGTTCTAAGCTCCCTAGTGACCGTCCAAATAATCAGTCGGTCACGGGAGCTTAGAACATTTTTGTACGATGTTGCTGATCTATAACTTGAAACAGTAACTAAGTTTTTCCACGAACTATGTTTGACGGACTTTCTTGGAAGTTCTAAGGCTAAATACGTAATGGTCACTAGACAAAATAAAGCACCGCCCACTGACCTTCTGTAATTTTCTGTCTGCATCGTTATTTTTTTTAATGGAATTTTCTCCTGGCCAGGTAATGCGTATTAATCTTATTCTCTAGATTTCCATATATGGCTCTCTTTTCTATCGTTATTTTTAGGAATGATTTTATCCAATCATAGGTCGTCAAATAAATGCAACATCATACAATGATTTATGTACAATGTCCCATTCATTTTGTGTTATACGACAGAACATGTTGACTGTGTGACATCCGACTTTTTTTAATTTTATATGATTGATGTACAAATATAGCGGTTTTACTTTTATTTAATGGAAGAAATCAGATGATAAATAAAAAAAATATGTTCTATTTTCTGCCCTATTAGTTTCTAATATTACCTTAAAGGGAAACTTCGCAAAAAAATAGTTGTTTATATGTTTTTCCTGATGTATCAATATGGATGTTTATATGTATATTAGCGTTTTATTATGTTGGATAAGGGAATGAAATCGATTTTAAAATTCGGTCAACGATAGATGAATGTCGCCATTTTGATAGCATCTCGATACCAATTATCACGTGATGTCTAAATACCACCACGCCCCAAAACAAGCGTGACAAACCGGGGTCCTCATTCAGTGTCGATATGGCTTGTCAGGCGTAATTCTTTTTATTTTTCTTATTATTCTAAATATATGAATTTATTACACAATCACTTTTTACAGATTTACGTTTTGTTTCTATATACTTATGGCAAAACAAACGAATCGGAGAAAACGGTCCGTCTTGAGACACATTTACAAAAGATTTTTTTCGAAAATTGGAGAACTACGAAATTATGTGAAAAAAAGAACGGACATCGGAACAATGCCATGAATTCGTAAAAAAATAAAAATAGGCCTATCCCACGGGGCAAAATTGTTTTAATGATATTATTTATAAGATCGCACTTTGTAATCGATCGTTCATGCACTACAATAAAGCTACACATAAGCTCTGCTTCTTAGCTAAAAGAACAGAAGGTTACAGGGCAGGAAGCCATAAAATTGAGAGGATTATGTAAACGTATAATTTGTAATAGTTTTCATTTGACAATTACAGACGATGAGTATTATAAATACTTTTAAAGTTTATTATCCAAAACTTCAGGGTACATCTCTTACGTAATATAATAATTTGTTTATGGAAATACAATATTCTTATTCGCCAACAGTAAAAAGATTAATCTGTTTTCATAACGGTTATTTCTGATTTGAACAAAGCATAACATATATGTCTCTGCGTAAAGAAAACATTTTTTTGTTTATTTCAATCACGTCTTTCGACTTGGCGGACCCTTCTGATTAATCTCAGAATAATCATAGAAAAATATGGTTGTTGTTTTTATAAGGAAAAATTGCATACGAATGGTTTTTGTCTATTTTGCTTGTTTGGGGTTTGCAAGAAGAATGTTCTACCCTGCCCTGTTCGGTAGCATCCTAAATTGCCGAATCCCAAATTGCCGAGTCCAATTAGCCGATTCCCAAATTGCCGACATATGAAAGATACTGTTATTGCAAGTAGAATAATGCTTCTAATTTATGAAGGAAAATTGTAAATAATTAAATAAATATTTCTTTTGAAATGGTCCGACATACAAGGGAGTTTAGATTATAGCATTCGCGCTCACAAAGTCAAAAGGATATACGGTGGATTAGTCTTGCATACAACCATGATTTCTGTCAAGATGAAGGATGCCAAGAAATAATTTCAAAACATATGCTCTGTGAATAATAACTAGCATAAACATGAGAGAGTACACATTCTTTGTTTTGTAAATAGGTCCCAAATTTTGCATTTGAGCGAGACTTAACTGTCCGGTTATACACTGAAAACTCTAAATAAACATTTACTTATTTGTAGTTTATTTCCATTGTTCTTCAATTATTTGAGTAATGAGGATCGGCATCTCCTATTCATCAATCAGTATGCATTTGATTATGGTTTTTCTAATTAAAATTGCGCGAAAAATTACTGCTTTCAATAAAATATGTACACATCAATATTTTTTTTTAAATAAAAAATAATATTATGAAACTTTGTCATTTTTAACAAAAGTCGGCAATATGGGATTCGGCAAAATGGACTCGGCAATATGGTATTCGGCAATCTGGTACTAATTCCCCTGTTCACCTTGCTTTACTTTATAATTTTTGTTGTTGCTATATCATTCTGATGAGGCACAACAAAAATCAAGATAAAAATGAACAATTCAATATAACTTACGATCAATGTTAATCTTAAGATTGCTTTGTGAAAATAGCCCCAGAATCAATGCTGCATCATGCGCGGACCCAGCAGTTTTATAAACGGGGTCCCAGGCTCTCGTTTGCCAATTTTTACCCAATTTATACACAAATTTTACTACATTGTCGAACACCCCCTTGATCCGCCAGTGTGCATTTATATGCACCCATTCCTATTGTATACTTGATCAGGGTCGTGTATTTTGATCACCTATTAGAACCTTTAAAATGTGTATTGCATCTCCTATTCTAGTCACGGGTAGCGTTAACGGGTCACAAAATGTGTATTGCGTTTCTGATTATTGCCAAAGATTGTGACACATGTATTCAAGTATCCTGTCGACCGGATGTAAAATGACACTTGTATATTCTGCATGGCGACTTCCTGTGTAGACCTAAACTCATTACGCAATATTAGGTACCCTGCTGAGTGAACCGGTGTGAATGTACCTGTCGTTTTCAGAATGAAAATAAAAATAAGTAAATCCCGCCTTTCACTTCTTATTTCAGGAATTATTTGCCTTAATTTATTGAAGAATAAAATATTTAAAATTAAAATATGGTCTCTCGCTTCTGAAAATACATGAAAAATATAAGAAATTTTCCGCACAATATTTTACGTTTCGCTCATCAAAAATGACAAACAAACAAAAAAAGGAAAAGAAATTAACATTTTTAAATCACTTGTTCGCTCCAACGTTTTTAGTACAAAATCCGAAGAACAAGAAGTAAATTTGGTGTGGCCTAATCTCTGTATATTTTGACTGCTCTTCATCTGTTTATACCGCTCATGATTATGATCTCTTCCGAACTATGTCTGAATGAATATCAGTGGATATCAAAATTATAGGTCAAGTTTGCTTACGGGGTTCCGAGCTGAAAAAAAATCATATATTTAGGTGTTGTGCCTTCTGGGGGTCACTGAGCAAAGAGATTTTCTTCTTTAAACACTAACTTTGTAAACTCAGTTGCCACCCGATCTCCTAACCTTTAATTTTTAGTTCTTTAATTAAAATTAAAACATCATATATGAACATCGATCGTTAAAATTGTGAATACATATTAATTATGATGAGACAGCTATATATAGTTAGGCCAATTTGACGTTTCTAATAATGAAAACTTATAATTTCAAGGATTGTGTATACTTTTTTATCATCTAAAACATAATTACAATTATAATTGTTCCTGTTATTTCAACATTGTATGTATTCTAATGTTTTAAAAATATTTTATCTTTAATAAATAATAAACGATCTACCAACTCGTCTTGGAAAGCAAATAGTGTGTATTCAAATTCCCATTTTATTAATCCGATCAATACACAAGTTACGCGTTGTCAAAATTATCCATTATATTTTTCAGCACATTAGCAGTAAAACAAAATGAACATAATTGTAAAAGGGATCCTATATATAGTGAATATAGGTGACTGTTGTAAAACACTCTTTCCGTTGTAAATATAAAGGAAATGAAACATTTTGTTCATTTAAAATAGTTGTTTGTCAAAAAGGTACGTAGCTGTTCACTTCAGTATTTAATTTTCCAACGGTTATTAGATTTAAATTACAGTCCTCTGAGCGCTTTAAATGAAGCGAATTTAACATCAGCGACCCAGACTTTAAATTTCAATCCCACAATGCATTATCAGGTTGAAACGTCACAGCCTGGTTGAAAAATTAGAAATTAAAATTACAAATTTGCGATTTGCTTCGTTATTTGTGGAAATATGTCGATAAAACTTTGTGAATATGTATTTTATATCACCAGGAACATATTTAGCTAGCATGTAAAAAATCGCGAAGTTTCCCTTTAACCTTTTTATTTTGGTTGCTGATGTTATATGGGGTTTTACATAGATACAATGTAAAGTAATAATTTTTTGATTAGAAAACGGAAAAATCTAAATATTTGGGAAACCGTAGATTTTTTTTTTAGCCCATCCACCGAGAGTTTTATCAGGAATTTTACTACCATTTTGGAATTGTATAAATATTTACGGTTAAATTTATTCTGAAGGCCCTGCTCATCTGAAAAATTACAAATTTTTAGCGTTATTTTGGTCTTTATTTCAGGCCAAGTTCTTCAAAATACGCCAAGTTTGCTCGTTAAATGTGACAGCCAACTCACCGCGGACGTAATCCCATATAATAGGAACGACGGTGGCCCCGGAGCTGGTCTATTGTCTCTCGTCGAAGTGCCGGAGAAGGCTATTGTTCCCTTCATGGTTAATGCATTTGACTACGTGGCATTTATACACAGGCTTACCTGAGATTTACCCGGAAAATTTTGAAAAAATCGTGAAATCATAAATTTCCATAATTACTGATTTTTAATTTGACCAAGTTATTTCAATCTCGGAAATAATTAGAAAAAAAAACCGGGTCTTTTCTGCTAATAAATTCACTGAAGTTAGACATAGAGTACACAATTATTGGATATGAATAACATTTTATAGGTAAAAACGTTATGTCCAATCTGTCATTTACAACCGGTGTACCCGTTCAATCTGTAATCATGTTGGACTGGATTCAGCTTTCCTCGTCGCTGGACTCGTCGTCATCAAAATAAATTATTATTGGAGGAATCTCACTCCTATCAATGCAATTCTCTTTCCCATACTCCTTTTCTATTTTTAATACATGGTCTTCTGCCTTCGCCCAAACTTCCTTAGTAATTCTGCCAAACCCCCATAAACAAGTTCTTTCACATCCTTCAAACGAAAAGTTGTATTGTTTTCTGCAACAAACCCTTTAACCTGTGCCCAAATAAGTTCTATGGGGTTCAATTCGCAATGGCGAACAGGGGTTCTTAGAACTTCGTGACCGTGTAGGTTGGCAATTTTATCAGTTTTAAAAACGGAAAGGGGTTTCTTAAATTTGATTGTTTCATAAAGTTGTTTTTTTTAGTTTCAAGGGGCTGAAAAGGAATGTTGTGTTTTGAAAGATAATCTTGTAAGACAGCTTTTCTCTGATTAAAGTTTGGCACAACAGTTTCTTCAGTCTTGATGTTGTGATAACTGGCATTATCTAAAACGATAACACTTGGGCTTTTTAATGCTGGCATAAGCTGATTTTCAAACCAGTTTAGAAAGGTGGGCCTGTTCATTTCTTGGTGATAATCCCCATCTTTAGCTTTGGCAAGAAAACTCAAATCACACCTATCAATCAAACCCTCCTCACGATTACCAGCGTGCAAAACTAGCAACCTTTTACCTTTTCCTGAAGGGATCTTTGGGGCATCAGAACCATCAACTGGTAACCACATGTAGTCAGTGGCATGATTCTGATTAACCCAGGTCTCATCCAAATATACAATTTCATACCCATCCTCTCGAAACTTCCTGATTTTTCGGAGGTGATTACACCGATCATTTATTACTGACCTCTGATCATATAAAAGCCTCCAATTATCGCCGAATTTTTTGTACTTATAACCAAGATCTATTAAAGTTAAAGTAAGCGTTGATTTCGAGATTTTAATTGTATCTTCAATTTCTTTCTTAATTTTTTAGATTGTTGGGGCAATTTTCCTGTTGTATATGCTATGAACGGTCCGAATCATCAAGAGTTGTCTTTCTTTCTTTCGGTCTGTTGGATTCAGGAAGACTTTTACCGTTTACAACTCTATACACAGAACTGTAAGATATGCCAGCAGCCTTGCATGTTCTTTTAATCAAATTATCTGGGGAATAAAGTGGTCTTCCCCTGGCCTTCTCAAGCTGAAAAAACTTGAATAGATTAAACACAATGGTTTTACAATCTTTTGACAAGACCTTTGTTTTACACATTCTTGCGATGTTTATATATGCTAAGATGTCAAAAAATAGGTTTATGAAGAAATTTTATGTGAACTTTTAGAAAGATTTTAATGTTTGAAAATGGAGTGGGAAAATATGCCTGTACACGTGTCTCTGTTTCTATCAAGGTAAGATTTACCTGGCTGCTACCTCTAGTTAGTTTACTCCCACCTTTATGTTGGCGGTAAAAATCGGGGGAAAAGTCAAATTTCAGATGAGTGCAGCAATAATGAAAGGATATGGTTAGATGAAATGCATATTTTAAAAATGGTAGTAAAATTCTACACAAAACTCTCGTTTACTGTGTTTTTAAAAAATGTATTGTTTTCGAGAAAGCTCAAATTTTCCGTTTTCTAATCAAAAATTATTACTTTTAGTTACCTTACTCCTTAATTGATTTTAATAATAAACGTTAGAGGAAATCGTGGGGGCAATCAAAAATGTGTAATCTAGAAACACATACAACATTGGGTACACAAGACACATGACAAAGACAAACAAAGCAAAGCTAAGAAAAAGCATCACGGACCCACGATAGCACTGGGAGTGAATCCAGGTGCTGGCGAAAGATAAGTAGTTACTGTTTCTTATACCTGTCGTGCTAATCATACAGTCAAGTTCAGGAAATAACAAATCTACATAAAAGGGGGAAAATCCCCATTATATGTCGTTTTTAAACATTACTTGTGGTTTTACATAAATAATATTTGTGCTTAGTTTTTATTATTTTGCTGAGATAATGGAAAATATGGTGGTAATTACAACGAATAAATAAGTTGATAAAAGGAAGTCGTTGTTTTAAATTCTATTCTAATGCCGGTTCAGTGATGTTTTACTAGGTAAGAGAGGAATTGTGTCATCTTTGTTATCCCCGGGGTTCTTACTGGTGGCTTTTATTTAACTATCAAGCTGCATGCCTAACATTACGTTATAACTAATAATATTAAAAACAAATTAGTTTTAATTTAAAACATATGACAAAATTCCATGAAGCAAAATAGTTCCAAAATCCAGTAATGAAATCGTAGAAAGAGGCAAAATCGATACGCTCTAATACACAAATACATGAACTCTCACTTTACTGGCTTGGTACAGGAACTTCAATAGAAAGTGGCGAGCTAAACTAGTTTTATGGGCCCATCGAAGACAGACAGAAATACGTTTACTTCTACCATGTATTTTGTGACACTTATTGTCAGTCCCGTCAAATGTGTTGAAAATAAAGATCATGTGTATTTTGCAAGAAAAACAATTAAAAATAAACCCGACGGATCCACACCATATTAATTCTAAACCGTTACTGAAGTCAAGGTATCCTTGCACATATAAGTAGCCTTAATAACAGAGATGTGTGCTTTAATTTATTTTTACTGTTTATTTGTCTTTATTATATTGATATCTCATATGGCTTTTAACAAAATACGAGTTCAGCAGCCGGCTTTTGTTTTTTATGAAAAAGAAAGAAATATACAATGATTTCCCACAGGAATTTTTGTTTTTAATAGAATATATGGAATATATAATATATAATCCATGTGTACATAATTGTTTCAAATAAATGGGAAATTTGTTCTGATTATTTCGTGGATCCAGGGTAATTATCATAATTTATCATATTGATTGAATATATTTGGTTTTGTTTGGTTATGGTGTTTAATGCCACCTTCAACAGTATTTCAGTTATATCGTGGAGGTCAGTTTTATTGGTGGAGGAAACCGGAGAAAACCATCGACTGTCACAAGTCATTGACAAACGTTATCACATAATGTTGTATCCAGTACACCTCACCATGAGCGGGATTCGACCTCACATCTTTATTGTTGATAGGCACTGATTGCACAGCTAGTTATAAATCCAACTACCATACCATCACGACCACTACGGCGCCCAGATTGATTGACGTTTGACTGGTCAATCGTTTAGCTCTTTTACAAATGATAAATCATGTAGTTCAAAGCGGTGGCACTGAGATGAGTTTATGAGCAGAGGGTTTAAATTGTTTTAGAAAGAGGATATAATGGAAAGGGTTGGGAAATTTTGCATTGAAACCGGCCATCAACGATCACATCGTACACGTTATTGCACGGTGTTATCTGTTTCAAGTTATCGCTTACGTACAATATACGTAGCATACTCTGATACACGGGGTATTCATTTACGGCCCGACCTATAGGAGGGCAGGTATTTGATTAGTTCTGTACTACCAGCGGAGGCTGCTTTCGGAGGGCTTGTACCCCCGGCGGAGAAGCAAAGTTTATGTGAGGGTTCGTTCATTAATATTTACAGGCAATCTACTATGGAGTTTATATGTCTCAGATGACCCGATATTCCAGAACTTGTGGTTCCTATCTGGATGTCCTTGATAAGGGGTTCGGCTAACAATGAAGCTACTGAACCAAGGGTTCCTATTGACCAAGTTGAAGTAATAACTTCAAAGGTTTTACAGTCGACACCATGAAATGGTTAACCTGTACGGACTATCTGTGCAAGAAATGACCACGGATATGTTCCACTTTTTGGAAACACTTCCCGGTCCTTTCTCCTTTTGGGTTTGTGTTACGGTTCCGGACCACCTGAATTCACCCAGGGTTTTGGTTTGTGTTACCGTTCCGGACCACCAGAGTTCACCCAGGGTTTTGGGTTCGTGTTACCGTTCCGCACCACCTGAGCTCACCCAGGGTTTTGGGTTCGTGTTACCGTTCCGGACCACCCGAGTTCACCCAAGGTTTTGGGTTCGTGTTACCGTTCGTGTTACCATTCCTGACCACCTGAGTTCACCCAGAGCTTTGGGTTCGTGGTACCGTTCTGGACCACCTGAGTTCACCCAGGGTTTTGGGTTCGTGTTACCGTTCCGGACCACCTGAGTTCACCCAGGGTTTTGGGTTTGTGTTACTGTTCCGGACCACCTGAGTTCACCCAGAGCTTTGGGTTCGTGTTACCGTTCCGGACCATCAGAGTTCACCCAGGGTTTTGGGTTCGTGTTACCGTTCCGGACCACCCGAGTTCACCCAGAGCTTTGGGTTCGTGGTACCGTTCCGGACCACCTGAGTTCACCCAGGGTTTTGGGTTCGTGTTACCGTTCCTGACCACCCGAGTTCACCCAGAGCTTTGGGTTCGTGGTACCGTTCCGGACCACCTGCGTTCACTTAGGGTTTTGGGTTCGTGTTACCGTTCCTGACCACCCGAGTTCACCCAGGGTTTTGGGTTCGTGTTGATCGATCTTTACTTTACAGTGTAGTTTTTTGTAAGTCGTTGTTTGGCCTTTTGTCTTTTTTTTTTTGGTCATTGAGCTATCTGTGCTTCTTCGATTTACGGATCTTCATTACCCCTTTGGTATCTTCAAACTCTTCTCATGGCTAATCTGGAAACCTAAATCTGTGCGAATTTATTCCAATGCCTACTACAACGGATTACTGGTATTTTTTGTAATTTGATCTATGCCAACGCAATGATATTTGAAAACCAAGCTTAAAGTGTACTGATTATCAAAACGTTTATGCATATTAAAATCACTAATTATTAACATCATATAAAATTTAATTACAGTAGACTAATACTTGGGGGCCGTTGTGATCGTATTGTAGTTGGATTTACAACTACCTATGCAATCAGTGCCTCTAACCACTGATGTTGTGAGTTCGAATCTCGATCAGAGCGAGGTGTACAACATTATGTGATAACGTATGTCACTGACTTGCTACAGGTCGGTGGTCTTCTCCGGGTCCTCAGGTTTCATCCACATAAAACTAACCGCCACGATATAACTGAAATATTGTTGAAAGTTGCATTAAACACCATAAAACCAAACCAAAATCATAATGAAATCGCCAATTGCTGCGAGTGAGTATGAGGATGTCACAAAATACTGCAGACCAGCATGTGGGATGTCGTAAAACATATTTCTATGTAGAAATATAAATCAAGTATATTTTTTTTTACGTTACATAGATTTCTTTTGAAGCAGATTTTATTGCGTCTATATTGCATGGACGTATGGTACATGTATGTCGGTCAGGCACCTCATCTTCTTCAATGTCAAACAGAGATAATGAACCGCGTCTGTTTTGTTTATCGCGTCTTTTGAAAATATCATTTAATAACAAAAACAACACATATTCTAATCAAGTAGTACGGTCATCTATAGAAAAGAACATTAGTTTTCTTAAAGCTGTGTCTAATCAAAATTATTAATATAAACAATATATTTCTCTGAAGGCTTGAGGTTTAAATCCAGAGTATATAATATAAACGTTAGAGAATACCGAAGGGGCAATTAAAAATGGACAATCC
This sequence comes from Bathymodiolus brooksi, assembly GCA_963680875.1. Classification (NCBI taxonomy): domain Eukaryota; kingdom Metazoa; phylum Mollusca; class Bivalvia; order Mytilida; family Modiolidae; genus Bathymodiolus; species Bathymodiolus brooksi. The sequence goes on from OY804579.1 coordinate 94,911,284, forward strand.
AGATAAACTGACAACACATGGTACACAAGAGGAAGACAAAGAAAACAAAAACACAATATGTGCTGGACACCACTATAGTAAACAAAAACACAACACAATATGTGCTGGTCACCACTATAGTAAACAAAAATACAACACAATATGTGCTGGTCACCACTATAGTAAACAAAAACAAAACACAATATGTGCTGGACACCACTATAGTAAACAAAAACACAACACAATATGTGCTGGTCACCACTATAGTAAACAAAAACACAACACAATATGTGCTGGACACCACTATAGTAAACAAAAACACAACACAATATGTGCTGGACACCACTATAGTAAACAAAAACACAACACAATATGTGCTGGACACCACTATACGTAAACAAAAACACAACACAATATGTGCTGGACACCACTGTACGCAAACAAAAACACAACACAATATGTGCTGGACACCACTATACGTAAACAAAAACACAACACAATATGTGCTGGACACCACTATAGTAAACAAAAACACAACACAATATGTGCTGGACACCACTATAGTAAACAAAAAGACAACACAATATGTGCTGGACACCACTATAGTAAACAAAAACACAACACAATATGTGCTGGACACCACTATACGTAAACAAAAATACAACGCAATAATTCTTATATGATTTACATAATTAGAAATCATATACTCTGATTGGGTATAAGAGCTTATGGAGGCGGGGTTTTGTCAGTTTATTTTTCGATAGACGATGTTCAGCGGACTACTTTTTTCGTAATGTAAACAAAATGGCGGTTTGGATTCCCGATAATAAAAAAAGATAAAAGAAACATGCAATGACCTATACATGCAAGGTTGGCAAATTGTATTCATATTTGGGTCAGAGGTAGATAGTGACCACCATAATAGGAAATCACAGAAATAAAATGATTTTGTGCGCCATGTCACGTGATAGAGCGCCACCTATTGGCAGTGTGCCAATTTATGAAAAATCTCAAAGAAAAACACACATTACTGGAAAAATATATATTTTATTAATAATTGACAATTTATATTCAATATTCTTTTTGTGCATATAAACTAACTATAAACTGAAAATTTATAACACAGTATTTTCAGAACATTATATCAATAGCAAAAGGGGAGATAACTCTAAATTTACTTGATAAAAATTATGAAAAAGGCTAAAAAATCTATTATTTTTAAAAATTCCCAGAAACTGATAAGTCGCTTCAAAATTAATGAAAGTTTGGCATAAGATACTTTTATCAATAAACCTCATTTGACCAAATGGAATTTTACGGATACTGATCGCTTTTGGAATAAGACCAATTTTGAAATAGTGCCCCTTGACCAAAAATTTGCAATTTCTTTCTTTTTTTATAGTTTGCCTGGTAAGCAAATATTTTCCTATATTGTTATTAATAATAATTGCTATAAGAAAAGTTTGCAGAATAATAATTTGAAAAGATCTCAATTGGAAAATGTGCAAAAAGGACCCATATAATTGCGGTAAGGGACCAGTGTACACGGTTTTCGACCTAAAAATAACCGTTTTCTTATTGACTGTAATGTACAAAGTAATACTGCAATTATTGTGAAACATTTGCATAAATGAATAGATATACACAACAAAAAATGAAATTTATATATACATATCATGTTTACGGAACACAGCATCACACATTTACTCCAATTACCAGCATTATCATTCCCCAGGGTCATAATTATATCGCCTTTTTTTAAAACAATATATAACAAAATTGTTGTACATTTTTACATTTGTTGAAACAATTTTCAATCTGAAAAATGGTGTACTGTTAATATAACTGACCTCAGAACTCCATACAAACATTCTCATTATAACTAGAGGAGCCTGAAACACTCATCTGGATAACCTGAGCCACTACGATTGTCTAGATATCTGTCCTCTGGAGCCCTTATTGAACTTTTTTCTTCTTCTAGAAGTTTAAAAATCAGTTAAGAACATATTTGCATGGTTTGTTTCGATATCAGTTCATTTATACTTGAAATAATAAGAATTTGAAATTGTAATTTAGAATAGGGTTTCTATGTAAACTTTCACCTTTGCTGGTGGCCAGGTTTATTGTCCAACCGGAACCAACGGTGGAATGTTTGTAAGGACCTTGGGCTGTTTTCTACTATTTGGTCAGTTTGTTGTCTCTTTGACACATTCCCCATTTCCATTCTCTATTCTACGGTCATGAAAATGGGTCAAAGACAGAAAGGGCCGAATTATGTTCTTCAATAAATGACTAAAGTTCCATTATCCATAAAATATCAAAGCGCTACCATAATAGGAGGTGCACATGTTCAATATATATATATATATAAACTTTCTACAAAGTTTGAAAGCCCTGGATTGAAAACTGTAAGAGGAGTTGATTACACAAAATAGGTACCCTTATTTCAATGCCTGCCCGCCCGACATTCAACATAGTATAACCTGATTTGCACTTCATGCAATTCGGCCAAAAATGTGTCTCACAGACTTCAGCAATGACATCATTATACCCTAACCATTTTTCAAAGTAAAGTATAATTAATCGTCTGATTCTTGTACTTCAGTTGTTACAATTGATACAGCTTCTGAATGTTCTAATGCAACAATGGCACTGATTGTACTTTGCAGATCTTCATCTACAGCCTCATCAAGTTTGAGGCATTTGCCTGTGGGCTTCACTGTATTTCTTTCTTTTTGTTTCTTAACAGAAAAACCGGAAAAATATCCACGAATTTGTTGATGTGCGAGCCATTCTGAAGGAGCAAAACATCTTTTGCCAGTTTCATCTCCATACCAATACTAAGTTGCTTTTAATGCTTGTCTGTGCATATTCTGCAAACAGCTGAAAATAAGAATAGAAAAAAATTATTATCTTGCTTAATACATGTACATGTAATAAATTACATTATTATACTTCATGCCAGAAACTACTGTGATATTTAGTACATTAATAATTGGCATATAAATTTCAACCTCTCCAGCAAATACAGCATATGAACTACAGTAATGTGCAAGTACGGCTTTAAATGTCACGTGAGTTTTTGTGTACAGTTATCTGGCAAATATGGCATATGAACTACAGTAATATGTCCACGGGTTTATATGTCACATGCGTTTTTGTGTACTTTTACTGTTAAAAGAATAGAGCGCTTTTCATGAACAAGAGGCTCTCAGGAGCCTGAATTGCTCAAATGGTAAACCATGCCCTGTAGTTGCTATTTTTATAGGCCCGCAGACATTTTTACTAGCATCAGCCTCGGGCTACTGTTAACCAGTGCAGACTATTTGGGTATACCTATCAGGAGCAATATGTACATGGATTTCCGTACACAACATATACATTTTTAAAATAAAAAATGCAAGGTCCATCAAATTATGACCTTTGATCATTTTCTTTTCCTTTGATATCAGGGATTTCACTGGGATTTTTATTATGGCCCATCAACATAAAATCCTATGGGCCATTAATTCTGGCTGGGGGTCGCTAAGATCCCTGGTGGGGTCAAAGGGCCTGTAGGGGGCGGCAAAGCTCCCTTGCCGAAAATGGGTTTCAGAGTTTTCAGACCCCTTTGAAAGCCTTTTCCTGTCACATATTATATATTATAAGGTTTATTTACAAGTTTTCATCTGTAGAAAATGAGTTGTCTTCCTTTGCATTAATGCAGACTCTTGAGAGAAAGACGTGCAGCTACATTTTGTAAGTTGAACAAAATTCTACAACAAAAATATTTGACACATTGTATGGGTTTACCGGGCTTGAAGGTTATCTATTTACTTTTTTTCTTCTTTTTACTCTTCTTTAGAATCTGAAGGCCAGAATATTTATTTATTTATTAACTAGGAGATGTAGGCCAGGATATTTATTTTCAACTTTATCCAGGTTCATATTATGGGGAGATATTTATTTGCAAAAAAAAACTGCCACCCCCCCCCCCCCCCCCGAAATATATGTTCATTCCCCAAGCATGCTTGATTTCTCCCCCACTCCAAAATAAATGTGCATCTCGTAAAGATAAATATTGTGGTATTAATGTCTGGGCTTCTTATACAAATGTAACTTGTGTGATTCTGCAAAATTACCTTCACAAATGGCTACAAGCTGCAACCTCAACCATATTTCACGGCTCATCACTGCATCAATGCCACGGTCTGGTTTTGCCTTGGAGTCTCCATGGAGAGGATGAGGACAAGTCCGTTTTTTTCTGGTCCAATAGATACCGAGCTCATCACGATGTTGTTCGCAAATATGACGATTTAATCTCGTTGAGATTAGGATTCCGAAGAAATTTTCTGTCTGTTCTTCATCATAATCTCGTTTCAAGCCCTATCAAGGGTATTCTGGAAATTTTAAATTTGACCACCCGGTGCATTCCGATGGATATTTTGGCATGGACGGATTGTGTCAGATCAAGTGCAGGTAAGATTTCATAAATAGACATATTTTCTAGTTCAAATCTGCAAAAATATTGATATTTCCTTACCTTTTACAGCGTATATCCGACAAAATAATCCAAAATCTACTTTAAGCTGACCGCCATTTTACTGAACCCTAGAACTACACCACGTGATCAAAAATCGTGACGTATTTTGGTATAGTCTGTTTCGTAGTTCGAGATGTCGATGTCAAATATTATATTATAGTTTAAAAATCCCATATACACGGCTTGAAATTTTGTAATTTTGTTATAAATATTTTATTAAAACCAATCAACAGCCCATAAAAGATATGCTTGCATATACACAATAAATAATTGACATCGACCTTTCATTTAGAAACATGCTGTAGCAAAATTCGTGACGATTTTGATCACGTGGTGTAGTTCATGAGTTCAGTAAAATGGCGGTCAGCTTAAAGTGGATTTTGGATTATTTTGTCGATATACGCTGTAAAAGGTAAGGAAATATCAATATGTTTGCAGATTTGAACTAGAAAATATGTCTATTTATGAAATCTTACCTGCACTTGATCTGACACAATCCGTCCATGCCAAAATATCCATCGGAATGCACCGAGTGGTCAAATTTAAAATTTCCAGAATACCCTTGATAGGGCTTGAAACGAGATTAGGATGAAGAACAGACAGAAAATTTCTTCGGAATCCTAATCTCAACGAGATTAATGACGATTCAGATGTTAAGATGTTATGATGTTTATCCCAGCTCTATTTAAGACTAGATAATTTTCAGCGATTTCTAGTTCTTTTGAATTTGATTTTTGATACCTCAGATTATTAATTGTTAGTTTAGAACAGTTTGTCAGCGTGTTCAAAGCCTTGTTCTTGCAATTCTGGCCAAAATCACATTTTTTTTCCCATTTCCCTCCATTTTTCTAGTGAATGGTTTACTGCCTCATTATTGAAGAGTCCTAAAAGGGGAGGTAATTTCGAGGTATTTATTTGCAAAATAAATGTGCATCTCGTATTTTTGTGATTTTTTCGTATTAGTTGAGAAGACGTACCTGATACAGCTCCTGATAGTTTTAAAGTTTTATAACTTTTATAGCACTCCAATTAGTTTTATGCACATACTCGTATTATTTTCTTGCTGGGCACAGTCCGATTACTCGTTATTCATAGTAATTTCATGAGAACTTCATAGGTTATCGATTATTTTTAATTGACAATTTGACTTCAGTCGTCCGTGCTGATATTCGCGCCAAAATGGCGTCACTGTAAAAAAAAAAAAAAAAAAATCCTCTGCAAACATTGATCATCTCTTATATTGTGGATTAATTTGTCGTAAATTTATTTATATTAGTGGTATTTTATTGCCGATTGACTGTCATTAACAATCAGCTGTTGCTAGTTTGTATAAAAATTGTCCGGGCTAACTCAGTGTACCACCCTCCCCCCAAACCACGTGGCCACATAAATCAAATAGTCACTATCTATGTCTGAATCGAAATTAGGTAAATATCTCCAAAAGACAGTAGTAAATGTGCCTGCTGGACCAAGATTGCGGACTCCAGTCATTTTATCTGACAGTAAAGGCTTCAGCCTTAGAAACCAAATCACACATCCTTTTGACAACAATATAGTCTGGTGGTGCAAAAAAGGTGCTAAAATCGAGGGGAGTCTAGCCTGGCTAAAACGTAATATTGACAGAAACCTACAAACCTAGGAGATATAGCCCTCTATGTCTGGCTGGGCACCTGCAACCTGACATCAAAAGACAAAAGCAGATTTATTTCATTAGGTTCACAAAACAACGAAACAATAGACCATATTATTAGGACATAATTAGAATTCAAGAGGTTTTTGACTGATTATACACAAGTGAAACTTGTCTTCTTAGAAGTACCCATCTACTCGTTAAAAAATTGGAACGAACATTGTAAACATAAAGATCCATCTACATTTAAAGACCAAGATAAACAACTCCAAGTCCAAATTATTACCTTAAATAAAGAAATCCGGAAATTAAATTTAGATTTAAACACAAACTCACCAGACTTCAGCGTCTTCCTGAAAGCAAGCTGTAGACATAGAACTAGATCTAGGCACGATACGTGGCATTATTACAATTTTTTATACCTGGATGGTATACACCCTGGAAGAAATTTAGCAAGAGTTTGGCTAAGAGAAATCAGTGACAGAATAAGGACAGACTGTTGGAATTGAAATCGAACTTTACGCTTTACTAGTATTGGTAAGGACAGTCTGCATGGGATTCCAAGCTAACTGTCCTGCCAGTGCACGTATCTGAACCAACCTTTGATTATCATATAGACTCTACAACTGAGGGACTGAACATATTTATCTATATATCTGTGGTATACATAGAACTAGTACTGGTTATGTCAGTCTGCATGGGATTCCAAGCTAACTGTCCTGTCAGTGCTCGTATCTGAACCAACCCTAGATTATCATATAGACTCTACAACTGAGGGACTGAACATATTTATCTATATATTATATCTGTTCAAGCTTACTGCCCTACCAGTGCACGTATCTGAACCAACCCTAGATTATCATATAGACTCTACAACTGAGGGACTGAACATATTTATCTATATATCTGTGGTATACATAGAACTAGTACTGGTTAGGTCAGTCTGCATGGGATTCCAGGCTAACTGTCCTGCCAGTGCTCGTATCTGAACCAACCCTAGATTATCATATAGATTCTACAATTGAGGAATTGAACATATCTATCTAAATATCTACTCTTCTTAGACAACAATGAGTGCATCACTCATCAGAGCTAGAAGTACCAGGGTACGTAACCCACCACAAATTTATACGCCAAATAGGCAAACTCCTGACAAAAATCATAAGATGAGTTACAAAATCAATACCAAAAAGACCCTGGAAAAGAAAATTGAGGCCACTGAAAGAAGCCTATGCAATATAGAACTGAAATCTGGAACTTTAGTAATAACATGTTCTGCAGCATCATATGAAATATTGAAAAAATCAATATATGAATACTATGACCATTCTAGTACAAAAACATTTCGTCTACATACAAAGTCAAGCAAACCGGACAATGAGAGTGTGGCTAGAAAAATGCTTATTATAGAAGAATCATTATCCATGAAACACAAAAATGGTGGAACAAATCGCCAACTTTATAGGATAAACATGTTTAACACCACAAGTAGAATCGATGTCAATGGTTACTGGCTGCAAGAATTCATACAAGAGGACTTGCATATAATATGCCAATGCCTGGAGCAGTATACTGACTATAAAAGACTGAATAATAAAATTAGGGAAACTTGCCAGCTTTCTCTACCAATTGCTCAAAGAACAACTAAAGAGTATACTAAAACTCGTAATCATAACGACACAGCACATATGATATCGCCAAATTTACAAGGCTGGAGTCCACCAACTTATACCAACGATACTATAAAATCAACAACTGATGCGCAACCATTGTCTCTGCACGAATCTACAACACCAGTTCAAAGGATTAATGTAATATCACCACCTCCAGATAGGAAGGCCATACAATATCAAGCATTACCGACTAGAAATACAATCACTGAGATAGAAAGTTTGCATGAACATTGTCTGAGCACTGAATTAGAATTAGATGACAGAGAAGGAATGGGGGCAGAATATATATTAAACTGCCAGTATTGTGAAACCACAATAGACACTAAGTCTGCCATAGAATGCAAAAATTGTACTAACTGGCATCATGCTGAATGCGTGAATACAGGCTGCATACCAGACGACCAATATATATGCTCCTCATGTACGGCATTGAACATAACTATACCCTATGAAGAAACAGAACCTAAACAGCTAATGGTAGAAAACATTGCCATCACAAATAATGATAAAGAAGAACAAAATATTACTAAAAGTAAAACCACAGAATCTGTAGAGGTACCACCACATAGCCATACTACACAGGCAACTAATGCAACTATAGCAAATGCTAATAGACAGGAAGCCAAGACCAAGCAGAAACGAACCAAGAAAAGAGATCAATTAGACTTTGAATAGGTATAAATGCAACTTGCTGACTGCAAAGCCAAAATAGCCATGCTTGAGATAACTAACAACGACTACAAAAACACCATAGATCTGCTAACAGCTAAATTAGGTATTAAGGAGCCAATGATAAATAGAACTGAAATTTACGGAAACGACCATCCTCAACAATCTCTATTCTACAAAATGGGACAGATTGAATCACAGCTTACTGACCGTATAGACAACCTGCAAAAAGAAATGAATCACAAACTAGAATTAAAAGACCTACAAATTAAACACTTCATGGAAATGAATGAACTAAAATACAAATTTAATATCCTAGAAGCTAAAGAGAAACTCGCTCCATACAACGACAATTTCTGTACCAGGAGGGAAAATAGTAAGCAAGATCATCCACAACCTAACCAACAATATGTTGCACCTCCACAGGCACAAATACCTACATATGTCGCCTTCACGAACCCAGTTGTACCACCACCTGTGCATTTCCAACGTGCTAGTCAATACCCACAAGTCATCAATACAAACAAGGGACAAACACAAGTACAGCCGGAATACTACACGCCTTATAACAACATCGGACACCCAGTTAATCCTATTCGCACAACAATCGTGCCAACAGATGGGGAGTATAGGCATCGTCAAGCGCAAAATAAGGGCTTGCCACCGCTCGGAACAACCTATCAGCATCAAAGAACAGGCAAAAACCGAAGTGGTGAATATCGAACATTAAACCTACAATGGAGGAATATTCAACTTGCTGGAAATGTAAACCAAACTCCGAATAACACAAATAGTACAACCAGTAACAACAAAACCAGTGTAGAAGAGGTAGCTCAGCTGGATGGAAAAAATCATGCATACTCTCTCCCAGCAGACCTACAACCACCAAATGCCACCCAAGATTATCAGCAAAATACATAACCTATGATTGAAACCTCAACTGGAATTAACACAACAAAGGTGCCTTTTTTAGGAGACGGCCGTGCAACAACAGCTGCATGGCAAAGCACAAAATACAAACAACAATCATAGGATCAATAAATATACAGAGTGCAAAAGGGAATTCAAAATATCTCGAAAACATACTGAACACTTGTGACATACTATGCATACAAGAACATTGGCTTTTATCATTAGAAAAGAAAATCCTGGAAAATATGCACAAAGATTTCAACGTTTCGGCTAAAGCAGTGGACGATGATGATATAAAACTTAACTACAAGTCCCTTCGTGGCAATGGCGGTATAGCCGTATTCTGGAAGAAAACCATAGACAATGCAGTTAAAATAAAATCAGATGGGGGTAGTCGTATACAAGTTATTACAATCAACAATGTACCGACAATGTTATGCATAGTAAATGTTTACATGCCATCCGATATCAAGGAGGGAGATTATGAATACAGAGACATGATGGATCAATTGAATGAGGTCATACAAAAATATGAAGAAACATACGACATCCTACTCTGTGGAGATATGAATGCTTCATTACATAGAGACGACAGACGAAGGGATCGCATCTTTAAGAAGTTTACTGTAGAAAGCAACCTGATATTGCCTACAAACTATCCAATTGACTTTACATTCCACCATCATAACGGAAAAGGCAAATCTCAGATAGATTATATTCTGTTTAAAGGAAAAACTTTGAACCTACAACCTAGTGTTTCAATCATGCCGTTCGATGCTATAAACACCTCGGACCATACTCTCACTAAAGTAGAAATTACCACCCAAATAAGTAAATTGGCACCAAAATCAGCTAAAATATATACCAAGCCAGCATGGGACAAATGCAATTCTGACGAATATATGAAAATCATACAAACAGAAATAAGAAAGCAAAAAAACACTATAAAACTTAAGTGTTGCAGACAGAATAGCCACACTAGAAAATACATTACACAAGGCAGGAAGGAAGTCAATACCAAAATACAGGCGCCTAAAGACACTCAAATCTGAAGGTAGAGGAATATGGAATCGTAACATCTACCAAGCATCTAAAGAGGCTAGAAAAGCACACTGGATTTGGAAAAATAAGGGAAATTCGAACGGTAGCACTGAAAGCGAAAGAAAGGATATGATAAAGAAAAAACGAACATTGCGTCAAGTACAGCGACAAGCATACGCCTCAAAGAAGGATAAACTGATCTCAGAAATTATGGAGGCATCTCAAGACGATAGTAAAACATTCCACAAATTGCTAAGAATGCAGAGAAGTAACTCGGCAATAAATACTGACACACTGGTCATAGACAATGTTGAATACAACCAAAATAATATTATGGAAGCCTGGAGAATACATTTTGAAAATCTGGCTACTCCTAATCTGGACGAAAACAAATTTGACCTAGAACGAAACAGCCTCTGCACAATACAAAATGACATCATAGCAGAAGTAACAGCCAATAAGGTGAAAATTCCACCAGCAACAGAAGCAGAAGTAAAACAAGCTATCCGAAAGCTGAATAATGGGAAAGCTGCTGATGAAAATGGAATACAAGCAGAACACTTTAAATTTGCAAATGCTGAATTGGCAACAGAAATATGTAGTATCACCAACCAAATATTTGAAGAGCTTAATATTCCAGATATTTTGAAAAGAGGAATCTTAACACCAGTATTGAAAAAGAAAAAGGACAAAACTTTACCAGGAAATTATAGAGGCATAGTCGTTACAAACACGTTCTCAAAAATCATTGAGTCGGTCATCAAAGAGCAATTAGAAAAACAGCTATCTCCAACGCAAAATCCTTTACAGAGAGGTTTTACTGAACACGCATCTAGTAAATTTACAGCATTTATAGCATCAGAAACTATATTAATATACAAAATATTTAATCGGGATTTAGAACTTCTGACTGTAGACGCAGAAAAAGCATTTGATACCGTCAACCATGACATAATGTTAAATAAGCTATACCACGATGGAATTACTGGTGATATGTGGCTATTACTAAGGAACATTTATGATGGGCTAATCCTGAAAGTTAAATGGGGAGACCAAACCACAGAAAGTATAGATATTAAACAAGGGATACGCCAAGGTGCAAAACTGTCAACCTTACTCTACAAGAGGTATAATAACACAATTTTTGATAGTATTACAAAAAGCACGCTAGGAGCTACTATTGGAAATATTACTGTATCAGCGCCAGCCTGTGCAGATGACATTGCTCTGCTGGGAGAGAGTAAGGACATTCAAGCCATGTTAAATCTCCTAGAATATAACACCAAAAGAGATTTAGTGAAACTAAACCCGGAAAAAACTGAAGTAATAAATGTATCAAAAGCTCTACAAACACATCCGAAAAAATATGTATTAGGAGACCAGGAAATAAACAGGGTACAATCAATTAAGCACCTTGGAATAACCTACCAAGAAAACGGGAAAATAAATATTGAAGAGAGATTGAGTATAGGCAGACGAACAATATATGCCTTACTAGGACCTGGACTGCATGCAAGATCAGGAATGTCCCCAGTGGTTCTACTGAAAATCTGGAATACATACGCTGTCCCACGTTATCTATATGGGCTGGAAATCCAAGCATATACACCATTAGACACGAAGAAATTAGAACAGCTTCAAAGGGCAACCTGCAGACAATTTCAATGCTTCCAGAGCGAACCGCAGCAGTAGCCATCTACACACTAATAGGTGCAGAACCAATAGAGACAACGCTGGACAAAAATGCAATGATCTTATTTACCACCTTAGCCAGGCTTGACTCATCCATCGAAAAAGACATACTCATATGGGAAATGGAAAACTCAAAAGAAGAAGACAGATTATTCATCTGTAGAATTAGGAAGACGCTCCAGAAATATAATCTGCCATCGACAGAAGAAATAATAGAAAATCCTCCAAAGAAACAGCAGTGGAAAAATGCAATGAAAAAGGCCATTAACAGCTTTTGGTACGATAAATGCACAAACGAAAAGCAAATAAAATCTACATTAGAATATCTAGAAATTCAACAAAATCCAATAGGAACACCACATAACATATTACGAAGTGTGAAAAATCGAAAGTACGACATACAAAAAGCAGAAATCAAATTACGATTAATTACTGATACTTATATGCTACAATACCACCACGCTAAGTTCAGCTGTAACAAAATATCTCCGATCTGTAAACTATGTGGGGAGGAAGATGAAGATATAGTGCATTTTTTACTAGAATGTAAAACTCTAGAAGAAAACAGAAAAACACAAATGGTGAAACTAGGTGAAGCTCTAGAAGAGGCAAGGGGGGGTGGTACACGGACTATAGAACAAAATGGGCTGCTTATACAAATCATCTTGGACTGCACCTCATATAAATAAACCAACTGATTCCATATTCAAACCAGGATTTAGTGCAAATCGAAAGAGCCACGCAACACTATTGCTTTGTGCTACACCAAAAGACAACTGAAATATTGAAGAACATTATGTAGAAAGGCAGATAGTCAATAGCTGATAGTACTTTTATAGAACTGTTTCCTTTTATAAGTAAGCTAATATAATATTTTTCTTACCGTGTCCAGCACCCGATCCGTTCATTAAAGAGATCGTTTTACCTTTTAAAGTCTATACGCATACTTAAATGAAGATTTTACCTTTTATGAGTCAATTTGTTTTAACAACGGAAGAATTGCTGTATTCGGAGAGTGCGTGAAGGAAAGAACATTGTATAAATTACGATTGCGCTTTTATCTTTTAGTGCTGTGTGTACATACGTTTTTACTAATAGGAATAATTAAACAACAGAATGGACTTTTAACAACGCTATCAATTATAATACTACTGAAACGACTATTTTACAACACACGTTTTATACTTTTTAGTAATGGATGTAAATACGTTTTTATGCCACTAACCAAATTTATACAACATGGAAATGATGAACTTTTAACTACTACGTATATTTGATCATAACTGTAAATACGTATCTTTTTAAGTATGTGCCCGTTAAGTTAGGTTAAATAATTTTATCCTTAATTGGAGTGCTCCGAATTCCGGAGGAATTTTACCTGTATAAAGACAAAGACAAAGGTATTTTCAAAGTGCTGTAAATGCAAAGTTTTAACTACATACAAAAAAAATCCTTAATACTTAAAATCCATAAAAAATCTTTTAGGGTCTGATTCATATTGATAAATAATATAGGCTAGGATGAACAAAATAAAATTTTAAGCGTTTTATCAGTTTTTAGCGTGAAAATAAATGTTCATGCCTTGTAGATAGTCATATTCTACGATCAAATTCAAATAGTTTTAGGCAATACTTATCGAAATAATAGCATCTTTCTGGAAATTGAATATATCCATAGTACAGAAAAAAGTAGTAGATGTATCAAAATATTTCACAGATTTTTCTGAGGAGCGGGTGTTTTATTGCAAGGTTTTTGGTCAAATTTTCAATTTGAAAATGCGATTTTCTATTTGACTTTATATCTTATCTAAAACTTGACCATTTTCCAAATAACTTTACAGATGAATCGTCTAACATGGTCTCTTACAGAAAATACATAAAAAGTCAAACAACTGCAATACTCATTGTATAAGTTTTTGTGTGGTTTGCATGGTTTTCTCATGGACTTGCACTTAAAGTGTAAATTATATCTTAGCAGATATCCGGCCAAATTTAAGGGGCCGTCGTGGTCGTGATCGTATGGTAGTTGCATTTACAACTACCTATGCAATCAGTGGCTATCACCACTAACGCTCTGATTTCGAATCCCGCTCATGGCGAGATGCACTCGATACGTTATGTGATGAAGTTTATCAGTGACTTGTGGCAGGTCGGTGGTTTTCCCCCACCAATAAAACTGACCGCTACGATGTAACTTGAAATATTATTGAAAGTGTCGTTAAACACCATAACCCTAGCCATAACCCGACAAAATTTAGGATTATGAAACCAATTGCAGGAATATTAAAGTAATATGAAAGGCCAATATCGTGGAATTTTTTTATTAAATATTTTCACTTAATGTGTCACTTAATTGTAACTAAAATCAACTGTATAACATTAAAAATCCGCTCAAAAGCAGATTTTAAGAGCAAATCACAAAATATTTGACAGCAGATAATTCTGTGCGCCAGTACAGTAATGCAAATGATATGCGCGTGACACAAGATTTGAACTCTTTCGGGGAGATTATCGCTCATGCGCAATGTTCAGTTGATGAATATATATATATATATATATATATAAACGTCTAAAATGGTTTGTAAAACAACACCAAGTACACAAAACAAAGTGATAAAGAATTAAACACTTCGTAGAATGAAAAAAACGGTGGGACGAAAATTTTGTCATTCTACGAAGTGTTTAATTCTTTATCACTTTGTTTTGTGTACTTGGTGTTGTTTTACAAACCATTTTAGACGTTTATAATTGTTTTACTTGTATAGTATCGTTATACCGTAACGATCCAACACCCCGTAAGATTGATCGTTGACTGGTTTTTCAGACTTTGTATATATATATATATATATATATATATATTCCGTGTGTACCACATAAGAATAATTGCAAAAAAAATTAGTTCACACGACATGAAACAGACGTATTCCTCAATAATCATTGTCAGGAATGTGTACCTCAGCATCCATGATTGTTTATCTTTTCTTCACGAGGTCATGATCGGCAATCATCTGACCAAAACTTTTCTTCACGAGGTTATGATCGGCAATCATCGGAACAAAACAACCGAAAGTTAATCAGTCTCCACAATAATGGCGAGGACGATAAACATGCACACGGACTTGCCGATTTCTAGTTGTTGGAAACATATTTCGACTTGAAACATGCATGAATAGCTTAGTAAAGGTACTGCCGTATTCCATATTGAATTTTCAGAGGAAAATGTTCTTCACCCAAAACTGGTGTAATATTACTTTAAGAATTGTATTAAAACAACTTTTAAACCTATTTCTAATAATCATTTCAGAAAAATGTAAATTATTCGTGGTAAAATATAATATTAACAATTTATAATCGTTTGTCGTATAACATTCAGTCACATCTCATATCTACAGAGAATACAAAGTTTTCAACTTTGATGTCAGAGCAAGGAACGACAACTCTTGTAAACATTGACCAAAACATGTATGGACCAATAACATTGCATAAAGTAGACAGACGTTTATTTATTACTTCATTGTTATTGCATAATATGCAGTTAATAAAAGTAACATCGAAAAATTATTGACACAAAGTATCATTTTTAAGACATTTAGAACCTTATTGTTCCACACAAGCGAGAAATAATTGAAATTATAGTTTAAATATATTATCAGTGTTATACTGTAGATCTACAACATTCCGTTTCTCTAAAGCAAATAATTGTTTATAATATGTTAGGGTTTAATTATTGTAAACATTAGACCGTTTGTCTTTATTAAATTTTACCTAAAAAACCGACAAAAAAAAAGTAAAAGTTGTCAATTACTGCTCCATCTGTATTATACAAAGAAATTTGTTTATCCCTGTTGCCTGGTTACATAATGTACTCGGTGATTTATTGTCACACCCTTAGCCGAATTTGTCTATCCTGTATATGCCATATTGTTTTCTTGTTCC
The DNA here is from genome assembly GCA_963680875.1 of Bathymodiolus brooksi. NCBI lineage: Eukaryota > Metazoa > Mollusca > Bivalvia > Mytilida > Modiolidae > Bathymodiolus > Bathymodiolus brooksi. The sequence continues at coordinate 94,927,337 of OY804579.1, forward strand.
CAAAGACTCTTAATTATTTGGCTTTCCATGACCTTGATGAAGGTTATTCCAGAAACATGTCGTGTGCACTAAATTTGATATCTACGTTTTCATTATAAATTAAAGAGATCAAATTAATATCATGTAATTGCAAATATGTTCTGGTTAGCGAAGTTACATTGTGTATTAATTCAGAAAGATTGAATTTGAAGAAATTAGAAAATGTCAGCAAAGATAATCTTTGTTTTCTCGGTAATTTTACATTAGTGGTTTATATACCGGTAACTACATGATAAAGGTTTTCATCGTATATTATATGTAAACGAAAAAATCATTTAGTTATACCAAATAAGTTAGTATGAAATCTGATTTACAGAAATTAACATTTTCTATATATTTTCCATCTGTTTGAAGAATAATTTTTCCGTAGACATTGAGTGATTGCCAAAAACGACAAGGCAGATTGTTTAGCAAAATAATATGTTATGCCTACTGGGGGAATTCCGAATGTGTTTTCTGAATATATATGCACTCTGTTCCATTCTCGATAAGCGATGTTCATGCGATTATAGAGCAAAGACAAAAAGGTTGTATCCCTGCAGTAGACGCTTTTGCCCAAGACTAGAAAGGAGACAATAATTGGTTGGTCAGTGACTTACGGCAGATCTCAAGGAATTCTTGTTTTCTCTACTACTAATAATACTAAATAATGTAATTAGAATTAAAACTACGGTTCTCTTCCTCCCTTAGGCACGAATTAATTTATATAGCTTTCCAATCTTTTCATCCTGAGCGTACATGTACCTGATAAAGGTTATTCCAGAAACGCATCGTGTGGACTAATTTAGAAATCTACGTTTTAATGCCTATTGTATATAATATCAATGTTATATTATCAAAGTTCGTGCAGTTTCCAAATAATAATCTTCAGGAAAGACGTTATATGGTAAGATTACGAAATAATTCCCTTTTTAAAGGTTATAGATAGACGAGTAATTATAGTTATTACGTTGAATAAATATCAGCGATTGTACATTGATCTTTCTCGTCTATGTTTATTTCTCTTCGTAAACCCATTTATTTTCTAAAATTTCAATGATATATCATTTTCATTTTTTTTTAAATATCCGTTTACATTACTTTTTATTTAATTTATATAGATTTTGGTTTAATTTTGGTCCTAAAGCGCATGGAATTCAAGTACAAAGATGTCTTCTAGTAACGTTACTATCGGATGTCAAAATACCAGTGATGCTTCTGATTATCCCTTTGGTATATAAAAAAAAGTGTATTTCATTCGCTTATATGTGAGTTGGCATGTTATTAAAATGTGGAAAACACTGTTATACACGTATCTTTTCGCTTAAGGGGAAGGTTTGGGACCATAACGCTATTTTAAGCCAGGAAATTGAGTAATCATATATTTGTGTTAACAGTTGGCGGTTGCTTTCTTGTTGGCTGCAACCATCTATCAATGAAATCATGATAGGAAACACAGGCTCTGGAATATACCAATCTGCATACTTCATATGCAGGTGCTGCTGTAATGATGCTACATAAAAATGGAAAGTTCACAATGGAAACAATTATATCGTCTATTTTGACATAAAGTTCTATTCTTTACCGACACTCACTGTCAATTTTGAGGTGTAGGTCAAGATATAAAACAGACCTATCTGTAGAGGTGGTATGTTTTATTTCAAGTTCAGTCGGATAAATGCGATCAATAAACTCAACAAGCTTAGAGTTATTTGTTTTTATTGCAATAAAGTTATCTTTATCTTAATACATGTATATAAAATTAATTACCTTAATGTCGATTATTGTTTAAAAAGTTGTTCCCGTTTGGTTGACAATGCCTGGTGAAAACCCGGGCCATGATTATATGTCTGGTAGTATTAACACTTAAAGTGGGCATCGGTGCGCGAAACCAAGGGTGCAAGACTTACACTAAGTAATACAATGAAATAAAAGTGAAAACAACAAATACTACACTGTGGGAACAAAAATAGTAGAAAGAACCAAAATCAAAAATATTAGAAAGACCCAAAATCAAAAATAGTAGAAAGACCCAAAATCAAAAATATTAGAAAGACCCAAAATCAAAAATAGTAGAAAGACCCAAAATCAAAAATAGTTGAAAGACCCAAAATCAAAAATAGTAGAAAGACCCAAAATCAAAAATAGTAGAAAGACCCAAAATCAAAAATAGTAGAAAGACCCAAAATCAAAAATAGTAGAAAGACCCAAAATCAAAAATAGTAGAAAGACCCAAAATCAAAAATAGTAGAAAGACCCAAAATCAAAAATAGTAGAAAGAACCAAAATCAAAAATAGTAGAAAGAACCAAAATCAAAAATAGTAGAAAGACCCAAAATCAATACTCCAAAAAAACATACACATTAGATATTGAACCGGATATTAACAAAGAATGTATTTTAATGTACACGTTTAATTGAAGATAAGACTATAACAAAGGGGTAATCAGAAACCGCAACAAAATGAAAAACAAAACAGCATTTCACAATGTCCGATCAGTTCCAAAATCCAATAGAAAAATCGATATCCATAACACAAATATATGATTGCTCACCGTCCAGGCTTGATACAGGCACTTCAATAACAAGTGTTGGGGTTAAACCAGTTTCATAGGCCCAAACCTCCCCCGTGAGTGAAATGATGCGGTGATATAAGAGTTTTTCACGGCACGACGTGACATTATCCGGCACAATTATACCATTTAAACAGTGATGGTCATCAATTTCACCAATATCAATATTATCTTGTGGTATATTTAGATGCAATGAGAACAATAATCTTTGCAATTTCTTTTCTTTGTTATGTATATAACTTATGTACGATTTAAAAGTTAACATTCTTTATTTTCATTCAGTACAAAAAACAAATACATACGTGGATAAAGTTAATTATTATATATTAAATATTGGAAAGGACAGAAAGGTCTTATAACTGTAGAAAAAGCAAAAGAGATCATTCACCTTTATATTCCTAGTCAAGTGAATTTGTTATTTCTAAATGAAGGACAAAGACACCGATGCATTCCAAGCAATTTCTGTTATAATACAGAACATGTTGACTGCGATATCTGCCAACTGAGTTTTTAAATATAAGTTCTAAGCTCCCTAGTGACCGTCCAAATAATCAGTCGGTCACGGGAGCTTAGAACATTTTTGTACGATGTTGCTGATCTATAACTTGAAACAGTAACTAAGTTTTTTCCACGAACTATGTTTGACGGACTTTCTTGGAAGTTCTAAGGCTAAATACGTAATGGTCACTAGACAAAATAAAGCACCGCCCACTGACCTTCTGTAATTTTCTGTCTGCATCGTTATTTTTTTTAATGGAATTTTCTCCTGGCCAGGTAATGCGTATTAATCTTATTCTCTAGATTTCCATATATGGCTCTCTTTTCTATCGTTATTTTTAGGAATGATTTAATCCAATCATAGGTCGTCAAATAAATGCAACATCATACAATGATTTATGTACAATGTCCCATTCATTTTGTGTTATACGACAGAACATGTTGACTGTGTGACATCCGACTTTTTTTAATTTTATATGATTGATGTACAAATATAGCGGTTTTACTTTTATTTAATGGAAGAAATCAGATGATAAATAAAAAAAATATGTTCTATTTTCTGCTCTATTAGTTTCTAATATTACCTTAAAGGGAAACTTCGCAAAAAAATAGTTGTTTATATGTTTTTCCTGATGTATCAATATGGATGTTTATATGTATATTAGCGTTTTATTATGTTGGATAAGGGAATGAAATCGATTTTAAAATTCGGTCAACGATAGATGAATGTCGCCATTTTGATAGCATCTCGATACCAATTATCACGTGATGTCTAAATACCACCACGCCCCAAAACAAGCGTGACAAACCGGGGTCCTCATTCAGTGTCGATATGGCTTGTCAGGCGTAATTCTTTTTATTTTTCTTATTATTCTAAATATATGAATTTATTACACAATCACTTTTTACAGATTTACGTTTTGTTTCTATATACTTATGGCAAAACAAACGAATCGGAGAAAACGGTCCGTCTTGAGACACATTTACAAAAGATTTTTTTCGAAAATTTAAGAAATACGAAATTATGTGAAAAAAAGAACGGACATCGGAACAATGCCATGAATTCGTAAAAAAATAAAAATAGGCCTATACCACGGGGCAAAATTGTTTTAATGATATTATTTATAAGATCGCACTTTGTAATCGATCGTTCATGCACTACAATAAAGCTACACATAAGCTCTGCTTCTTAACTAAAAGAACAGAAGGTTACAGGGTAGGAAGCCATAAAATTGAGAGGATTATGTAAACGTATAATTTGTAATAGTTTTCATTTGACAATTACAGACGATGAGTATTATAAATACTTTTAAAGTTTATTATCCAAAACTTCAGGGTACATCTCTTACGTAATATAATAATTTGTTTATGGAAATACAATATGCTTATTCGCCAACAGTAAAAAGATTAATCTGTTTTCATAACGGTTATTTCTGATTTGAACAAAGCATAACATATATGTCTCTGCGTAAAGAAAACATTTTTTTGTTTATTTCAATCACGTCTTTCGACTTGGCGGACCCTTCTGATTAATCTCAGAATAATCATAGAAAAATATGGTTGTTGTTTTTATAAGGAAAAATTGCATACGAATGGTTTTTGTCTATTTTGCTTTTTGGGGGTTTGCAAGAAGAATGTTCTACCCTGCCCTGTTCGGTAGCATCCCAAATTGCCGAATCCCAAATTGCCGAGTCCAATTAGCCGATTCCCAAATTGCCGACATATGAAAGATACTGTTATTGCAAGTAGAATAATGCTTCTAATTTATGAAGGAAAATTGTAAATAATTAAATAAATATTTCTTTTGAAATGGTCCGACATACAAGGGAGTTTAGATTATAGCATTCGCGCTCACAAAGTCAAAAGGATATACGGTGGATTAGTCTTGCATACAACCATGATTTCTGTCAAGATGAAGGATGCCAAGAAATAATTTCAAAACATATGCTCTGTGAATAATAACTAGCATAAACATGAGAGAGTACACATTCTTTGTTTTGTAAATAGGTCCTAAATTTTGCATTTGAGCGAGACTTAACTGTCCGGTTATACACTGAAAACTCTAAATAAACATTTACTTATTTGTAGTTTATTTCCATTGTTCTTCAATTATTTGAGTAATGAGGATCGGCATCTCCTATTCATCAATCAGTATGCAATTGATTATGGTTTTTCTAATTAAAATTGCGCGAAAAATTACTGCTTTCAATAAAATATGTACACATCAATATTTTTTTTTAGATAAAAAATAATATTATGAAACTTTGTCATTTTTAACAAAAGTCGGCAATATGGGATTCGGCAAAATGGACTCGGCAATATGGTATTCGGCAATCTGGTACTAATTCCCCTGTTCACCTTGCTTTACTTTATAATTTTTGTTGTTGCTATATCATTCTGATGAGGCACAACAAAAATCAAGATAAAAATGAACAATTCAATATAACTTACGATCAATGTTAATCTTAAGATTGCTTTGTGAAAATAGCCCCAGAATCATTGCTGCATCATGCGCGGACCCAGCAGTTTTGAAAAACGGGGTCCCAGGCTCTCGTTTGCCAATTTTTACCCAATTTATACACAAATTTTACTACATTGTCGAACACCCCCTTGATCCGCCAGTGTGCATTTATATGCACCCATTCCTAATGTATACTTGATCAGGGTCGTGTATTTTGATCACCTATTAGAACCTTTAAAATGTGTATTGCATCTCCTATTCTAGTCACGGGTAGCGTTAACGGGTCACAAAATGTGTATTGCGTTTCTGATTATTGCCAAAGATTGTGACACATGTATTCAAGTATCCTGTCGACCGGATGTAAAATGACACTTGTATATTCTGCATGGCGACTTCCTGTGTAGACCTAAACTCATTACGCAATATTAGGTACCCTGCTGAGTGAACCGGTGTGAATGTACCTGTCGTTTTCAGAATGAAAATAAAAATAAGTAAATCCCGCCTTTCACTTCTTATTTCAGGAGTTATTTGCCTTAATTTATTGAAGAATAAAATATTTAAAATTAAAATATGGTCTCTCGCTTCTGAAAATACATGAAAAATATAAGAAATTTTCCGCACAATATTTTACGTTTCGCTCATCAAAAATGACAAACAAACAAAAAAAGGAAAAGAAATTAACATTTTTAAATCACTTGTTCGCTCCAACGTTTTTAGTACAAAATCCGAAGAACAAGAAGTAAATTTGGTGTGGCCTAATCTCTGTATATTTTGACTGCTCTTCATCTGTTTATACCGCTCATGATCATGATCTCTTCCGAACTATGTCTGAATGAATATCAGTGGATATCAAAAGTATAGGTCAAGTTTGCTTACGGGGTTCCGAGCTGAAAAAAATCATATATTTAGGTGTTGTGCCTTCTGGGGGTCACTGAGCAAAGAGTTTTTCTTCTTTAAACACTAACTTTGTAAACTCAGTTGCCACCCGATCTCCTAACCTTTAATTTTTAGTTCTTTAATTAAAATTAAAACATCATATATGAACATCGATCGTTAAAATTGTGAATACATATTAATTATGATGAGACAGCTATATATAGTTAGGCCAATTTGACGCTTCTAATAATGAAAACTTATAATTTCAAGGATGGTGTATACTTTTTTATCATCTAAAGCATAATTACAATTATAATTGTTCCTGTTATTTCAACATTATATGTATTCTAATGTTTTAAAAATATTTTATCTTTAATAAATAATAAACGATCTACCAACTCGTCTTGGAAAGCAAATAGTGTGTATTCAAATTCCCATTTTATTAATCCGATCAATACACAAGTTACGCGTTGTCAAAATTATCCATTATATTTTTCAGCACATTAGCAGTAAAACAAAATGAACATAATTGTAAAAGGGATCCTATATATAGTGAATATAGGTGACTGTTGTAAAACACTCTTTCCGTTGTAAATATAAAGGAAATGAAACATTTTGTTCATTTAAAATAGTTGTTTGTCAAAAAGGTACGTAGCTGTTCACTTCAGTATTTAATTTTCCAACGGTTATTAGATTTAAATTACAGTCCTCTGAGCGCTTTAAATGAAGCGAATTTAACATCAGCGACCCAGACTTTAAATTTCAATCCCACAATGCATTATCAGGTTGAAACGTCACAGCCTGGTTGAAAAATTAGAAATTAAAATTACAAATTTGCGATTTGCTTCGTTATTTGTGGAAATATGTCGATAAAACTTTGTGAATATGTATTTTATATCACCAGGAACATATTTAGCTAGCATGTAAAAAATCGCGAAGTTTCCCTTTAACATTTTTATTTTGGTTGCTGATGTTATATGGGGTTTTACATAGATACAATGTAAAGTAATAATTTTTTGATTAGAAAACGGAAAAATCTAAATATTTGGGAAACCGTAGATTTTTTTTTTAGCCCATCCACCGAGAGTTTTATCAGGAATTTTACTACCATTTTGGAATTGTATAAATATTTACGGTTAAAATTATTCTGAAGGCCCTGCTCATCTGAAAAATTACAAATTTTTAGCGTTATTTTGGTCTTTATTTCAGGCCAAGTTCTTCAAAATACGCCAAGTTTGCTCGTTAAATGTGACAGCCAACTCACCGCGGACGTAATCCCATATAATAGGAACGACGGTGGCCCCGGAGCTGGTCTATTGTCTCTCGTCGAAGTGCCGGAGAAGGCTATTGTTCCCTTCACGGTTAATGCATTTGACTACGTGGCATTTATACACAGGCTTACCTGAGATTTACACGGAAAATTTTGAAAAAATCGTGAAATCATAAATTTCCATAATTACTGATTTTTAATTTGACCAAGTTATTTCAATCTCGGAAATAATTAGAAAAAAAACCGGGTCTTTTCTGCTAATAAATTCACTGAAGTTAGACATAGAGTACACAATTATTGGATATGAATAACATTTTATAGGTAAAAACGTTATGTCCAATCTGTCATTTACAACCGGTGTACCCGTTCAATCTGTAATCATGTTGGACTGGATTCAGCTTTCCTCGTCGCTGGACTCGTCGTCATCAAAATAAATTATTATTGGAGGAATCTCACTCCTATCAATGCAATTCTCTTTCCCATACTCCTTTTCTATTTTTAATACATGGTCTTCTACCTTCGCCCAAACTTCCTTAGTAATTCTGCCAAACCCCCATAAACAAGTTCTTTCACATCCTTCAAACGAAAAGTTGTATTGTTTTCTGCAACAAACCCTTTAACCTGTGCCCAAATAAGTTCTATGGGGTTCAATTCGCAATGGCGAACAGGGGTTCTTAGAACTTCGTGACCGTGTAGGTTGGCAATTTTATCAGTTTTAAAAACGGAAAGGGGTTTCTTAAATTTGATTGTTTCATAAAGTTGTTTTTTTTAGTTTCAAGGGGCTGAAAAGGAATGTTGTGTTTTGAAAGATAATCTTGTAAGACAGCTTTTCTCTGATTAAAGTTTGGCACAACAGTTTCTTCAGTCTTGATGTTGTGATAACTGGCATTATCTAAAACGATAACACTTGGGCTTTTTAATGCTGGCATAAGCTGATTTTCGAACCAGTTTAGAAAGGTGGGCCTGTTCATTTCTTGGTGATAATCCCCATCTTTAGCTTTGGCAAGAAAACCCAAATCACACCTATCAATCAAACCTTCCTCACGATTACCAGCGTGCAAAACTATCAACCTTTTACCTTTTCCTGAAGGGATCTTTGGGGCATCAGAACCATCAACTGGTAACCACATGTAGTCAGTGGCATGATTCTGATTAACCCAGGTCTCATCCAAATATACAATTTCATACCCATCCTCTCGAAACTTCCTGATTTTTCGGAGGTGATTACACCGATCATTTATTACTGACCTCTGATCATATAAAAGCCTCCAATTATCGCCGAATTTTTTGTACTTATAACCAAGATCTATTAAAGTTAAAGTAAGCGTTGATTTCGAGATTTTAATTGTATCTTCAATTTCTTTCTTAATTTTTTAGATTGTTGGGGCAATTTTCCTGTTGTATATGCTATGAACGGTCCGAATCATCAAGAGTTGTCTTTTTTTCTTTCGGTCTGTTGGATTCAGGAAGACTTTTACCGTTTACAACTCTATGCACAGAACTGTAAGATATGCCAGCAGCCTTGCATGTTCTTTTAATCAAATTATCTGGGGAATAAAGTGGTCTTCCCCTGGCCTTCTCAAGCTGAAAAAACTTGAATAGATTTAACACAATGGTTTTACAATCTTTTGACAAGACCTTTGTTTTACACATTCTTGCGATGTTTATATATGTTAAGATGTCAAAAAATAGGTTTATGAAGAAATTTTATGTGAACTTTTAGAAAGATTTTAATGTTTGAAAATGGAGTGGGAAAATATGCCTGTACACGTGTCTCTGTTTCTATCAAGGTAAGATTTACCTGGCTGCTACCTCTAGTTAGTTTACTCCCACCTTTATGTTGGCGGTAAAAATCGGGGGAAATGTCAAATTTCAGATGAGTGCAGCAATAATGAAAGGATATGGTTAGATGAAATGCATATTTTAAAAATGGTAGTAAAATTCTACACAAAACTCTCGTTTACTGTGTTTTTAAAAAATGTATTGTTTTCGAGAAAGCTCAAATTTTCCGTTTTCTAATCAAAAATTATTACTTTTAGTTACCTTACTCCTTAATTGATTTTAATAATAAACGTTAGAGGAAATCGTGGGGGCAATCAAAAACGTGTAATCTAGAAACACATACAACCTTGGGTACACAAGACACATGACAAAGACAAACAAAGCAAAGCTAAGAAAAAGCATCACGGACCCACCATAGCACTGGGAGTGAATCCAGGTGCTGGCGAAAGATAAGTATTTACTGTTTCTTATACCTGTCGTGCTAATCATACAGTCAAGTTCAGGAAATAACAAATCTACATAAAAGGGGGGAAATCCCCATTTTATGTCGTTTTTAAACATTAATTGTGGTTTTACATAAATAATATTTGTGCTTAGTTTTTATTATATTTATATAAGATTTTGCTGAGATAATGGAAAATATGGTGGTAATTACAACGAATAAATAAGTTGATAAAAGGAAGTCGTTGTTTTAAATTCTATTCTAATGCCGGATTGGGTTCAGTGATGTTTTACTAGGTAAGAGAGGAATTGTGTCATCTTTGTTATCCCCGGGGTTCTTACTGGTGGCTTTTATTTAACTATCAAGCTGCATGCCTAACATTACATTATAACTAATAATATTAAAAACAAATTAGTTTTAATTTAAAACATATGACAAAATTCCATGAAACAAAATAGTTCTAAAATCTAGTAACGAAATCGTAAAAAGAGGCAAAATCGATACGCTCTAATACACAAATACATGACCTCTAATACACAAATACATGACCTCTAATACACAAATACATGACCTCTAATACACAAATACATGACCTCTAATACACAAATACATGACCTCTAATACACAAATACATGACCTCTAATACACAAATACATGACCTCTAATACACAAATACATGACCTCTAATACACAAATACATGACCTCTCACTTTACTGGCTTGATACAGGAACTTCAATAGAAAGTGGCGAGTTAAACTAGTTTTATGGGCCCATCGAAGACAGACAGAAATACTTTTACTTCTACCATGTATTTTGTGACACTTATTGTCAGCCCCGTCAAATGTGTTGAAAATAAAGATCATGCATATCGTATGTGTATTTTGCAAGAAAAACAATTAAAAATAAACCCGACCGATCCACACCATATTAATTCTAAACCGTTACTGAAGTCAAGGTATCCTTGCACACATAAGTAGCCTTAATAACAGAGATTTGTGCTTTAATTTATTTTTACTGTTTATTTGTCTTTATTATATTGATATCTCATATGACTTTTAACAAAATACGAGTTCAGCAGCCGGCTATTGTTTTTGATGAAAAAGAAAGAAATATACAATGATTTCCCACAGGAATTTTTCTTTTTAATAGAATATATGGAATATATAATATATAATCCATGTGTACATAATGTTTTCAAATAAATGGGAAATTTCTATATCATTTTTTTTAACAAAATGGTATTATTCATGTTCTGATTATTTCGTGGATCCGGGGTAATTATCGTAATTTATCATATTGATTGAATATATTTGGTTTTGTTTGGTTATGGTGTTTAATGCCACCTTCAACAGTATTTCAATTATATCGTGGAGGTCAGTTTTATTGGTGGAGGAAACCGGAGAAAACCATCGACTGTCGCAAGTCATTGACAAACGTTATCACATAATGTTGTATCCAGTACACCTCACCATGAGCGGGATTCGACCTCACATCTTTATTGTTGATAGGCACTGATTGCACAGCTAGTTATAAATCCAACTACCATACCATCACGACCACTACGGCCCCCAGATTGATTGATGTTTGATGTTAACTGGTCAATCGTTTAGCTCTTTTACAAATGATAAATCATGTAGTTCAAAGCGGTGGCACTGAGATGAGTTTATGAGCAAAGGGTTTAGATTGTATTAGAAAGAGGATATAATGGAAAGGGTTGGGAAATTTTGCATTGAAATCGGCCATCAACGATCACATCGTACAAGTTATCGCTCGGTGTTATCTGGTTCAAGTTATCGCTTACGTACAATATACGTAGCATGCTCTGATACACGGGATATTCATTTACGGCCCGACAAATAGGAGGGCAGGTATTTGATTAGTTCTGTACTACCAGCGGAGGCTGCTTTCAGAGGGCTTGTACCCCCGGCGGAGAAACAAAGTTTATGTGGGGGTCCGTTCATTAATATTTACAGGCAACCTACTATGGAGTTTATATGTCTCAGATGATCCGATATTCCAGAACTAGTGGTTCCCATCTGGATTTCCTTAATAGAGAGTTGCTGCTAACAATGAAGCTACTGAACCAAGGGTTCCTATTGGCCAAGTTGAAGTAATCACTTCAAAAGTTTTACAGTCGACACCATGAAATGGTTAACCTGTACGGACTATCTGTGCAAGAAATGACCACGGATATGTTCCACTTTTTGAAAACACTTCCTGGTCCTTTCTTCATTCATGATTTATCATCGGGTTTGTAATTAGAGTACCACGACGAGTGGCATTAGTAGAGTAGGAACTACGAACCGTTCCGGACCACCTGAGTTCACCCAGGTTTTTGGGTTCGTCCTACCGTTCCGGACCACCCGAGTTCACCCAGGGTTTTGGGTTCGTGTTACCGTTCCGGACCACATGAGTTCACCCAGGGTTTTGGGTTCCTGTTACCATTCCGGACCACCTGAGGTCACCCAGGGTTTTGGGTTCGTGTTACCGTTCCGGACCACCCGAGTTCACCCAGGGTTTTGGGTTCGTGTTACCGTTCCGGACCACCTGAATTCACCCAGGGTTTTGGGTTCGTGTTACCGTTCCGGATCACTCGAGTTCACCCAGGTTTTTGGGTTCGTTTTGATTGATCTTTACTTTACAGTGTAGTTTTTCGTAAGTCATTGTTTGGCTTTTTGTCCTTTTTCTTTTGGTCATTGAGCTATCTGTGCTTCTTCGATTTACGGATCTTCATTACCCCTTTGGTATCTTCAAACTCTTCTCATGGCTAATCTGGAAACCTAAATCTGTGCGAATTTATTCCAATGCCTACTACTACGGATTACTGGTATTTTTTTAATTTGATCTATGCCAACGCAATGATATTTGAGAACCAAACTTAAAGTTTACTGATAAACAAAACTGTTATGCATATTAAAATCACTAATTATTAACATCATATAAAATTTAATTACAGTAGACTAATACTTGGGGGCCGTCGTGATCGTGATCGTATTGTAGTTGGATTTACAACTACCTATGCATTCAGTTCCTCTAACCACCGATGTTGTGAGTTCGAATCTCGATCAGAGCGAGGTGTACAACATTATGTGATAACGTTCGTCACTGACTTGCGACAGGTCGGTGGTCTTCTCCGGGTCCTCAGGTTTCATCCACATAAAACTGACCGCCACGATATAACTGAAATATTGTTGAAAGTTGCATTAAACACCATAAAACCAAACCAAAATCATAATGAAATCGCCAATTGCTGCGAGTGAGTATGAGGATGTCACAAAATACTACAGACCAGCATGTGAGATGTCGTAAAACATATTTCTATGTAGAAATATGAATCAAGTATATATTTTTTACGTTACATCGATTTCTTTTGAAGCAGATTTTATTGCGTCTATATTGCATGGACGTATGGTACATGTATGTCGGTCAGGCACCTCATCTTCTTCAATGTCAAACAGGGATAATGAACCGCGTCTGTTTTGTTTATCGCGTCTTTTGAAAATATCATTTAATAACAAAAACAACACATATTCTAATCAAGTAGTACGGTCATCTATTGAAAAGAAAATTAGTTTTCTTAAAGCTGTGTCTAATCAAAATTATTAATATAAACAATATATTTCTCTGAAGGCTTGGGGTTTAAATCCAGAGTATATAATATAAACGTTAGAGAATACCGAAGGGGCAATTAAAAATGGACAATCCAGATAAACTGACAACACATGGTACACAAGAGGAAGACAAAGAAAACAAAAACACAACACAATATGTGCTGGACACCACTATAGTAAACAAAAACACAACACAATATGTGCTGGTCACCACTATAGTAAACAAAAATACAACACAATATGTGCTGGTCACCACTATAGTAAACAAAAACATAACACAATGTGTGCTGGACACCACTATAGTAAACAAAAACACAACACAATATGTGCTGGTCACCACTATAGTAAACAAAAACACAACACAATATGTGCTGGTCACCACTATAGTAAACAAAAACACAACACAATATGTGCTGGACACCACTATAGTAAACAAAAACACAACACAATATGTGCTGGACACCACTATAGTAAACAAAAATACAACACAATATGTGCTGGTCACCACTATAGTAAACAAAAACACAACACAATATGTGCTGGACACCACTATAGTAAACAAAAACACAACACAATATGTGCTGGTCATCACTATAGTAAACAAAAACACAACACAATATGTGCTGGACACCACTATAGTAAACAAAAACACAACACAATATGTGCTGGACACCACTATAGTAAACAAAAACACAACACAATATGTGCTGGACACCACTATAGTAAACAAAAACACAACACAATATGTGCTGGTCACTACTATAGTAAACAAAAACACAACACAATATGTGCTGGACACCACTATAGTAAACAAACACTACTAACGTAAATAACACATGAATCCTCCGACAAACAACTGGAAATATGGCCAATTTTCTCCGTTACAGGGTACAATCCCTCCTAAAGGGGTCGTCCACCTCTTGTGCAGAACGAATCAAATATACTTAAGATGGGACGTAAATGAGTGCTGTCGTGTGTCTGCAGAATTAAAGGCTCCTTGTACGTAAGAGACAACTTGCACCAGTTCCAATCATCTTATTACGAGTGGCCGTTAGTGGCAATTGCAAGGTAAACATTCCGATTCTGTCCAATATTTGTTCATTTACCTCTGTCCAATCTTAACTTTGCCTTCGCCTCTAGCAATAGGTCTTTGTGATTACTTCGACTGTCCCAATAGGAACCCCTACTTCTGTAGATCCCTATTTTGAAGAAGTGTTGTATGAAAATTTGACATTTGAGATTCCTCCCTTGTGTTTTTTAGAGTAGTCGAGGGATAAAATAAATCGTTACAAGCCCCTATGGTCGGGGCAGGTGTTTTGATACCAATAAGGGCAATCTACTCTTAGAACTAATAGGTCCTACGTCTAAAATAGTTTCTAAAACAACACCAAGTACACAAAACAAAGTGATAAAGAATTAGACACTATGATGAATGACAAAATGTTTTCTCACCGTGAGACTTTATCAATGGCTAAGGGAACGACCATTTAACTTGAAAAGGGGGGGGGGGTTTATGGTTTGTTTCTAATCTGATTCAGAGTTTTTGTCATATAACCTAATGTTAAATTCTGGAAAACAATTTCGCGCATTGCGCGACAAAAAAAATTCTGAACGAAACAAAAAACCATAACCTCATTTGGATATTTCAGTTATATTGTGGCGGTCAGTTTTATTGGTGAAGGAGACGTAGTGCCCGGAGAAAACCACAGACCTGCCGCAAGTCGCTGGCAAACTTTATCACATAAAGTTGTATCGAGTACACATTGCCATGATCGGGATTCGAACTTACAACGTTAGTGGTGATGGACGCTCATTGCACAGGTAGGTCGAAATCCAACTATCATACGACCACGACGTCCTCCTGTTCAATTGGAATAGTATGTGGTCCTGTGAATTGGAAACGAGTCTGTACCGGGTTATTTATTGTATTTATATCTGTATTGCCGTTTGAGATCCAATTAACCAGTGTAACACCGTCAGATGTTTTTCTGATAATGAAAGAATACCATCGTCTTCCTATGTTTCCTAGTAACAGAATGAAAAACAACAAAATACCGTTCCAAAATCCAATAGAAAATTCGTACAAAGATACAAAATCGACACCCTAACACACAAATACATGTCCACTTACTTTCCTGGCTCGATTCAGGCATTTCAATAAAAAGTGGCGGGGGAGATGGAGCCAATTATATTGTACTTTTCTATCTTTATTCCCTTGCACCTTTGTAAGACAGTAATTTGTCAAGGGATAATTAAGCCTATCTGCAATACGATCTGCTCAATTATTTTGTATAAGAAATAAAATGACATGGACATTTCCTGAAAGCAGAGGTTACCAAATCAAAATACAGTTTTGCTAAGTCTACTGGGAAGGCTAGTTAATTAACAACCACTATCGGGAAATGTATAAATAGTGAATGGCGATAGAAAAATCTGATAGAGATTCCACACATTCGCAATTGATGTTTCCTGTGGCTTGAAAAAAGAATACTTAGAAATTTGCAATGTATATTTTTAAACGTAAGTAAACAATTAACGATTTAAATGTATTTATTTTCTAATTACAGTGTGAGTAATTCATTAGCTATAACCAATATCGTTTTTTTTAAACATTTTGTATTTGTTGATGTTAATATATAGTTTTCTAACAGATGTTTAATATAGACGTAACAATACAGGTGCCACTAGTCGAGCAAGAAATGATTACCCTTCCTGAGTACACCCGCGATATTCAGTGTGGTTCGTGTTGCTCGATCTTTAGTTGTATGTGTAATGTTTTGTAGATCGTTGTTTGTTCTTTTTCTTTTGGCCATTGTATTGTCCCTCCTTCTTCGATTGACGAGTTCTGGTTACTCCTTTGGTATCATCAGACTATTCTTAACTCGTTCAACATCTCACAAATTTACACCACATTACACATGCAGCTGATATTTTGCTCACGTTAGCGTCAAACACCAATCAATCAACGAAATTCACTATTTACAGCACGTCTTAAACATTTTAATAGCTGACATAATAACAAGAAATTCTGGGGGGAGAACTTTATATAAGTTGTAAAACTTGTGATCAATCCAGTTGTATATATTTGACGATAAAATATGCTTAAATCACAAGAAATAAAAAATTAAAAATGCTGTCATCTATGTTTCTGACTTTGCATATAAAGATACGACAAACAATCTAACTGGGCTACATTAGTCCATAACTTATCAATGGATTTGTGATAGAGTAACACTACGGGTGCTACTAGTGGAGCAAATGAGTTCACCCCCGGTTTTTAGTGGGGGTTCGTGTTGCCCGATCTTTAGTTTTCTGTGTCGTGTTTTGTAGATCGTTGTTTGTCCTTTCTCGTGTAACGATTGAATTGTATGTTCTTCGACTTATGAATTCTGGATACCCCTTTGGTATCATCAAACGCGTCTTAATTGAAAGAAGAGACAATAATCAAATTTTAAAGAGTTCAAACAAAGCAGCATTTAAACATAATTTGCTTTAAAAAGCGATACATCTGTCACTCAATCATACCGTAAAGTAATAGTATCCCACTCTTTTATGACAAATGTATTTAACACTTTACTTTGATATTTCTTATTTTTAATTTAACCGAATTGGAAACTTATTTCCGAAAGCACTCCGTCTTCTCATTAACATTAAAAATCTAAAGGTGATTGCGTTTAGTCTGTATCGTTTGTTTTCATTTGATTATATCGTTCTTGTTACAATTCCATCTTTATTTTAAGACATTTATCCCCTATACACAAAAGAAATAGCTAGAATATGATATCACGTTTCTAACTAAAACAAAGAAGACGTATTAGTATAAGCCATTATTACCTTGTTTCCTATAACATGTAATGTTATATATGTAATTCTACATGTATATACAAATTAAATTGGAATATACATTCCTCTGATTTCTAGAGTATAATTATGACTCGTGTCTGGGTCTTTTGTTTTGATGATATTTTTTTTTATAACGCCATACCATATTAGTTGTCTTCTCTTTTCATCTTGCCAAGACCATAGTTATTTTATTTCGATGATGATCTCCTGGCCATTGCTATCTTACGTTTCTATATATCATTTTTGACGTTGTGTATTGCTAAAGAGTACATATACGGCAAGATAAAGAACGATGAATAAATAAGAAGATACGGTACTGGTCTATTATTTACACCCACCCACACACACCCACACCCACCCACACACATGATTATTAGCTCGACGGCACGTATACTGAGTAAAGTAAAGATTACCCCATCTATAAGTTAAACATTGATACAGTGGCAAAGATTTGTAGAAAAATTTTAATTTTCAAAATATGGTTAATATCCATGTTTACCAGAATGTATCTGTGTATCTGTAAATGAAATGTTGTATTCTGAACATAGGGATCCTTTAATTTCAACTTTTGTATTTCAAAGTATAACTAACTCTGACATTTGCATACACCACCCTCTGTTTTTGGGGTTGATTTGATGACTTTTTTACTCAAACAATGATATGCTGTTTCTTGACTGTAATCAACGCTACAAAAATTATACGGTCATCGTCAAGATTTAGTTGGCAATGGCAATGGATCTTTCCACCTTAAGGTATATTTGTTCTTCCATCTTTCACCGACAACACTTTTACCGGATTCGACTATATGAGTATAACGGCAGCTATCTTATAAAAAACAGAAACTGGTTATCTTTCGCGAACATCTGGTTTATGTTAGAGGGAACACATATTTGGTAAGGAGGAGTCTGAGGTCCAAAGCAGTGGACAGTGAAAGAAAACCCCCATAGAGAATTAGTTAATAGAAAGTGTAAATGATCGGAGAGGGATTTTTTAGAAGGACGCATGCCGAGTCAAATATATATATATTAATAGTGCACACGTATATATATTAAATAAATAAATTAAGGAAGAAATGTAATTTTTATTCATTTTATAGATATTTTTAATCCAATGTTTAAAAGACCTCCAGTTTTTTTTTTTTTTTTTTTTTTTATTGTTGCTAGTTTCTATGTGTCTCATTTTATCCATGCTTTTTGTTTACTCACATCAATATATACATGTGATTTTAAACTATGCTTCTACTACTGCTGTGTTTTAAATTGCTTTTATATTTTAGTTTGGTTTTAAATTTCATAGAAAATTTTTAATTGACAGTGGTTATTATTAATTTTTTTTTTTACAAATATTGTGTGCATGTTCTGTTTTATTGTTTATATATGCATATTCTTATGTCGGATTTAAAAGCTTATTAGAGCTTGTGTTGTAATGTTGATTCTTTCCGACTTTAAATAAAGCTTATTGTATTGTATTGTAGCACTATGTATGTAAGTGACATTTTTTTCAATTATTTTTTCATCTTTAATTTGCGACGGACATAAAACATTATATATGAGAATAGAATTATATACTTTTCTGACAATTTTTAATGTGAGTGTATATTGCCTTGGTTTTTAAAATACTCTAGAAATAACATTTATCGAATTTAGAGTTTTTAATTACTATATACATTTTATTATCTCTGCGTTTCATAGAGAAAGGGATCTCCTCGGTACGTCATTCCATGCATTTCTAAAAGTTGTTAATTATTATTAATTCTGTGTAGTAATTTTTTAATGTGCTTACAAGTAATTCGGTTCAGTGAGCTTTATAAAGAATTTCTCGTGCTTTTTTCTTTTGTCTAGAATAACTTCACACCAAACCAGTTCGACAGGTTTATTACGTTTTGTAATAGAATTTAGAATTATAATGTTATATGGAAACTAAATTTTTAGGTCTTCTTTTTGATAGTCAACTTAGCTTTCTACCCCATATTAAAATGCTTAGAAATAAGAGCTTTAAAGCTCTTAATATTTTAAAATTTGTGTCCAGTACCGACTGGGGTGCGGATAGCACGGCTTCATTAAATTTATATAGATCGTTGATTCGATCAAAATTGGATTACGGATGCATCGCTTACGGTTCAGCCCGTCCATCGTATATCAAGTTGCTTGATACAGTCCATCATCAAGGATTACGACTCTCACTTGGAGCGTTCAGAACGTCTCCAGTTGAGAGTTTGTATGCTGAAGCAAACGAGCCTTCCCTTGAAAACAGACGTATCAAAGTTGGTATGCAGTATGCAACCAAATTGAATGCTTATCCTTCAAATTCTGCATATGCCTCTATATGCAAATGTTTACGATAAACAGCCCAATACAATTCAACCTTTTGGACTCCGATTAAAATCACACTCTGAAAATTCTGATATAAATTTGGATGACATAGCACCTATTGTAAACCCCAAACCTATCTTTAATTTTGATCTTGCACAATGCAAAAAATCTGAAACAAACCCTTTACTAATTCAGTAACATTTTGCTGAAATTAGATCGGTAACATCTGAATACTCTGCAATTTATACTGACGGATCTAAGGATGGTGATAGAGTAGCGTCGGCAGCTGTTTTCGGACAGCAGGTCGATTCTCTTCGACTACCATCTGCCAGTTCGATCTTCAATGCAGAGGCTAATGCAATTCTTCTTGCCTTGAAGTTCGTTGCCTCTTCTGATGAGAGTAAATTCATGATCTGTTCACATTCTCTTTCTTGCCTGTGGGCAATTGGGAGTTGTAAAACTCAAAACCCTTTCATTTTAAAAATAGTTGAAATCTATAAAAGCCTTGTTGCTATTGGTAAACTGGTCCGAGATTCCTCTGTCGTTTAACGGCATTTATCAAGTTGCTGTAGCCGTTCAACGTCAGAGGGTAATATATACGGAAAACAGCGGATTTGCCTCACCAGCCCTAGGATCGGCACATTTTCACGTTTCGTGGCTATCGGATTTTATTTTCTATCAGAAACACTTATATAAATCGCTTCACCAATCATTTTTCTATTCATTCAAAACCATCTTACCCTCAGAAAGTGGTGTTACACTCCATTACAGCACGATTTTGCCTTAGATCCTATTATTCCGCCATTTGACTTCCATTTTCGAATCTACAAACGTGATCTCGCGATACTAACTGAATGATAACAGTAACGCATTGCATGATGGGAGCTACTTAATTCAGCGCACCACATTATTTGAGCATTATTTGCATACGTAAACAACATTCAAATCACATGGAAGACCATACATTTAAGCGTATTCTACAGGACAAACAGTCCATCTATAGATCAAAGCAGAGCAGAAGGAAATAATACAGAATGTGTTGGAAAGAAAAGATTCAATGGCAGAGTGTTGCCAATGGGCTTCGGAAAGAGCATGTCTTACGTCCCCCTTTTTTGGACAAGGTACTACATCATTTTTTTTTCTTATGGTTATCTGTAATTCACTATTGCTGTTAAAATCATTACCAATCAATATAATCAACTGTATTAAATTTTATGTTAATTGTTCTGCCTTAACAGGCGTGTATGATTGGCAATACAAATATTTGTTTGTTTGTTTATATGCAAATCATCTCCCATGATACATTGCGGTAATCGTGGTTTTCTCGTAGTCACGTGACAAATGTTTGAAAAATGGAAGACAAATGGCGGAATCATAGGATCTAAGGCAAACTCGTGCTGTAATGGAGTGTAGCACCACTTTCTGAGGGTAAGATGGTTATGAATGAATAGAAAAATGATTGGTGAAGCGATTTATATATGTGTTTCTGATAGAAAATAAAATCCGATAGCCACGAAACGTGGAAATGTGCTGACCCAGAGTTGGAGAAGCAAATCCGCTGTTTTCCGTATGTATTGCCCTCTGACGTTGAACGGCTACAGCAACTTTATAAATGCCGTTAAACGACAGAGGAATCTCGGACTATTGGTAAACATGTTATTTTCACATGGATTCCTAGCCATATAGGTATCCATGGGAACACAGTCGTCGACCAGGAAGCCAAGGACACATTGGATAAACCTATATCCAATTGTTCTATTCCATACACAGATTTTAAACCTTTTATAATGAAATATATTTTAAAACGTTGGCAAGATAGCTGGGATCAGCAAATTCATAACAAATTGCACCAAATACATTCCCTAGTTGGCAAGACTCCTTGTTCTTACGGTCAAATTCGGAAGGAACAAGTAGTCTTGACCAGGTGTCGCATAGGTCATGGTAGACTTTTTCATAGTTATTTGTTAAACAATGAGGAACGACCGGAATGTATTCTGTGTAATTCCAATTTTTTGCTTAGACATGTTTTAATAGACTGCGTAGATGTTGCCGATGTTGGGCAGACATTCTACAATGTCAACAATTTATATGATTTATTTATAAATGTCGCGGGCGACACAATTGTGAAATTTTTAAAGGAGATTAATTTGTATTCAAAAATATAGTTTGATATCATACGTTCTCAATACGTGTACACATGTATATGGTTTTATCCTTTTAATGTTTCTTTTATTTGTATATATAATCTGATTGTTTTATAGACAAGTATGTTTTATCTTTTATTTGTATATATAATCTGATTGTTTTATAGACAAGTATGTTTTATCTTTTATTTCTAAGGGTCTTGTAGGTGTCTAAATTAATAATAAATTTGGTCACGCCACGATATAGCTGAAATATTGCTAAGGTTGGCGGTAAACACCAATCAATCAATCAATCAATCAATCAATCAATCAATCTTTGTAGATAGATTATACAAAATGGAGGCCAATATGAACTTTAATTGTGTTACATGTATACATTCGTATGATTTTGTATTCAAACTGGTTGGTGTGAATCTCATCCCATTCAAGTCTTAGTTGTTTATTAATTAAGTTAGTTCAGAAATATTTTATGTTCGGATGAGCAAAGCGAAGGAGAACATAAATATGTATATTGTCACCTTAATGTGACAAACACAATGTCTTCAAATGTTGGTAGAAGACTAATATCACTTATACTATAGTTGGTGCATGTGACTGACTTTCCAGTCGTAAATGGCAGCATAAGTTGTGTGCGACATTGTTCGCAAACGTAAATATAAAGTATCGTCTTCCAATAAAAGTAGACTACCGTATTTGTACTCTTAGACATATCAGAATCGAAATAATTCATGGAAGCCAGAATGTGTGGCTCGAGATAAAATATTAATATCCGCCAACCCATGTTAAAACTCAAAACACATTTTGGCTTCCATGAATTATTTCTTAATTAAGCTATTCACGAATGTATCAATGTGTACATGCATGTAAGTCTGTTTCCTGTGTAAATTTTCTCGATTTGATGATAATATACAATGTTACATAGAAAATATAGAAGATACCAAAGGGAATCAGAAGCCGTAAATCGAAGAACGACAGACAATACAATGTCTATTATGATTGAAATTTGAATACCAAGTAAATAATAGGAAATTGTAAATATAGTAATTTGTAATAAATGTGTAGCTAGATTACCTTAATTAAACTTTTTATTACATTTGACACATAAGAATATGGATGTAAATGAATTCAAAGGAAAGTACATTAGAAACTGCAAAATTATATTATTAAGGTGTGGCACTTTTGTTTCAATGAGGTTTATATGGTGTCCGACTAAATTCTTCAAGGCCAGTATATTTGTATGGCATTTTAACATTTACTGAATTTTTTTTTTATTCTCACAAGGGGGAAAATTGTCGTCTAACTGGACATAAAAAAGGGATTTTTGACTTTCTTGCGAAGCACAAATATGAAAATGAGTAATGTCTAATTTCGAAAAATAAATATATGTCAATTCGCTAATTTTATTCACTGTAATGTCCAAAAACTCCGGGTGGCTCAATGAGTTAGGTAGTTGGATTACCTAACAACTCATAGAAGCCTATCACCAATACGGCGTGGGTTCGCGCCCGGCTTTGTAAATTACAAAAAGGGTGCACTCGACTCGCAGCCGCAAGTGATAATATTTACCAGTTGCTTGTCCATGGTCGGTTGTTCTCTCCGGGTACTCCGGCTTCTTCCACCACTAAAACTGATCGCCATGATATAGCTGAAATATTGCTGAAAGTAGCGTTAAGCACAAAAAATGTATATCAAAATCAAATCAACCAAAAACTATCATATGTAGACGTGTCGTTGCTTTGCTTTACTTTATTAATAATTGTGGGCGAGATGTACGAAGTTTTATGTTTGTAAGTGACATTTTTAAAAAAAAAAAAATGTTTATCTTTAATTTGCGACGGACATAAAACATTATATATGAGAATATAATTAGACTTTTCTGACAATTCTTAATGTGAGTGTATATTGGTTTTTAATAATACTCTAGAAATAGCATAGAATTTAGAGATTATAATGACATCATACGTTTTATTATCTTCGCGTTTCATAGAGAAAGAGATCTACTGTTTTGATCCGATCATCCGTACGTTTATTCCATAAATATCTTGTCCCCATAATGAGGCAAACACAATGTCTTCAAATTTATGTAGAAGACTAGTATCACTTATGTTCGATACATTGATTTCTTTGTTAATTCTTGTTTAAGTTAAAGTAAATCGTATTGTGTTTATATTGACAACGAGAACAATATGCTGCAGACTGAAATGGTCCACTTTCCACACTCTACACCCACTGCTAAACCCGAACATGATTTTAAAATCCCCAAATATATCGCATTAACCTTAATGAAGGATTGAGTTAGAGTTGTAAGCGGTTATCATCACATTTAGCAAATTTCAGCTTTTCCGTGACTACAGAACTTGTTGTGGGGGGATGTTATAATAAACTGCCAGATGAGTGCCCAGACTTCGGTAGGTGTTTCGAAACCTTTAAAATGAAGTTGACTTACGAGGCGCGAACTCGTGTCACCAAGGTTTGCCTTCTATTTATTGCTAAGATACAATGACAATATTGTACAAGCCAAATATAAATATCTAAATACTCTGATAGTATTTACCAATAATGTATCTAGTAAAATATGTATTGCAATTTGTGCGAAAATTCGTAAAGGTTTACATATGTTAGGAGTGAGTGAGTGACTGTTGTTTTACGCCAATTCAGCAATTTTTCAGCTACATCATGGCGAGAACAAGTTAATTTTCAATGAAATGATGACGAGGTCAGCTTTGCTGTAGACCAACACGCTGAATTGTATTTTCATAGTGCTAGCTCACTGAAACAACAGTCCGCGGGTAGATATGTCGTTCCACTGGAACACATTATTCTGTTTCCGAGCCAACCAGTCTTTGCTCTTTCTCCTTAGTGCTGCGTGCTTAGCGGAGAAGCAACAAATACCCATTGTATTTCTTTTGTTTCACCTGACCGGGGCTCGTTAACCTACGATCTACCGCACTCGAGGCAAGCATGTTAACCGTTACGTCACCAATGTGGTTACATATGTTAGGTTATAGTACTCCCACGTGGAAGACACTTGCATGACTGCAGCATTTCACTAAGAGGAGAGGGGCCTATACAACTAGTTTAACCTCGCCACATTGTATTGTATGTAAGCCAGAAAAGTGAGCGGTCATGTATTTGTGTGTTAGGGGTATCTACCAAGCCAGGAAAGTGAGCGGTCATGTATTTGTGTGTTAGAGGTCATGTATTTGTGTGTTAGAGGTCATGTATTTGTGTGTTATAGTGTCGACTGTCATGTATTTGTGTGTTAGAGGTCATGTATTTGTGTGTTAGGCGTATCGATTGTGCCTCGTTCTACGATTTTTGTGTTATATTTTTGGTTTTTATTTTATTCATTTTTGTATCCCGCACTTTATACCAAAAGTAATGATGGTTCATCATACTAAATTAGTCAATATCTTCACATTTATATATTTACAGGGTTCTGATAGAGATGAATACATCAACATGCAAATATGGGTTTGACGTCATTGAGGGAATCGTAAATGCCACAGAAAAAGACAAATTAAAATGGCCATGCGAACTGAGAACATTTTGGGTAGAGATATTCCCGTTCGTGACATTAGTACGTGGTTTGCTGTCATATGGTACCGCGTTTGTGGTTGCGTTCGGCTTAGTCTTTAATCTGATGTCATTGCTTGTGTTGACAAGAAAGCACATGCGCAGATCAACTATGAATATGTACCTTTCTGCTCTTGCGATATACGACTGCTTAGCTTTAACAATGAATTTTATGATCGGAGTTCTTCGAGGTCAGAACAAAAATGTCAACAAAACTTTTCAAGACTACGAAGATCTCTGCAAATTCCATGGAGTCATTGTTGAGGTGTTCAATTTACTCTCCATTTGGATCATAGTATCTTTCACAATTGAACGATTTATTATGGTTAAATTTCCACTTAAAGGAAAGGTCATGACACCCAGACGAGCCGTATACGCTATAGCAGGGGTTTCATTTGCCGTCCTTGTATTCTCAATGCATAAGATTGCCGTTTCTGGATTCGAAGGTGATTCAGTATTCGGTTATGCTGCATGTAAAACTAGAAGAGCCATATTCCTAGAAATAATTTATTTCTATGTGGCTTTCAACACTTGGTTTCCGACTCTCACCATTGTTTCTCTGAATACGATGATCTTGATGGAAATAAAAAGAAATCAAAAGAAAAGAGCTGCAATGACAACTTCCACGATGTCAAAATCGGACGAAAAAGCTACAAAACTTCTCTTGGTCGTATCATCTACATATGTTTTGCTTGTGTTGCCGCTGGGATTGATACAGTCGACTGAATTGATTTGGAACAACTCTCAGAAAGTCTCAGAAACGCACCCAGACTACATTGATTTCATGATGACAAAAATCAGGCTTAAATGGGCAAGAGCATTTTTCTTCTTTTTCTATCAACTGAACTTTGCTGTCAACTTCTTTTTGTACGTATTTTCATCCTCCGCTACCCGCTTCCGGGCAACATTGAAATTGATTCTCGGCATAAAGGTTGAACAACGGGAAATGACCTGGAATAATAAATCGGAGGCATCAAAGAAGAATGCTGTCGCTCCCGCTCCTGAATCAAAAGATGATGCACCTGCTTCATCTGAGAAACCAGCCGAAAAAGAGGTCACTCCAGAAAGTAATGCTTAATATAGGAAAAATTATTGTGTTTAATGCACGTGTGATATGCTGGTAAAAATAGACAAAGTCGCGAATATTGTTTTATTTATAGAATATTTCTACGTGTCCATTTTGTACCAGTAGGTAACGAGTGGTATATTATTGTATTGTATCAGTCTTTCCGTCCATTGGTTCGTCCTTCAGAACCTATTAACCACCCCGTCCTCTAACCAATTGATTGGATTATATAACCAATGTATAATACCTACAGAATCGTCAGTACATAATGACATCTTTCTCCTCTTTTTTCTTCTTAAGTGTTTTTTCCTTCATGAATTGTCTATTTTGTTAAGTATGAGTTGTATTCATCTGCAGGTAAAGAGACGTCTCAACCTATTTTCGATGTAAGGGTTGTACTCATCTGCAGGAAATGGAACGTCTCAACCTATATTCGATGTAAGGATTGTACTCATCTGCAGGAAAAGGGACCTCTGAACCTTATTTGGGATAAGAGTTGCATTCATCATTTGAATTATGAGTTGTGTTCATCATTTAAGACCTATTGTGATTGTATGTTGAAGAACAGCAATAAAAATTTCAAATTTATTTTTATCATGTTCATCTTTATCTCGTCTAAGAAATGTTGAAGATACCAAACAGGTAAAGGAAGTAGTAAATCAAAGACAGCATGCAGTACAATGACCACATGATGTAAAAACCACTACATCAAAAACTGAAGATTGAGCAACGCAAATCTCTCTTAAACGGGGGTGAACTCCTGTGCTACCAGAAGAGTAAGCAGGTCATGCTCCACTAATCTGTAGCAAGCTGTTTATTTTGATTTATTACATTTAATCCTCTTTATTTACTTTTATCATACGTCTACTTGTCTAGATTTATGGGCATTTCATTCATTTAATCAAATATACAAGGTAAGCAACCCAACCTCTACAAATCAAATAATAACGCCAAACATGAATTTATTATTTCTACTAATTTTATTTAATTGTCCTTTTTTCCCTTTTTTTTTAGATTTGGTAATTCCGTTTTGATACTGTTCGGGGTCATGTTATGGTGATCGTATTGCACTCGATACAGCACTATATGATAAAAGTTTTCACTGAGTTGCAGTTGGTTAAATAACCATTTTAGATTTTTTTTTTAAACCGCCAAAATCGAACAATGATTGTTTTTGGAACATTTGTTTTGGAAAAAAAAATGTGGTTTTATGTGGAATATATAGTGAAATATTTTAGTTTTCTAATACCTTTTGTACGGCTCTGTATATTTGGAAGATTCAAGAGAGTGCACATAAATGTATAATCTTTGCGAATTATTGTCGTAATAGTACCTGATTTATAATTAAGTTTGTTTGTTTGTTTGATGGTGCTTAACGCCACTTTCAACAATATTTCAGTTATTTAGTGGCGGTCAGTTTTATTGGTGGAGGAAACCGGAGGACCCGGAGAAAACCACCGACCTGTCGCAAATCACTGACAAACTTTATCACATAATGTTGTACACCTCGCCCTGATCGAGATTCGAACTTACAACATCAGTGGTGATAAGCACTGATTGCATAGGAAGTTGTAATGTCCATCTACCATACGATCACAGCCATGACGGCCCCTATTATTAAGCTACTCAGGTTATCCGTCCATATTTATTGTAAGAGAAATATTAATAAGTTGTAAATACATAATATATGTTGCAAGTGCAAGCTGTCAAAAATCTGTCAAGTAAAAATTATTGATGTATTTATGTGAATATACAGTACAATTTGACGGGGCGGATTTAGAGGAAGCATCCTAAAAATTACAAAGCAAATGTTGTATGACGTTTATCAAAATACTGGTAATGTCTACAATTCCTCAAAAACCTAGAGCGTTCAGGAACACTCTTTCAGCTGTATCATGGCGAGCAAAAAATACTTTTTGATTAGATGGTATGATATCTGTTTTGAACTATACCAACACGTTTAGTTGCATTTTTCTAGTACTATCTGAATAAATCAACTGCTTACCTTTCCGGAGCACCTGAGTTCAATCCCGATTTTTAGTGGGGTTCGTGTTACTTAATCTTTAGTTTTAAGTGTAGTGTTTTGAAGATTGTTGTTTGTCCTTTCGCTATATTTATTGTGGCCATTGTGTTGTCTTTCCATCTTTGATGTGCGGCTTCTGAATACACCTTTGGTATCTTCATACTTTTCCTGAACAGGTTCCCATTTCAGTACCAGTCGAACTTTAATACACCGAAGTCACGTATCTTTGTTTTCATTCCTTGCTGCTACGTGCTTAGCGATGCAACAAATAGCAATTGCATAGACCTGACTCGGTATGGAACCAACGATATATAGACATTTGTCAAAAGTATTGACAAACCTCCAATATTACAATTTACAATTTACATTCTTTTTCATATTATCCTGAAGTAGATTAATCTCTGATCTTGACAATAGATTTCTCCACAGAAGCATAATTAAATGCAGTTTTAATCTATTAGTGCAACTAAGATTTTTGACAATACATAATTTAAAGTCATAGTTGAATTATTTTCACTCAAAAACAATGCAATGAAAGTATTTTTGTGTCGTGTAGATTTGTTAAACATTATTTCAAAATTACTAATGAAAATTAAATACTATTCTGCTGTTATTGATAAAATATATCAAAATCGGACATTAATTGACTTCAGAATAATGCTTTGTAAATTTGTAGTTTTACATGAAATATAGAGAGAAAATTGGAAATTTCCGAATACTTTTGACAATAGCTATATATATAGCACACGATGCGAGCACCCTATCTATTTCACAACTCTATCTACTACTGCACCACTTCATATCGATATTTTTGCAGCAATTTTTCAGCTATATATATATATATATATAGGGAGTGGATGTAGTCGAGTGGTCTAGGGCGCTGGACGTAAGGCTAAGCGAATGGTGCTGCAGTGTATCAATGGTGTGGGTTCAAATCCCGTCGAGGGAAGAACAAAAATTTGACAGCTCTAAAATCTAATTCTAACACTGTTTGGTTTAATTTTCAGACGTATATATATATATATATATATATATATATATATATATATTATTGTGAGACCAGGGGTATAGAAAGATGATATTACTTTCATAATGTAACTGAAATATTGTTGAGAGTGGCGTTAAACACACCATAACACTCATAATGACCAACAGTTCACTATGAGTGGTCGTTGGTGGTCTGTTGCAAGGTAAACATTTCCGATCCTTACCATGTTATCCTTTTTATCCTGTAGTAATAGGGGGCCATCACGGCCGTGATCGTATGGTAGATGGATTCACAACTACCTATACAGAGAGTATCAAACACCACTAAAGTTGTGAATTCGAATCCCACTCATGGCGAAGTGTACTCGATACAATATTATGTGATACATTTTTTATCAGTTACTTGCGACAGGTCGGTGGTTTTATCTGGGTACTCCGGTTTCCTCTACCAATAAAACCGACCGCCACGATATTACTGATATATTGTTGAAAGTGGCGTTAAACACCATAACCCTAACCCTGCAGTAATCTAAAATGATAAAACTAAGAGCTGCAAATTACATTTATTGTAGAAAAATAATATTATAAAGTATAATTAACAATATATTCTATTTTTTGGTCGTATGCAATTTCCCAAATAACTCCTCAAAGTTGAACAATCCCATATAAATCATGACAAATTATAATTGTTTCAATGCAGCTGGTGTTTTTTTTCTCTCTAGCTATTAAAGGTTTACTGTCGTACAAGATAGAATGACTATATAATAAGATAAACATGGAGTTTGTATTTGTAAACATTTTTAATCTAAATAGTATTTATTTACATCAGAATCTGTCCTAACAATCACGGAACAACAATTAACAACGGTACAATAGAACAATGCTGAGGAATGTCCCCCTTGTTGTTAACTTCCTATGTTAGTATCATTGTAGAAATATATTTTGCTCATTTGTTTCCTTTCGTTGTGATAACATTGTAGTTAATTACGTCCAAAGTACATGGAGATAACAGCCAGGAACATTGCTAATGACAAAGATGTCCTCATCATCTCACCTAAAATATTCAATTACGGTTTCATTAGCATATTTCGAGTTTGAAACAACCACAAGTAGAAAATCTTATTATTTATGAAACACAAATTCGCATATTCATGGAGCACTATTTAGAACAGATTAGTATACCACCTTGTGTGACGAATTTCACTTCTTTAACACAACCCTACATCCGCACGCTAAACACTTAATGTGTGTACGATGTTATTAGTTATTAGCATTTGATATATACACCAAAAAAACTTGTTAAGCCATATCGTCTTCAATAACCTTTATATTCCTTTGATGAGACTGAGAAATATATCTAAGTGAACATGATTTCCCTTTCATTTTATTTTACAATGTCTAAAAACATTCATGTGTCACGTGCCTTAACGCGACTTCAAAAAGCAAAAAATCAAGAATAATCACTTCGGAATAGATAAAAAAAACAAAGGCTTTTCTGTGAAATACAAATAACCCGAATAACCCGTAAAATGTCAAGGGAATGTCATTGTTCGGTTAGATATGTGGAAACTTTAAAACAATGTTTCATGTATCTTTTATCATTTGTTGCTAGATTCAGTCTTCCATAATTGATGACTGTCCTCAGCTTCTCTTCATTCACTTTGATTTTTACAACAACATGTCTTTCTACTTTGTATTTCTACCACATATATACATGACCACTCATTCTCCGGGCATGGTACAGACACTTCAATACAAAGTGGCAGGGTTAAACTAGTTTTATGGGCTCATCCTACTCTCTAAGTGAAAATATGTGGTCATTGAAGTGTTTTTTTAAAACAAAGATATATGGGGTTTTTTTTACCTATAAACTGTTTCCTTTGTGACAAAGGTAAAAAAAATAAAAAAGATAATGTAATTAAAACACTTACATCCAGAGAAGGTAGTTCCTGCTACAGTTGACAAAGCTGCTAATTGGCTAGAATCTAAAGCATTTCTTTGATCTACTGAGGTGGACTGAGCCTGACTTGCACTGAATGTAGAAATCTGGCTTGTTGTGAATCCCTGAAAGTTTTAATTGATTTCAATTTATTTATTGACACCTTTGTTAATTTCAGCTATAGAACCGTAGATGCTATATCTTAAATGAGATATATGGGCTATTTAAGTTCGTGCAGCCAAACTTTTATAAAGAGCTCACCTTTTGGGACAAAGAAAAAGTGGCATTATAAGACAGGTGACCTCTTAACGAGGTTCAATTCATTTGAAATGTTCTATGACAGGAAAAGAAAAAGGTGACCTTTTAATACAGGTGGCTGCTTAATAGATGTGACCTCATGGGCAGGTTTGACTGCAAATAAAAATATCTAAAGCGAATTGACTATGGAAGATAGTGGAGAACTATTTAACGAAACGATATATAGTAGTTATACAACCCAATACCACGGCTACACAGTGCATCTCAAGTTGAGATCGGAGTACCTCAAGTAACGACCCAGACAATGTGTCTCAATTTATGTCGCAGTACTGCAATTAACGGGCCAGATCTAAAGCAATGGTCATAAAAAATGTCATAAAAGCTACGTTTCCGCTGTTAATTACAAATCCCGGTGTTTTAATATGATATAAAAACAGGATCGGCAGTATTTATGATGGTATGGTGTTATATTTACATCTATATACATATTAGATCAATGTCTTTCACAATTAAAGTTTGTCAGATCTTTTATAAAACAACGCAATTGGTCAATGAGTATATATATATATATCCATGAAAACACATATTCTGTGATTTCGAATTTGCCATTCACGAGTTCTAAATTTTAATTTAT
Organism: Bathymodiolus brooksi; assembly: GCA_963680875.1. Classification (NCBI taxonomy): domain Eukaryota; kingdom Metazoa; phylum Mollusca; class Bivalvia; order Mytilida; family Modiolidae; genus Bathymodiolus; species Bathymodiolus brooksi. The sequence continues at coordinate 94,959,649 of OY804579.1, forward strand.
TTTATTTCTAACATCTGTCTAATATAATGCTAATGAACGATGTATGAAGTTGCCATTAGCTGTAGCGGCATGTAATTCTTTATTGAAATTAACAGTTCTTAAATCATGTTATTATTATCAAAACAACGGTTCTCCTCCCTCAGGTCTAGGCGACATTATCCGATTTTGGCTAGCCTGTTTAGGTCATTTGGCTTTCCTGCTCCAAAGACTTTCAAATTATTTACCTTTCAAATATTTTGGCTTTGAACAGGCCTGATTTAGATTATTTCAGAAGCGTGTTGTGCGGAATAAATTATGATATCTTCATCTGTATTAATGCAGTACGAATTTTATGGGTTTATCCAAAAAAAAGGTAGAACCGTTAAACTGCAAATTTCATAAACGAATTAACAAACAGTTCTAGAAAACATTAGAAAATATTCTATAAATGAATATGAAATGAGATTTGCATTTCCATGGAAATTCAATGAGATGAAAATGATTTGTTAAGCATAAATGTTCTAAATGTACTCTAGAATTAAAACAAAAAACTTACCGAGAACGAAGTTGCCGGAATATAAGATATATGATTAGAATCAATAGAATCTATTTGTGTCTCTGACAATGTTGACAATTCAGACTGTGATAATCCACCTGGAATAGATTATTCTATATATAGAAATTTAAAACGTAATATCGTGTGCAACGTCAGTTTAATTACGTGATATTTTTTTACTATTATATTATATAAGATGTAATATTGTGTGCTACGTCCGCTTAATTGCACTCTATTTTCTCTGGAGTAATTGAAAAACAGGATATGTTAAGAAATTATCGGAAATTGAAGTCTTAAAACATGACAAAATTGAAAATAAAATATTGCACTTTCACTTGTATGTACTTGTGATGAACATAACCATCATTTGTTAACATTAAAATCTATATATAAGGTACAATGTAGTTTTAATATATTGCGCACAATTTTAATATTACAAGAGATACTTGTATGCCACGGTAATGTAAAATTCCAATAATATGGGTTTTAATTGTTGAAATAAAATGTAGGTATTGATCTTACATATAGCACGTTGACGTTATTTGATGTTTTAGAGTTTTCGAGCTCTGATGATTACACATCGACAACATAATTGAAACAAAAGGATAAAATTTGATTAATTCAAAAAGTTCCAGGTGGTCTTACCAGACATTAAGGGTATGTTTACTATCCTAGAGCTGTGCGATGTACACTGCAGATTTTGATAATTTTACCGGTCAGTCCGGTAAATATGTCCGATATTACCTCCTTTATTAAGGCCGGTAGTCATGATATAGCTGAAAACGTTATGTACGTGACGACGGTTCTAGGAACAATTCACAGACATAACCAGATTGTGACCATAATGGTTAACTTTTTTTTTTTTTTTTTTTTTTTTTTTTTGAGTTCCACGGTCCCTGTGCATTAAAGACAGCTTTCATAGATTTCGTAGAAATCAAACAGACACATTGTAGCTGCTACAGTAGACTATGTATTTTCGTCCCTACCCAAACGCCAAAGACTATTTATTTCGTCCCTACCCAAAGACTATTTATTTAGTCCCTACCCAAAGACTATTTATTTCGTCCCTACCCAAAGACTATTTATTTAGTCCCTACCCAAAGACTATTTATTTCGTCCCTACCCAAAGACTATTTATTTCGTCCCTACCCAATCCATGCTTTTACAGTGGCAGTCAAAAGTTGTCCCAGTTGTCTCACTACTCCCTCATTTATTATATATTTATTTAAATGTTGTTGAACTTGTGCTCGTGCTGAATTATTTTATGTTGACATACCTATGACGACTCCTACATTAGAGATGGTTGTTGTGCTCCAAAGTGTGACGTCACTTCCGTATGCTGTCTTTGCCAAAGCAGCAAACGAATTAAGTTGACCTTCTGTGCAGCTTGTCACTTCTCCAACGGCATCAACAGAAGATCTGTGTGTTCAAACATATTTACAATTATTTCTTGACATTGATTAATCAAAAGTATATGAATAGAAATTCCTAGTATTATTCAGAAAACATATTTATCTCCCTTACCGTTGATATCAAAATTCTGTCATCGATCATATGACGTCGCGATACCTAAACCGCCTTTTTCATATTAGCATAATCATAATTTATTAAAACGCTTTTATGTTTTATATAAAATTATTTCCCTTTGTACACAACTATCCATAAAGTTACAATGCCAGTTTTGATGTTTTTGTTTGGTGTTATAACTTATTGGATAATAACTTATCAGAGTTCGACATTTCAAAGTAAGACGTATGTGCTGCTTACTACTAAAATACAACTGATGGGTATCATCCGCCCAGTAGTCGGTGTTTGGGGACTGACATGATTTATTACATATATTTATTATTGAAAGTGACAGTTTCTAGATAATGTAATGTTTATCAAAACGAAGGTTCTCCCCCCTCAAGCATAGGTGACCTTAGCAGATTTTGGCTATCCTGTTTAGGTCCTTTGGTTTACTTGCTCCCCAACACTTTTAAATTATTTGGTTTTCTAATCTTTCGATTGTAAGCGTACCTGCTGAAGGTTATTCCAAAAACGCGTCATATGCACTAATCTTGATATCTACGTTTTCATAGAAGTCTTAGCTAGACATTTTATTCTACAATCTAATTACACTTGTTAACATTTAACTACATCCCGTATTTGGGTCATGTCGAGTAACCTTTCATTTTTCTTTGACCGTCCGAGTTCATGCAAGAGAGTTAAATATCAAACAATTGCACAACAGCTCTAAGCATGTGGTTGGTGTTCAATACCCCAAGAATTTGTAGATTCGTCTTTGATTGGTCAGTTGAAAATATGTCCCCGGACATGACCCTATACGGGTGTTGTTAGATAGTAATGTACTACACAAAAGATCGAACAAACATCTAATTAGATTAATTAGATTAATTAGATTGTTTTTGCTGCAGCATCATAGCCATTAAATATGTAAAACGATGAGAATGACAACTTACGAGTAGACAGCATGTGGGATGACATCAATGTGACTAGTTTCTGCCCCACATGTCATGTGACCCAATGATCGGAGTTCACTGGAGGTTATTGTACTTGCATCACTAGATTTTGTCAATGTTAGCCATCTGTCAAATAATGCCTTTTTCTATAAAAAGAAAATACGTATGTACATCAATTAAATGCTAGAGAATACCGAAGGGCAATCACAAATGGACAATCCAGAGAAACTGACAAGACGAAGAAAAACACAACACAATATGTGTTGGACACTATATGCAAACAAACACAAAAAAAAACAAAATAAGACATGTGCCCTCCTACAAGCAACTGGAGGTAAAGACAAATCGAACACCGTTTTATGCGGAAATCGTACTATTGTTGTTAGTGGGCGAGTGAGAGACGCCAAATGAGCAATGTGTCAGCTATATAATGTTGAGAACAAGTTTCTTTTTTTAAGATTGTCATGATGCATGTTTTGTAATAGACCAACGAGCTTAGTTATATCTATAGTGCTAGGACACTAAAACAACAGTAAACAAGTAGATACAACGAGCCTCCCGGTTTTTGTTTTACCTCCTTAATTAAGCAGCAAATACCAATGTTGTCGTCTTTATTTGACTCGACCCAGACAATTAACCACTACGATAGCTTTTACAATGATTTGATGAAAGAATCATTTATCTTTTTAACATTACGCTAAGGCTGCAACATACAATTTACTGAAATTCATTTAATAATATTTTTTGTCAAATAGTAGGCACAAAAGTGATATTTGGTTCCAGTGTGTGTTCATATTATGTGGAATAACGGATAAATTAAAGAAGAAAAATGTTACTGTAATTATGATTACTCTACCTGAGCATCAGTCCAGCCATCAAATTCTCCGAGTTTGCTGAATGAATCTAAATCCAAGGCTAAAGTTTCAATCTCAGCAACAGATAATCCTTGTACGATGACCCCAGCGCTGGATATTGTGCTTGCTGCCCATGTTGTTGGTGTTCCCCAAACCTTGAAATCAATTTATAGATTAGATGAAGATTAGAAGTTTCTACAAATTTTGTGCACGGTGGTGATGAGTACGATAACTTTTACATTGTAGTGAAAACTAGTATTATAATTACGCTAGTAATAATATTTAACATCATTGGGTGATATTAGTGGAGCAGGAATTCCTTACCCTTCCAGAGTACCTGATTTCACCACGTTTTCTAGTGGTATTCGTGTTGCTCAATCTTTAATTTTCTGTGTAGTGTTTCGTATATTAATGTTTGTCCTTTTTATATTGGACATTGTATTGGCTGTACTTCTTCCATTTACGGCTACTAATTACCAATTTGTTATCGTCTACCATTTCTTTTTGGGTTTTTTTCATCTGTTATGTTTGCAACGTATTTGTATTTACAAAGTTAATGATAATAATCTTTGTTTTTAAATTTGACTGACATTCTTAGGTAAGGCAGCTTGTTTACTAAGGGTCTATTTATATTATATAACCTTATTACATTTGTCACAGTTTTCGATATTGACACTTTTTATTGAGCTAACCATAAATCAATACTCCATTTTGGAATTATATAGGCAAGTAGATAGTTCACTTTTAAATTAAAATGTACGTCAAGTTTGCATCATCTTATATTCGAACATGTAAAATGAAATTCAGACAAATATCTCATTTGCCATATATTTATTTTCTATCCTCCTTTTTCACAAATTGCATCATACCAAGAAGCAAGTATTCAACACAGAGCGAAAGACAACCCGGTATTTCCATTGCATTCGTCCTGTATATCTATACCTGTAGCGGCAAGTATCTGTCATGATATTCATAAATATTACTTTCCCTTTATACAATGATATTTTGACTGTTTCTATGACTACAACGCGTTAGATTAATATATCCATTTAAACAAATGCACTATAAAAGTGTCAAATATGAACATTATACAAAATACACCAGAAGTACCATTTAATTTCCATTCCAACTTTTGGAAGGTGACTGCAGTCTTTTGTTTTTAAGATAAGCACTAATAACAAATGACATTAAAGGGAGATAATTATCAGAACCAGTAAATAACAGACATATATACTTACGGTGTTACGTTTACCAACGTCAGCTAAAGCCTGTTTCTGTGCATCACTGTAATCTGTGACGGCTCCTAGTATATCTATACAGTCTGTGAATTCTGTGTCGTCTAAGTTATTTATTTGATCGAGAGTAAGAGCAGATAACCCGGATGTTCCAATGTTTCTCATGTAAGAACATGTCAGTGATGCTAGAACAAGAAACAATGTTTTGATAATGACATATTTGTGGATTAGCTTTCTTATTGAAGATAGACAGAATGCATGTCAATTATCTTACATTCTTGATAAAGAATATAAAAAGGGACAGAGAGGGATAAACTCATTTTCTTTTGAGTTATTTTACCCTTATTTATTTTTTAAGAATCATTTCAGGGGACAGCATGGTAGTTGGATTGGTATCTACCTGTGTCACAAGTGCCTGTCACAACTAGATTATAGATTGATTATCTCGACTAGCAAGGTGTACTTCGGTACCACATAGTGTGAAAAAACGTTTGTTTATCAGTGACTTTCCGACAGAGTTGTGCTTTTCCCTGGGTACTCCGTTTTGCTCCAACAATTAATTTTAATTTTTTTTGCTTGTTATGTAAGTTGCGTTGAACACAAACAACAATAAATAAAAACAGTCGAGATGCCTCCTCTCCTTTCATTGAAAAATAAAATGGGCGCGTCATCATCTTCGGTAAGTAAACTTGGGCTTTGATTTTCCTTGACGGTGTACTGTAGAAGGTTTCTATTTTATTTGTTTCTATTTTTGGCCTGGTCTTATGATACAGAAGGTCGATGGTATTGTTACGGGTACCACTTTGATGTTTTCGGCCAATAGTCAAGTGATCACCGAGATAAACAGGAAATATATCATTGAGAGTGGTGTTAAACTCCAATAATCAAATCAAGTATGATATAATATTTAAGAAACTTTCTAGTATGATTATTCATAAACGATATGAATTGTCAATCTTCTCAATCTACAAATTAAAACTACGATGTGCATACGCTTCACTGCATTTTAATATGTGAGGTTAACAACCTCAAGTGATGCACAATTCTTACATGCAGATCTCTTTCTACGTCCAGATGAACCACTTGATGAAGATGAGGAACATGCATCTTGAACAGACAGAAGTTTCTTCATCACTCTCTTCTTATTTGCCTTGTATGTCTTGTCATCACTGGCTGTTGTATCCATTTTAAATCCTTTCTTCCTCCTCTTTGTATCCTTCTCCTCCTTCTCTTTAAATGTTGTTGATATTTTATCACTCATATCACACAGAATAGACTATAAAGAATTTGTATATCAATTAATCTTGATATTTTATCACTCATATCACACATAATAGACTGTAAAGAATTTGTATATCAATTAATCTTGATATTTTATCACTCATATCACACATAATAGACTATAAAGAATTTGTATATCAATTAATCTTGATATTTTATCACTCATATCACACAGAATAGACTGTAAAGAATTTGTATATCAATTAATCTTGATATTTTATCACTCATATCACACATAATAGACTGTAAAGAATTTGTATATCAATTAATCTTGATATTTTATCACTCATATCACACAGAATAGACTGTAAAGAATTTGTATATCAATTAATCTTGATATTTTATCACTCATATCACACAGAATAGACTGTAAAGAATTTGTATATCAATTAATCTTGATATTTTATCACTCATATCACACAGAATAGACTGTAAAGAATTTGTATATCAATTAATCTTGATATTTTATCACTCATATCACACAGAATAGACTGTAAAGAATTTGTATATCAATTAATCTTGATATTTTATCACTCATATCACACAGAATAGACTGTAAAGAATTTGTATATCAATTAATCTTGATATTTTATCACTCATATCACACAGAATAGACTGTAAAGAATTTGTATATCAATTAATCTTGATATTTTATCACTCATATCACACAGAATAGACTGTAAAGAATTTGTATATCAATTAATCTTGATATTTTATCACTCATATCACACAGAATAGACTGTAAAGAATTTGTATATCAATTAATCTTGATATTTTTATATTTAACATACAATTAATGTTTTTTTTTAATTTTTGTAATGTCTTGTCTAATAATGAACATGCTTCTATTAACAACGATAACATGACTATTCATACATGTAAACTGAGCTTGGAGTTATGAGCCAATATATCAATAAAACGCAAAAGATAACACACTGTCCGAAAACCGAAGAAACAAAGACAAAATCAATACTCTTAATATATATATATATATACATGAACGCTAACTTACTTGGCTTGGCACAAGCATTACAATAAAAAATGACTGGGTTACGTTCAACTAGTTTTATGCTGTGCTTGTCATAGCTATCATTTCAGTTCCACATTTTCTTTATGTGAAACTGAATTTAAGTAATGAATAGTCCAAATGCTTATTTTATTAAATAGATATTATATATTTGGATTGAAACGGTGGTCGTGATCGCATAGTACTTGGATTTACAATGCCTATCACCACTAAAGTTGTGAGTTCGAATCCCGCTCATTACAATGTTTAGTACCCCCTCTGTTGCCTCTTCTACGATTTTGACCCTGTATATTTTTACTTAGATCAATCTTTTCCATATATGTTGTATTGTTTTTTTTGGGGGTATAATGTTTTATCGAGACAAGTCATACCCATATAATAATTGGACAGCATTGATGTTAAGTATCTCATGCCCCCTAGGGTTTTTTATATATGCATGTAAGTAATATGATATTTTATTAATAGCAACACATGTGTCGCTTAAAGAAATGTTCATTAATATTACTGACGGCTCTCATTTTTATTTATATTAAAGCTCCGTTCGTGTGCGTGCCAACATTGTTGACATAGCTTATAGCAATGCTTACACTATCAATGGCATCTAACTGTGAATCTGACATTTCTGATACAGATGTTCCAAGGGTCATTACACTAGCGGCGTCAACTTTAGAACCGTCTGTCCTTAAAAACAAAAATAAAGCTTTTGTGCTATTAATAAGACAGAACATTATTATAAAACAATAGATGAGTTGTTTATTATGTACAAGTTTCATGTTATATGTTACCTAATTTAACCCTTCATTCCGATTATGATCATCATGATGCAACCTTGAGATAAAAATGTATAGTGCCTGCTAGCTCACAGAAATAATATTTAATATGGCAATAGCCCGTCAGTAACCATGTCGCCTGACATTATCATTATTCCGTAATGGGCTATTCTTAGCGAGGAAGCAGCAAAGGTACAAATTTAACAATCCCCGTTTTATCATATTGGAGATCGCACCCATGCTCTTCCACACTATCGTATAAGTACATACAATAAGACTTACAAATCAAGTTTTGTCATCAGTGTTGATCCAAGTGTTCTACGTTCCGTGGAACCAAGTGGACATTTATCTATCTGCGTAGCGTATTCATCCAAGGCATCAGAATCGAGTCTGCTGAGAGCAGCACTGTCGATACCACATACAAGGTTACCACAGGAATCTAAGTCATCCTTTGTTATGTCCCCTGACGAAGCTTTACCCTGCAGTCAAATAAAACCAACAAATGTTAACAGTAATTTATTATATATCTTGTAATGTCCCTGGTTAATATGGTTTAGATTTGCATTATTTTGAAATAAAATTACGATACAACATTATGTGATATAGTTTTTCGTAACTTTCAACAGGCCGGTGGTTTTTCTCTGGGTATATATCACGATATAACTGATATATTGTTGAAAATTGAAAGTGGTGTTAAACACCATAAGCTAAACCAAACCTAAAATAAAATTACACAAGGTTAACAGTAGTCTGTTTGGTACTTCTGCTTTGTTGTGTTATGTGAACAAGAGTATAACAACCATGAAGATCTTTTTTTTTTCCAAGAACAGAATGACTGAATCGTGTCGCTATGAAATCATATTTCAATCAACCTCACGTCTTAAGTTAGCTGCAATAATGTAGCTCCTGTGACGAATTTCAAAATACCCAGAGAGAAAGTAAACATGGATTTTTATTTTGTGGGAATTACATTCTAAAATACTGGTAGATGATAAAAACTTGTTATAATAGTAGACAAAAGGAAAGGTTATGTCTTATTATTGATAAATGCAAGCTTCAGAAACTCTGTAAGCGAGCGCAAAAAATCTCGGCGGCTGCTCCATTACGTGTAATGGCATCCCGTTAAAACCCTTGCGAGTAAGGGATCATTTAGGGTTTTATTATTAGAACTAGTCTTAAGTGGGTTATTTGAATACCTATTGTTAGTTCCAGGAGTATCATTTTTGTTTCAAAGCAAATTACATTGATTAACGTATAATTAATGTCAAATGTCGGTAATTCCGTTGCAATCATTGTTTTCTGGGTTTTTTTCCCAATAAAGTCAGATATTTCAATACGATAAGATATATACTCACCAGTGAATCCATAACAAACTTGAATCCATCTTTCATTTGGTCTTTTGACAGAACTTCAGTATCGGCCTGTGATATGGTACTGACAATGGCGTCCTTGTTACTAGTTCCAAACTTCTTCAGATTATTGAAACTGTGGAATATTGTATATTTATTATATACCATTTTATGTCATATCCAAAGTTTAAGTGAGAGCTAAAAGTAAAATTCAGACACAAAATGTGGAATCAACACTCCTACGAATTGTTGCTTCGATTCATATTAGTGTGAATTTCTGACATAATTCTAATATAGGATTGTTGTTGCAATATAATGATATTCTAGTAAACCAACAATTCTTTGCTCTATGAAAGACATGACTTTTACCGAACTACATACATTTGTAATATGGTGGTGTCTTTTAAGAAGCAGGAACTACTTCCCCTTGGCGAGCACCTAGGTTCACCCAGAGTTTTGGTAAGCTGTGTGTGTTCCTAATTTTATTGGGGGTTGTTTTGGGGGGTGTTTGGGGGAGGGGGTCTGTGTTGTGTTGTTTTTATCATTAATTCACTGGTACACAGAAAACTTAACTGAAGCCTTTCTGACCTCAGTTACAGATTTCTAATACATATTTTAGGGAACGACCATTTAACTTGAAAGGGGGGGGGGGGGGGGGGGTATGGTTTTTTTCTAAAAAAAAATATTCTGATTCCCAATGTTGCTGAAAAAAATATTCTGATTTTGGTGGAGGAAAAAAAAAATAATATGATTCAGAGTTTTTGTCATATAATCTAATGTTGAATTCTGACAAACAAAAAAAAAATATTATAACTCTCGTGTTGTCCGAAAAAAAAATTCTGAACGAAACAAAAAACCATAAACCCCCCCTTCAAGTTAAATGGTCGGTCCCTTAGTATGAGTGTCAGTGCTGGTATAATACATTATACTTCAATAATTTAGTGCCTAACAAGAAACCCATTTAGAATTCCGCCACGAACTTGTTATCCAAAACTACGATAACATATGTTGGTATTATAAAGCTAATAGTATTATAAATCTTGTAGGAATATACGATGTGATTTTGATGCATGCTATTTTTATTTCAAAGACTTTATTTTTATGTCATATAAAAATCAATGTTTAGTTTATCAAATGTCTATTATTACAATACATTGCATAAGGTTTTTTCTTATTCAGAAATTGTATTGTGCATGTAACAATTTCATCAGCCACAAATCAAATACTCACCGAATACTCTCAAAATGCAAAGGATATAAATACAGAAGCTTATATACATTTAGATACTCGGACAAGCACTCAATATGTGGCGGTATAAACGGTTTTATATAATTCCAACATAAATCTCTACAGAATAAAAGTTTATTTTACCTAAATTGAGCGAGTAATTTCGGTGCTGTTTAACTTAGAGTATCGCTGTCAGTGTTTGTAGCAGGATCAACCGTTTAAAGTGAAAATGTATAAAGATAAAGAAGTGAAATTTTTTTCTTGTCAATGTGTGACGTAAAAATATTTTTGACATTTACGTCACCGAATATGGTACTGCTTTGACAACTATTTTACCTATTTTGTTCCTGTATTTAAATACTGTTACAGTGACAGCCGGAACCTTTGAACCGTAATGAGAGCGGGAGGTTTGGCGCCTTAAAATCTGATTCAACCCACCATTTCTTTAGAAATGCCTGTACCAAGTCAGGGTCATTACGGTTTTCACAGTTTTCCGGTTGTTGACTGATTTTGTCTGTTTATGTAATTATGAGTTTTGACTTTCCCTTTGTAAGATTGTTCGGAGTTCGGTAATTTTGTTATTACCCTTATTTAATATAATTCCAACATAACACTATAGCGACAAAAATGTTTATTTTACCTGAATTGAGCCAGTAATTTGGGTGCTGTTTGACTTAGAGTACTGCTGTCAGTGTTTGACTCAACTTCTGCGTCTGTGGATGAATCAAAGTCAGTGGATTCTTTGTAAGCTTTCTTGGCAGCATCGACCTGTTATAATAAGTCATAATCATATATGAATATTATTCAAAATGGATACAACTTTGACATAGATGTATTTTTAACTGCCAGCATGTGTACATACATATTTAAATAATGCGATGTCTAAAACTAAATACATAAACAGGTATGAGTTGTCAGACAAAAAGATGAAGACAACACAAATGGGATTGTTGCAATCTTATTAAAATTAGATGTTTGTTTTGATGATATACTAACATCGAGCAATATCGCATATGGAGTCATGGCAGGTAACCTTTTAGTCATTTCTTGCCGTCCAGTTACTTGCAAGGTGGTTAACTATATTGACCTATCGGAATACAACTCTCAGCATGTGCTTGGTTTTTTAATACCTCAAGATTTGGTAGCCTCGTCGATGATTGGTCGGTTGAAAATATAACCCCTGATGTGAACCTATGCGGGATGTCATTATATTTTTGTGTACACCTAGCAAGAGCTCCAATAAATAAATAATTTCAATTAGATTGTGTGAATCGCAGTATCAAAAACAAACATAGCGGATGCCATGATGGCACGAAGCGGTAATAAACGTGTTCTTTCAAAGCACATTCGATGATGGTCTAATTCCGGAATATTTTATCGGATATTTTTTTTTTATGTTTTAGACTACATTTCACTAGTGTCCTATCTCTCCGGATTGTTATTTTGTTTTCATTTTACCTTATTCAAATGGGTAAAAGAAATTAAATTCAAGAAATAAGTTTTTGTCCTATGTTAACTTCAAATTTACAACACAATCACCTACCTGTTCCTGTTTAATGCATGGTGACTGTGTAATAGCGTTCATCTTATCAATACGTTCACCATCATTTGTTATATTTTTGATATCTTCCACTGTTAATCCACAGGCAATATTCTTTATGTTTGAAAATCGCTGAATCGTAAAATTTGAGTCTGTTCCTGATACATCTCCGATTTTAGCTTTAACTTTCTCCATTAAAATCTTGGCCTGTGAAAAATATATACAAGTTAAATATATTAATAAGGTCGAGTGGTAAGGTAAGGGGTCATTCTTTACAAGGCAAATCAAAAACAGAAACGTGTGATTTTACAAATTTACCAGTAACAAATGTTCATATAAATTTATTGTGCAGTATGTATACACACATATAGTGAAATTTCGCTATCTCGAAGTCGAATAGATACACGATTTTACTAATGCTTACCTACTAATTCCAGTTATTTAGATGCTTCATCCTTCCATCTTTCATGGCGTATCGCCGGATTGTCAATAAGAGTAACTTACCGGGTGTCACTAGTGAAGCAGGAAATGTTCACCCTTACGGAACACGTGAGTTTATTCTGGATTGCTGTGGGGTTCGCTTTTCTCAATCTTTCGTTTTCTGTGTAGTGCTATGTATATTATTGCTTGTATTTTTTTTTTCATTTTCTTTTCGCAGTTGCGTTGACTGTCCTACGATTTACGGCTTCTTATTACCCCCCTTTGGTCTCTTCAAATAAAAACGTAGTGCACACGACGCGTGTCTTGAATAACCTTCATCAGGAACACTCAAAATAATTTAAAGGTCTTCGGGAGCAAGAAAACCCATGGGCCTAAACTAGATGGCTAAAATCTGCTAAGGTCAGCTATGTCTGAGGGAGGAGAACCTTAGATTTAATAATAATTATATGATTTAGAAACTGTAAATTTCGATACAAATATATATCTAATAAACCATGTCTGGATCTAGCACTGACTACAGCGCAGATTATACCCTCTTGGACTAATAGTCAACCAGCAGATGTATCGACCCTTTGACGGTAATGAAAACGTAGATATCAAATTTGTAATATTAATGGACCACATTTTACTTCAGGTTAGCCATAGAAACGACTTGTAATAGATAAAGTGGGTCGAGTGTTTAACAAGAATAACTTACCCTTTTCTCATCTACTTCTATTGTAACCTCTGTCGAATCTCCGGTAATGTCAGGCAAGTCTGAAATATCGGCATTCTGTAAAAATTGTGTTGGTATGTCGGCTCCAAGTCCACTTTCGATTGCCTTTTTAACAGCTGTAGGACTGGCTTCAATCTGGTTTTAAAAATAAATAAGCTTTTTATAATCATACAATGATACTAGTAATTAAAATGCATGGTAGCTAATGTGTGTTGTGTTGTGTCTGTACTTATATATGATTGGTATCTTTGATGACATAAGACACACATAAAGCGTTTGTAATTAATACGGACGAGCGACAAACTGTTCGCGAACATTGGAGTGTATCGTCTGTCAATGTTTGTGTAATCCTTGAAAGCTCCTTATCCTTATCTAAATATTACCAAGGAGAGACAATTGAAGTCAAAGGTGTATGATAATCATAAGGAGTTCCATTTCAAAACAGTAAAACTTTCTTGCATGAGGAGCTTCATTACATCTGCTTTATACTGGTATTTATATACCAAATGATTTCTTGAACAAAGATTTTACAAAGTACATGTCCCCATCAATGTTAATAACTATTCCCAACTGATTGCAAATTAAAAAATCAATTATATGTTTCCTTTACTTACATTGGGTATTAAGACGTCATGACGGATGTAATTATTTTTGGTAGGGAATGCCTTCCCTACAACTAGTATGACTCTCGACTGGGGTGAAAGTTGGAGCGTCAGAGTTTTGTACGCTTGTTTATTTGTTTAGTTTGTGTTGTTTCCATATATTCCATAACTAGTTGCAAATATAAAATTTTCAGATATCCGTTTCCTTTACTTGCGTTGGGTATTAAGACTTCATGGCGGGTGCAATTAATTTGGTAGGAAATGCTTTCCCTACTACTAGCGTGACTCTTGGTTGGAGGAAAAAGTTAGAACTTCGGAGTTCTGTACGCTTGTTTATTTGTTGTTGTTTCTGTTTATGTTTTCAATAATTTCTTTCCATATTGTGTCTTTAGTTGTACTGTGGCTGATTCAAAGGGTATATTTTGCTATTCGGCTGTGTGCATGTCTATTATCTAAGGCTATCTTACGCACCTTCTTCATCAGAGATGCAATCATTGACCTTGGTGGTTTCACGTTGCCTGTTTTGCTTTTTGTAATTTCCTTTGCAAACAACTCAATGACGCTGTCGGAAAATGATCCACTTGGAATCTTATCAATATCGCTACCATCCATAGCAGCAACACCGGAACCGATCTTCTCGAGGTCAGAACTGCTAAAATCACCCTGTAAAGTAAACAGATAAAATAGTTCATGTTTTCAGTGTCGTTTTCTGGTCTTTCGTTAAGTTATTACAAATAATCAATAACTTCGTAATTTTTAAACAGACTTACATTATTCGCTTTATCAACATTTTTCAAGTTAAATCTATGTAATCAGTCCTTACAGTTCGAATTCCGCTCAGGCGAGATGTACTCGATACAACATTATGCTATAAAGTTTGTCAGTGACTTGCGACAGATTGGAGGTTTTCTCTGTGTACTTCGGTTTCCTCCATCAATAAAACTGACAGCCACAATATAACTGATATATTGTGGAAAGTGGCGTCAATCACCATAACCATAACCCCTTAAATTGAGCATTAAATCGCTATGTAATATTACCAGTATTAAAGATTACTACATGAAATTCAAAGAATAAATGAAATAATGTGAATAATTGAAATAATTCTTCAATTTATTTTTGAAAAAATACTGTAAACATATATTACACTTTACGTTTTTATTTTCCCTATGTGTCTTTGTTAGCGCAGCCGGTCACTATTTTCGTATATGGACCGGTCACTATTTTAGTATATGGACCGGACAGGTACCTGCATTATTATTTTAGATAAAAAGTAAAATATAGCAAATAGTTCATGTCACTTCGGGTCATATGGCAGTATATGGACCGGTCCGTCACCAAAAAAATATTATATGGACCCTCATATGGCAGTATATGGACCGGTCCATCACCAAAACAATATTATATGGACCCAAGCTTCGGTCCATATAATATTTTTTTGGTGACGGACCGGTCCATATACTGCCATATGACCCTCGGTGCCATGAACTATTTGCTATATATACGTAATTTGTGCATATCAAACTGCAATACATGAATGAAATTACATGCACTATATAACTTTTTTTTTTTTTTTTTTTTTTTCCAATTAAAATCTTTATTCGAAATCTTTACATTTGTTAGTTAGAGAAACATAAAATACCAGTACCTTATCCTGGCCTCGTTAATATTAGTAGCATGTATAGGAATTGTTAGTCTTTTTAGTACAATAGTAATACAATTATGATAGATCAATAAATTCAATACGTATTTTGAGAGTTATTTCATGATTGTTTCTAAATTTTGTTTATTTATTTACTTCCGATCTACTTTCGTTTTGACCCACGTGTTGGGAGCTATGAAAAATCTAAAATGTTGTGGGTTTTTTTTGTTTTTTTTTAATTCTATATGGAATTATATTATCAACGGAGATAGAATATACTTTGTTTCTGAAATTAAAATATCCGGATAATATTTAAGATTGAAAAAGAGATACATGTACTTGAAATCACTCTCATACTCATAGTCTCAATTTCTATTCAACAACGTATAACTTTAAATTTTAACAAGGATAGATAATGGTCAAGCTATGGAATCTTCATCGTCACATTACTAAGTGTAAGTATATAGCATATTACTAGATATGTCTGATATGTAAGCAAAAAGAGTGACAACTAACCCCCCACAAAAAAAATATACATAGGGCAACACACACGCAAATACAGATAATAAACACAACAAAACAAGAAAGTACAAACACATAAGACTCAGAGGCAACACATAGTGTGCGACATACACATTATTTGTACAGTTAATGTTATACTAACAGGATATACATACATTACATACACTCCCAAACATGTCTTCTTTCACATTTACATACACATACATACATATACATTCATACATTTACACACACACATATACATCCTCATAACTATTGATTTATTACTGAAAATTAAGGGGCATAAATATGCTTCCCAATTACTGTAATAAAAAAAAAAAAAACAGTATTCTATAGTGAATCTAAATGAGATCAATAACCTTCTGCACAAATACATTTGTATGGCAGTTTACTAGTTTGTCTAATTCAAATCGATTCTTGAGTTCAATTTTAAAAAGTTGAAGTACATTAATATGGTTTTCCTTTTGTTTTGACACATAATGACTTTTATATATTGTGAATAATAGAATTGTAAGAAAATAATTGATGCTATTATAGTATTCATCTTCTATTTTATATCCAAACACTAAATTTTTCAATGAAAGTATATGAATTCCTATTCTTAGTTTTTCTAGTAATATTTTTACATCATTCCAAAAGGAGTCGAGGCTTTTGCAAGAAATAAAATAGTGTTCATAATCATCTATAATGTGACGGGTATCACATAATGGTGTGTTTTCTATTTTCCATTGATACAGTAACTGTTTACATGGAAGTATGAAATGTAATAATTTCCATCTGAAGATTTTGAGTTTATTTTCTTTAAGATGATGAAATGTAAATTTGAGCATATCTTTAATACAAATAGTATTTCCGAGTTTTTGCCTCCATTTCATGAAACCAGTAGGATGTTCTTTGATATTTTTATTCATTATGTTTGGAGTTTTATATATATCTTGTGAATTACAGTCTTGTAGTTTTTTCTTGGAATTTTCATTTATATAAAGAATTTTATTGGTTTTTACTGCAGTCTTGGTTGAATTTTCAGATTCTAGTTCATTTAGCCAATTTTTGGGGATTGATTTCTTCAGTTTTGTAAATTCTGATATCCAATTAGTTTTTAAAGATAGTTTTTTTAATATGAAGTTTTCTGATAACTTTCCTTCATGATCTATTATGTCATTGATGAATATTATACCATCATTTATCCAATTTAAATATATAAGTGATTTATTCTTAAACTTGATATGTTGATTTCCCCATATTATTTCCTGTCTTACAGTTCTGAAGTTGCTTGGTATTTTAGTGTATTTGTTTATAGATACATGATTTTAATAGATTAAGGTAATAATCACTGAGATTGTTTGTAAACTGATCGACTGATTTAATAGTATCTATGCTCATATTAAAGATCATTAATTCAGGGCCAAACTTGTTAAAGTAATAGAAAGGAATGACTTTCCAATTGGCAAAATTTTTGCTTGTGAGTTTCTTAATCCATTTTATTTGTATAGCTTCTATATATTTGTCTATGTCAATCATTTTAAGCCCCCCTTCTAAATAGTTTTTATTCACTATATAACTTATATCTCATCAATAGTGTACGTGTTAAGGTGAACAACCATGGAAAATAAAATTGCGAAAATGTGAACATCTTAATTGAATATATGCGTACATTATAATAAAAAAAAATGTGTAAGTTACTTACATTTGATTTACCTAGAGAATCTTTTGCAGCTGACAGCAGTTTTTTACCCTATAATGAAACAATATAACTTGTATCACGAAGATCAAATATATTATGCTTCAGATTATAGCGATTTTTATAATAACTGTTCTCCCGGTTATGTGTGATAGTTGGCATTTCATATGGAGAACACTTGAATGACTTCATTTCACTAAGACGGGATATTTTTGTCCCATAAAAATAGCTTAACCCCGCCACTTTTTATTGCAGTTCCAGTACCAAGCCAGGAAAGTGAGCGGTCATGTATATGTGTGTTGGGGTATCGATTTTTGGTCTCTGTTTATACGATTTAGAAATTGAATTTTGAAATTTGTTCAACAGTGTGATATTTTTTGTTTTGCATTGTATTATATTTCGATGACATAATGATGATGTGTGACCAACATTTAGTTCGATCGATATAGTGCTAACTCACTGAAAGAACAGTGCACTGATCGACATATCACTCATCTCGGACATATTATGCCAATTCCGATCCATCCACTGATTTCTCTTATTCCTTAATGCTGTGTGCTAAGCGGAGAAGCAGCAAATACAAGTTTGATAGTCTTTGATTTGTCCTTAATATGATATTATAATATTTTTTTAGAAATGTAACTACTTACCATCTTTTTTGAGGTTATTGTTACATTCTTCATTTTACCATTCGACACTGCATCCCGAAGTGATGAAGCAGGAATTGTATCGAAGGACGCCATTGGCAGAAATTGAATCAATGGACCAATACAATCCAGTTTTGCTTGGTCATATGTAGATGGGTCAGCTAAACTTGGAACACGTTTAATCACTACGTCGGTAAGTTTTGCAAGCTAAACAATAAAGAAATAAACAACAGATTTTGAGATATATTTTGTGGATAAAATTACGAACTGAATGATAAATAAACAACAGTAACAAACAATGTCGGATCTGAGAAACATGGTATAATGGTAAATTTAATTGGATGACATTCTGAGTCAAATATGCATATACATCTCGGGTGTATTGCGAAGGTACCACGATCATATTGATTTCTCATCATTGCCGCCAATATTGACAGATTTTGTATTTTTCATCACTTAAAAAAAAAAGCAGAATACATGTATAGCGATATATGTTGTTGATCCACTTTTCCAAAAATAACTTTCAAACACACTAATGACAATTTTATTTCTTAGTTAGCTTGAATAGTGCAAATGGCCCTTGTGTTAACCTCCATTTCCAAATTGCGGAAAATACCTTTTTTTAATCGCAACTAGTATTAATTTACATGGCAGTGTATCAAAACATAATTCCACATTTTAGATACTTTAATTATCCTTCATTTATGTATACATTGCGTGTATTACCCATTCGGTAGCCATCATGCAGTATTAACTTGAAGTAGAGTACATAAAATAGCCTACTGGCCCATTATTAACTACTGCCGTAATACCTGCAGACACTATGAATAAATGTGATGTTTATTATAAATATTTCCATATGTTAAACAAGACTATTTATCGACTGTATATAAACAGACGACATAATATAATCCAATTACAGTCTTTTGTAGAAGTGGATATGAGTTTTTATTAACCTGTAAAATAATATTGACCGAATCCTAAGGTTGAGGTCAATATTGGTTTTGCAGGTCAATAAAAACTCATATTCACTGATGCAAAGGACTGTAATTGTTTTATTACATACTATAATGACGTCAATGACGTCATCCAGTGAATATTACTTCCAGCAGGTGAATACCATAATTTATCGACTTCTAGACTTTACTTAGCTAAAGTACGGATATTTCTAGTCATTATGTAATATTTTATATTACTTACATCGGTACTGTCAAAACTATCTGCCTTATCACAAATATCACAAACAGCAGCCTCTAGTTCAGTACTGTCAAGTTCATTCAGCAGGGTTCTATTATACACCATCATCTTAAAAGAGCTATATATAAGAGAAATGAGTTAATAGTGGATTCCCAAAATCATTGGTTGTGGTATTTTTTGTGCTCAGCGAGAGGTGGTTTATTCTGTTGATAGTAGTGGAATTGTTGACCAATTGTTTGGGAGGGGGGGGTTTATTTCTTTTTATTATTCTTTAACAGTTTTTTTTTTTCAGTTCATTAATAATTAACTATATAGTTAATTTATAGTACTCACTTAACAATCTGATCCTTCTTCATATCTTTAGGCTGTACTGTTTGAAGAACCTCTTTCATAAATTTAATTCCTTTTTTGGTGTCTGTCTTACTGTAGTCAACTTTGGACAACATCTAAAAGTAAACGATAAAATAATTAATGAATGTTAACCAAGCGATTTGAATTGCCCTGTAATCTTTTCCACATGTAAATAGTAGTAACTTAAGCAGAATACACGTGGAAAGCACCTTCATATCTGCAGCATGTCACGAAGAGGGGAGGTTTGAATCTATAAAACTAGCTTAACCCCGCCACTATGTATTGAAGTAGTTGTACCAAGCCATTTATTTTTTTTTGCTTCTTTCTACCATTTTTCTGCGGGACTTTGGCAAAGTTCCGCCATGTGATATGTTTTGTTTTTCATGTTATGTGTAATACTGTAATTAAGATATAAAGCGTCTGTATTTTATTCTAGTCAACATTTCGGAACTTGGCCATTTATATTGGTATATACGTCTCCAAAGATTCATATAGGTATTTGCAGGATTTTATTTTACAAGTTTCTTTTATTGTTTTTGCGTATTTGCATACTTGTTATGATATCATAAACATTGTATTACAGTTTAACTTATCGGATCCACGGAATAACAAAGTGCGAATGAGCAATGCAATTTATCGGCCATTACGAACTCCACACAATGACGTTCGACGTCTCCTCCTTCTTATATGAAACGACAATAACGCACTCATTCATTGTAATGATATTCTGGACAAAGTGCATAGAGATACTCAAGATTTTGAAGTAAAAACCGATTCCGTACAAAACAAAACCAGAAAGCAGAGAGAACACGAAATGTTGTCACTTTATGTATTTTATACACCATATGTTCGTCTTGTGTACCATATGTTGCTAGTTTCTCTGTGCGGTCTATTTTTGATTGTCCCTTCGGTATTCTCTAACGTTTATCTAATCTTACCTCTGATTTGTCCATGAGATCTCCCATGATTGACGGATCTGCTCCACATGATGACAGAAGATCAGCCAATGAATCTTTCTCTGCAGACGATATTGTTTTACCATTTTGTTTGTCATTTATGAACTTGGATGTGGTAATGTTTGCTAAAATGTTGATTGATCGTTTGTCCAGCTTGTCGCAGTGCTGTGATAAACTGTCTACGCTATAAATGAAGTTTATTTATTGTAATTAGTAACTTAAAATAGTTTGTCATCACTTTCTGGTGAGCATCCAAAACATATTTATTACTAGGGGACTTTTACCTTATGCCGACGAACTGCTTACATTCCCTGTGTACCTTGCTTCACCTTGGTTTTTAGTTAGGATCTTTGGTTTTCGTTGTAGTATTTGTCCAACATTTGTCTTTTTGTCCACCTTCCTTTCGCCATTGAATTACAAATTACGGCTTCTCCCTTTGGTATCTTCCAACTTTTCGTTTTTAACTATGCACGATGTTACTAGATTAACTTAGGTTGTCCTACGCAGTCAAGTGAAGTGTTTAATGCAGATCATATTTAGATCTTGCCGTAGCATGACTATCAAATTACAGAATTATGCTACATTAGTCTTTTTCGGTAGTACCAACATCAGTGCTAGTTTCATGACAACAGTTACACAGAAAAATGTATTTATAATATCATTATCATATGTGCGTCTCTTTCAAGCTAGTATTATAACTATATTATTTTTGTCAAAAAGTTACAACATGTTAATTTCATAGGTCAAGATTTACTTATATGCTTACTTTGAGACCATAATATCTGGTGGTGCTATTTTAAGACATTCCATATCTAAGATATCTGGAGAGTATTTCATGGTTAAGTTCCATTGTTCCTTATCCCAGTTTGAACAATTTCTGACATCGACCAAAGATGCAATAGACTTGGCATCTGCTGTTCCAGAAGCCTACAATATAATAAGATGTTTTTTCTGTATATGTTAAAAAACATTGTATTCAAGCGCATCGTCGGTAACCCATGAATGATCATGTTCCGATACTCTCCATTCGTCGATTCATTAGAAAACCGTCTTTTGGGTTTGTCCCATGACTGACCTGTATTTAGTACTTTAAATATCAACATTACGTCAGTCAAATTTTCCTATTAGCCGGATTAAAGAGATTATGAAAGCTACTATTTGACTAGTTGACATAGCATTCATCATCGATAACCCATGGGTAATTGCGACAGATTTCTGTCCTGGTATCACTTTAATTTGCAACGAATTCCCTTTCTTTTCAAACACAGTGATTTTATTAGCTGTGATACAGGGAGTCGGAACTAAATAAAATGTATTAAATGACTCGTGAATAATTTTTGACACGAGGATTTCTTGATCAGTTGATGGGTGAAATATCGGAGATTGATCAGCTGTACATGCATAAAACTGGAAATAATAAACAGCTTGTAAGATAAACGATACGTCACAGTGAAATGTGCAATGTTTCTATATATCAAAATGTCCACTGAATGAGCATTTCTGGTTTGTAACCGGTACTTTTTCTGGTATCCTAATTGACACCTAAGTAGAGGATGATTTCAAGACAATGTGTGGCCACGTATTTAAACTCCTCTATTGAATTTAACAGAATATCCACTATTTTGCAGCAACAACAAATTTGTGTAATGCATTGAATATCTCGTGCTGTTGATATCAATATCCACCTTGTTAAAAATGTTAACTTACCAACAGTATTTTGCCACAGTGTATATTTCTGTCAATAGCTACTCGAGTAAAGCAATCAACATAGGTCAAGTCTTTACACATTGCTAGTTTCTGGTCATCATTCATCTTTTTGAACATTGCTCGTTCTACCCTTGGCTGCAATGAAATTTAAAAAAATGCTTTGAAAAATTGAAAATGTCAAAAACAATTCTATAAGAAATTCTGCTTAGTCCTACGTGCATATCATCTAAATCAATATATATTACACTATGGGTTATGGGTCATCGTGGGCACGATCGCATGGTAATTTGATGTACACCAATTGCTTATGATTGTTCGATTTGTGTATGTGGCTAGGTTTACTTGAATGTGACAGTGTGTCAATGACTGACAGAGCATTGGTTTTTTTTTCTGGGGTTCCCGTTGTCCTTCACCAATAAAATTGAAAGCTACGATATGACAGAAAAAACATTCAATCAATTACACTCTTGTCTGACTAATTACTCAAAAAAGATGTACACGAAGACTAAATTTAACTTGCCTCTTCGAAAATTCAATAGACCATTTGGACACTCCGATTTGATTCTCTATGTGAGTTATTTCCCTTTGAAATTCGCTTTATTTCAGACAAAATATCAATAGTGATGTCTGCTAATTAGGAACAGAAAGAGCTTGAAGGTACCAAAGTAGACAACACAATGGCCAAAAGAAAAAGGCCAAGCAACAATCTACAAAGCATACACATAAAACTAAAGATCGAGAACCATGAACCCCACTAAAACCCGCGGGTGAACCTGCTCCACTAGTGGCACCCGTCGTGTTAATCTATATGCTACATAAAGTATGGATGATTATTTTACTTACCTCTAGTATGGAAAAGGCAACCTTGGGTAAAGCATTCTGATCTCGGAGTGATATTAATGTGGGATCCTTTATGAAATCAAGCAAATTATCTTGCTGTCTGGAAGTCAATCCACTCCATACCTTAAGATAGAACTTCATACCGTCGCAGGTTGCCATGTAAGCTGTCGTCTCGAATACTGACATGAAATAAACAAGACATAAAAAACCCACATTACATTGTTTGTTGAATGCTTCGTCATGAATACTGCCGTGATATAAAGAGGACATAAAACAAAGCTGATTAGAATGTTTGTTGAATGCTTCATCATGAATACTGCCGTGATATAAAGAGGACTTGGTAGCAGTAATTTCATTGGTTACTCTAAACTTAACCTTGGAGTTAGGCTAAACCCAGCTTTGTCAGAAGTTAACGGATCGTAGCGTATTTAATATGAATATAAACAGATTTGAAATAAGTAGCTGAACTAGCATACCGTAGATGTCCTATTGATATATAAAAAGTGTACTGTTCTGCTCCGATACCGATGTACTGTGGTGTCATTTATTTTCGTTGTTGCGAATTTTCGCGGATAAACGGATAGTGAAATGTTAGTTTACAGTAGAATATGTGGTTTTGATACTTAGTCATAACTTCTTATTGTTTCATATACCTTTCGTCGTGCACTAAATTTTCTGGTTTAATGATACCGACGAAAACCACGAAAACTGGTATCCAATGAAAAGAAATGAATTTACTGTACAAATACGTTATGGGAATTACTCGAGGTTCGATTCGTGTACGTAGGCTATTAATCATGGCCTATTAATATGTTGTCTCGGTATAATATTAAAATGGGGCTCGCGGTTAGATAACCTATATGATTTTCGTTCCATTCCTGCTATAACAGTTATCATTGATTGTTGTTTAAGCTCGAGATAGCAGTATGTCGGCTGTACATGTAATCCATAGGGTGAATAAGTTAACAGATACATTATGTGAGTAAGATCTGGGATATACCCATATACTAATATGTTAATTAGCACAAGAAAAGAGGAAGATGGTTGATAGGGTAGATATGTGGCCTTGTAACAGAACAATAACGACCACTTCTAAGCAAATATGTTGCTCATAAAGAAATAATGCAATCTGTGTTTTATTGAGCAAGGACCATGCGTTTTATCTATAATACGAGACAAATATTTATCATGAACGAATAGAAATGCCTGCAAGTCTAAAGAATAATGTGAATAATCAATTCAAATTCGATATCATTAAAAAGAGAAACAACTGGAAAATAATCATGTACGACCGAGTAAGTGAGTGATTGTTGTATTACTCAAAATGAGTAATTTTACAGCTATTTCATGGTGAGTATATATTCGATGAAATGGTAATGATCTCCGTGTTTTACTAGACCAACACGCTAAGTTGAATCTTTATAGTGCTAGTTCAATGAAACAACATTATGCGGGTAGACATGTCGCTCCACTCTGACACATTATTCTGATTCCGAGCCAGCAGTCTGTGCTCTTAGGCCTTTTTACTGCGTGCTTAGCGGAGAAATAACAAATACCAATGTTTTCGTCTTTGTCTTGGCCCGAGAGGCTCGAACCCAGGATCTACCTCACTCGAGGCGAGCGTGCTAACCATTTTACAACCGATGTGGTTCAAATATATACGAAACTAAGCTATAAAAACAATAACATGAATTGAATGTCTCTGTTTTACATAAAAATTGTTGACTTCTTATACTTACGTGAAGTATTTGACAAAAATGTGTAATCGTCTTGTGTTCTTTGTGGCAATGTATCAAAGTATTTCTGTTTGATGGTACCATACTGATCGACAGCCATACAATTTTTGGTGACGTCTCTGAATCGTTGACACGTTTGGCATTCTCGTGGACAAGGGAATACAACTGGAACTGGTGCTCCTGTCGGGACTAAAATAAATAAGATATAATTCAGTCTTTAGTTTAGAATTTGTGTACAAACGGACGTTGAATATAATCTATTTAGAATGTGAGCACTGCAATGTATAGTACTTACTTAGATAAATAAGATATCATTTAGTCTTTAGTTTAGAATTTGTGTGTAAACGGACGTTGAATATACTCTATTGAGAATGAGAGCACTGCAATATATAGTACTGACTTAGATAAATAAGATACCATTTAGTCTTTAGTTTAGAATTTGTGTGTAAACGGACGTTAAATATACTCTATTGAGAATGAGAGCACTGCAATGTATAGTACTAAATGGTACATCTGATGCTTACAGGAGATCGATATATGTGACATACGTGTATGTCTCGCAACTTGTTCAACCAGAATTATGAAAAATCTAAACTTGTCATCGCTGCTACAGTCCCAATCATGATTGTTTGCTCAATATGGAATTCCAGTGTCTTTTTCTGGTTGCAGATATATGATTTTAAGAATAACCTTTTCAATTAGAGCTTCATTGGGGGAATGTATTATACGGGAGGAAAGTCTACCATTTCCGGACAGCTTGATCTTCCAATCGGATTTTTTTTTTTTTTGCTTGTTTGATTTACTTGTACATGTATATGTGAAGTGATATTATGATTAATCTTTACTCTATTATTACTTGCCTTATATGTGCTCTCATGGTACAGAGAAACGTCTATGATTAGTATTCGGTACCGTTTCTTTACTCTATTATTACTTGCCTTATATGTGCTCTCATGATACAGAGAAACGTCTAGGATTAGTATTCGGTACCGTTTCTTTACTCTATTATTACTTGCCTTATATGTGTTCTCATGGTACAGAGAAACGTTTATGATTAGTATTCGGTACCGTTTCTTTACTCTATTATTACTTGCCTTATATGTGCTCTCATGGTACAGAGAAACGTCTATGATTAGTATTCGGTACCGATTCTTTACTCTATTATTACTTGCCTTATATGTGCTCTCATGGTACAGAGAAACGTCTATGATTAGTATTCGGTACCGATTCTTTACTCTATTATTACTTGCCTTATATGTGCTCTCATGATACAGAGAAACGTCTATGTATCAAATATGAAGTATTAGATCATGATATACTCTTATCTACTAATAACACCTCGCTTCACAAATATTATTATATATTTGTAAATACCAAGAAATCAAGAATCAGTATTGGTGTATTGTTTGTTTACAGAAATATGTCACATATAAACATATTGTCTTAACTGACTTCAGGAGTTAAGATTTGTTTCTAATAGGACAGGATATGTTGATCGTTTTGGGTGCCTGATTTTTATAACAGTTTCTGTGAGATTTCATTTTGTTTCTTTTGTTTTGCCCTGTACTGTTGTCATCGTTTGTTTCCTGATAGTCCTATTACTACAAATTACTTCGGATATTGATGTTCTGTGTGAGTTTGTAAAAGATCATGTGGAAAATAATTACCGATAGGCCCACTAGGTAGGCGAGGCGTTGACATACGTGGTAGGCGAGGTGTTGACATCCCAGGAACACCAGGTAGACGAGGTGTTGACATACCAGGTTGACCAGGTAGACGAGGTGATGACATACCAGGTAGACGAGGTGTTGACATTCCAGGAACACTAGGTAGACGAGGTGTTGACATACCAGGTTGACCAGGTAGACGAGGTGTTGACATACCAGGTTGACCAGGTAGACGAGGTGATGACATACCAGGTAACCGAGGTGTTGACATGCCAGGTAGACTAGGTGTTGACATACCAGGTTGACCAGGTAGACGAGGTGATGACATACCAGGTAACCGAGGTGTTGACATGCCAGGTTGACCAGGTAGACGAGGTGTTGACATGCCAGGTTGACCAGGTAGACGAGGTGTTGACATGCCAGGCATTTGCTGTGTTGTTAGACCCAATCTACTACGCAGCAGCGACATTGGTGATTGGCTTGTTATTCCAGACGTTTTTGATCCTTTTGTTCCTTTTTGCGTTGTCAAACCAGATGTTTTTGTTCCTTTTTGTGCATTACAATTTGGAACTGTCAAAAAACAAGTTATTCAGCATGTATAGTATGTATGATACTAATCATAACAGTTATTGTAGAGGACAATTGTGTGCTTTATGTCATACGACATACAATTAAGTGAACGCAATTTAAAAAATAAGATATATGCCAAAGATGTGTTCATATACATATAACACGTTTCAATAGTCTACTTTGGGAATAAGGATTTCGATAAGGATGTCTTAAATAGGACTGGAAATGCTAAACTTCCGGGATTCCTGGTCTCACTGCCAGGTTTTTTTTAGAGTTCGTGTTATCCAAGCTTCGATTCGTCAGTTGCAGCTTTATGACATTGTTGTTTCTGGAATAACTTTTAACAGTTACGCTCATAGTCAAAAGATTTAATTAATCTAAATTAAAAGTCTCTGGAAACAAAGAAACCAAATCAGGAATGACAAAATCAATGTTCAAAAAATTGGAATTATCTATATAAAATATAATTTTCCTACAGTTCACCATTAAATCTGCTCGCGACTAATGGATGAAACTTTGCTAAAAATGACGTCAGAAATATATATTAGCCAACTGCATGTTTGATAAAAATCAAAGACGTTTTCAGTGTGATCGAAATAGCAGTTATAGTAGCAAAAACGCTCTACCAAGTCTCCAAATTTCATTGGCGATAATACGTTTATAACTTGGAAACTTTCTCCTGATTGGTTATTCAGATTTTGAATTTCGAACTTCAGATATTGAATGTCGAATCTCGAACCTCAGATATTAATTTCTAATCCCGAACTTGAGATATTCAATTCCGAATATTGTATATCCAATGATCCTTCTGGGCTTTCCTATGGGATTTCTTAAAGAATTTAAAGGATTTCAACTATTGATGCTGGAATGTAAGACGACACCTTTCGTTTTTTAATAATGTAGGCAATTCCTCGTTGACAATAATATTTAGAATTAACCGGAAAGAGATCCGCATCAAAGATCAAAGTCAAATAACGTAGATGATTGGTTTGATTTAAAGTTTTACGTCATAGTGAATTGTAGTCAATTAGTTATGATATTCCAAAGACGGAAGTGTCCGATATTATGTAATGAACTGAGTGCATAAGAAAATCCAGGAAAAGACATTTTACAATGAGTTCGGGTTCAGGGTGTCATTACATTTTTCCGAAAAAGATATCGCCATTTTAGTTATCTGTCCGTGTGAATACATAATAATGAATCTGAAAACAAATTAAAATCCACCTGTGATCTAAATCTATTGTCTAAACTCTCCATTATTTTTAAGGAATAGAGAGTTATGAACAATGGAGAGTTATTGTTCTCTTTGTACTTTAGATTCTATACACAGACTTTTTTTTGTTACAAGATTAATAATTAATCAAATTAATAAAGTACAATGGGTGGATTTTAAGTTGAAGAATGTCCTCGTATCTCTCCATTCCTTAAAAACAATGGGCCTCGGCCCCTTCGGGGCCTCGGCTCCATTATTTTCAAGGAATGGAGAGTTACTTAGACATTCTCCTATACATAATGGACTTATGTGTACCAATGGCAATATAAGAAAATGTCACGTGCAAATCAAACATTAAATTTAACGTTTCACTTACCTGGCATACACAGGAGCCCTGAAAAATAGAGAAAAGGTTTTTATTTAGTTTGGTTGACCTTTACTTGTAAAGTACATTAATAGTACATAGGAGGGAAAATTATGTGTGCCATTTGGATATTTTCCTCGAAGAATAGGGGTCGTCGTGGTCGTGATCGTATGGTAGTTGGATTTTCAACTACCTGTGCAATCAGTACCTATCAACACTAAAGTTGTGAGTTCGAATTCCGCTCATGCGAGATGTACTCGATACAACATTATGTAATAAAGTTTGTCAGTGACTTGCGGAAGGTCGGTGGTTTTCTCTATACAACATTATGTGATAAAGTTTGTCAGTGACTTGTGGAAGGTCGGTGGTTTTCTCTATACAACATTATGTAATAAAGTTTGTCAGTGACTTGCGGAAGGTCGGTGGTTTTCTCCTGGTGCTCCGGTTTCCTCCCCCAATAAAACTGATGGCCACGATACAACTGAACTATTGTTGAGAGTGGCGTTAAGCACCATAAGTCTAACCCTATATCATGCAAATAATAGTACATTGTAGGGGAAATTATGTTTGCCTTTTAGATATTTTCCTCGAAGTATAACTGTTTTACATATATGGTGTGCGGTGTGCAATAATCATTAGTCAAAATATTTAATGAAATTTGGAAATTATTCTTCTACAATTGGAAAATATTTGTGCCAGCAATTATGAATAAATATCGACAAAATATATGTTATAACAGGTACTTGTACAATAATACCCCCAGCAATGATATTGTAAATGCGGCATCGAATATTCGTTAGAGACCGCTGATTCAGGCCGATGTCTTTTTTTACCAATGTTGTAATAGGGAAATTAGGTAAATTCATTCGCAACTATTCTCACGACCATTTTTTATTTCATGTATAATAACATCATTATTGTACAAGTTAGATACAGTACTATTGAAACAAAAGAAGCTGCCCGTATTGGATATAACGGATTTCATTTTCCGCATTCGTACTGAGGTGAAGGCTTGGTCCTCTTTTGTTTCAATAGTACTATATGTTATTCATGTACGGCACATGTATATTTGACATATATAAAAACTAATGTAGAATTTATTTCGTAATTTAGGCCTGTTATATACATGTATTGCTAAAATATAACAATATAGTTCACTGGGATTCCAAAAACAAACAGTTATAAGAATGCGGCTCTTTCATGTTAACTTAAAACTTTTTTTCAAATATTATTTCAGGTAAAATAAATATAACGAAATAGGTAAAGGTATCGAATTTTGAAATTACTATTATAATTCTGTCTTTGTGATTAAATTTACCTGTATAAAACCTTACTTAATGCATTGATGACATTTATAATCAGTTTAATATTGTATTTGCATCAAGAACCTAGTTCAATTTTCTTTAAATTTGTTTGTTTGTCATTTTTCCTATTAAAAAAATAATAGGATTTTAATTTCAATATATTTAAGATGTTGAATTATTATCGTTATAATATTGTTTTTTATCAATAATTAAAGTTCCTTTAAATTTTGTCGGTGTCTAAGTTAATATAGCATTTTTTTCTCGCCATGATGTAGCTGAAATACTGATAATGTTGGCGTTAAACACCAATCAATCAATCATTTAAAGTTTGTCAAAGAGTTGTAGAAACAAATACTGCGCTGGTCACCATAATTAATGTTAATAATAGAAAACTACCCGAGATGTTAATGATTATATATATATAAGACGGATTTTAATGAAAGTGACCAAGTAGGGACATCTAATTGTTTATTTAGAAAAACTTAATAATATTGTATCCCTAAATACCAGTGGAAGAAGTGATAAAACAACTATGCACCTACGCAAGTTTGTATGTGTACTTATCGCCTTATTGTCAATTCATTTGTATATCAACTCTGTCGATCTTTTCGGAAATTTTGCTTGTTAGATATCTCAAGCGTAAATCTATCAGCCTCTGTTCTTACTATCTTACATTTCATTGGCTTAAAGATCGTTTTCCTTCCTTGTTCGCTTTAGAAATATTAAACCGCACAAGCAACAGAAGAACAACGGGGCTCACATCAAGGAATTGGTATTGTATTTTTTTAGTGGAAGCGGGTCTGCATAGGTTTTTTTTTCTTCTTTTTTATATATGTATTACAGTTGGAGATCCAATTATCAGCAGGGGTTGGTAACCCATTAACCGGTTTAACCCCGCCACATTTTTGTGTCTGTCCCAAGCAAGGACCTGGATTTCCAACGTCATATGTCGTGGTCTTTTTTATGTTCAATAATTGAGGTGAGAGTCTATTGTTCATTTTGATTTTGGTTGAATTGTTTACCATCATTTCTAGTAAAACAAATTGGGTTTATTATTATTTTATACTTGCAAGTGCCAATATTATTGCCTATAATTCAAGACAAATATGTTCAATTAACTGTTAATAATTCTAAACAAATATGTTCAATTAATTGTTAACAATTCTAAACAAATATGTTCAATGAACTGTTAGCAATTCTAAACAAATATGTTCAATGAACTGTTAGCAATTCTAAACAAATATGTTCAATGAACTGTTAGCAATTCTAAACAAATATGTTCAATTAACTGTAAACAAAACTGGTTGAAACATAATCGTGGTCGTTAACTTTTCGTAATCCAAAATACACACAAAGGGTGCTACAACGAGTGGTGTCAGTAATAACACAATAGAGGGAAACAGAAATACAAGTACAACTTATACCTGTAAACCAAATGTATGAAGTTAACAACTCACAACCTCAGTGTGTTGTCGAAAAAAACATTGGTTAAAAAGAATTCACCGTGACCACGAACGGTGGTTATATATTTTTTAGAGAATTTTTCTAATACACACGTGCATCACGGGTACTACCAAATGGTATTGCCTTGACACCCATACCAAATCGAAGCTTTGAATAATCCACGTCGATCGCAAATCAATATATGTATAGACGATTAAGCTTCAAAATTGTGTGAATATCAGATGTTGGAAGGGGTATGATTATTATGCATGAGCATTCGCAATATTCCGTCGTACAGCAATTGTTGGTGCATAGGTCAACAATAGCTCGTTTTGTAGAGCGTCTTAGAACCACATGACTATTAGGGGAAGTTATGTGATAGTTTGGCAGGGTAATTTCACATGTCATGAAAGCACCTTTTGTGCTCATCAAGGGATCTAGTTCTCGGTTTTTATATTCGTCAGCTTATCCATGCCTGTAACTAACCATTGCCGCAGCAAGGTATTTCGAGGCCATACGTAGTCATGGTTAAATGTCATCTCTTCAACCAAAATAATATCTAGTTCTAGATTAAAACACCATACAAACTACAGTCCACATTTTGTCATCTAGTGAGCATTTGTGGAACAAGTTTGACAGAAGGGTCACGAATCGTGTCAGCGTCCCAATCAACGTCATTCCGCTCAAGACAGGAATGCGACCTAATAATGGACCATAAACTTGAAGGGGTAAGTTAGAGTGGTGAATGTTCTCCGTGATTGGAGTACACTCTATTGAGAATAATAAGGACATATCGTAAGGTATCCATGTTTACACGTTATCCATGCCACCGTCTGTTATAAGAAAACAAAGCTGTTTTTAATCAGTAATAAAGAAATAAACGAAAATCCAAACAATTAAATAATCATCCATTAAAGAAAACATTTCAAACAATTAAATAATCATCCATTAAAGAAAACATTTCAAACAATTAAATAATCATCCATTAAAGAAAACATTTCAAACAATTAAATAATCATCCATTAAAGAAAACATTTCAAACAATTAAATAATCATCCATTAAAGAAAACATTTCAAACAATTAAATAATCATCCATTAAAGAAAACATTTCAAACAATTAAATAATCATCCATTAAAGAAAACATTTCAAACAATTAAATAATCATCCATTAAAGAAAACATTTCAAATATTTAAATAATCATCCATTAAAGAAAACATTTCAAATATTTAACAACGCAAACAAATGACTTTCTTTATTCCGCTAGTAGTAAATACATTCTTTAATATTTTTATTTTTTTTATTTTTTTATTATAAAAATCACTTTCCCTCTCAAACAAAATGTTTCCCACTGATGAAGATGGCATGGCTACAGCCTTATCCATTATAATTATTCTTGGTGATAAAATGATTCCCACTGATGAAGATGGCATGGCTACAGCCTTATCCATTATAATTATTCTTGGTGATATAAGGAGATGGATCAATAGAAATTCTGCCCCCAGATCGTGTTGGGTCCGTCCTTGGAAAAAAAAGACGCCCAATATTTGGGGTATTCTATGCATGTTTCACATAATTATTAACAGAAAATCCTCAGTTTAAGAATGGACAAGGAAGCATTTGAAGCCATATTTACTTTGTTTATACAAGTGTGGACACAGAAATGTGCTGTCCAAAAGGCAAGTGTGGATGTCAATATTACATATTATTAACTTTAAAAAAAAAAATTCATGGACACAGGGCCCCCCCCCCCCCCCTCGGATATAAAATTGTATCATTAATAATAAATTAATAAATAATAAATTCGGATTTACTATATAAAATAAATCTCGATTACAAAACCACTGATATTTGTTCAATTTTTAACGCTGATTTAAGCTTTAGTCGCAACAAATTTTTATTTTTCTCTTTAAACTGTCGAAACATAACATTTATTTAACTGTAAAATTCACCCCCCCCCCCCTTTTTTTTCTCTTTTTTCTTGTTTAAATCAATGATCAACAATATTCCAGAATCAAACAAATGAATAAATATAACAGATTTCTTTTACATGCATCTTTTTACCATGCAGAGTCAGTGTGTTTTAAATCGGTCATCCAATCAGGACGCTCATTATTCTTGTCCAAGATAAAAATGCATCGCTAAGGTAAATTTACCTGTGGTATCATATTTCTTGAAGACAAACATAAAGTTTTATTGCATTTATCAATATTTTATGAGTATCAACAGTTTTTTTCAACACCGTATTTGTTTCTCGATACAGCCGCAACTTCAACTCGTAAATTTACGTAGAAATCGTAGATATTTCGTCATAAAACTTCACACATGGTTTTGTCTATCACATTTCTTGAAGACAAACATAAAATTTTATTGCATTTATCAATATTTTATGAGTATCAACAGTTTTTTCAACACCGTATCTGTTTCTCGATACAGCCGCCCGATTACAGTGACCCGTGACCCAGATTAACAGGTCTCTGCAGTTTTTTCTTAATACTGTTGTTTAATTAGGCTTGTGTTTGAAGAAATGCACTTTTACCATTGATGCTACTCGATATATCAATGAAAAACATAACTACACATTTTGAAATAAAGCGGTGCTCTAATCTAAATCAATCGTATATGGGGTTTTTTCTGTAGTATACTACAAATAATACGGTTATGGTGTTTGACGCCACTTGCAACAATATTTAAGCTATATCGTGGCGGTTAGTTTTGTTGCTGGAGGAAACCGGAGTAAACCACCAACCTGTTCCAAGTCACTGACAAACTTCATCACATGATGTTGTACCGAGTACACCTCGCCGGGAGCGAGATTCGAACTCATAACTTTAGTGGTGATAGGCACTGATTGCACAGGTAAATTCAATTTCCATACGGCCACGACGTCCTTGTCTACAAACAATAAGCGTGACTGGCGTTATGATTTGTCGTATACGATGTGAACCGGCCCTTAAAGTCATATTATTTTGGTAATATCGTCATAGTATTCACATTTTTTCTAAGCAAAATTTGATAATGTATATTTATTTCAATTGTGTTATTGGTTTGCATACTTCAAAGAAATTGTGTTTGTAGCATTTTTGTAACATCAACATAAAATAATTACTGTGAAATTATTATTAATCGTGGGGTTCTAATTTTCGCTGATTTCGTGATCCACTTAAACCACGAAAGTAAAATAAAAATTGTTGCCAGTAGTGTTTGAAACCACGAATTCAAGAACCCATGGATCAATGCAATTTGTAGAAACCACGAAAATTGGTGCCAACGAATAAAAGTACTTTCACAGTATATTAATTGTACAATCGTATAATATTACTGTACCTGCTCCTATAAGGACGATAAACACTTGTAATTCCATATCTTGTTAATGGCTATCGCTGACCAGCAGCGATATTCCAGCTATACCTATATGGCTAAAAGTAGTGAGTTTAATTTATTTCAAAGGGTTTCAGATCTATATATTATTAATTTCCATAAGTATGGATTGACCTGAAATAATTCAATTGGAATCTTTAAATCAACAAATAACACGTGGTTGCTCTTTGGCTAATCTCCAAAGACATATATTGCTCTTTGTCTAATTGTCTAATTATTGGTCATCAGTTCAAAATATATTGATATTGTGTGATGCCATGCTATAATGTACTAAATTGTCAAAGGCATCGAAATTATTAATGATACATTTAAAACGTACAATAGTATTATGTCACAATTTTTAGTACAAAGCAGGACTGTTGGAATTTATAGAATGAAATGAAATCTATTGGACAATAAGTAAGCAATACATAATTTTAATGGTCTAGTACATTGTTTGCCTACAATTTAAAAATCTGTGAATTTACATAGATTTTACTTAATCAATAAT
Source organism: Bathymodiolus brooksi (assembly GCA_963680875.1). NCBI lineage: Eukaryota > Metazoa > Mollusca > Bivalvia > Mytilida > Modiolidae > Bathymodiolus > Bathymodiolus brooksi. The sequence continues at coordinate 94,995,398 of OY804579.1, forward strand.
ATATTAGTAAAGTTTACGTCCGATTAATAGAGGGTATCGATTTTATCCCTTTCTACGACTTCTCTAATGAATTTTAGATCTGTTCCGACAGTATGGTATTTTTGTTCCGACAGTATGGTATTTTTGTTCCGACAGTATGGTATTTTTGTTCCGACAGTATAGTATTTTTGTTCCGACAGTATGGTATTTTTGTTCCGACAGTATGGTATTTTTGTTCCGACAGTATGGTATTTTTGTTCCGACAGTATGGTATTTTTGTTCCGACAGTATGGTATTTTTTGTTTTTCATTTTGTTATTTCTAAAGAAGATCTTGTGTGGTTGTAACGTGGATCTCTACTGTTTACATATTACTGTCACTTATAAAGTCATTTCTAACTGCATCTGTGGTGTAATTGTGTTTAGCGAGCTTAATTCGATAGCTGTAGATTGTAGATTCGAGTCCTGGTCGGGTAAGATCAAAGACAATACAATTATTATGTGTTGCTTCTCCACAGAGCATGCATCATTAAAGAGTTAGAGGGAAGACTGGTGGACTCGGAATCAGGATAATGTGTCCGAGTGTCTTCCCTAGTCCTTGTTCTCGAAATGATGTAGCTCATAAGTAGATAACTTGGAGTTTAACAACAATAACTCGCTCACTCAAGTAATCTAAAAGTCTTTGGAATAAAAACAAATCCAGAAGCCTATACCGGCCATAATCGGCTAAATTATTTGGCTTTCCAATCTTTTGACTTGTAGAGTACATGATGAAGGTTATTCCAGAAACCTATCATGCGCACTGAATTAGATCTCTACGTTTGTAGTATTGGTGTATGAAACAGGAATACTTGATGGAAACCTCCAATATGTCTCCCAAATCACTGACAAAGTTGCATTGATACACTTTGCTATGGACTGAAACACACTACTTTAAAGATGATGGCCATTGATTGGCTACGTACATGTAAATCAAACACCATCCACATTTTTGTGCGTGCCTGTCCTAATCCAGGATCTGCATTTTCAACGTCATATGTTTTGGTCTCTTTTGTGTTCAGTGAATTCAGTTAAGACGAGAAGTGATTGTTCATTTGTTGATATTGGTTGAATTGATGATCATCACACTGTTTAAACTCTTCATAGCATGTACTAAGGTTCTGAGGCTATCTATCCTGTTTAGGCCCTTTAGTTTTATTGCTCCCAAAACTTTAAATTATTTGACTTTAGAATATTTCGATTTTGAGCGTACCTGTTGAAGATTATTCCAGAAACACATTGTGCGCACTAAATTTAATATCTACGTTTTTATTACTATCACTGGTTCGATACCTCTGATGGTGGACTATTAGTCCCCGAGGGTATCATCCGCCCAGTAGTCAGTGTTTCGGCACTGACATGGTTTATTAGATATATTTGTAACTGAAATTTACAGTTTCTAAATAATGTAATTATTAATAAAACTAAGGTTCTGCACCCTCAGGCATATGTGACTGTAGCCTATTTTGTCTATTCTGTTTAGGTCCTTTGGTTTTATTGATTCCAAAACTTTAAATTATTTTGCTTTCCAATCTTTCGATTTTGAGTGTACCTGATGAAGGTTATTCCAGAAACGCGTCGTGTGCACTAAATTTGATATATACGTTTTCAATACTACCACAGTTGCTTTTTTTCAATTTTGATACACAATTATATATACGGTAAAACTTTGATATTGTTCCTTGTTGCGTTTCAATCCAAACGTTCCCAAATACTGGACACGGTTTTACTACAGTATATGAGTAACACGGTGGATGCTTATACGAAGCAGGAACTGATTAACCCTCGCGAGCGCATGGGTTGACACCTGCTTTTCTTGTGGCGGGATTCGTGTTGCTCCTTTTTTGGGTTTCCTATGTTAGGTTTTTGTTTGTTTGTCTTTGGTCTGTGTCTTGTTCCCAGTGTTGCCTGTGTCTCTGAATTGTCCATTCTAGATGATTGTCCCTTCGGTTTTCTCTAACGGTAATTATTTGCCTTGAATTTTCCCCCTAAAAGATAATACATGTACCATGTTCACAGATAATGTTAAAATTAAGAAACAAGACAAAAAATGTAGGAAGTACCATTCGGACACTTTTTATTTGACATTGTGTTATATGTGACCTAATTAGATTATATTAAATTGGAATAGATTTATCGATATTAGAAAGAAGAGTTTGAAGATACCAAAGTGTTAGTCAGAATCCGTAAATTGAAGAAGAATGGCCAAAAGATAAAGTACAAAAGGACAAATTACGATCTACAAAACATACACATAAAACTAAAAACCGGGGTTGAACTCAGGTGCTACGAATAGGTAAGCAATTCCTGCTCCACTAGTGGCACCCGTCGTGTTAATCTAATTAAAAACCCTGTGATAAATCATGAATGAGGAAAGGATCGGGAAGTGTTTACGACAAGTGGATCATATCCGTGGTCATTTGTAGCACAGATATTCCGTAACGGTCAACCAAGTCATGGTGGCGACTGTAAAACTCTCGAAGTGATGACTTCAACTTAACCAAGAGGAACCCTTGGTTCAGTAGTTTCCTTGTTAGCAGCAAATCTCTATCAAGGAAATCATTATAGTAATCACAAGCTCTGGAATATCGTAATAACTGAGATATATACAGCCAAACCTGCCCATGCAGTCACCTCTATTAAGCAGTCACCTGTATTAAAAGGTCACCCTTTTCTCGTCCTGTCATAGAAAATCTCGGATGAATTGAACTTCTTTTAAGATGTCACCTGTCTTATCAGACCACTTTTTCTTGGTCCCAAATGTGACCTCTTAGTACAGGTTTGAATGTACTCCATATGCAGGTGCTGTTGGAATGTTGCTTCATATAAATGGAAAGTTCACAATGGGAAAATTGAAATCATCTCTTTTGTCGTAAAGTTTCGTTCTTTACCGCCCCTTACTGTCAATTTCGAGGTGTAGGGCAAGGTATGAAGCAGACATATCTGTATCTGTGGTATCCTTTATTTCGAGCACAATGGGATAGATGCGATCAACGAAATCACCAAACCTAGAATTATTTAGATCATGTATAATAATGTTGTCCTATTGCAGAGCATTGATCTTTTTTTAATATTAACTTTGTTCTAAATCACATTTAAATGTACTGAGAGTTATATCATATATTTATCCTAGTTTGTGCCAGAAGATTATCCAAATGAATAGAACTATTACTGTTTGGTTGACCAGTGTGTCAATTGGGTTCAATTAAACGTCAGATTCATGTGTTGCATATTATAGGATTATAAAGGATTACCAACTTCATAATTAATTGCACCGACATCGACCTTGACCTATTTCCTAAAAATAATATAGTGCATGTAGATCATGAGGTTGCCAAATGGGTGCTGTTTATCATTAACCTTGACCTACTTAAAAAACAAAGATAAGTAGATAAAGCAATGAGCCTGGAGGCTTTTTAAACACCTTTTGACAATGATAATAACAATTGTAGTAATATTGATTTTGCGTTGTGGGAGTTTTATTTTTAATAAAACTTGTGTAACACCTAGCATAACTAAGGCTATTGTGTGATTGCTTGATGTCCAAACATTTCTTCTGTTTTATTTTCCCGATACGTTTGAATGTTGTATAATGTTTTATAAATAGCTTTAACCTTTGTCAATTGGCATGTGCAACCACTGACATAATCTTCAACTTGTTCAAGGTGGTCAATATTTGGTAGAAGTAGAAGTACAAGTGTTTTGTTCATATTGACAAGACTATTCTGCTAACACGACTCTCCTTTACAACATATAGTCAAACAAACGGTCAAAATAACTGGAATACAATGCAAAGTAAACATTTTAAAAGCATGTTTTATATTATTTATATTTTCACGTGGCCCTTAAATTAGTTTTAAATGAAAAAGATCGTTCATTCGTTCATTAAACGTTTTGGGTTAATTGCTTAATTTATATATTTATGAGTTACTACAAAGATATTCAGAGATTTACTTTCGCTGTACACATGTGTGCGTATTGCAATGAAGCGAAATATTAAACAGTGATGGTAAACACAAATATTCCACCAATATCAAAAAACGAACAATCACCTCTCATCTTAACTTAAGCAGGATAGCCAAAATCGACGAAGGTCACCTGTGCCTGAGGCAGGAAAACCTTGGTATATGCTATGAAAAGTTTAAACAGTGATGGTCATCAATTCCACCAATATCAACAAAACGAACAATCACCTCTCATCTTAACTCTGTACCAAAAAAGGTCACGAAATGTTACGTTGGATATGCAGGTTCTAAGTTGGGACAGGCACAAAAATGTGGCGGGGTAAAACTAGTTAATAGGACCCCAAGCCTATCTTTTTGCTGTTGTATTCTTTCTAATATCCAGATTATCTATGTATTTGTAAATCTCTTGGATACTCCACGCTCGTGTTAGATCTGTCTTATTGGTCATGTTTCATAATACATGTCAAAATATGGGACAGAAGACTGACCTTTATCTGTAATCTGCTTTACTGTGCATATTGATCTACTTAATTACATTTTTTAAATGATATCTTTATTACCAGAACTTATAAATGTTTAAATAACATGCTTAAAAGATTAATTCTAGGTTATTAGAAAATTGCATTACCAATACTTATGTTGTATATTTATCCCCCTCCGACACAAAGTACTATGTTATTTCTATGACTAATCTAAAGTACTTTTCTTTTAATAGAGTTATTAATAAATCATTTAAATAAAAACATAAATTCAGAGTAAAAGTTTGAAGATACTAAAGGGATAATAAAAAAAACTATATCGAAGGATAAACAATAATTGGCCAAAAGAAATAAGACAAAGGAAAGTTAAAGATTAATTTGAATAACACGAACCCCACAAAAAATAAGGGTGAACTCGTGTGCTCCAGAAAGATAAACAGTTCCTGTTCCACTAGTAGCCCCGTTGTGTTACTCTTGTCACAAACCCCGTGATAAGTAAGAAGAATTTGAAGATATCAAAGAGGTAATCAGAATCTGTAAATCGTAGAGGAACAAGCAACACAATTGCCAAACGAAAAAGGGCAAAAGGTCAAACAACGATCTTTCAAACACTACACAGACAACTAAAGATCGATCAACACAAACCCCACTTAAAAAGGGCATCCGTCGTGTAGTGAATGAGGAAAAGACGGGATTGTGATTACAATTAACGGAACATATCCCCGTAGTCAGTTAACCTATTTCTTAACATTGTAGTGGACTATATATATATATCCTGTTCTGGTAGAAGATACAAAGACGTGATAAAAGAAATAGCACACAAATATACAAAGATACAAAAGAGAATAGCAATAATCTACAAGGAGAATCGGGATGAACTCGCGTGCTGTCAAAGTGTAAGCAGTTCCTGCTTCTCATGTGGCGCCCGCCAATATATCCAGGGTAATGATCAAGATCCAGTCAATGTAGTATATAAAATAAGGGGGACAGAAAGAGAATACGACAGAGCAAGCATATCTTGAGTCATCGGTATGACAGACACTGCACAGCGATCAACTTATTCAAAATGGCGACCGTGAACCTTCTGAACTCAATACTTCATTCAAATTGTCACGAACTCCTGTTCTGTATATCCGTAGCTTTCCACATTTTGTGTTTTTCCGTTCTATATACACATAGTGTTGTATAGATTGATGGCAAATTTATTTGCAGAAAAACTAATATATTTCTAAAACATGTCTTCGAATGGTTTCGAATTATGTACTTTTATACTTATCGCCTTGTATTAATAGTCCTATAAAACAGAAATCATCACAGGGCTCTAAAAGACAAAAATACAATTATATCTTGATCCTTTCATAAAAACATAGATATCTAATATAGGGGAGAGTGGTAAAATTTCGACCACCCAAAACCTGGACGTATCCAAAAGCCCCTGATTGCATCACTGGTTGCCTGCACCGCTGTAAGTTATAAAAACCAGTCACGAGGACATTCGGAACTAGATGTTTCACTTGAATATTGGAAAAAATCTGAAGTATTGCGGGTAATACGCATAAAAACAGCCAATCGGCCAGTTTGGGGGAACTTCGACCCCATCCTGGGTATTTTCGACCGCACCATTTTTTCCTATTTCAGCAAATACCAGTGTTTACCGAAAACCGTCAAAAGCTTTATTTTACATCTGCACTTCTTTTATCAGTATTATTCAGTCCGTTTTCTTTTCTTTTTAAAGAAAGGGGCCCGTTAATGTTTAGGGACAACATCAACATTTTCGTTTCTTAACTAAGCCACCACCTCTTCCCCCTTAAATGTAACTAAATGAATGCATAGTAATAGGAAAATCGATGTAGGATAGACAATTTTCGTTAATTTTGTTTATCCTACATTGAACTATTGATGTCATCGTTTAATTATAACTTCAATCAAAACATAAAGTAGGACTAGGTGGTCGAAAATTACACAGGATACAATTTATCTGTATGGGTATCTTCGACCACTTTTAACTTTATAAATATTCTGGAGTTGTAATGATATTTTATTAAATATTTGCATAAAATACATCTCAATGACATAACATTTCAGTGTTTTGTAATTTGCTTTAAATGAAACAAATTGAATCATGAGGATTTAATGGATACATAACACTTCTCTATTCAGCTTGTATTTGGTATTTACCGCCGCTGTAACTTTATAACCGAGAATACCACAAAATCACGCGATATTTTATTCCGAATAAATTTGGAAAGACAGTAATAGGTTCGAATATTGCTTACTCTTTAATTGGATCAGTAATACGTTTATTTTGGTAAGAAAGACAACAACTAGTTTATGTTTATTAATGACAAACAATCTACCGGTCGAATTTCCCGTGTGGTCGAAATAACACCACTCTCCCCTAGTGTATAAAGAATACAAGTGATGAATTATCACTGAATACCTCTACATTCAAATGACCATTTACATATCCCAGTGATATCTAAGACACGATGGATACCAAGATTGATTCAAGCATATCTCTTTTAATGTGAATCCTGACTTGGCACAGACACTTCAATGAAAAGGGTTTAAACTAGTTTTATGGACCCAAACCTAAATTATGATTTCACGACAGAAGCCATATATAGAGCAGATAAAGCTTACCCTATTTAAATGTCTGGTCTCATTCGGTAGTCTTGGTAATTCTTGTCAGATCTTTTATGCTACATGCAATTGGTTTGACGTTAAACTGGTTATAACACCCAGTTTTCTTGTGTAGAAAGGTATAATTATATGTGAGTGTTGCATTTTACTCACATGTGGAAAACACTTGCATAACCGCATCATTTCACTGAGAGGGAAGGTGTGGCCCCCTCAAACTAGTTTAACCCCGTTACTATTTATTGAATTGCCTGTACCAAGCCAGGAAAGTGAGCACGTCATGTATTTGTGTCTTAGGGACATCAATTTTGCCTTGTTCTACGATTTTGATATTTGATTGATGAATTGTTTCGACAGTGTGGTATGTTTTGGTTTACATTTTATTACATATTGAGTATGTGAGTGTTCTGATGCCATGTTTATACTGCAACTAATTTACTGTTATAGTCTATCACGTGTGCGATTTACTGTTATAGTCTATCACGTGTGTGATTTACTGTTATAGTCTATCACGTGTGTGATTTACTGTTATAGTCTATCACGTGTGTGATTTACTGTTATAGTCTATCACATGTGTGATTTACTGTTATAGTCTATCACGTGTGTGATTTACTGTTATAGTCTATCACGTGTGTGATTTACTGTTATAGTCTATCACATGTGTGATTTACTGTTATAGTCTATCACGTGTGTGATTTACTGTTATAGTCTATCACGTGTGTGATTTACTGTTATAGTCTATCACGTGTGTGATTTACTGTTATAGTCTATCACATGTGTGATTTACTGTTATAGTCAATTACGTGTGTGATTTACTGTTATAGTCTATCACATGTGTGATTTACTGTTATAGTCTATCACGTGTGTGATTTACTGTTATAGTCTATCACATGTGTGATTTACTGTTATAGTCTATCACATGTGTGATTTACTGTTATAGTCTATCACATGTGTGATTTACTGTTATAGTCTATCACATGTGTGATTTACTGTTATAGTCTATCACGTGTGTGATTTACTGTTATAGTCTATCACATGTGTGATTTACTGTTATAGTCTATTACGTGTGTGATTTACTGTTATAGTCTATCACATGTGTGATTTACTGTTATAGTCTATCACATGTGTGATTTACTGTTATAGTCTATCACGTGTGTGATTTACTGTTATAGTCTATCACGTGTGTGATTTACTGTTATAGTCTATCACATGTGTGATTTACTGTTATAGTCTATCACGTGTGTGATTTACTGTTATAGTCTATCACATGTGTGATTTACTGTTATAGTCTATCACGTGTGTGATTTACTGTTATAGTCTATCACGTGTGTGATTTACTGTTATAGTCTATCACGTGTGTGATTTACTGTTATAGTCTATCACATGTGTGATTTACTGTTATAGTCTATCACGTGTGTGATTTACTGTTATAGTCTATCACGTGTGTAATTTACTGTTATAGTCTATCACATGTGTGATTTACTGTTATAGTCTATCACGTGTGTGATTTACTGTTATAGTCTATCACATGTGTGATTTACTGTTATAGTCTATCACGTGTGTGATTTACTGTTATAGTCTATCACATGTGTGATTTACTGTTATAGTCTATTACGTGTGTGATTTACTGTTATAGTCTATCACATGTGTGATTTACTGTTATAGTCTATCACGTGTGTGATTTACTGTTATAGTCTATCACGTGTGTGATTTACTGTTATAGTCTATCACATGTGTGATTTACTGTTATAGTCTATCACGTGTGTGATTTACTGTTATAGTCTATCACATGTGTGATTTACTGTTATAGTCTATCACATGTGTCATTTCAACACATTTTCTGCTTTAATCTAATTGTAACACTTTTAAGTTCAATTGTTGGCTGTAGGAAAATATCTACCATAAATCGTGTATCAGCAATAACCTGGAAATCCAGTGGGAGAGATATATTGAATGCCTTTCATCTTTATAGACATTTGTGTTAATGCCTCATTTCCTGTCACTTTATAACATGCAGTATCATCCTACATGTATATATAATAGTGCTATTAATTGTTGAATTTGATTGCTGACACTTTTGTAAAATATTAATCATGTTCCGATTCGTCTATTTCAGCCTAGCATATATTATTGATCAAAATAAAAACAGACATCTTTTTATATGAATAAAGAGCATGGGTTTGCAGCAAGTTTCTTTATGTTTTGTTATATACGACGGTGACCGTCTTCAAGTCCCGATTCCCAGAGCTCGAAAAGAAATAGAAATGATGAAATGAAAGACAAAATGTATCACACTGTCGGAACATTTCTAAACTCTGATAGAAAAATGGTAGAAACAGATCGATTTTTTTGTGCTTTAACGCCATATTTCAGCTATATCATGGCGACCAGTTTTAGTGGTGAAAGAAGTCGGAGTACCCGGAGAGAACCACCGACCATGGGCAAGTAACTGGTAAACTTGATCACTTTCGGCTGCGAGTCGAGTTCATCCTTTTTTGTAATTTACAAAGCCGGGCGCGAACCTACGCCGTATTGGTGATAGGCTTGTATGAGCTATTAGGTAATCCAACTACCTAACTCTCTGAGCCACCCGGGCCCTTGGTAGAAACAGGAAAAGACAATACCCTTAACACACAAATACATGACCGTTTACTTTTCTGGCTTGCTGCAAGCGTTTCGAGGAAAAGGGAGATAATGACATGACATACACCACACTGTTGTATTATTTCCACACTCTAAGCAAGAGCACGCAGAAACAGGGCCCAAATTGATACCCCTAGAACATAAACGTGACCGTTAACCTTCCACGCACTTCAATTAACAACGTGGTGGGGTTTAGCTAGTTTTATGTGACCATGTGTGAATAAAATGCTCACCCTCACTTAAAACTCGGTGAGCAGCGTTGTTGTGAAAATAACTGAGTCCCAATCGTGAACTTTACGCATATAAAATATTCTTCGTGACACAGAAATTGTCATATGTATAGCATAAGTTCTTTAAAAGAGAGTCCAGGGCAATCATCTAAATATTAGATAATACACATTATATTGCAACAATTGAGCAATAGCAAGATCAGACTTGGTTACACCATTCTCTAATTGGGATTCTATATCAGGGCCGCGCTCTATCATAGAAACAAGCTGTTTCGAATGTTATCAGCAGCTTTTGTCAATGCATTGCATCTGTAAACTCGCAGGCTGAAACTATTGCAGGACTAACATCCTTCTCAAATACAAATATAACCTCTCGTCCTCTATGGTAAGCTTGAACCTCGGGAATTTTTTTTTTTAGAGAATTCGGTTTTTCAGTCTTGTCCTATTAAGTTTTACCGGAGAGCCTAGATGCTGCAACCTGTTTTGGTATAAAGTACAAAGGTCACTAAGTTTAAAGACGGCACCGCTTGGACTCTGCCTTTGTGTTTCAACTACATGTGTCACTAGTTCCGCTAAGACTAAGTTTTCAATGTCAGTTACATGTGAATCCTCATCGTCTGTCTGTTGTTTCTTCAATGCTGACCTTTCTCGGTTGTATAATGCAGTCAAACAACCAGCATGACATTTCAGTTCCTGTGTAACAGCATCTCCTACACTCAACTTAGATAACAGCTTTTCCTCTTGGAGGTTTTGTGCACACTGATTGAGCCTGTCATTTAACTGCATTATCATAGCTTCTCTCACTTCGGAACGGCCAACAAATTTCTCACAAATGAAGCATTGAACTAACTCCGGCTCCACTTCCTTTGCTGCAACGTTAGTTGCTTTCCTCGTAAATTTGGACGAGGTACTTTGGTCAGCAGAACGGTTTTCAGACAGACATCGTCTCCTTTGGGCCATCTGGAGCTTAGTATTGTTAAACATTAATCTATAAGCTTCATGGTACTTTACGTGATGGTTTATCAAAGTATTACCAATGCCATCACCATCGTCAATGCGACGTACATCTATGGGCTTAGGCATTTCATTGATTGGAAGAACTCCGGGATGTTGTTTTAAAGAGTTTTATACCTGTTGGATTTTGTGAACATTTTAGTACTTCATCTTTGTCTACCTCACATAAAAAGCACTTTGACCAATCGGTCTCTTGCTTCTCCTCTGGAGAAATAGACAGACTAATTCTTTTCGACATGTCAAAACCAAAAAATGAATTAGAACAAATATATATACAAATGTTTGTTGAAAAGAACTATATAACCCTAAATTTATCTACCAACGGCTAATAATGCCTACACGGAGCGATGTTCACTCCCCGAGTTCTAGCGTTCAACTGCCTAGTGGCGGCCAGTATTCTCTATACAACGCTGTTAGATTGTATGAAGTTCAAGATTACCAAACGACGTTCAATCTAACAACAGCTCTGACGTAAATTAACTGGTATTAAATTTGTATCCGGTATTATAGTACCGTAGCTCCACTACAGTAGTATATATACATATTTTACAATGATAAGACGTAGAGCAATGAAATAGCGGAAAACGTCAAATTTACATATATTACTTGGCGGCCATAGTGAAAATTGCGAAAATTTTACAAAAATATTTACTTGTCAAGTTGAAGTGGCCATTTAAAAAATAAATACAGGCATCAATACAAGCAAATTTGTATGCTATTGAAGAAAATCTTCACGATATTGAAGATGTCTGAGCCAATGTATGCGGCCATTTTGTTCATGAATATGGCGGAAATCGTGATGGCCAACGACTATTTTTGATTTTAGGGTATCTAAAGATACTCCATGCCAAATGTCATGCTTGTATCATCAAGTGAACTATTTCACCAAATATTTGGTGTTATCATCCTTACTAACAGGGCCATCAGAAGAAACAATAGGGAAAAAATAGTCAACTTTCATTCACAATATAATTGTCAATACCAACTTTTGTCCTCTTTGCGCCAGTGACAATATACTTTTTAACAAGGTGTTGATAATTTCTAAAAGTGAAAAAAAAAAAAACGTTTTGAAAACACGTGCATCATGTTGGGCCTATAAAACTAGGCCTATTAATTATATTTGCACAATTTTTCGTCCTGATTTCTGAACTAAATGTTTTCGAAATAGCCATACATATATGCTAAACATTAAATATCTAAGAGTTTTGCTGTTCACTGTTTGCCTTTTGTCCTTTAATCTTTTGACTATTCCGTAGTCTGTCCTTCTATTTACGTCTTCTGGTTACCCCCTTTGGTATCTTCATACTTTTCTCATATGAATTCCTTTTCTTTCAGAGTTCATGAACTTTATTATGATACGAAATTAGTTTTTCGTTTAATACATTTAATGGAATATGTACTAGTACTGTGTATTGTACACACACGTACAATACTGGTAGTGCTAGTATTCCGGTTCTATTATTTTCTCTGCCCGTTTGATATCGTTCAGACATTTATTATATAATGTAAACAAAATTCTACCGATTCCATACAACAAAGAAATATTGAATTCAAAAGTTGTGTTGTTTCATTTCAAACATTAGACTGTTAACACGTATTCAGAAATCCTTCTTTGTTTTTTTACAATCCATTGATAAAATATGACAATACCTATTAATACAAAAGTTATTATCTCAAATATGTTAAATAAATAGCATTATATTCCTTGGGGGTTCTATTGACTGAAAATATAATATATGGTCAAAGTTTTAAACAATATTTATCTATAAAATTTAAATTTACAATGTCGATTTTGTTTATTTCTATAGAATAAATACATCATAATAGCTCGTACAATACATTGTTTTATTTGAATTATAGCCATATTAAATAATCGTGACGTCATGTTATAAATCTAGAATTAAAACTTAAAAATTGCAGCAGTTTTGTTTAATATTAAAATACCAACTTTTAGAAAGAATATATAGAGATTGATGGTTGTCTGTGTAAATATTAATAGAATTGTTATTTAACATGACAGTTAATTAGTTAGATAGCTTTTGCTTTATACTTCATTTTATCTCTATTTTTGCTATGGTCAATTGTCATGTTATTTCAACAGATATTTTTTCCTTTCAATTCAACAAATTGTACTGTATGATTTTGTTCATGTTTAGTTTGATCATAAGTTTTTCGTCATTTTGTAATAAATGAAATTTTCAATTCCGATGTGTCTTAGTTATTACTAATTACTAATGGATGTAGATTGTATTCTGTTTTATCCTACAGACACCAAACAAATCACAACATCAACAATGAGTTAGATACAAATCAGACTCTGTTATTTGGATTTGCCGATAGGCAGAAATTTAAATTACCACGGGAAAACAATGATACATTGTATATAAACGTTAGAGAATACCGAAGGGCCAATCAAACATTGACAATCCAGAAAACCTGGCAACATAGGGTACACAAGACGAAGAAAAACGAAGCAAAAACACAACACAATATGTGTTGGACACCACTATACGTAATCAAACACAAATAACGTAAATAATACATGAGGCCTCATACAAACAACTGGAGGTAAAGATGAATATATCTACGTTTTTATGTTTGTGACTTTAAGATGGAGAGCAGCCATTATATTCCTATTATAAATCGTATTCTCGGACTATTATGAAAAGATAGTTTAGACGGTGATGGGTAATAATTCTACCAATATCAACAAAGCGAACAACCACCTCTGACTTACCTCAAAAAAAGACCACGACAGAAAATCCAGGTCCTGCATGAAAAGCGATGTAGGACTTCATCTGTCAATTTTAAATGTCGAGACATCTTCACAATCCGAAACTAAATTAAGATGGAGAACAGTCATTATTTTCCTGTTATCCATGACTGGTTATTACAGTACAAACAGAATCATAATCTGTATAAACATGACAACATTAGATAACACCAAACTCCTACATAAAGCAACAATGTAAAAAGTTAAAGGGTAAATTTGCCTTCTGTTTCTATGATATTTCAATTAGATTTGGGAACTGTTCCGACGTTATGGTACTTTTTGTTGTTTTGGTTTTTTGGGGGTGGTTTTTTTGTCATTTATGGAAAGTACACTCTAGATAGTCTCCAGTAACCGGTTATACATTTGTCTATCAACTTTATTAAATACGAGTTAGGGAAACCCTGATGTGCAATCAAGAATGGACAATCAAGAGACACCTGTAATATTGGACACAAGACACAGAACGAAGACAAACAAAGCAAAAAAAGAAAACCCGACACAGAAAAATAAACACGATGAGCAACACAAACCCCACCAAATAAACCAGAGTGAACTCGTGTGCTTGCCAAGGGTCAAACCCACCATATAAACCAGAGTGAACTCGTGTGCTCGCCAAGAGTTAAACCCCACCAAATAAACCAGAGTGAACTCGTGTGCTTGTCAAGGGTCAAACCCACCAAATAAACCAGAGTGAACTCGTGT